>OZ018359.1:17999212-18676712 GCA_963969515.1 Yponomeuta evonymella | reverse complement strand
TAGACTGACATCATTTGCACAAATCAAGTAGGGCGGTGTCCAGAGGGAATAATACAATAATTGCAGACTAGTTTAGGTGAGACTTTCATCATCATCAACCCATTATGTCCCCACCAAAGGGCACGGGTCTCTTCCTGAGGAAGGTATAGGCCATACTCCACCACGGGGGCCAAGTCCGGATTGGTGGAGGCTTGTAGACTAGTGGCTCGTCTACTGTCAGAAGTTGTCAAGCCGCCCTAAGGCCTCTGACTTGGCTTAACGACTGCCATCTATCGACGGCAGCCGGCACCAACAGCTCAACGTGCCTTGCGAAGCACGGAACTGCTCGGAAAAATGCCACTAGCGTTAGGCATAGACGGCGACCCATCCATGCACTGAACGCGGCCTGTGTTGCTTAACCTTCGTGATCGTTTAAGATCACTCAGGCAGCCGGGGCTACGAGCGGTGAGAGTTTAGGTCGAGGGAATTTGTTTGTCTGTCTCGCTTCCCCATATGATGGTAATGATAATAATAAAAATAATACGTATCTAATGTATAAAAATCTCGTGTAACAGATCTCGTTTGTTATCGAACTCTTCCGAAACGGTTTCACCGATTTTTATTTGTATATATATTTGGCAGGTCTGAGAATAGGTCGCTATATATACGGCAAAACAACGTTTGCCGAGTGAGCTAGTTATATCATAAAATACTACAGTAAATATGTATTACAAGACGCTGTAAAACTTTGTTAAGAATAAAGTTTGAAACTCAATGAGGATGTAACCGCTTGATGGGTTAGGATTAAATTTGTCACACTAGTAGTTCACGTTCACGATTAACAGGATACGCTATACCTAACAGTTTTCGCTGCGAACAAAATCCAAGGGAAAGCTAGTTCAGCAATACATCTTTGCATCACACACCTTCCTTCCTGCCTCTCCCCGAAGCGTCAAGGTCGTGAGTTTTTTTAACGTTGAGTGTTTGTTATCGATGAGTTAATCGACTTTGGCGAATGGCAGTTACTTAACCTGCGTCCTGTCAACGCTGGAACTGTGAACTTTAGGCGATTTTTATTTTTTTTTGTAGCCTATATAGGCGCCACTGCAGGGCACAGCCCTGCTCTCAGAGAGAGATTTTGGGCTTAATTACGACGCGCGCCCACCGCGGGCAATTTCAAGCACTGAGGTATGTGAATACCTCACACACTCGGGTTTTTCCGCGATGTTTCCCTTCACAGTTAGCGAGCGGTATTGCTACCAAATTTTCATAAATGTAACTATATATATAGATAGACACTTTATTGCACACCAGTAATGTACGTAACTTAGAAACAAAAGTTATTAGTATATGCCGAACCTACAACCTCCCGAAAAAGAGGCCGGCGTTCTACCGCTGTGCTACCACCGCTTTGGGAAATTACAAAAACTAAATACCCGACTGACTATTTAGATTTAGTTACCCTTTGCTACTTTGGAAAGTGAATTTTGAATTATATTCTACCTGAGATATTTAATGATACTCCAGCTGGTATAGAACCCATGATCTCTGTTGTGATAATCAAGCGTGTTACTGCTAATTTTATGTCTACTGAGGCCGTTATTCAATTCAATACATTTATTTCATACATTAAGTCTATATTTCAATTTCACATTTTTAATTTAACATTTTTTGTTAGTAATAATCTTATAACCACTATTCCGTGTGGCGCCGGATTAAGAACAGCGTCACTCCATTTCCTCCCGTGGATGTCAAAAAGGCCACTAAGGAAATACATTACCAGGAGACGGGCATCAGCATCTTCCTGAGATTCTACCTGCATACTGCGATCGCCAACCCGCCTGTCAAGCGTGGCGATTAGGGCAAAACCCCTCATGGTTTTCATAGGCCTATGTCAGAGGCCTATGTCCTGCAGTGGACGTAAAATGGCTGATGATGATGATGAACCACTATATAAGTATAGACCGTACAAAATATAAAACCCTCATTAAAACAACAAAACATTAAAAATAGGTAACATTCACACCAATGTCGGACAATATGTCTGTCACCCAGTGCCTCAAGAAGGGATGGTTAACTTTAGCTGCAATAACCTTCAGGAAGCTATTGCTTCTTCTTCTTTATGTGCCGTCTCCTATCGGAGGCTGGCAACCAGTTCGGCTATCTGGCTTTTCGAGGCTGCCAATACAAACAAGGAACTGGTACTCTGTTGAAACCACTCTCGTCAGTTCTGTAGCCATGATATCCTTGCTCTCCCAGGTCTCCTTCTTCCTGGAATCTTGCCTTATACGATAAGTTGAAGGGGACTGTACTCGGTGTTATGCATTATATGTCCGAAATGTCGGACAATATATGTGCCGCCCAGTGCCTCAAGAAGGGATGGTTAACTTTAGCTGCAATAACCTTCAGGAAGCTATTGCTACCGCCGCGGATCTTACATAGCAGGAACGCTATGCTTTTGCGTATGATAGCGTAGAAGCCATCAACCCGCAAACCTCCCTGATGCTCTACAGAAACGCGGCAGCGCCAGCAGCACCCTGAAGGCATTGTTATACTGAATACGCAGGGCGTTGTAGGATCTCCGCCTACAGGTTGCAGGTGTAAAAAGAAGGATAAAATGCTCTAAACAGGGTTATCTTGACACTCTTGGTACAAGATATTGCTTATTGTCTGTGGTAATAGTCTTTAATTGATACATTCAAAAATTTAAAATCTTAATTTTTTTTTATAAAGCGTAACACAGAAACTGTGACTTATTGAACGCTACAATTAAAAGTGGGTGTCCGTTTCACGGACAAAGAAACTCCCAACTTAGTGTTTTTAAATATGTTCCTTGCGTGGGTTTACGTATTTTAATCTTCTAAAACCTAGTACTAATGCATTGAGCTTGCTTTAATTCCAGACATCTTTGTCATCTAAATAATCCGTTACGTTGTAAGGAACATCTTGGGGGAGTAGATGTTCTTTTCTTGTCATAGTGTTTAACTAAAGAAGTTCACAGTCGAAGTGGTGAAAATTAGCCAACACGTACACGCAGGGGTCATAGCTTCCACATGGCCAAGTCACTCTTGACGGACGATCGGGTATCAAGCGATTTATTTATATTGCCACTCAATTTAGTTCGCCAAGCATGCGCCGCTCACTTTGAGAAGCTAATTTGTAAAGGTCCTCTCACAATATTAGGTGATTTCACCCATCACACTGGACAGTTTTTGATCTACAACTTTGCTTAGTCAGTCAATGTCACTTAGAGTCAGGGAAAAAGATGACCGAAAATTTGTTCCGCACGTTGATAAAGTATTGTTATCCTTCAACCGTTTTTAAATATAGGCACAAGTTAACACCGTATATATTACTAGCTGACTTGGCAAATGTGTTTTTGCTATATTAATAGCCCACGATCTATCCTCAGACCTACCAAATATACACAAAAAAAATCATGAAAATCGGTAAAGCCGTTTCGGAGGAGTTCGATAACAATCACTGTGGCACGACGTTTTTATATATTAGATGTTTTCAACAGCATAATAGGCCATGGTCTTAAAATCACGGATATCTAGATCTGTGGGCCAAATTTAGGCCAAATACATTGAGACGTTTCAGTTCAGGTTGATCATCTTTAACATACTGATACTTTGTAAACTAGATAAATGCGGAGATTGCAACGTTCAAGAGCCGTTTATAAACGCCAAAAAAGAAAGAAAATTAAAAGAAAGAGGAAAAGAAAAGGGGTTTGAAAAACGTTCGATGCAATTTGAACCATTCCGACAAGCCCTCCGGGATACAAGCGGGAGAGAAAAAAATCACTAGAGGTTTGTTAAGATGACAAACCTTGGTTCTCGCCTACCCCAGCGGGATGCAGGCTGTGCTACGTACACGTAAGGCGTATCTATGTAAAATTCAACCAAAAAATAAGTAACGGTTGAGAAATCCGTAGTTTTTGCAACCTGCAGGTCTGCACATAAGAAATGAAATAGACTGTTTCTAGTTCACGACCTTACTCTTATCTCTGCTGACCTCAAAAACGAAAGATGGGTTGAAGATAAACAAGTGATGAAACCCCTTGTTCTTTGTACATAACTGAGTTACACTACTAGGAAAAACAAGGTTCAACATCATTCAGCCACAAGCAGTCCACTGCTGGACATAGGCCTCCTCCATGGATTTCCAAAAAGACCGATTGGAAGCGGCCTGCATCCAGCGTCTTCCTGCCACTTGGATGGGTTCAACTGTCCATCTTGTGGCTGGTCGTCCTACGCTGCGCTTGCCGATATGTGGTCTCCATTCGAGAACTTTTCGGCCCCATCGGCCATCAGTTCTGCGTGTTATGTGTCCCGCCCGCTGCCACTTCAACTTACTAATCTAGTTTGTTAGTTTCAAATTGTAGCAAGTGGCAGACTCTGGTCTCTGTCTTTGCGTTATGTGTTGTATTTTAAATCCAAGAAATCCTTATGATACTACACATTTTATCCACCTTTTAAAACACACATGCATTAGATAGACAATGAACACTTTAATGCACAACCGGGAATAAAAGAAGAACAATTATTATTTCTTAAATCTTAGTAATGTTATACAATTGGCGGTCTTATCGTTTAGAGCGATCGCTTCCAGACAACTTTTGGATGGAGTGGAGTGGAGCTATGTAACTTTATATTATTATCATGTTTAAATAATGTTCAACCGAAATGCGTGCTGCGACTAATGAATGTTGATGAAGCGAAAGAGGTTTGTCAGGATCGTGGCAAGTGGTAAACTGCTATTCAGTGGCAAACTAAGGATCGTGGCAAGTGTTCTCTGCGTACCGCTCTCGGATACAGGCGTGAGTTTATGTTGTTATTAAATTTTGTGTGCTTCATTTGCGATAAATACACATTTTTTTAAATACATCTAAATTATTTAAGTGACTTCTAAAATTTGACCTTCTTGTCTTCATCATAAATGCTTTACATTCGATGATGGATCACGATAGCCGATTCATGAAATGCATAATTATAGATATCAATTAGAAATAATCACTTCGTGTATCAAAAGTTCAAAAGCAGGTCAGAAGGAAAATGGACCATTTGTCAAGGCCACAGAGCTCCAATTCGTGATCCGACCGGGGTCGCGTCGAATCAATTCCAACCGAAAAGCACTTAGCTGGTGTAACTAACTTTAATAACTGAAATTTTCAGTCTAAATAGGTACTTTTTCCATGGTTGTTTCTCAATAGTACCTCAATGTATCAAAGATTTTAAAGTCTTAAAAATTTCCCTAAAGTTTAGATTAAGACAGTTCCCATTTTTAGGTTCTACGGAACTTGTGTAAGAATACAAGGGTTGGACCCTTTAAGGTATTCGAATAAAACGCCTAAATAGTCCGGGGAAAGTTAAACGCCTCATATCAGCCTCCAGCTTGGAAAAGGATGTCAGGATATTAACTAAAGCATCTTTGCACTCTACCAGTTACGTTATGGTTGATTTTGCAACTAGACGGTGCTCAATTCATCCCTTCTACTCTCGATGCTGATTAAGGCAATATGCCGTACAAATGAGCGCATTTATTTCATAATTTAGCCAAAACATGCCTTCATTTCCTGATGGGCTCTAAAATTTCAATAAGTTTATTGCTATGTTTTGTAATTAAAACGTCTACTAATAATTACTTTTGACTGATTGCCTTTAATGTGGCGCAATTTTGAACACAACAACGAGCAAAGTAGAGATATTACGAATTATTTTTTTTCACCTCACTAGCTCGTAAAAGCTCTGTTTATCATTCGAAATCTGCGTGGAAAATCGCACTTTATCCGCTAGCGTGGAAAGTGTTTTTAAAATTCGAATATTTTTATTCAATAAAGGTTTCGTACAATAAATTACATATATATAGAACCTCATTGGTTTCGTAATAGTTTATATTCTCTGCAGCCAGTCCATTGATGATTGAAATGCAAATACTTATTTCATGTCATGCGCCAGCCTCATTTAATGGCCGGCAAGAAAATTTGATTTAAAAAAAAAACTTTAAAATTTTCTTCTCTTTATTGAATTCACTTTACTTCCATTATTTTGGTTTGTTTGTAATTTTACTTTTAATTTTTGAAATAAATAAACAGTAATTTAATATTTATTAAAACTGTTTTTCTTGCACGTAACATTTTCCTCGCTTTAGTGCGGTGAAAAGTTGTGTGTTGCGCTCGGCAGCAAAGTTATTTAGCGTCTCGTACCTTTGAAACCCTCGCTACGCTCAGGATTCTATATTTGAACCACTCGCTTCGCTCGTGGCTCAATCCTAGAATCCTTCACTTGCTCAGGTTTCAATACAAGGTACTCGCGCCAAAAATTATCTTTGCAGCCTTGCATAACAAATAACTATTAATTTTGAAACGTTTTCTCTCCAGCTAAGATTTCAGTGAAATTGTAAAAAAATAACTTCCACATAACATAATCACTCCTGATCCCAAACTAAGACACCTCTGTGCTATGGTAACCAGGCAAAGACATCACAAACATGGAAATAAATACACCCAATTTGAACTTAGGATCAAACTTAGCTACGTAGTTTCGACAAGGGTTCAAAAGGTATGCGATACCACTACGTCAATGTTAGTTGCAGTTTTAAAACTCCTCCAATGGTATCCATGGGCAGGCCAACAGACCATTCAAAGTTCAAAAGTGAATGAAACTACGTCGATTCAAGTTGATACACTCTAATGATGGGTAAGTGGCCAGTTACAGGCACGACGCGATGATTGAGCCGATCTCCCCGTTATCTTAAAATCAACTGTGCATAAATAAGGCAAACTTATACATGTTAAGCTCTTCTGTATCAGGAGATGTGACAGAGTTAGGACTATATTTGTTTTGGAAACTCAGGTATTGAATTAGGATCTAGATTGTAGCTTGACCCCAGGGGAAACCGCAACACGGTGTTGAACTACACTTTAAGCCACGAATACGTTGCACGACCGTTATTATATACATACACATACATAAACTCACGACTGTAGGCCGGAGGGGGTTTGCCACTTACTACGAATGTTATTAAAGAACTGAATGTTCATACAATTTACTGAAACCAACTGCAACGACAATTTGTCTGGGTGTATTTCCATGTTTGTGATATCCTTGCCTGGTTATAGCATATCATAGGGTGTCCTAGTTTGGGACCTGGGGCCTAATTATGCGCACCAAATCTTGAGTGATTCCAATCGTATAACTATCAAATTCCATACTAATTCAAGACAGATAATTGGAATGGCTCAGGATTTGGTGCGCGTAATATAGGGGCAGGACAAGTGATTATGTTGTGTGGAAGTTATTATATTATTATTAAGTAGGAAGGATTCATCCATTGTACGCCGGATTAAGAACAGCGTCACTCCGTTTCCTTCCGTGGATGTCGTAGAAGGCGACTAAGGAACCAACCGCATACTGCGATCGCCAACCCGCCTGCCAAGAGTGGTGTTTATGGCAAAACCCCTCATGGTTATGAAAACCACGAAGGAGGCCTATGTCCTACAGTGGGCGTCAAATGGCTGATGATGATGGTGATGAAGGATTAATGGTTTTTGACTATAACGGAATTTTATTATTAACCAAATTTTCACGTTGAAATTACAAAATTACATCCTGTTTGTTAAAGTAACGATATACAGGGTTACTTAAAAAATGGGCGATTCCCTAACAGGTCAAATGAATCAATTGCATCGGCCTGCCGCCTGTGCATGCCAAGTGTGGCATGCGCAGGCGGCGGCAGGCGACTGCTAAAGGGCGAGTTGCAAGTGCTACAGGAAGTTAACAGATAATTTTAATTAATTTTTGTATTGTAAAATAGCTTATCGATATAAATAAAGTGTTAAGTAGAACATAAAAAATGAAGAAGCTAGCCTAAACATAAAGTATCGTGTTGACGAGTAGAAACCCCTGAGTTCGGATAGATATAAGGATTTTGTTACACCCTGTACAGCAACATTAATTTCAATTTCCACAATAAAAGTCCGTCCTTTTGTTCTTTTCTACTTTGTGCAATCGCTCCGGGGTCAAATGTTAAGGCCGGTACATTCGGAAACACAAGTGATTTTTGACCGTGCCTCTATGACACTTGACATACATTATCTGCCCGATTGTACAACGCTTTTTTGCGCTGCCTCTTTCTACATCTAGTTACTATGCAAACACAACAATTGAAATATGAACGAGCGTGTTTGGGGCAATTTGTAATATATTCTTTTTATGGTAAAGATAATGTTAGTGGAGTTTTTAGTTTTTGTTTGTTCCTTCGAGCTGGTTATGGAAGGATGTTGTGTTATATTTCAACATGCAACAGGTCGATCGCTACACACGAACCAAAAAAAAAAAACATTTTGTAAGTCTTCTTTGCTCTCACAGTCGGGTAAAAGTAAAAGATAAATAGACTGTCTATTTAAGACAGTACAATTTTGTGTACGTAAAAGTAGGTAGAATAAAAAAGGTAGCTATTTAAGTTATAGGGCCAAAAAAGGCCGTTTTTTGCATTAATACTTCTAGTTCTAGGTTTTTTTGCCTAGTTTTACGGCCATGGATCTTAAAAATCACTTTTAACACGATTGAGAGATTGTACAGACACTTTTTGCAAATTCGATCTGTAAAACAAGATATGATTTTTTTGCTCGGTGGCGCTAGTGTTACTTCCTGGAGCACATTAATCAATTAACTCATAAAAACTCCTAGTAGACTCGTAAATGTGGCTAAAAATCACACGAAATATTCTCTAATACTAACAGAAATATAGTTGCTGTGTATATTTATTTGAATACCTACAGAAGTGAAAATTTGTGCAAATGCAAATAATGCAAATATTTATACTATTTGCTAATTATTACTAACACTATGGACTTGTTCCGAAATAAAAATATATTAATTGATTAAACAAAAACCAAGTATTTGTAAGATAAAATAAGAATATTCTTTATTGTATACTGGAAAAAATGTCAATGTATTTGTCAATCAAAAAATGTAGTTACAAAAGGTAGATGAAAGATATGAAATTTTGGAAATACTGGTGCCTGAATTGGATCAGCGATCTGTATTTAAGGTTTCCAGGCCTCTCAGCGCAATATTTTCGTAACCAAAATTGACGGAAAGTCTTATTTGCAAGACCCATGACAGTTTCAGAAACGGAAAGAGAAACCAATAAAATTATCTTTTAGGCAATGCTACCTGTGAGCAGAACAATGTAGGTACTTAAGTAATATTATAAGTACGAATAATTTTTTAAGAGGATGATGTCATCATTGAAGTTTACCATATTGTACCAGCTGACTCTGCAAACGTTGTTTTGCCATATTAATTAGCCTACGACCCATTCTCAGACCTACCAAATATACTGAAAAATATAATAAAAATAGGTGAAGCCGTTTCAGAGGAGTTCGATAAAAAACACTGTGACACGAAATGTTTATATATTAGACTTATCTACATGTATTAAGTAAATTCATTGATGTGTTCTGTCTTATGTACACCTACCCACTCGTCTTCTTTCAGTCATGTCCATCCTAAGGTTTTCTGGAAGAGATCGAAGAGTAATTAATTTTTTTCAACTTTGCATCGCTATTTAAGCCGCATTTGTTGTTGGATTTTTAATTGAGTTATCACACTTTGAAGCTCGTGTCTTAAGCTTTTTATACGTTCACTTTTTGTACTGGTTAATAGACGATTGATCAGACTTATGAATATTTGATGGAAGCGAGAAATAATACGTGCTTAACGCTCAAGGGCCCAGCCGTTCGTTTAAGCGATAAGACCGCCGATTGCAAACTTTTAAGTACTAGATATTAAGGGCCGGTTTCTGAATTGAGAAATTAAGTAAGTAAATACCTAAGTAACATTTAGTCACGCTCTTTTCTGAGAAATTCGAAGAGACAGCACTACTGTTAACAATTTACTTAGCGAAATTCTCAATTCAGAAACTGGCCCTAAGTACTTTGTCTCTGTAAGTTACTAGTGTGCAATAAAGAGTTATGTATTTTTCTCAATCATGCTTGGAAATTTGAGCATTATTTTGACAACCTTCTTCGAGATAAATCGAAATTGCTGTACTGGCCATTTACACGCGAGCATCGGCCGGAAAAAGTTCTATGAAAATTCAACTGTCGTGTTTTGCGGCCAAATAAATTACATACTAAACTCATATCTGTCGTGTTATTTAAAAACGGAACAATCTTTTACTCCGAACAATGACAACCAAGGAGTAACTTATCAGAGGTTTTATTTAAATTTCGAACTGGATTGCGATAGAATGCTGGATATACCTATTGAAAAAAAAGAACACTTTATCGCGGCAAAAATTATTATTGTTCGTTCGTGGTTCGTCTGATTTTGAAAGTTTATTGAATTTAACAGAATGAGTTCAAGTCATGAAAATTATTGCGATGAACTTATTTTAACGCCACCTGAAATTCAAGAGGCGGCAAGATCCGTAATAGAAAACTTCTTACCGCCAAAATCGAAAGAAAAATATTTTTCAACAAAGAAGTTCTGCCTTAGTACCTACTACTTAGTTTTAATTTCCGCGCATTATTTGAGAATAATCATATACAAGCCTTGGCGACAACTAGGCATTGATGGACTCACGTATGTATGCCTCGGCCCACGTTTCCACGTTCGTCCATCAATGCCTCTTTTGCTGGTCGATGCAGTAATGTACTATATCTATCTATAAGGGACCCACCCGTATTTCCTATGTATGATTATGGAAATAGTAGAGGTCCCTATTTTAAATAAAATACTTTAGGTCATATTCACATTTGTATTCACACTTGTCATATTGTCAATTAATTGGCATTTTACAGTGAATAATTGGCAGAAGATAACAAAATTATTACTCGAGTAATTACTTTACAAAATGACAACAGCTACGTCCTTCCCGCCAAAAAATGACAAGCCAAGATGGCGCCACCGTTTCTTTTTCATAGTGACGTCATCACATGAAGGTTTCATACCTTCTTGTTTATCTAGATGGCCAAGTTAATATCAGTATTTGTAAATTAGTCAAATTGAATACTGTTGAGTTGTTATGAATGCCATCAAGTTTAACCACTGTTAATATAATACGTAGTTATTCATCTTGTAGTTACGCCATCTCAAAGTTATTTGATGTTGATTATATTATTGTGTGGAATAGTTATACGATAACTTAGCTTATTTTAAAACCTAAGTAAGCCAGATTCATAAATCATTAGTTTAAAGTAGTGGAGGCCCTGACTTCGTCGTAAGCTTAGCCACAATGGTGAACGTCTGCCATTCGCAAAATTGATCCTTGCAAAAATGTCACAGGTTAATAAAGTTTTAATTTTATTACTCGCTAAATATGACGGGCTCAATTTAAATTTGCGTTTAGTGCAACAAGGTTGACTGAAAATCGAGCCTCAGTAATTAATAGGCTAGCTAGCCGTAGGATAGTAATACCTTCCACAGAACACAGTCACTTATCCTGGTCCCAAAACTAGGATACCCTGTGCTACGGTAACCAGGCAAGGACAACACAAACATGGAAATACACCCAGACTGAGGCCATTTGTACAAATGTACGGCGGCCCCCAACGGCAATTGAATCCACGACCTTGGGCATGGTACCGCTAGTCCAACGAGACAGTCAATAGAGGCCTGAGGAAACATATAATTCAATGCATCTGTCCTCCATTAGTCCAAAGCAAACCATGATGCCACGCTTTTAATTCCATCTTAGGCCATTTTCTACCATCTTCTGCCTGTGGCATTTCAATTTATTGAATGTATAACATAGTGTAGGTATAAACAGGGCTTTGGTGTAACGAAATGAATAGAAATAAATATTAGGTAGTCATCATCAGCCACCTGACGCCCACCGCAGGACACAGGCCTCCCTCGTGGCTTTCACAACCATGAGAGGTTTTGCCATAATCGCCACGCTTGGCAGGCGGGTTGGCGATCGCAGTAAGCTCTTGGAATGTCAGGAAGATGCTGCTGCCCGTCTCCTGGTAATTTATTACCTTAGTCGCCTTCTACGACATCCACGGAAGGAAATGGAGTGACGGTATTCTTAATCCGGCGCCACACGGCACAAATATTAGGTAGCAAAGATTTATAATTAATTAGTTTATCGCTTAACAAATCACTGATATTGCAGTAGCATTTTCCAATTAATGAAATTGAGTGCTGAAAACCAGCGTTGGTTACTACCTGGTGGTAGCCGACATATTAGCTGAGCTCTCTCCAATTACCAAAATGGTTCGACGGAGTCTTAAAAAATGTAAATCTCTGATGATAGCATCATTGCTTTTTTAAATTGTTTGTGTTTTGGTAATAGACGAGTTCTATTCTACTGTATTCATTCTACTCTAAATTATATGGTAATTAATTACGAGAAAATTAAAGCATCTCATAGATTGTCTCTCTGCCTGAGAGAAGGCTTGTGCTTTGCAGTGGATCGTATATAGGCTAAATAGAAAAATATTGCACTCCAGGTTTGCGGACTCGTTGATACCACTATTTTCAAGTTTATTCTCTACAATAATACTCGTACAATAGTTTTGTATACAGGGTGTAACAAAAATATAAATTAAAGTATTTTAATTCAAAATGAGATAGAAACTGTTACTTAATGAACGTTAGAAGTTGAACTAGGTGTTCATTACAATTTTTGGAAAAATCTAGATAATTTTGGCCTTCTCTCAGAGAGAGAGTACGGGCTTAACTACCACGCGTGCCCACCGCGGATTGGCAATTTCAAGCGCTGAGCTATTCACATACCTCAGCGCTTGAAATCTCCAATACGCGGTGGGCACGCGTGGTGATTAAGCCCATACTCTCTCCCTGAGAGAGGGTCTGTGCCCTACAGTGGGACGTATATAGGCTGCTTATGTCATCAATTGCGCGTTTTTTTGCTGGTACAATGCAGAGACTAATTATAATAATATATGGTTTATAATACAGTTATCAGTCCAATAGCCAATAACTTGTTGGTCGGGGCTGGGCTCCCAAACAACATTGGTTATATTGCGTCATTGCAGGTAGGTAATGTAATGTAATAGGTTTGGTTACGTTAGATATTATTCTTTTCAGAAGATAAGCTTTAGCCCGTTTTTGTACATGTCATTTGTTATGCAATGTCCTGTTCAATGTTTCGTGTGTAAATTAAGTAAGTATATTAATTAGATCAGCGATGCCTAAGCTTTTAAGGCTGAGGAACACTAACGCGTCTTTTTTACTTCACGGAACACCATCATCATCATCATCATCATTCAGCCACAAGAAGTCCACTGCTGGACATAGGCCTCCTCCATGGATTTCCAAAAAGGCCGGTTGGAAGCGGCCTGCATCCAGCGCCTTCCTGCCACTTGGATGAGGTCATCTGTCCATCTTGTGGCTGGTCGTCCTACGCTGCGCTTGTCGATATGTGGTCTCCATTCGAGAACTTTTCGGCCCCATCGGCCATCAGTTCTGCGCCCTATGTGCCCCGCCCACTGCCACTTCAACTTACTAATCCGCTGGGCTATGTCGACGAATTTCGTTCGTCTACGGATCTCATAATTTCTGATTCGATCTCGTAGAGAAATTCCGAGCATAGCCCTTTCCATAGCTCGTTACGTGACCTTGAGCCTTCTTATGAAGCCCATAGTGAGAGACCACGTTTCAGTGCCATAAGTCATCACTGGTAACACACGCTGGTTGTATAATTTTGTCTTGAGTGATTGAGGTATATTAGACGAAAAGACTTTTCTAAGTCTACGGAACACCATATCAAAATATAAAATTCAAGATTTGACTACACTTTCATGTTATTATTTATTGCACATAAGTAAATGATACAATAAAATATAATTGTAATAACTTCCACACAACACAATCACTTGTCCTGGTCCGAAACTAGGATACCCTGTGTTGTGGTAACCAGGCAAGAATATACACCCAGGCTGAGGTCTTTTGTACAAATTTAAGGCGGCTTCCAGTGGGAATAGAACCCACAACCTCCAGCGTTGTAATCAGACGTGATACCGCTAGACCAACGAGGCAGTTAGAAATGACGTAAATGCCTAGTTTAATATTGAACTCCGCTGACCAGCCTCAGTAAAGTTTGAAAGATCTTTACCAACATGATATCAGGTTAAGACTTATGTTTCTTCGGCAATATGTAAGTTTTATTTACTGTTACTACTGTGCATGTTTATACCCTTTCACAGATGGGCGTGAAGTTAGAGTGTGTTACTAAGTATGAGTTGTGCAGTAATTCTCTACGCTTTGGAATTCTCCACACCAGTCATCTCATATGATTTGAAACTAGTTTTGTGTAGAGAATTTATTCTTTAACATGTCGTATTGTTCGATAGTAAAACAACACAGTGCTTTTCTGCGTCGCTCGATGCGAAAGCCTGCCAAAGTTATTTGAGCAAATAGTGATTTTTGCTATTCGTGCGATGTTTTCTATGACAGCTCGTTCGAATGGCAATTGCTTTGCATTTTTGAACAGTTGACAACTCCTCAACCTTTACATAGTAGTTGCAAAATCGCTCGTAATGTAACTGAATAAAGTACATAATACATAAAGTTACATGTGCTGTCGACTCTACGATTAAAGAAAATAATTCAACAAATTACGTACGGAACATACTTTTTTAGGTCAATATGGAGCATCATTTCTAATAAACATTTGATCCACATCTATCAAAGATATGGTTGGAATAAAAACGTCAATAAAATTGCAGTGACTAAGTTGGGGCTATGGGCTATGCTCAAAAGACTTTCAGTCTGACTTTAAAGGTCAAACCAATTTAGTCTCCAGATTGCCGAGTGGGCAGATCAGTGGCTTACAAATTGGCCCCAATTTTGTTCCTTGGATGTGTCATTACTTTTTGCTGTATCTTAAAGTGACGTGATATTTAAGTTGATTTTTCCAACACGAGTCCCATTTTAGTCTTGATAGTCAAATCTGATATCGAAAGAAAAAAACGTTCCATACAGTAAAAAAAATTAGATTCAAGGCAGGTGAGATAAACATACATAAATTCACGCCTGTATCCCGGATGGGTAGGCAGATATCATCGTTTTGCTACTTGCTATGATCCTGATAAACCCCGTTGCTCCAACAACATTAATTGGTTGCTGCATGCACGTACGTCGCTTTCTACAAATATTTAACAAAGCTGTCAATCGTGAATCCACGGTGGGCACGCATGGCGGACGACCCATCTATTTTATTATACTCATTGCAGGGCACAGACCTCCTATGGTGGCCTCCTATTAAAAGGCTAGTTATGTCATTTTATTCCAGTGTTCAATCTAGCCATTGCAGTGCCGGAAGGGCCGTCACCTTTTGGTTATTTTTATAGCACCTCGTCAAACTCAAAATTATTTGACTTGCATTACTGTAATGCATTAGTAATGACAGGTACACAGGGTGTTCAAAATATGGAATTTCAACATTGAAAATACATAAAGTAACTGCGTATAGAAGATTTACGGTCTTATTTATAAAGAGTCGATCCCACTAAAACTCTCTTAAGAAGGAGTTAAAGCCGGTTTATCAGAGAAATTCCTGTTATAGACCGGCTTTTACTCCGCCCTAAGAGTGTATTAGTGGGATCGACTTTTTATAAATAGGACTGTTTTTCTTGAAGTATTTTGCTAAAAGTTTCAAACAAGGCTTGCCTGAAATTGAATTTTAGATCTCATCAGGATGGATTTCTTGCAGACATGATCCCACTCAATAAATGTGGCAATAAATATACATCAGATTCTATAATGCTCTACCAGACTCCATAAAGAATCTGCAATTTAATATATTTAAAATGAAATTGTTATATATTCTTTATTGAAAATAGTAAATTAAAAACATCATTATATAAAATTTGTAAAAAAGGCGAACTTATCTCTCAGAGAGATCTCTTCCAGCCGGCCTTAGCATAGGGTGTTTATGTTAAGATAGCGTGAGGAAGTGAGAAATATATATAATTACATAAATAAGTAATAATACTATAATATACATATACATATATACGTACATAAACCTATTAACTATGACATGTTAGTAAGCTAGTGGTCCTTTAATTTCTTCTTGAAAGAAGATATTGCTCTTTTATTAAAAGATAGTGCTCTTTTTAGCTTTTAAAATATTTTTTTTGTAATTTTATGTGAGAATTTCGTTTATAAATCTGAAGATTTTTTAAATCGAAATTGTAATTTGATTTTAATTTACATTTGACAATATTATTATGTTTTGGTTTTGATGTACTCAGATAATGTTATTATTTTTTTAATGACATGTATAAATTAATTAAAAACACATTAATGTAATATATTAATCTAAGAATTTTATAATTTACCATTAATTTCCATAATATAATTGTACTATAATAAGTTGATATTGATACAGAAATACCTACAGGTAAAAACAAGTGCAAACAATTTTGCATGCCAATACTGGCGCATCACGCATGTTCTTAATTATTGTCAATTATATAAAATATACCCTGCTCGCTATATACAGAGTTAGTGTAGAGAAGACAAAACAAGTATTTATCTCTATACCTCTCGTCGATATAACAATATTTCACTCTATCTTACCTCTTTGCTATTCTACGGAAACTACGGCAAATTGAAAGTTCCTTCAGTCATCGCGTTGTCTTCAGCACCATGTTATAATCGAAGAAGAAACAATAGTTTTTTTTTTATTTATGTTTTTAAGTACAGTGACAAAGTAACGCAACATATTCCCTTCTGCCAAACTGTATCGCAGTTTCAAACACCCTGTTAATTAAATTTTTTGTGCCACCCATTTATTCGACGGAATCACTGTGCATTAATAATAATTTTATGTTGCTTTACATGAGATTAATCTAGATCATTGCGTAAGTAGCTAAATATACTGGTCAGTCAAAAAATATCGAGCGAAAGTGGGTAGAAGGGCTGGTGAGGGTCCCCGACGGAAATACCTCGACCAAACAGGGGATGTATTAGCAAAGGACAAGATAAGAAGTGCCCGAAACCGGCGTGCGTGCATGCAACAAGCAATTAATGTTGATGAGGCGAAAGAGTTTTGTCAGGATCGTAGCAAGTGGCAAATCCTGGTCTCTGCCTACCCCTCCGTAATAAAGGTGTGAGTTTTTTTGTATTTATTTAAAAACACCACCATGATTAAGCTCTGCCAATTGGAGTAAATCTGGTCCGAAAATTCCAACCAAATTACAAGTAATAAGTGATTTTAATCCGATGCTTTAGATATTAAGGCCGCCGATTGTAATAAGTACGACATTTAGATTATTTTAATGTCTGTTCTTGTAATATTCTATTTCATTGCGGGAAAACTGTGACAAAATCATTATTTAGGTGCGGCGGTAGCGCAGCGGTAGAATTCGGGAGGTGGTGGTCACATTCGGGAGGTCGTGGGTTCGAAACCCGGCCTGTGCCTTGAAGTGGGACGTATAGGCTACATAAAAAAATATTGGATTTAAATAAAAAATCTTGATTGTTTTCAATCCTCTTAAAACATTACTGACTTATCGATCGATGAATAAAAAGATTGTTGCAACAAAAATCGCAAATAAAGTAAGTATGTAGTGAGTTAACCACTGACGCAGACAAAATCTTTACATAAGTTAGAAAACATAATTTAACATAATACAAAATTTTTTTATTACCTTAATAGATAAGTCGGAAATTGCAATGGATTACTCAATAAACGAACATTATGCATAAGATGTCATTTGCTTAGGTGAGTAGGTACCAACATGTTACTTTATATACGATATATTTTTTTCAGTGGCAGTCCCTGATCTCTGCCTACCCCTCAGGGTTACAGGGCGTGAGTTTATGTATGTATGTATATATTTTTTTTCATATTCAACGAAAGGTGTTTAACTAAAAAAAAAAGGTAATTAAATAGCCTAATTGCCAAAAATCATTCGTTACCATCCATTACCAATATTAAGAATAAGAATAGTTTTTATTAATATGATATTAAATTAAATTTAACCGAAATTACATTGCATAGCCGTCCTATGCAGTGTAGTTTTGGTAAAATTTCATTTTTATTTCAATTTATGCATTTTAACAGTGGTCTCCACGCTATTGCTTAGTCTTGTAGTCTTTATAGTGGCATCCGTAATCTAGTATATAAAAAACAAGTGCGAGTCGGACTCGCGCATGAAGGGTTCCGTACTATCAATACAACCTTAGACAAAGCTCGAATGTGAGAATAATGCCATCTATAGAAACCAACAAGAATTTTTAAAATCGACCTTTAACGACATGACATCGGCGCTGTGAATGTTACATAGATGGCCGCTAGATGGCGAGCGCTGTCTTAAGACAACGTTTGTTGTATGGCAGCCCCGCTTAAAAAAAAATTATTCTGTTTTTAGTATTTGTTGTTATAAGAAATAGGGTCCCGTTTGGCACCCCTCGGGCACGGAGCCCTAAAAATCTCATGTCACAGTATTTGTTACCGAACTCCTCCGAAACGGCTTTACCAATTTTTAGGATTTTTTTTTGTGTATGTTTGGTAGATCTGAAAATAGGTCGTAGGCTAATTAATATGGCAAAACAACTTTTGCCATGTCAGCTTGTAACACTATATTAACATTTCAACCCTTATTCGACCATAGGGATTAGTTCCCACTTTAAATTGAACCTTACTTCCTTGAGATAAAGTCCAAAACCAATGAAAAATTTATACTAGCTATGGCCGTTTAAGGGTCAAAACATGTAAATCTGACAGATCAGTAACTCGGGGCTGCAAGTGATGTAAATTGCTTCGGCCAGATGTCGCTGCCTGTACGTAATACAGAGAAATTTGTAAAGAGGCTCGAAATTTCGCCGATGCTTGCACTTGCCCATTAGCTCAGTTAAAATTGTCCTCAGCACGGGTTAGTGCAACATACAGAATAAGATCAGTAACATACAAGTTTTTGTTTTACTTAAGTAGGTCGAACATGAAATCACAAAAAAAATTGTCATTTCTTTTAGTTTGTAACTTTGCATCCGCGTGCCATTGGCCCGTTGTAAATGGCTATTTTTCGGGTTCCGTCATCGACAAGAAACCCTTATAGTTTCGCAACGGCCCCCCCGTCTGTCTGTCTGTCTCTCCGCGGCCTGGCTTAGAGACGATTAGTACTAGAAATTAATCCGCCGACAAAACGGGAGAATAAAAATTTAAAAAAATTTTTATACTTTGTAAATTAGGCGTAGGGGACCTCCCTACATTAGAGGTGCCATTTTCTTTCACGCTCACACCACAGAACGGGGTATCGTTGGATTGTTTAATAAAAAATATTGCGAGTGTAGGACAACCAATTTTCGATTTAGGGATCCGTCTGCGAAATATATAGCTTTGAAGGGATTTTTTTAGAACAGGGATGCCCCATTTCGTCGAAGTAGGTATGTCCGCCTGGGACGTCCCTTTTGGGCCCTTCCGCCCACATTAGCTCGATATTATTTCTTTCGTCAATTTTTCTCTCCATATGTCAAAACGAAACATTCCTTTCTCAATTACAGCCCCTACGTCCAGTAAGGTTCACTAGCGTCGTTGTAATGTGGATAGTCCTTAATACGGACCAATGTATGTCATCCGGTTCCGACCGGCGCCAGCGCAGTCGCTGTGACGGGCTAAAAGCGTGACAGACGGATGTTCGAGCCTCGTCGTGTAATTAGATACGCAAACATCTGATCTGCAAGGGAATTTGTGTGAAGAATGAAAGTGATACATGTTCATATTATGTTCTTGGTAGACAAACATAAATGGGATCCGCTGTCGACTGTACTTTAAAACTTTAAAATTTAGTTTATTGTTACCTGTTACTATTTTTAAAAAAATGTTAAAAGAGTGTGATTAATTCGCCACGCAGTTTGGCGAATAATTTATAAAATTAAAAACTCTGCGATACCAACGTAAGTCAATAAATAAAAAAAATTTTTAAAAGACAAATATAATGCAATAATTATGCAAAAAAATCCAGTGTTGCGTGATAGGAGAGCGAAGTAATTAATAAATTGGGTATCATTTAAACGATTAGCAGAAAAATATGGTTTTATTCGGCAATAAAATCTTTTTGCCAGACCAATCAAAGTATGTTAGGCAGCAACTAAAGGTTCAATATTCAATATCAGTAAACTTAAATATAATGATTCATTTCATTTAATTCAGAGATGAAATGAATCATTTGAAGACCTTTGACTTGTAGTGTGACACCCATATTATGGAGACTACATAAAAAAAAAAACAAAAATTAATTAATTTGGTATCCATATTGTAAGTACTATTGACTAGACTTAAGCCCCTATTTTCGGATGTATAATAAATCCCCAATTAGTTACACTCTGTATCAAAGTATGGTTTATCATATCATACACACCAACCTCGTCAAAAAGTTTGTAAAAAAAATATTCCAAACTTTTGCTCATATTTCGGAGACGATTTAATTGATCAATACTAAAGTAACGGATTTCTATAACACGTTGTATAAAACGCCAGTCCTTAATAAGCTACACCGCAGTTAACTGTCTTTACTTATTACACCGGTCTAAGTAGTTAGCTGTCAAATTTACTTAGCTATAACGATTTTTTTGTAATCGAACCTTCAAAACCTGACCTTCTCTATGTTATTAATTTGTAACCATTAAGAATTCGAAGTACTAATTCAATCTCTAATATTTTTATGTAGCATATACACGGCCCACTGCATGGCACAGACCTTCTCCCAGAGAGAGAGAGCGAGAGAGAGTACGGGCTTAATTACCACGCGTACCCACCGCGGATTGGCAATTTTAAGCACAGAGGTATGTGAACACCTTAGCCACTCAGGTTTCCTCACGATGTTTTACTTCACCGTTAGCGAATTGCTACTGCAACTTGACAAAAGTACATAACTTAGAAAACAAAGTCTTTAGGGTCATGCCGGGATTCGATTCCACGACCGCCTGAATGTGAGGCCGGCGGTCTAACACTTCGCTGCCACCGCTCAATCTCTTATATATGATGTGTTAATGTTAAAGTAGTTAAGCATGCCTATTTAGGGTTCCGTACCCGAAGTATGCCAAACGGGATCCTATTACGCCGCTCTCTGTCTGTTCGTTCGTCCGTTATAGGGCTTTATTTTTGGAATAGGTAGCTAGTTGAAATTTTCACAGAATATGTGTTATTACGATTTTTGTAAATATTTCATGTTTGTGTTTTTCCTGGTACAATAAAGAATATTCTTATTTTATCTTACAAGGAATTGCCTAACAAATAATCAAATTAAAAAAAAAAAAAAAATGTAAGTGGGGTCTCCATACAACAAACGTCTTTTTTTTGTTAATACTCTATCGTAAAACGGTAATACATATAGGCATCAAACTTGGCGTGATTGTGGAACTTATTATAATATAAAATGGCCAAGCGCGGGTACGAAACCCTCGGTGCGCGAGTCCTACTCGCACTTGTCCGATTCTATTTGATCAATACGAATACAGGGTATAACAAAATCATCCCATACATACATTCGAAAACGGGGGATTATACTTTACAATGCGATAATTTTTTACCATGAGAAAAACTTCGCAATCAGAATAATAACTTCCACACTACACAATTTGTCTTGGTCCTCAACTTGGATACGCTGTGCTATAGTCTCTGTGCAAGGACATCATCATCATCATTGACGACCACTGCAGGATATAGGCCTCCCTAATGGTTTCCCAAACTTCCGGTCTTGTGCCTCCCGCATTCCCCGCCAAAGTAACCAGGTCGTCAAACCATCTGGTAGGGTCTACGGCTCTGCATCGTCCGGGCCTTTGCATCTACGTAATGGGATGATTTATACAGCGTCCAGTGGCACCTTCACCACACTTGATGGGTGAAGGGACCACTCTGATGCTGCAGTGCCTGGGACATTGTTTTAGATGGACTGGGCTTGCTCAGAACCTATACCATCCTGACAGCTTGGTCCGCCTAGCCCCCAAGAATGACAAGTCAATACGTGTGGAGCCTGGTTAGCCGCGGGTTTCCTCACTATGTTTTCCTTCACAGTTAGCGTGTGGTACTGCTACTACAATTTCGCAAATATATGTAACTTTGAAAATAAACAAAGTCATGGGTACATGCCCGCACTGGGAACCGAACCTGGGTCTCTCGCTTCCGAGTCCATTGTTCTACCCACTGGGCTACCACCGCGTTGCAAGGACATCACAAACATAAAAATATACCCAGACTGGGGCCATTTGTAAATCAATTATGGCAGAAAATTAGAAAGGACTGAGCTTAGTGCCAGGGTACAAATAACTAGCGAAACATGATTTGGTCGACTAACCTGAAAAGATGGTATAGGCACCGCGCAAGCTTACTTTATGTTGAAATATGTCCCAGGCACTTTTTTGTTTTTTATATAGCTAATGTACGTCCCACCGAAGAGCACAGGCCTTCTCTCAGAGAGAGAGAGAGAGAGTATTCGAGTATTCTTAATCTCCACGCGTGCCCACCATGGATTGGCACTTTCAAGGCACTTAGTCTTCGTATTAATTATGAGTGTAAGTAGCCCATATAAGTTCCATTGTATCATGTACCTCATGAAGTTATCCTTCACATTTAGCTAGTGATAATATATTGATACTACAAGTATAAAAATGTACGCCACACAGGAAATAAAGTCATCGGTACATGCCGGGATTCGAACTTACAATTTCAGCCTCAAAGTGATTGATATCGGCTTCCTCTTTGGACTAGCGGTGAAGGCGCTTACTACTGAGACAGAGGTCGTGGGTTCGATTCCTACTGGGGGCCGCCGAACATTTGTACAAATGGCCTCAATTTGGGTGTGTTTCCATGTTTGTGATGTCCTTGCCTGGTTACCATAGCACAGGGTATCCTAGTTTGGGACCAGCTCAAGTGATTGTGTTGTGTGGAAGTTATTATTATATCTAGTGTCGGTAGGAGTTGCCACTAAACACTTCATCTCCAGAGGCCTAATTACACGCAACAAATCCTGAGCGAGCTAATCGTCTGTCGAATTCCATACTAATTTGACAGTTAGATGATTGGACTCGCTCAGGATTGGTAAGCGTATTATAGGAGCCGCGCCAATTTTTTAAGTTGTTCTGTTTGGTCTACGAAATGATGAAGTGACCACTCAAGAGCGTGAACATGAACTCCACGCTGGAATTTATAAACAAAAATAAGAGAGAAAAAAACCGTTGTTAGAAAAAAATTGCATAGACGACGGCGTAGGCGTAGGTGACGTGAAGAGAGACATGAGGCGAAGTGATTGGAGACGGTACCGCTGGATATTGTTTGTAATGTTGTCATATAAAGTTTATTCCTTTTCACACCTGCTATTCAGAAAAGATCCCTTGATTCCCTCAAATGAGGGATCAAAGTTGTACTTTTCTTCCCTGATATTCTAGTTTTTTTTTTATTGTCCTCAGCATGATCCGTGTGCAGATTTTCACAAAATGTAATTCCAGTTCGATTTTTATTTTGTTGCAATCGATCATAATTGTCTTCCACACTTCTTTCGATATCTTAATTGTGTTTGATTTAAATTTTCCTTATAGCAGGTGTGAAAAGCAGTATGTGTCACTCGGTAGCAAAATTATTTCCGTCTTGGGCGTAAACACTTGAATCCCTCGCTACGCTCAAGATTCTACTTTAGAATCTCTCGCTACGCTCGGGATTCTATTGTAGAATCTTTCGCTTCACTCAGGATTCAATATACCGCCCTCGCCGTAAATATATCATTTTGCTCCCTTGAGACACAATCTACTATTTCTATTCCCCGCAACCCGTAGCGTTACGCCTACGCCATATGTTTGGGGCCCAACTTTTGCTACTTAACCAAAGTGTACCTACCTAAATGGGATCTCATCACACTTTTGCGCTATTCTTTTTTTATGTAGCCTATAAACGTCCCACTGCAGGATACAGGGCTTCTCTCAGAGGAGGAGGGCTTGATTACCCAATGTGGTTGGTAATTTCAACCGCTGAGGTATGTGAACACCGCAGACACTCAGGTGTCCTTACAATGTTTTCCTTTACCTACTACTGCCTGCTACTTCAACTTTACAAATGTACGTAGCTTAGAAAACCAACCCACGACCTATTCTATCGCTATCCTTGCGCTATTCTTAAAAGATTTTTTTTAGGAATAAAAAGTCCATGGAACGATTCAATGACAAATCTAATTTCGCGGAACCCTCGTGACTATTCCACGTAACTACTGGGTTCCGCGGAACCCAGTTTAGGAACCGCTGGCCTAGAGCATAGTTAGATGAGAGCTCATCCATGCACTTTCAATATTGGCGGATATTATTGCAAAATTGTTAACCACCGCTTGTACTAGTACGTGCAAGTCGCAGGCATCGTGGTCGAGTAGCTCTTTGCTGAAATGACTGGATAATTTTTCAATATCGATAACTTGTGGTAACCAGGCAGGACATCATGATTAAGAAAAACGATTGAAAAATTTGGAGCCTTTTTGAACAATTTTTTTTAACTAAATATTTTATGCCTTTGACATCCTACGTGAAATTAGACGTGTAGGTATCATCCGTACACTAAGTTTAGTCCAATCTATAAGCCTTCATTCGTCCACTGCTAAACATAAGCCTCACCCAAGGTAGGTCACTTCTTTCTGTCCTCGGTCATCCTCATCCAACCGCCACCAGTGATCTAAACGTGCAAATAAAATTACAAATGCCAAGCGTAGAGGTTACGAAAATTTGTGAAAGTGTTCCACCGTGCAATGAATGATTCAATGAAAATCATAATTTCGGGTAATCAATGACATATTGATTGTGCTGATTACGATTACAATCTACTGTAGAGGCTAGTGCCGTAATGATGTCCATATTTTTCTCACAAAGCCTCTTTGTAAGTTAAGTTATCGCTTCGCATCTACGTAGTACCTACAAAGTTGTCTGTTTAACTCACAAAAAGCCCAATCCCGACAACTTTGCAAAGTACGAGTGGATGGGAAAACGTATCCTATACAATCTTGAATTAAAAACTGTAAAAAAACCGGCCAATTGCGAGTTGGACTCACGCACGAAGGGTTCCGTACCATTATCTATACAACATTTGAATATTTCAAGCGTCTACCTGTTGCCGTTATTAATATCGAGCAAAAGACGGCAAAAAAATCACGTTTGTTGTATGGGGGCCCCCATTAAATATTTATTTTATTCTGTTTTTAGTATCTGTTGCTATAGCGGAAACAGAAATACATCATCTGTGAAAATTTCAACTGTCTAACTATCACGGTTTATGAGATACAGCCTGGTGGCAGACGGACGGACGGACAGTGGAGTCTTAGTTATAGGGTCCCTTACCCTATGGGTACGGAACCCTAAAAATAACCAACAACCTGACTGTTGACTTGGTTGGATGAATAAATATTTTTGTATTTTGTATTTGTATTTTGTTGAGCACTAATCTAGATATCTCGCAATGAGTTGTTACGTTGTTGAATTTGGGACCCGCCCAAACCCTTTGAGCTCTGCCGCAGTCGGGTAAAAAGCCCAATTCCCAAAACTTTGTAAAGTTCGAGTGGGTGGGGAAAAGCATCCTATACGTTCTTGAATTAAAAACGGTTTTCAGTGAAGAAACGATTCTTCGGTTTTGGCGTTTTTCAATAATAAGTTGTAAGTTGTTGGCGCTTAAAATTGCCTACGGTGGACACCCTTGGTGAATAAACCCGTACTCTCTCTCTCTGAGGGAAGGCCTGCAGTGGGTCGTATATAGACTACATTAAAAAAAGTTGTGTACGTCCTATTTCAGAGAGAGTATGTGCTTTTTGTGTTTTCGACTGCATCGTTGGTCTAGCAATTAACATCCTTGACTACCAAAAGAGAGGTCGTGAGTTTATTTCCCACTGGAGGCCACACGACTCGATTTGATTTGACTCAGTGTGGGTGTATTTCAATGTTTGTAATGTTACCATAGTTACCATAGCACAGGGTATCCTAGTTTGGGACCGGGACAAGTAATTGTGTTCTACGGAAGCTATTATTATAATAATCACAACAAGTGTCCACAGCAAATTAGCCCTTACAAGCACCAACAGTTTGGAACGCACAGATGACTGTAATGTGTTGATTTATCATCAAAAAAGTTTTCAAACACAAATTCAAGCGGTGCTCTTTTAAAATCTTGACATACCCAAGTTGTAATTTATCAATGCAAAGCAGTTACATGCACAATATTTTAAGACAATTGTCGTAGTGCAAACTTGACCCAAAACCCCGCAGCATCCGCCCCACTCCGAAAGACACCCTCAGTTTTATTCCTCGATGTTTCGGCGCGCACCTCAATCGGCGCACTCCCGCTACGCGCCCCACTACGCGCCAGACTCACGCGCAGCGCCCGTCCCGCGTCAGTGTAACGCAGCTCGATATGCAGGTCGCACGCTCCCTCGCGCTTCTCCTCGCACTAGCGGTTCTAGCCGCCGCGTTTCCGGAGCGGGCCGCGCGCGCCAAACGCCAGCTCGCTGACGATGACCAGCTGCAGCCGCTCGAGGTAAGTCCTTGGCCGTTTGGGCGGTTTTTTGAAGTACGACCATCGGAACAGCGTCTTCAATGCGTTCCGGGTCTTTCTTTCGAGTTGCATCGCACGTTTGGTAGTTGTGTTTTACTCGTTTTCGGTACGGTACAACTTAGTTGTCATTTTCTAAAACCTCGAGACTGAAGTCGATATGATTGATTTATTGATATAGATTATAGCAGACCGGTTTAAGATGGCTGACGCTGACGCAACAACTTTTTTCAGTAATCGATAGAACAGGTAAAACATAACTTTCAACCTACGTATAAATATAAACTAAATAAAGGCAATTGCAAATGAAGGTTCACTACTTTCAAATACTGCTTTGAATTTGTTCCAGTTGGAAGTGACCTAGTCATTTTTAAATTACCAAATAAGCCTAATTGATTTCCATAATTACATAGATTACGCGGCGCTTACGTATTTCAAAGTTTCTGGTTAGCCTTGTCACATAAAACACACCTAACTATCAAACTATCCGCTTTATACATTCCTAAATACGCTTGATAATGACCTCAAAGCTTAAACTGTACATAATATTAATCGATTTTTTCAAAGTTGAGAATACGACACGGTCAAAAACAAATGACTATAATATTCAAACATCGACCTCATTAAGGGCAATTTGTATGTGATACAAAGACATTGACCTATTTTGTATTCAAGCTCTATCCTGTCTTATTTTAACACTTCGTTGAATTCATACTTACTTTATTGGTGTTATTGCATTGTAATATATATATATGCTTGTAAATTTATTAGTTAACGGTGAGCAATTATGACCAATCAGATTAACTTAAATTAAACAACTTCATGTCAACTTTCACCTGAACTTCCTTAATTAATTGCAATTACTTTAATAAGACCTATTTGATTCAGTGGAAAATTTTGAACACTTTATTTTAACGTCGATCTTTGTCCAAATTCAAAGAAAACGATACACATTGTAAGCGATACTTTGGCTATGCCGTAATAGAGAAGGCACCTACCCTAAAAAGCGCCACGTTTTGTTTCAAGGTGGGATGAAGGCAGAAGATGAATGCACGCATATTCTTACACTTTTCAGAGAACGAGTTTACTTTTGAAATCTTTGATCTACAGTAGCACTAGAAAACAAATTTACGGCCATTTTTACTTTTATTTAAATTATCATACACTTAGTATTTGATAGAGAAATATGGCGTTACAAGTAAGTTTGTGTTCAAAATTTTAGTTTTTTAAAACTAACTATTATAATATGTCTGTAATTTTATTTTCCAGTGATGTCATAGACCATATTTGACATAACTATACAAAGTTTTTAAAGTCATTAAACATTATAGTATGCGCAAGCAAAAGGGATGTCAGAAGTACAAGCAGCCTTCATTCCGTACATAAATTCTTCATTCAGTTCATTTGGCAGTTCATAAAACAAATTGACCCCCTTAATTACCTACTTAAGCTGTTAGTTACCCACACATCCATACACAATGGAAATAAAGCACATTTTCCTCTACACAAACAGGTTTCTTTGCGGAAATCTATTAAAACTTTGGGTGCTAGTTTAATTACCCACCGATCCAATCGGTTCACTTGCAAGATCCAATAGAATTCCTTATTGATGATGATTTTTAGTAGTAAATCTTATTATGTTGCTGTTTTTTTTTCCTGTACTATTTTTCAGCGAAATATCTTCAATTTTAGGCCAAAATACAAGAACAACTGACTCGTGTAATAGGTGCTGCAAAATTACATATTAACCTGATTATTTTTCTCAAAAATAACAATGCTAGTAACAGAATAACTCCTCGCGTTTTTTCAAACTCGCGTTTTTCCGCCCTCCGTGCTTTCCTAGCCGAGTGCGTACCGTCTCGGCATTATGTAAGGTGCAGTCAGCGATTACGCGACCCGCGGCGGCGCGGCCGTATTTGCGTTCGCGTCGCTTTAATATGTGTATTCCCCTTACTATTGTTTTGTCCGATAAGCCGCCGAGATTAGCCGGCTGATGTCTTCCTGAACAATTAGGTGTCAAAGCGTGAAATTTATTAGGCCCATATTACACTAGACCAGATCAAAGTTACCCTTTCGTTAATACGCTATTGATGTCTTTTTCTATTTGTGAGTGAAATCAAATAAATGCTATCATCACAATTAGGCCCCACATTGTATACTTTCCATTGTAACATTTATTTATGTATTTTGTTTCTTGCGTGCAATAAAAAATATTCATATCTTATCTTCTCCGTGCCGCCGTATTTTTAGGTAACCAGTTAAATGTTGATTAATCTCCCATGTGACAGGCATAACCTAGTATAGGGGTCAGCATAAATGTGCCCTTTTTAGGGCAATAAATAATTTTTATCTTTGGTTGTTTTTCCTATATTTTTGTAATGACTAACTTAGTTTTTCTCTCACAACTTTGACTAAGATGACAACTTGAATGGGGCAAATAAATTTATCAGATGGTCCATACTTCAGTTACCACCAGGGGCCTGTTTCATAGAACTAAAAATCATGGTTTACTATGACAATTCGATGTGCATTGCGAAGTCGACTAACCCACAGATTAACAAATAGACTCTGCTACGCAATGCACCTCGAATTGTCATAATACATAATGTCATAACTACGAATTGTAGTTTTATAAAACTCGGCCCAGGCAATAAAATTTATGGAATAGTTAGTTCTATTTGTGCGATTTTGAAGTTTACCCAGATGTGACAGTCGTTTATATTGACAATCAGAATCCCTAATCAGGCAGGCATGAAGATTTTGCTACAACTAGTATAACGTGATTTGTTTCTTGTATTATATAAGATATAAAAATCTCGTGTCACAGTGTTTCTTATTGAATTCCTCCGAAACGGCTTCACCGATTTTTATGAATTTTTTTGTGTCTATTTGGTAGGTGTGAGAATAGGTCGTAGGCTAATTAATATGGCATAACAACGTTTACCGCGTCAGCTAGTATCTGTCAAATGAAATGAAATCAAATCAAGTCAATACATCTTAATTGTATAATTTGTCATCTATGTTTTACCAATCGGCGTACAAATACAGAAAAAAAACGTGACATTGAGAATTTAGTATGCCAAGAATCTTAGAAATAAAAATGTCATAAATTGTTATTTAATGTACTTGTTTTGTCATTAATCATAAAAAATGTATATGTCAATTCGATTCTGCTTTATGGAATTAGTATGTCAAAAGAAGTTATATAATATAATAGCAGTTTTCACACAATAGGAGCTGTAGCTTAGACTTAAACGTTTCAAGTTTACATTCCTTTATTTTTTGTGGTACTTTATTGTAGATGAGTGGTGCCATGCCTATATATTATCAGTATATTATTTGGAGAGTCAGTAATAGCTTTAATAAATTGGCGAAGAGCATTGACATAGACTTGTTTAATTCTTCAGTGGCTAGTCTGAAATCTAGACTTAAGGCGATTTTTTTCGGTGTTTAACCTCTATGCGTATTACACATAGCTACAATATTATGTAAAAAAACTGTGGAAAAAATTCCTCGATAAATAGGTACATATAATTAATCTCTGTTATGTCCGACGTCTGTGTTATCTGTGATCTGTTGCTTATGATTTAACTGTCTATATTGCTATTCTAAACTTATAAGTGGAGATTTGTATACACTCGCAGACTTCAATCCACGAAAGTTGAATTCGTCAAAGAACACCAGACTATTCGGTCCTTACTAAGTAGGTCTCGGCCTTCACAGTCCACACTAATGTGTTGCCTGAGTTGCCTCTCTAAGATGGACCACAAGCAGGCCACTGACCCTATCTCAGAGACGAAGCGCCGGTGTACAGTCTTTATTACGCCAGTAAGGTTTTTTATCGATGCTGCCTCTATAACAAGTTGAAGCTTTCACGAATGTAAAGTATTTTTTTAAACGGAAGTTCAAATAACTTCTACGTACACTCTTCGTCTTCTTCGAAGTTTGTGATTGATTTAGCCGATGCTTGCACTTGCCCATTAGCTCAGTTGGGAGAGCGCTGGCACGGTCAGCCAGAGGTCGCGGGTTTAAGTCCCGGCATGGGTGGAATTTTTAGCCTCTAAATACGTTTTTAAAATTATCCTATTATCTCATCATCGTCATCATCATCAGCCATTTGACGCCCACTGCAGGACATAGGTCTCACTCATGGTTTTCATAACCATGAGGGGTTTTGCCATAATCGCCACGCTTGGCAGGCGGGTTGGCGATCGCAGTATGCGGTTGGAATCTCAGTAAGACACTGCTGCCCGTCTCCTGGTAATTTATTTCTTTAGTCGCCTTCCACGACATCCACGGAAGGAAATGGAGTGACGCTATTCTTAATCCGGCGCAACACGGAATACGATCCGATTATCTGTTGATATTAATTACCTAGGTTTATGTAGTTCCTAATTAAGACTTTCGTTACTAATACTTGAAATATGCTGGATAAATATATTTATTTCTTAGATGTCAATAGATGTCATTGTGTGCAGCCTACCTACCCATATAAAAATGTATCCATTTGCATACTGCTGTTAAGTGGTAGAATACACTGACTTATTGAAATTAAGACCTGTGCAAAAATCTGACAGTGTGTATTCGCAAATAAATATTTTGAAGTTTTGAAGTTTCATAGTATTAGTAGGTTTTCGTTACTAGTGTTACGAAATAAATATATTTATCCAGTATCCGCCGATTGATTGAAACTGATTGAGTGATTGAAAGATATTAATTAATAAATCGATCAATTCATATAATTATACTAGCTGGCTTGGCAAACGTTATTGTACCATATTCATTAGCCTACGACCTATTCCCAGACTTATCAAATATACACAAAAAAAACATGAAAATCAGTGCAGCTATTTCGGAGGAGTTCGACAACAAATATGACATGAATTTTTTACATATTAAATTTACACTGAAGTATACAATACCCAATACGCTTTTCAATTTGAACTGCTTTTGCACTAGAAACTCAATAGTTTAGATAATTTTATACATCCATTAGATGCCTACCAAACCGAATTGTTCATTTATCTATTTAAAATTTTTGCCTCAATTTTTTCTGGTCCGCCTTTACCAGCGAGTGTAAAGAGATAGGAAACTAGTTGATTCAGACGTTTGTAATAAACCAACCTCGTTGGATGGGTGATTATGTGATTGCATATCGTCATTGTGTTAACCAACGTCGATGTTGAACGGGCTTTGCCCTCTCTCTTTAGTATATTTGCTGTTTAGGTCACCGTTTTTGACTTTGCAATACGTACATTAAAATGTAATTTGTGTGAACTCTCTTTGCAATTAATTGCTAAATAACTTACGTTTAATCTAGTTCAAATTCGCAAGAATTAAAATAGGGATTATTATTCCTATTTTGATGGGAAACCTCTGATATTAGAAAACCTTTAGAAAACCGAACCATTAAACCATTAGAAAGAAAATAATGCCTGACAAATAATTGGAGTTAAAGCAGCGGTGGAACGCCGGCTTCTCATTCGGGAGGTCGTACGTTCAAATCCCGGCATGTACCGATGACTTTGTGTTCTAAGTTACGTACATTTGTGAAAACGTAAGTACGCGCGGCGACCACTCCACAATAGCTAATAAGTAGGGACTCACGAGCGATCAGTGATAAATATATTAAGAAAATATGATAACAAAAACATAGGGGTGAAGCGCGATTCAAACCCACGCCCCGTGCCAAAATCACCGGATCAAAATTGGACCAGCCCTCTGCGAAATTGTAAAAAAACCTTATTGTATACTCGTATTTGCGCGAAAAACTTAAGTCTTCCTTGATTTCGCAGTCGATAAAAGGGAGTTAAATTTCTCAAGTTTATCATTTCTTGTCTGATTGTTAAGCAGGTATATTATCTGCGTACTATCGATAAAATCTCGGCGCCAGGTAGCCAATCTAATTTCGCAACAATTGTCAATTTTTTCATCGATAGTCTACCCATTGAATAAGTGGGAAACTCTCACTAAGTCCAAGTTCCCAGCGATTGAATTGCATTGCACATGTAGAGTTCACAAGACTGCATTCTCATTTAAATACCAACTCTACTTTGAAGGTAATAAGGCCTTATGTGAGTAGCTAAGCGTGAAGACAGACTAGACTGTATCGGAGCTAAGATCGATCCAGATCGTTGCACTAGTTCACATGCTGTATAAAAGTAAAAGGCCTTCGTTGCTGATGATTTACATGGTACTATTTTTCGTGGTCATTATTTTGTCTTACCCCGTTTACCCCGAATACCTTCAGGTCTTCCATGTAGTCTTTTATTCCTCCTTGTCTATTCTCTTTGTTGCTTCAATTACACGTAATTTATAGAAATACTGAAAAATCTGAAAAGGTATCTTCAATATCAATAAATTAAACTACTTAAAATAAGCGAATGTTTCAGAAATCAGAAATGTATTTTAACGTAAATAATCTTCATTCTGTTTGTTGAATGTCAATTTACAATGTTATCGCTGTCTTCGAGTCAAGTGTAGTGGAGAAAAAGACAATGAAAATAAACTCCACTCTGACCATCTTTTCTCAAATCATCATAAATCTAATACATAATCTAATCTAAGTTGGTATGAGTACCTACCTAACAAGATTCCATGAGTATCATCAACAACCTGCAATTCAAAAACAGTGTCTATTCTTACAAAAGTAGGAAAACGCTAATGCCACGGCCAGACATACGGACAGCACCCGTTCACGACGCAGGGGTTAGTCATCGCATGTCTCAACCATATTAGAGGGAGATAAAAGTTTATAACTATATTAATATTATACAAAGAGGAAAAGTTTGTAAGTATATATGTTTGTAAGTTCGTACGTAGGGGGTAATCTCCGACAGTACTTATCCGATTTCAAAAAATCTTTTACCAGCACTTAGGATAGACATTCAAAGCGGACATAGGCTATATGCTAATCTGTCTACTACGCCAACGTTGTCGCGGGAACAGCTAGAATTAGATATTTTTATTTAAATACGTCATATGTTTGTAAAACCCTCTCTTTCACAAGATTGTGTGCGGTAGAGAAGACCAAAGTTGATAAGTGAAATGCCAAAGTTCAAAACTTCAAATCTTGAGTCAGAACTTCTATGTTCGTAACGAAGCAACCCCAATTCTCTATTCATATTATGCAACAATGATATTAGCAACAGTAGATTTTCCATAAAACAAAAAATAAAATTATGTGCCAGTTAAGGAAATAGGCAGGCTGGTGGACCAGCGACCGAGGGTCGGTTACATTTAGTATTTATTTTATTTACATCACGTTACATAAAGCAATGCATTGCATTATACTATTTATATTACTAAAGCCATCGCAAAGCAATGAAAGGAATTGGCAGGGCACCGGAAAAGGTGGCGTGACAGGGAGGAGCAGTTGAACTAGTTTTAGTGTTACAAGAAGAAACCCTGTTTATATTATATTACGGTTAATAAAGCCGGTTTATATTACCGTAAATGGCTAGTTTTCTGCGTTTTTTTTCTGTGTACGCACTGTAGGTACAAAAAGTTCCCGAAACCGGCGTGCGTGCATGCAACGACTAATGAATGTTGAGGAAGCGAAAGTGATCTGTCAGGATCGTAGCAAGTGGCAGTCCCTGGTCTCTGCCTACCCCTCTGGGATACAGGCGTGAGTTTATCTATGTACGCACTATTTTGTTCTATACCTTCTTCGTGCTTTTACTTGTAATAATATTTTTAATGCTTTGCATACGTGTGTGTGTGTGTCTTATGTAAGCAACATTTATCTTTATTTATCTAGGTATGTAAAGTTTCAAACTTAAAATTTTGTTCAAAATTCACATTGCGGATTGATTGCACACTATTTTGAGATAGACAGTTAGTTCTTTGAATTTAGAACACTCTTTAGAGAAAATTCCGGTTTCACCTAAATGGTCGAATCCTAATCTCGAAATGTGTGAACCAGTTTTGTTACTGCTGTGAGATCATCTGTCCGAAAGGCTGTTTCTGTGTCAATTGCCATTTCTCAACAAATATTATGTAAATGTTGCCCATTGTAATAGATAATGTGTGTTACTTTCAGGCTGTTTCAAGTTAAGTTATAATATTTAGGGGTCTATTCACAATTATTTATAAGGTTGACTTAATTACCTTACTTGACGATTTGATTAAGTGTATAACCATGCAAGAAAATATGTTTTGTTTCGTTTCTGGTTTATTGTAAAAACGGTAATACATAAATACGTGCAAATGTCGAACTATATGTAATTATAGTATAACATAAAATAATAAACAGGCCGGCCAAGTGTGAGTCCGAAACTGAATGAATGAAAACAATTTTTTTGCAAGTAAATAGTTAATATTATATTTATAGCATCGGTGGTAGCGCAGCGGTAGAACGCCGGCATCTCACTTGGATGGTCGTGGATTCGAATCCCAGCAAGTACCAATGACTTTGCTTCTAAGTTACGTGTAAGTATTTGTGAAGTTGAGTAGCAATACCACTCGCCAACTGTGAAGGAAAACATCGTGAAGGAATCTGAGTTTCTGAGGTGTTTGAAATTGCGCTTGAAATTGCCAATTCGCGGTGGGACGCGTGGTTATTAAGCCCATACTCTCTCTCTCTGAGAGAAGACCTGTGCTCTGCAGTAGGACGTTCATTTTCGAAATGCGATTTTAACTCGCACTTGGCCGGTGTTTTATTTGCTCTTCGCTAAACATCTCGTATTTGGTCGACCACTGACTTTCTAGCCTACCTTGAAGCACTGTTACTCGTGAAATGAAGAAAAAAAATGTAGTGATCACGAATCATCTATATTTTTATATAATACAAATACAAATACAAATACAAATGGATTTATTTTACCAAAAAACAATTTTACATCCTTATTATCTACAGATAGTATGGATAGTATTACAAATTTAATTGTGGCCCTCACACTAGGTCAAGCCTGTCCTGTGAGGACCGTGTGAAAGACATTACCAAATAACTTACGATTTATGACAGAATATGGATGCCATTAAATTTAAACAAATCAATTAAATTATATGTAATTAAAACATAAACATGCAAACTAAATATTATAATAATGTTGTTCCTATTCTATTTATTTTTGTCACTTAAGTAGCTACTTTGCACTGGTAAGGACTGGTTCCAAAATTGGCTATGGGCTAGTTCCGACGTTAATAAAGTATATATATATCATTTTTAATTCTTATTTGGTGATTTTGAGGACGTTTTCAGTTTCAAGATATGAGAGATTAGATAGCCAGTTGAAATTTTGCTTTATTCACAGTACATTCTTTTATATTACAGTATGTTATGACTTTATTGTAGATATGTGGATGAGTAAAATCAGGATAGTGCTGCGCAAAAAAAGTTTTAACAAATGGTTTGGAGATTTTAAATACGCGTTTCTTGAATAGAGCAGTATAGTCCGGGGATGTAAGTGTTTTTCGATGCATTATTATTGATGCCCTTAAAATAAATAGCTGTCTGACATTCAGGACTCTTGCCTCGGAGTAAACGGAGGAGGTTGGGTACCTATATGGCTTCTTGAGCATCACCTTAAGCACTGAGCGTTGCGCCCTTTCCAACTCTATCATAACAGTCACTCCCATACCGCCCCATACGCCAATGCAGTAGCTGATAATAGACTCCACTAGAGAAACATACACTAGCCGAAGAACTTTTGTGTCAGCTGAATTTCTCAGTAGCTTCATTACGTAGATAAGTTTCCTAACCTTGCCAGCAAGTGTGGTAATATGTTGTTTGAATGACAGATTATGGTCAATAGTGATGCCGAGATATTTTATACTTTCCGCGCGCTCTATTAGAGGACAGGCACACAGTGATCCATCGCAGGAGTGAATTTTTAAAGGAGGCAATAAGTGTGGCTCTGATGCTCGAGTCTTATGAAAGCATAGGAACTTTGTTTTGCTTGGGTTTAGAGTGAGTAGGTTGTTATCGAGCCATTTGCTTACTTTAGAGATACTAGCTTCAGCCATTTTGATTGTATCATGCCAGACATTTCCGTTAACCAGGAGAACGGTGTCATCAGCATAGGAGATGATATCTGTATTCACCAAGGAATTTAAATGAATATCATTAATAATAGGGAATCCTAGTTTGGGAGCCAGTAACCACTTTTTTAACCTTTTTCTAAATAAAGTTTTTTTCATTTTCATTTTCATTTTCATATAATATGAAAAGCGTTGGCCCCAAAACGCTACCCTGTGGGACACCAAAACATATAGGGAGCTCATTACTAGTCTCTGTACCGACTTTGACACTCTGTCGCCTTTCCGTCAAGTAACTGCGGAACCAATCGAGGGGCAGGCCCCTGACGCCTATGAACTCGAGTTTCCTCAAAACCACTGACAACGACACCGTGTCAAAGGCCTTGGCGAGGTCCAGAAATATGCCCACACATTTCTGTCCCCTATCCAAGAATGACGTTACCTGTTTGACAAGCAGTTCAACAGCGTCTTCAGTCGACCGACCACGCCTGAATCCGAACTGCCGGTCAGACAGGATGTTAAATTGCTCCAGATATCGAACTAAGCGATTGTTCACAATTTTTTCTAATATTTTAGAAAAAATTCCCAATAGGGATATCGGACGATAATTCTGAGGGTTGCTCTTTAGCCCATTTTTATGGATAGGAACCACCTCTGCCATCTTCCATCCATGTGGAAAGATTCCAGTAGCAAGACTGAGATTAAATATGTGGGTAAGGGGTGCAGCTATGAAAGGTCTTAATACTTTGATTAACGTGGATTTGAAACCATCCGCTCCTGGGGCACTGTCATTTTTTAGATGTGCTATAATCTTGCTCACTTTATAACAATCAGTTGGTTGGAGAAAGAAGGTGTGGTGTATTGGATTTCCCATGTTTATATTTGTAGCGACTTCATCCTCAGATTTTTTAAGTTTAGTCAACAGTTCGTCCGCAAGATGTTTGCCAGCGCTTGAGAAGTATTCATTGCAATGGTTAAGCGAATCTAAGGCAGTGGATTTTATTTTTGTTAGTTCGGACGGCTTATTAGTTTTCATACATTACATAACAAATTCACGCCAGTATCCCGGAGGGATGCCACGAACATGACAAATGTCTTTCGCTTCATCAACATTCATCAGCCGCTGCATGCACGCACGCCGGTCTCGGGCCCTTTTTAACTTGCCCTTCGCTAATAAATCTCGTATATGGCCTGGCACGTTTTAGCGGTCCCAATAATTTTATTTGGGAAACAAACGGTACAAATGGTAGAATAATATTCTTTCGTGGAATATTTTAATAAATATAGATAAGTGAACTTTCCACTATTAAATATAACATACAAAAAGACTTCTTAATGAATTATTATATTATTTTTGTTGCACTAACCCGTACTGAGGACAATCCCAAAAAAAAAAACCTATTTACAGGTTAAAAATTTCACCCATGCCGGGACTTGAACCCGCGACCTCTGGCTAACCGCGCTCTCCCACCTGAGCTAATGGGCAAGTGCAAGCATCGGCGAAGTTTTGAGCCTCTTTACAAACTTCTCTGTATTACGTACAGGCTGTGACATCTGGCAATTATCACTTACATCACTTATTAATTAATTAGTTTACGATACAAAGATATAATATCCCATGGGGTGGTTCTCGTATTAAAAAAAATCCTTCGAGTTTGTTAATCTACACCACATGTTTCTTAATGCTTTTGTTCACTTTGATGTCGTCAATACTTAGCTCTAAAGCAGGTCTAGATGTGGAGAAACTCGTCCAATAACAGACCAATTTAGCTTTTTACGGAATTCACAGGATTCGTGGCGTAATCTTGAAGATGGCTATGGTTGGGAAAGACCATCGTTAGCATAATCTTTGCGCCGATCTTTGCGTCATTGTCAAAGTAGCTCTTTGCAAGAAAATTGTTAGTTGATCACTGCAAAAAGGGTTTCGAAGTTGTGAATATGATATTTATATAATTCAATCCGTCACGTAGTTTATAAATAAAACAAATCGGACTTTATTCATCACTCAAGTTGCAGTTAAAATACAAAGGTTCTACTCGTCGATACAAACAGCTGTTACTATGGTTACAACTTCAAAAGAGCAAAAAAATTATCACCTGTTCCATACGAACGTTACCGCCTACAGCAATTGTAAAATGGAACCTCTAATTTTTGGATAGATGTGGGATTTTGTTAAACCCTGTATATTCAAGTGATAACCCAGACAGCGTTGTAATATTTTTGTGTTAACACAAGTTAGTAGAAAATACTAACTCTGCGCCGATAAGCCCAAAATAATAGATATAAATCTATAATGGACCCACTCCAAGCCCGTTACGGTTCCTTACAGGAGTCTCCTTAACGGTATGGCCAACTGAGACATGAATCCCAAACGGAAATACCAACGTAACACGGTGACATATAGAACCTCTTCCAAAGGACATTCGCCGCGGTTGCAACATGTCCTACGCGCGTGTTTGACTCAGAGTCGCCGTATGCTGCCTTGACATTAATTCGACGCGAGTGGAACTGACGCGTTCGAGATTTAAAAGTGTAAAACTGATGTGAGCTTTTACAAATACAATACAAATACGATTTTTTTTTTATTATAAAGAAGGACATTTCAATCTGTGCGGTGGTAATCAGGAGAATTCAGGAGGTATTAAGTTGTTATGTTTACCTTAGTAAGTACGCTGGAGATTGAGCCCTTTCCCTTAGCCCGAAATCGTACACTTCTTGTCATAAACCTCGCACAATGTACGCCACTTCTCTCTGTCCTTGGTCATCCTAATCCAGCTACTCTCAGCAATCTGCTTTAGATCGTTGGTGCAATGAGCTGATAGGTTTACCAGTGGTCTCCGCTCGAGAATCTTTGTATTGGTCGGATCGGATTGGTTCTTCGGCCTACATGTAACCAGCCCACTGCCACTTCAACTGGCTAATCGCTTTCAGCGATAAACCGCCAGTTGTATACCTACTATGTAACTTATATATTTAAGATGTTTCATGTTTCTTTATAATGCATGGTGTGTAATTAAGAGTATTAATCTAATCTAATCTTAGAGGATGTGTTAATCATCTTAGCTCTTTGGGAAATTGTGTAATTTCTGATATGGTCAATCAAGGAGACTCCGAGCATAGTCCGTTCGATAGCACTCCGAGCAACTTTGAAGGTCCATGCAATGTCAGTTCAATCTAAACATGTCATCTAACTTGTTAGATTGTCTGTGACAGCTGGAAGAGTGCTTTAATTTATTTGTCTGATTATCTTATCTGTATGACGTCAAATACAATGTGAAATAAATGATAGTATCTAATATTCTGCTCAAAACAATTAGGGGATTAGATTTCAAAGTGGAATAAAAAAAGTTTCTTTATTTTTTAATTATAACTGCCCACCACATATTCATATTTGTACTCACTGCCTGTCTCATTTTCCTACAGCAACTTTCCGTCATAGGGTTGTCTGGAAGAAATTGCTTTTAGCGATAAGGCCGCCAATTGTACCGTATATTTAAAAAAAATTATGTCATGTAATAGTGTATAATAAAGAATATTCTTATCTTATCTTAAAGTGACGTACGTTTATTTGTCTGTTTATCAGACATACATTTTACAACTAAGTAGGTACGTTAAACTAAATATTAAATTAAACTAATCAAATATACCGCCCCGGGACACGCCCGATCCAAAAGTTCAAATGACGCCAGCAGCGTTCCCCCGCTGCACCGCCAGGGAAATCCTCTGCATCAGGTATGCCCCGGATCGATGGTCATACCCACGACTTCTCAGGCGCCGACCGATTTACCTAACAAAAACTCTGAAGTGACGTTGTTTATGAAAAGTATATGTATGCATGTACGTACGTTTGCATGTATGTAGTATTATGTATGTATAGACTAAAAGGTTTAAAGGCGATAATGGTGATTTTTTGTAGCTGTGGGATTATTGGGCAACAAAAACTAAATACCTTGAGTCGCAATTAATACCACTATAAAATTAAGTGGAAATAAACGCAAGTGCAAAACATGTCTCAAGGCATTGACAAGTCGAAGTGTCCTTTAATTCTCGATGCAATTTAAAAGTTACGAAACAGCTTTTTGCCCGAAGCAGTAACCTTATGATATTCTGGTTAGGAATGGTAAAATCCAGCAAATGTGGCACCTTTCAGGGTGACGGCCTTCGCCGCTTTTGAATTCACGATTAATTTTAAGTATTTCCTTAAAATGTTTGTGGCATGTCGCAGCATATATAACCGACTATTTATATGACACGGAACGGTGTAAAACTGCTTATATACTCAGTAAAATCATTTCAGTACTCAATTATCGTTGAGTACTGAAACGGCCGTAATTGATTTAAAGAGGAAACTGTTCCAATATTATAATTATTTTCTTCACCCTGTATTTTCGTATCATGAGAACATAAAATTGGAAAAAAGTATGAATCTATCTTTAGTGATATAACATACAGTAAAATTGGAATATCTATGCTTTACAGTGACTAATGAAATTACTGTAATAAACAAAATAACTGAAAATAAATGTACTGATTACTGTAAATTATTTCACTAAACAATTAATAAGCGGAATTAATTGAACAGAGACACCATATTTCAATTTACAAATTCTCATCATGCACGTTCATTCTCGGAGTACATTCTCCTCGCGCCCTCTCTAGACATAAGCAAGCAAAGCACCATCCAAAGGCCTAGCAAATCTTTCCTTTCTCGCTCACACCTCTATTTATAGGCATAGCTTAAAGTCACGGAAGACTATCCAGACACATTGTGCGGTCATTGCATAAGGCACGACATTACCCCGAGCTAGTCACCTAACCGGCCCAGTGTCCCACGGAGTTCTGAACTAGCCCATCCACTTTGCTTCTTACGTCCAGTGTCGATACTGATGATAAGCATAGCATAGCGTCCGCACTACACAATCACGTACCCCGTGCTCTGAATACACACATACATAAACTCACGCCTGTATTCCAGAGGGGTAGGCCAGGGACTGCCACTTGCCACGTTCCTGACGAATCACTTTCGCTCCCTCAACATTCATTTGTCGTTGAATGCACGCACGCCGGTTTCGGGTACTTTTTATCTTGCTCTAAATAAACTTCCATACAACGCAATCACTTGTCCTAGTCCCAAACTAGGATACCTTGTGATATGGTAACTAGGAAATAGGCCCAGACTGAGGCCATTTGTACAAATCTAGAACGACGGCCCCTAGTGGGTATTGAACCCACAACCTCTGTTTTGGTAGTCAAGCGTATTAACCGCTAGACCAGCGAGGCAGTCAATTCAGACGGCTTACGTTTTTGTGTGTAATGCGACCTTTGTGTTTATTAATAGGCATGCGATATGCTGACAGAGCCTCCAATATTAGTAAGTTAAAGCGTTAAAGTGACCGTGGGCTGGCGTGAACAACTGATAGTATATAGCTCTCTTGTCTATACAAGAATTAATATACTGACTTATCTACGCCAGCCCACAGTGCTATCACCAGCGCGCTTTTCTAGTTGCTACTTATTCATGACCGGGAGTTTTGGCAATACGCCCGGCCGTGTGCCACATGTCCCACTGAGTGCAGTGCAGAGAAAAAGTCAAAAAGCCAAAAGAAGTCTTTGCGACTGACAGACTAAATAAATACAGAGAAGGAAGCTCTTGGCATTTTCACGCTGATTTTATAAATACGTCCACTGATACTACAAGAAAGGGAAACAGAAAACTCGTTCAGTAAAGTGTCTAAAAACCTTTTTTCGTACTTACCTACTTAAAAATTTAAATGCTGTTGATGGCTTCTTTGTGAAATTTTAACTTTATTTACTTATAAATCAAAGCTTATAATATTATCCATACACGAACAGCATGCGTGGCGTTGTATCTTTGCATCTATCTACAACGTTGCTGCATATAACATTAAAACGCAATGAAAATTGAGCTTCTGTATTCTTCTATAGCCGAGTTATGCGGCGCTTTACTAATTTACTCAGCGTTATGTCATATTATGGCACTGCTGTTGCTAAATAAACACGAGGATTTGGGACGAGACAGCCATCTTTTTCCGTTTTCTGCTGATCTATCATTTCATACTGCTCCAGTTAAAAGCATAGGCCACCAGGAGTGAATGGTTCAGTTTCTTGCAAAGTAGAGTAAGTCGAGTTGATGGGGGGCTACAAAAAGTTTTATACAGTCACGAGCAATAACTTTACACTCTTATAGTGATGCTTACACAGGCACTGAAATTTCATTTAATATTTTAGATTGATAGATGAATTATTTATTTGCATTTACACACACACACACACACACACACACACACACACATACAATAAAAACAATAATACATTAGTAAGAACACATACAAAGCACAATGAAACCTTATTAAAAAAAAACATTAACATTAAATGAGACACATAGCAATGCCTTATGTGAGTACTGAGGATGTGGCAAATGCAAAAGGGCTCTGACTCAGCATAAGCTGGAGATATGATACTCCAGCGCTGGTCTTCCGTCAGTACCCGTAATACGGCGTGCAGCGCTCGGAGAGATAGTACGAATAATTAAATAAACTCACGCCTGTATCCCAGAGGGGTAGGCAGAGAACAGAGTTTGCTTCTTTCCACGACCCTGACCAACCCTTTTCCACTTCAACATTCATTAGTCGCTGCACGCACCTACTTGAATTACTTTGCGTAAATGTATTCTTTTACATTCTACAGGGTTTCTTTTACTTTTGGAATCTTTTTCGTATTTTTTAGTATTTTATAAGAATTCGTATAATCATAATCATCATAATCATAAAGCATTTATTTGTGGATCATAGGTACATTTACATTTGGTGGTCAGTCAGTTTTCTTGAGATTAAAATTAAGCAAAATAATAAGTACATATTTGATATACTTTAAAAAAACCTATTTGACATAATTTGACATACTTTAAAAAAAAACCTATTTGACATATTATGTCAAATAGGTTTTTTTTTAAAGTATGTCAAATTATAAAATAAGTTGAAGAAGCATTAAGTTACAACTGTAATACTTCGATATAGTTATAATTGTGAAACAAAATGTTTATAAATGTGAAACAAAATGTAACATAATTAAAATTATTAAAGTACATGTCAATTTACTCAAAAAATAATTACAATTGTTAAAAATCTACTTTAAAGTAGGTATAAAGACCAATCCAAAGCAAAATAACATAGAAATACTTATTGATAATTTTTATTCTCCATAAATTCATTAACAGAGTAATTTAGGGGTTAAAGTATGAAATTGCCGTTTTATTGCAATAGGTTCTTTGAATTGACATAGAATCTTCATGGTTCGAGGTTTTCGAATGAAACTTTTTTCAAATGGTTTCTATGATGTTCTTTTTTTAAAAACTGTGAAACATTTGAATATCGACTTTCAATTGTTTTTGTTATTCAATTTAGACAAGAAAGATGGATACTGCGAAAATTCGAGTGATTATGAGGCACCCATTTTTCGTATTTTTTTATTTTATTGATTTGACGCAAGTGAGTCAATATTGTGGGTAAGGTAACGTTAAACCATGCCGCTAATTCCTGGGTAGTTTGACTAGGGTCGGCTTCCACTATCTCTCTTAATTCATCGTTATTCACCTGTGTGGGCGGTCTTCCTCGTGGCTCGTTCTTTAAGTCGAAATTTCCATCACGAAAGCGTTTAAACCAAAATCGCACGGTGCGTTCATTAGTAGACCCCTCTCCAAACGCAGCATTGATATTGCGGGCTGTTTCTGCCGCGTTAGTTCCGCGTCGGAACTCGTATTCAAAAATCACTCGAATTTTCGCAGTATCCATCTTTCTTGTCTAAATTGAATAACAAAAACAATTGAAAGTCGATATTCAAATGTTTCACATTTTTTAAAAAAAGAACATCATAGAAACCATTTGAAAAAAGTTTCATTCGAAAACCTCAAACCATGAAGATTTTATGTCAATTCAAAGAACCTATTGCAATAAAACGGCAATTTCATACTTTAACCCCTATTAGTATTTCTCAACAAGGTATTTGAAAAGGAGCCTTTTAAGTTTTCTCAGTGTCGCGTTTTTTATTTCCTGTGGTATATTTTTATATATTTTCGGTGCCATACAGTAAATACTTTTACGTAAAAGTGCAGTTTTAGCATGCGTAATTTATCAGTCTCACGCAGATCCCTATGCTGTATGTTATTCCTGGCTACCTCAAAAAGATGCATATTATTCCTAACAAAAACTGTTAATATTTTCAATTTCCTAAAGTGAGGCCTACAGCTATCAATGGGTTTTAATCCACAGAGTGCTCTAATGCAACGTTTCTGAGCTCTAAGTACTAGTTCTTTATTTGTGGAATTTATACCTAGAAACTTAGCATTTTTAACTTCCTCAATTTTCTTACTTTTATAATTTATATTTAGGGAAGATTCCCTTTTTTTTGCCTGAAATACATTATTTTAGTCTTGTTTATATTTATTTGTAAATTGTTGTCATCTAGCCATCTAACCATTGTCTCTAATGCTGAGTTAATTTAGGCAGTTACTTATGACAAATTTGGACCTTATGACATATTTCAATAGTCAAATACAGTTTTCGATAGAATAGCAGAACGTACGAAGTGCATAAATTTTCTCGCTCGTCTAAAGTGATATTACTCAATGTCGTTTGAGACACGGTTGAAAGCTTTAGAATGAACTGTATGAATGAACAGTTTCACTTCTATCGAGTGGTCATAAGCCAATATCCTCTTTTTTTCTGTAGTTGCAACTACAGTTCACATTGTAGATATAGCCCTGTGGTTTTTGGGGTGGCGGACAGATTATCTTGTGGCATTAGTTGTTTAACGACAAGTTGTAGTATCATAAAACTCGTACTAGTTAAGACTTACTGCATAATGGAGAGACAGGCCTTTTTGGTCTACATTATGAGTTATGAAACGATACGTTAACAAATAACCGAGAAATATAAAAATATTCTACATCATTTTCTTAGTACTGCATTGGCCTTGGGTAATATTTGCTGGTGGGTCCGAATCCGTACGTTTGTGAATAGTTACGTACATTTGTTAAGTTGTAGTAGCAAAACTACTTGCTAACCGTGAAGGAAAACATCGTGAGGAAACCTGAGAGTCTGTGGTGATCACATGCCTCAGCGCTTGAAATTGTCAATCCGCGGTAGGTATGCGTGGTAATTAAGCCTATACTCTCTCTCTCTCTCTCTCGCTCTCAGAGAAGGCATAAACAAACCATAGCTACCACAGGACAAACTAACTAGGTTGCATAAAAAAATTGACCTTGTTACAATTTTGCGAGGCTCTCAGTAAATTGTTGAAAAATACTTTTGAAACTCAAAATTTTGACCGTATGATGAACTAGTTATGATTCATGATATCATACTTACAGTTCAACGATTTGCAATTTATCGCATTACGAGTGCATTATGCAATAAAAGTTGTAAATGAAATAACACGCTACATAAGCGCGCTATCTATCGCTTCTGATGCGTCAGCAAGATCATGTGTGCGTAAGCTTGACGTGATGAAAACTGCGAATCTGGTTTAGGTATACATGGTGCATAAATTAATACGAAGGAACGGTTTTCACATTTTGTGTTATTTCAAGATATTTTCCTTCACCGCTAGCGAGGACCACGCTAATACTTTACCTATATTTATACTCCGTACCAGATATAATTAAAATAGTGACAAAAAAAATTTGCTTGTCCTAGCATTGCATTCATCTCATTGATAAAAATCCAACTCTATTTGTCATTACTCAACTTTGACGTATTAAAAAAAGTCAGTTTGTACACCTGTAAGGAACATTCACGTGCGCAATAGACATACTATGTAGGTGTAGCTAATGAATGGTCACCTAATGTAACATTAACCCGACGAGGCATTAGCAACGTCCAACATTGCTTAACCTGCGCAACTTCATTCCAGTTAGTAGACAATCACTCATTAATAAATTATAGCCATTAGCTATTTTCCATTTTACATTCTTCATTGTAGTCTACACCAGTTTCGCTTCCCATAAGGCTCGCGATTCGATCGCGATTGCATGGCCATCACTATCGTGGAATATTACGTAACAGGGCTGTGCGCTTGTTAAGTGAGTTTATGAGTTCGTTGCAGTGCGCAAGCATATAGGTGGTATATTCATAAAACAATCGTGGGTTTAGTGGCTATGGATAATTAGGCACTGCGTCGTTAAAGGCGCAATATTAAATTAGGTGTTTGCAAGAGTCAACGCATGGTATAAAATATGACACGGAGCTAACACGCTCGTGTGCCAAAACAGAGGCCATGGGTTCGATTCCCATTGGAGGTCGCAGAACTTCATAAGCAGCCTAGATACGTCCCACTGTAGGGCACAGGCCTTCTCTCAGAGAGAGAGTATGGGCTTAATAACCAGGCGTGCCCACCGCGGATTGGCGATTTCAAGCGCTGAGGTAAGTGAATAGCTAATAGGTCGCCGTACTTGCTTAGTACAAATGGCCTCAGTCTGCGTGTACCTTACCGTAGCACAGGGTATCCTAGTTTGGGACCAGGACAAGTGTTGTGTCTAAGTTATTTATTTAGTCATGTCATACGTCGCGTTTGATTCAGTTACAGTCGTGACAGTATATACAGCTTCAATCATCATCTAAACCGGTTTAGATAAGTTTCGCGTCAATCTTATGGTCATAAACATACACCCTCTTGTTTGAGCTATAAAACCTACAGTTCCAAAACGAGCTTCATCTTTTTGTGCACCTATGTGTCTTGAGTGAAGATAGAATAAGTTGTCAATGACAAGTGCAACGGTGATATTCGGTAACCGGCGGGCGGCGAGCGGTGGGCGGCCTCGACCCGACCGGGCCGCGCCGCTCGCGTGCCCACACGCTTCAAATATAACGGGTTTCTGCTCAACTGCTGGCCAATACAGACACTATGGAAAAGCCCTGTGGAGTACCTACATACCGGTTTGATTTAGTAGTTTATCGTATTGTAAAGGTACAATGAAAAGACCTACGGAGTACAACGACTGGTAACTTGAACAAAAATCCGCGCATTTGGCAAGAGTTTCCGATGGACACATAGGATCAAATATTTTTTCTTATGCACTGGAGACCGCCGCATATTTGTACAAATGCCCTCAGTCTGCGTGTATTTCCATGTTTGGCTAGTTACCTTACCTGGTTATCATAGCACAGGGTATCCTAGTTTAGGATCCTACGTTACCCGCCAACAAAAACCGAAATACGTTCATTCAAAGTCAAAGTCGTGTGTACAAGTTATTTGTCGGTTATTATACCCACTGAACCATTTTTATTGTAATGTAATGAAAATAAATGAAATTCATTTGGCAGAAAGACACCTTTTACACTTGTTTTTCTAAAATTGAGAGTACTTACATAAGTATTATAATGTAGTTTAGGTGTCAGAAATATGGTTACATCTGGTATCTAAGCTAGACTGCGTCTGTAATATAGATATCTGAAGCTACAATACAGTAGAATTTCACAGTAGAAAAGAGACTTCGAAAATGTTGGTGGCCACCATAATGTTAATACTAGAAATAAACATAAATTGTCATTTCCACTATTTAGACTTGCAAAAGTTAACACATCCTTTATGGGGCACTGTATAAGGTTCTACAACAAAATTCCTCAAGATATATTAGAGTTACCTCCAACGCGATTTAAAAAATGTGTTAAGCACATTCTGTGCAAAAAGGCTTACTATAACATCAAGGATTATTTAGAAGACAAAGATGTTTGGCATTAAACAGTAGATTAATATTATTTAAAGGACGATTGTGACTAGTGTTCAACACATTCATGACTAATATTTTAAGTTGAAAACTCTGTTAATTAAGTTAAAACGTGTTTTGAAAAGAATAAATGTGGAGTTTCTTTGTTAGCTTCTTCTCCACATAATCCATTAATTTTGAAACTAACAACTTTGACGTTCATTAAGTAAACATTCTGTTTTTACAATGAATAAAAATATTTGAATTGAATTGAATTGAATTGAAATTAAAGAGAACCTGAACGGCACATTAATTACTACTTTTATTTACTAACAAGAGATTTATGGTTTCTGTAATCCCGAACCGATAATAAATACTTTTTTTTTTGTTAATATTTTGTGTTTGTTGTTTTTTCCGGAGTAGAATAAAGAATATTCTTATCTTATCTTACTTATCGCTAAGTTTGAGTAAAATTAAAACTGTAGTTAAATTCTGCCAAGAATATTTACACAGCCATGCCATTATAAAGCATCAAAGAAGTACTAAAGTATCAATGCATTATTTGTCTTTGTTGCAATAACCCGTGCTGAGGACAATTTGAAAAACCTATTTAGAGGCTGAAAGTTCCACCCATGTCGGGACTTGAACCCGCGACCACTGGCTAACCGTGATAGCGCTCTCCCGACTGAGCTAATGGGCAAGTGCAGGCGTCTCAAGTGTTTACAAACTTGTCTGTATTACGTACAGCCAGCGACATCTGGCCGAAGTAATTTACGTCACTTGCAGCCCCGAGTAATCTAAGAAGAAAGAAGAAAACGCCTCCTTTCGAGCACCGAACTCACGATCAAGCACCACTAGACCAACGTGGCAGTTCCGATAACATACTTAGGTCGCTCAGATGAGTCCATCAGACAGAATAGACTCACCACTACTGCCTAAGAATACACACATTCTGTTTGCCCTCGCTGTTGCAAGTGGCCTCGGCCAACGTTGAGCAACATGCGGTTGATTTCGGTGATTTTCGTTGAATTTCTTATCCAGTTATTTATATCCAGTAATTAGTTGAAGGTTCTCTTGGAAGGGCTCTTTCGTCAGCTTTCTGTTTGTTGAATACTTAATTATATTTATGGGAGTTTGAATTTCTTAGAAATTGCTGTGATAAGACTGGAGAAGCTTATGTAATGTTATTTTCGTGGTCTATACTTGTCATGATAACATTCGAATGGATTCATACCAATGTGTATAAAGGACGACATTTGGTAGGTATTAGAACTGTTGCATTCAGTCTTATTAATATTTTTTAACCGCTTCTACACTTGCTTTCTTGTCTGTTATCACCTCTTAAACAATGTATTTTATTACGATCCTTAATTACACAAATTAAGGTCGAAAGGAATGTTGCGTTGGTTTGAAAAAATGGATAGGATGAAAGAAGAAGTTGAGGCACAATCACATTAACAGTGCACCTATGCAATTTCGGCATGGTCCGTCATTGACTCATTACACTTAGTTTGTGCACAATGATTATATTATGTTTTACATAGATAGATAGAATATACTTTATTGTATGTACACTAGGAATTACATCTAATAATTAAACCACAACATAGTACAGAAATACAATTGGCAATTAATATAGTACAGTAAAGGTTCAATACACGCGCATTTCGATATTGATATTTAAAAATTAGTGTAAGAGTAGGTAGGTACTTACATTTTCTTATATTCAACTGAGAAGAAGACTTGAGCTTATCTACAAATAAATTGCGGACATTGTAAATATGTTTTTGCTTTCCTATCCGTAGTTTTTAATAAAGAAACATTGTTTCCAAGACTTAGTACAGGATAAGAAACATATGCATATGCAATCTATCAAACCATGAGACCATATTTATCAAAAGTATACTTTCCGTGTGGCGCCGGATTAAGAATAGCGTCACTCCATTTCCTCCCGTGGATGTCGTAGAAGGCGACTAAGGAAATAAATTACCAAGAGATAGGCAGCAGCGTCTTCCTGAGATTCCAACCACATACTGCGATCGCCAACCCGCCTGCCAAGCGTGGCGATTATGGCAAAACACCTCATGGTTATGTAAACCATGAGGGAGGCCTGTGTCCTGCAGTAGGCGTCAAGTGGCTGATGATGATGATGATACCTTCTCATTTTATTACAAAAACTAAAATTATAAAATTGTGTGAGCGAGAGTAACGTAAGAGTCCACGTAAGAGAAGCCTTAATCAAACAGAAACAAAATACTGTTGTGAAAATCCAACCCAACCCTTTATAAACCACAGCCATCATTTTAAGTTTCGTAACTTGGCTAATTGCTTTTGACCTTTTAAGTGTAGAGCACTTAAAAGGTTAAGGTTCAAAGTGCCGAACTGCGTAACGGCTGTCATTGCTTATGTCAATGTGAACCAACCCCAGGGGTCAGAAACTGTGGCCTCGCTGTACGAATATATTCATGGCACGTCTGTACGGAGAATGGTTTACACTGAAGGTAAATGATGCATGTTGTTGTTGACTAGAGAGAATATATGTAAGATACAAATACAGAAATCGTATCTATAATACGATAATAACTTCCACACAATATAATCACTTGACCTGGTCCCAAACTGGGATACCTTGTACTATAACCAGGCAAGGACGTCACAAACATGAAAATACATCCAGACTGGGGCCATTTGTACAAAATGTACGGCGGCCCCCGTTGGGAATCTAAACCACGACCTCTGTTTTGTTAGCAAAGCGCCTTAACGGCTAGACCAACGAGGCAGTATCTATAGTTAATACTTTGATTTATTTTTGAGAAAACTAGTTTGCACATATTACAATCACTTGTCCTGGAGGACGAATCTACTATATGTTATTTTTTGGTTCAAAACAGTGTTTTTTTCGCACTGACTCTGTGCAATTTGAATGAATTTGTAATGCGATTATTTAGTAATATTAAACAACTATACATAGTGGACACTAGGCTCGGAACATAAGATATCACGAGCTAACATATCCAAAAAGACGCGTCATAAACACGGAAAAATCGCATTCATAAAGCTGGATCATACATATACAGGCATTGACTCACGTTTGTAACCCGGAGGAAGGTTGAGATTTCAGTTCGCCACTTGCTATAATTAAATTGTTTACAGAATAAAGAAATTATACAAATTCAAGTAGGGCGGTCCTCAATATTTTGGAGTCCACAACTATAACTGATTTACGCTTTTACTGACAAGTTTTGATCTAGATTTGATATTCTTCTAATCAACCAACTGCTGTTTTAATTTCAATCTTATCACGTAGTATAAAAATTGCTATTCTTCTACGTCACCCAAGGTTCATGATTGTATACTTACTCATGATATAACTCTTAAAAATCATGTTAATCTAGATCTGCAGTTAATAACACACCTAAGCTATATTAGGCGCAACTGAGCTCAATTTGAACCAATCATTGCGTTGTTTCAAGGTCGTCATGTAACTTTTACTTTTTTGCACGTTTACTGGCTGCATTTATTAATAATTTTGAATACATTATGTGCTGACTTTTTGTGAACTACTTTTTATATGTATACACACATACTAATCAAAAAAAGCCAGGGCTAGGCCCTGGGCGAAGCCGACTATTTCCGTGTGGCGCCGGATTAAGAATAGCGTCACTCCATTTCCTTTCATGGATGTCGTAGAAGGCGACTAAGGAAATCAAATTGTTGCATTAAAATACAAAGGTGTTTAATTTATTTTTAATTTAGCCGTCAAGAGGTCTTTCGTCAGTATCTGTAACAACTTAGAGTAACGCCAAACTCGCAACCGTTTTTTTATTATTTTCACTTCAGTATAATAGTTGATTCTGATTTGATTTTAATCGACCAAATCATTTCAAATAAGCATAAGTTTATAATTTCTTGTTTTTTGATATAGTTAACCGTATCGAGTATCAAAAACATAACATAACATAAACTCACGCCTGTATCCCCTGTACTTGCTACGATCCTGACACATCACTTTCGCTTCCTCAACATTCATTAGTCGTTGCATGCTCGCACGCCGGTTTCGGGTCGAGTGCCAATACTGTATAAAAAACTATGAAAAATAAAAACAATATATAATTATAAACTATATTTGAAATGGTTTTTTTATATCGATACTAAGGAACGGTTCTGAGTTTTGTGATATTTCAGTAATATTTTGAAGAGTGGTTATTGCACTCGACAAGTTTCATTCTCAACGAAGCCCTTTATGTCACCAAGATAAAGCTCTTTTTAACATCTTTCCAAGAAGATAAAAAGACAATAAAAAATATCGGGTGTATCGGGCACGAACCTTAAACGAACAAAGCTGTATTTCTTATTTTGTAACACCTATATATTCTTACCTATCGAGTATTTATTTACTTTTTCCTTCGACTTTTATTTTATAGAGCCGCGTGTCTTCCGTGAATTCCAAATTGAACCACAGACATACATCAACGTCAAAATTGGATACTAAGTGCTTGAACTCTTCAAAATGGTGTTGGACTCAACGGTGCAGTGCTTACATGAGTGAGTGCTTTCGGTGTGCAGATACGGTGGCGGTGTTTGTGTGAGTGATTGTGCGAGTGCTGTGTGCTCTTTCGGTGAACGTGTCAGTGGTATTTTCTTCCGGGAATGGCTTTTAACTACCTACGCGTGAAGTGTTTGTTAGAAGATAAAGGTTTTTTTTGGCTATAGTCTCTAAATGTATGTTTGGGTAATGTGGCACAATACAGAAGCTCGCTAAAGGAAAACTTCTTGAGTAAACCGGAGTATATGGGATTTCGAAATATTCACAAACCTTAAAATCATTCTTCATTACTCTTTCATTCCCTCTTTTGTGAAAATTCTCTTCTTATATACTAAAAAAGACTTCTGATTCTATATGAATAGCAAAAGACCAATAATTTTCTCGTTTATGGAAAAGAATGTAAAATTGTACATATTTGACCATTTTTTGTCAAACTAGACAAGCGCGATGTGCGAATTTGCTTCTGCCAAACTATCTGCTCCATTCACTATTCAAAAATAACATATTTAGGTATACCTACTCTCAAGAGATTCTATCTGAAATTATTTTTAATAACATTGCTACTTCCACAGTTTATACAAACTTCTTACACTATTTCTGTAATAATAATTACCCTATTAGACATATGGTAGATTATTAGTACTGGGTCTAGTTGCCTACCTACACTACATAGGTGAAGAAACCGCCCAGACGCACGCAGATAGAATAGGCTTACCCAGCTCCTACGCCTACCTCTCGGCTTAGTTGACTATCACTGAAAACCAACCCTTATCGACCAAAAAGCCAAGCGTAAACCTGCCTTGTTCCTTTGGAAGTAAATACCCGATCTCCGTGACAAGTGTCGTGACAATGCCAATGTGTCCACAGGACAGCGAGGGAGACGAGCAAACTCGGGAGAAGCGCAAACTCGAGGGGGTCACTCAAGCCAAGTTCGGAGTAAAGAACGCCATACTGGGATTTGTTTTTGGGGTAAGTGTCTTGTTCTATTATTTTTTTACGAGCGTTTTTGTCATCATCATTTTAACATTTTTATGGTTGAACAATAGTGAGTATGCTTTTGCAAAAAGTTCGCGATGTGCTGTCAATTGTCCGCTGGGATATTACAAAGTGATGTAAAAGTTGCTAATAATTTATTAGAATGTAAATCAAGAATACAGGAAGAGGTAGGGCTTAAGGGGTTACCCGGTGCTACATTGCGCCACCATTGGAAAAAAAATCCTAAAATCATAGAGAGGAGAATTATCATCACTTATAAGTTTTGCAAAAACAATGAAACTGTATTTATCTTATACTGTCACATCTTCTTAAAAAATAAAAAATAATGTTCAAAAAGAAAAAGTAAACACAATGAACCGCAATAATAGTGATAGCTATTTTTAGAATCTGCTACCTAAAAATTTGGATCAACAGTCTGGGTGTTTAATCGATTTCCACCAAAAAGGGCCATTTTAGATTAGATTAGAATCAGACAAATACCTTAGATTAGATTTACCAGAGAAAAAATAAATACATCAAAAACCTTCCATAGCTAAAGTCACGTTGATGGCCCTAGGTTCCAGTGTGTTGGCCTTAAAAATAGCTATCATAGTTGTTGAGACTTAAGACGTTCACGTATTCTTTTTGCAAAAACGTGTTCTAAAAGGAGATATGATTTCTTTCTACTGGTGGCACTAATTTAGCCCCTTGCCACATTAGTGTCAAGTCTCTTTCCTGTGTTTTAGATGTACAAGATATGAAACAAAATAAATAACTGCTATTAAAAGTTCTCCGTTCCGTGTGGCGCCGGATTAAGAATAGCGCTACTCCATTTCCTTTCGTAGATGTCCTAGAAGGCGACTAAGTAAATCTAGTACGAGGAGACGGGCAGCAGCGTCTTCCTGAGATTCCAACCGCATACTGCGATCGCCAACCCGCCTGCCAAGCGTGGCGATTATGGCAAAACCCCTCATGGTTGTGAAAACCACGAAGGAGACCTATGTCCTGCAGTGGACGTCAAGCGGCTGATGATGATTAAAAGTTTATATATCTGTTACCAGATACTTGATAGTGTTATCTTACTTAATAGTTCAATTATTTCGTGAGGGTACTTATCTATCTTAGGTTTGGTAATTTTAGTTTGTATTAACTGGCCGGTGACATAACAAGTCATATTGATGAACAATATAAACGTGTCAATATAAAGACTCAATCTAGACTACTCACGATTAGCTTTTTTTGTACAGATACAGAGTTAAATGACCTTTCAGTCCATCAGAATATTGCTAAGTGGTGAACGCTTGATCATTTCAGAAGTTAACATAGTACACAAGTACATAATTTTGTATTATTGCGAAACTGTTACATGCGATTGTTTAAACATACGTCTACTTGTAGAGTACTGTATGAGAAACAAATTAATCCATTCACTACCGAACCAGCGATACCGATATGTGAGAGGTCCTCTCACTGTGTGCAGACTTGACGGTCTAGATTTCATCAGTCTTGCTTGATCGTCTCGCAATTGATCATATCTTATTCATAAAGGCAGCCATCTTTCTTATTTAAACATGTCTTAGGCTAGACCACAATATTGACGTGTCCTAGTTAATCATTGATATGGATATAATATATATATTGCAATGAGAGTTATGATTCCTTTGCAATTGGTAACTTATTGCAATAGTACATGTGAACTGTCTAAAACACATGAAAATGTTGCAAGACGATACATTGTTACTTGACGTTATAAAACTAGGTAGTTTTACACTAGATCTCTCATCTAACACTTTGTTACATACAATTACTTACACCAAATGGATGTTTCAGTTTAATTGTCAGCATTAATTTCAGCCAGGGTTTTAAGGTCCACAGAAATGATATTTAAAGAGTTTTGTGTTAGGAGGACCGCTGAAAATAAATTAAAGCCAGTTTTTAAAAGCTTGTTCCATAAAATATCCCTCTTTTGAAGAGTTATTTGACAACACAAATACGTATCAGCTATTGCAACAGGGTTCCTTTAAAATAAAAACCACCACCAATCACTAACCTACTCTGAACATTCCACAGAAAATCAACTCGCTCATCGACGCCAAGACACGCCTAATCGAGACCCTGGACAAGCAGAACATTGAGAAGAACAAACAGTATGGAATCGAGCCTCCTCAGAACGGCCTGGCGTCCCTGAGTGGCGTGGTTGGCCAGGTCATCGGGCCTAAGCTCCAGTTCATTGGACCGAAGATCCAGGCGGTGTCCGGACTCTTCGGAGGCTCCTCTGGAGGTGGGGCGTCCGGCGGTTCAGGGGGCTCAGGGCTCGGCTCCATCATCAGCCTAGTGACTTCACTGTCAGGGTCATCGTCCGGCGGCGGCGGTGGTGCGGGAGGCACGGTGGAGACGATCGACTCGAGCGAGGAGGATGACTCGTGAAGCGCTTGAGTTGGGCTCGGATTAGGCGTGGCTTTGGGGGTTTCGATGGTTTTAAGAGGCTTGTTTTATAAAAAAAATCTTAAATAAGATCAATGTGAGGAAAAACTATGAATGTGAAACAATTTGACCGTCAAAACCTAGAAAAACAAATTGTTTGTCTTTCACTTTTTGTACCATGAATCATCCATTTATTTTTGTTATATATCATGCCATCATAGTATCATAAGTTGAAAACTCTTTCGTCTTATTGAATAATACTCAAAAATACCGGTACTGCATCGTCATTCATCAAAATAATTGTAGCGATTGTACCATCAATTCATCACCTCATTAATATCAAATTACTGTTACAAATAATCAAACAAACCCCCAAATATAAGCCGCCTATTTGACAGCCCAATCTAGATCCTACGTACTGTAAAAAAGTACAAAATTGTACATAAATTATGCATAATTCGGACGACACCTGCCCAGGGAGCCAGCAAAACGAAGATTTCGTTGAAGTGATGAGTTTGAACCAGAGAACTGTGTAATTTACTTCCAATACCATTGTGAACCATACTAACCCGAATACCATTTTAGGATGGTCATCACCAAACATTTAACTGAAGTTTGCAACAATTTATTTGGTAGAAACCAAAAATGTTTTTGTGCATTGTTTACCAATGAAGTAAAACTTGATCAACGTTTAAAACTCCAGCCAACATCCGGTGAAAACCGTCCTCGAAACCGTATGTACAGTCCGCGGCCCCTGCCCCTTCCCCCGCGACGTGACACCTTCCCTTCCCCGGCTACACCCAATAGACTAAATACCCTCTGATTGTGTTTTAAACCTGTTTCTATTCCCAGCACAACAAAAATCTTCGAAATTTCACAAAACAATAACTTTTCATGTAAAAGACATCGACGAGTAGCCTGTTTTGTTAGAACTTACAACAACACGTTTATAAGGTTTCTTAAACAAATCGCCCATATTATCCCTTATCTCTGAAATCTTTAAGTCTTGTGATAGAACTTTTTGAAGGTGTGTTTATATTCACGATCACAATTTGTTTTAATATATTTCAAACACGTTTTAAACACAATCAAAGGGTAGAAGGATTCCAAGGAAGCCTCACTGTATTTATACTGTTGTAAATAGACTTTAGGTGAGTGGTGGTGAGAATAAATATATTTTTTTAATTGTACAAGTGTTGTTTGTTTGTTGCACTGCATGTGTTGGGACTTTGAAATAGCGCACTAGTTTAAAATCACCTTTATTACCTACAGTTATTTAGTAATTATATCCCAGCTATTTAATCATCAATCGAGGAGTTATTTTAGCCACTTATTGGAAAAAGTCACCAGGATATTAATGATCGCTATTTATAGCCTTTATGATCCTTCATTGGTTAGTTCAGATTGGAATTCAGAAGGATTGTTTTATATCTGCTTTTAAAAATGTTGTTGGCCATCTGAATAAACATTTAATGAAATTGCTAATTAATATAAACATAAAATTAATGCATCGATAATTAGCAGAGTTATACAGCGTGTCCCAGAAAAGTCCGGTGATACTTAAGAAGGTTATTTTCCTCATCAATCTAAATAAATTTCGATTATAAATCCAAATCTGTTGACCAAATGTTGACACGTGCTCTAGCGAATCTATGAAACATCTGATTTTTTATCGTGATTTGGTATTCGATCCAGTAAATTAAGAAGAGTATTCTTTTTAAATTTCAACGAACGATTCTGCGAAACCTTACGGTGTCTACTTGTAGATAGACAGCATTTCATCTAATTGATTTTAGTTTTGTAGATTGTGGCTAATTTGGCTTGCCAATGTATAGTAGCCATTTTTATAATACTATTGACCTGTTAATAACCTGTATTACATGTTAACAATAAAACTTAAAACCTTCTTCAAGTAAATTTCCGTACGTAGTCTCGATATCTTGCCCTAACTAGTCCACAGCGCTTAAAAGTTTGTACTATACACTTACAACATGATTTTTTAAGATTATCTAATCCTTACTAATCATATAAGTACCTAGTGCCTAATCCAATAATTCGTAGAAAAATTTTTTACAAATCCCAATCTTGTCAAAAAAGTCTTCTGAACTTGAGACTTTGTCTTTAGTAGTCTATACTCTAGTCTGTTAGTAACTTTAACTATGAAAAATATTAGTTGTATTTCTGCAATAATTCTTACAAAAAATGTAAGTACCTATGGTACTCGAAATAAATTCCTCCGATAGGATAATCTTTTTGACGTCGATGTAGCTATTTTATTATAACAAAAAGCCTCATAGGGCTATTGCATAACTATGATTATACTTTTGGTTAATAACTACCAACCCACAGGTTACCAAACTCAAATAGCTCAGCAAAATGTCCGAAGTCCCGTATATCTAAATAGGTCGCGTAGCACGCTCGTAGCACTCGCGTAGCCCTGTAACTCCGTAGCAAATTTGGTAGAACCTCGTAGCAAGTTTACTGAAGGACACGCATGGTATTTTAGATTATTCGCAGCATCCATTATTTGTACTAGATGCGCTTTTGGATGCAAATGACGTCATTAGCTTCTTCTTCTTAATGGGTGACACAAAAGACGTGAATTGCTCCGTGTAGAGCATCAGTATAAATGTAGCGATTGAATGACAGTCCACGCATGACAGTACTAATCGTTCACTATATTTAGCATTGAACACTTTTTTGTGATGTTTTAGAGCCGTGTTCCCGTGACAAAGAGCATGGAACCTCACTTTATGGCAGTGAAGGTTGTGGTTCGATCTTTCAATTCATATCATGTTAGATATCAATAATGCATTCATACTAGATGAAGTTCTCACAAAGCACAGCATCATCCATACCTTGCATATTATGACCAATTAAAAAAGACAATACTAGAAAAATGTCATGTCATTTTTTGTCTTAATTTTTTTCGGTCATAATTTAGTCACACTTTTCCATTACCTTCACAAACCGTCGCTATATCCTAACCAATACTCCCTTAGAATTGTACTTCTATACTACGACTAAGCGTAGCGAGAAATGTACTTGAAAATATACGGCGAACCATATTTTATTTTGTTAACCAATAAATAAATTGTTATTAAAAAAAGTTTTATTACTATTTGGCTCGTGAAAGTTGACAACGACATTACAGTTATCAATATTTATATTTTGTTACGTATCATCATTATGTATTTCAAAGTAAGTACCAAATTACATACCTATAATACAATAAACACACAAAACCATAAAAACCTCTCTACTACAAACAACAGAAAACCAGACTACAATTCTTAACCATTTTGGAACAATTATAGATTTAGAAGGCTTCATTGAATACAATAAAAGAAATCACACAAATATTTCCATCATCCAATACAATCGGCAACTTTTTTTCACCCACTGCTAGTCTAACCAGTAGTCAAACCCTGACAAGGCTACCCAGAAACCGAGCGTGCGCCGCCCACACCACAACCAACCTCGCTACCCCACACAGATTGGCACGCCATCCCGTCGCCCCGCGACCGGAAAAAGCTCAAAGGCAGCTACAGCTTCGAGCCAGCCAAGCTACCAAAAGGAGCCTACACCTACCAGACTTCTAAGGACCACCGAGGCTACGCCGCCAAGGCGACCGCTGCCAATAGAGAAGGCTATCAAGAAGGCTACAAAGCCGGGTACACGGTCGAGACTTCCCCAAGAGGGGACGCTTCGAGGGGAAGGATCGAAGTTACGCCAGGAAACTACCAGGTAGGATGTAAAGTATCAGTTAGTCCCTTTTTGTTGCCAGTCAGAAGCCAGGAAGGTTTTGTACCGTCAGCAGATCAAAAAAGTAGATAATAAAAATACCTTAAAAAGCCTTATCATATTAATAAAAAAACTTTTGTTTCCATCCCTAGGCTAGGAGTATTTTTTGTTAGCAGAGTTAGGTGTCCAAAAAATTTTTGGAATCAAAACTCGGCTGACAACAAATCCTTCATAATTAGGAGTGGCAGCCGAGGTGTTTTGTTAATCTCCCACAAGTTTTAGCCTTTGAATGTTGAGTCCACCCAGGTTTCTTAGCATTTTACTTCCAAATGCTCCTGCGAATTCACAAACGGCAATATGTTCTAGCTTTGAAGGAAAATATCGTGACGAACCGTAAGGTGTTTAAGTTTTCACATTTCTCAGCGCTTGATATCGCTAGATTCAGGGCCAATTTCTGAATTGAGAATTTCACTAAGTAAATACTTAAGTAACGTTCTGTCACGCTCTTGTCAGAGAAAATCGAAGAGACAGCAGTACAGTTAACTATTTGTAAGATAGTTGTAAGACATTGAATTATGGCAAAACCCCTCATGGTTATGAAAACCTCGAGGTATGCCTGTGCCCTGCAGTGGGCGTCAAGTAGCTGATGATGATTGAAAATTAATAAATAAATTTACTTAGCGAGATTTTCAATTCAGAAACTGGCCCCTAGTTCCCAAAGCCCAAACTATCTCTCTCAGAGAAGGCCTATAACCTGATATGAGATGTACACAGGGTTACCTCTAAAATTAGAGTTTGATAATTACAACCACTTTTGGTTCATGACTTTCGAATATCTGTCGCTCTCTTTGTTTGCTGCGATTCTTCTTGTGCACCAAATTACATTCTGTAAAACCCTTCTGATCGTTTTATTGTTGAGGAGGAATTGTCTAAACTCCCCTTACAAGTCTGAACTGCTTACTACACCGAATATGACACGCCCCAAACAGGTCACAGAAACTTGGGCCGAGGCTTCCACGGCAAACCCCGACTACGGCCGACGGGATTCCGGTCTTCGACCGCAACAAGGTCAGCCTGGACTTCCCCGGAAACCTGTTTGGGCCATCCGTGTCGCTCCTTATCCGAACAACTAAGATCGTGGGCGATGTTATTCAGGTAAAGTACTGGTAGAGAAAAGAAGTAAATAAAGTAGTTGAATAACTTACCACCCCATCACTTGTCCTGGTCCCAGAATAGCATACTCTGTGCTATGGTAACTAGAAAAGGACATTAAAAATATCGGAACCACCCAGACTGTCGCTATGGAATAATCACCTTGAGAGTACACATTTTCTTCCGTGGATGTCGTAGAAGGCGACAGACAGCAGCAGAAGGAGACGGGCAGCAGCGTCTTCCTGAGATTCCAACCGCACACTGCGATCGCCAACCCGCCTGCCGAGCGTGGCGATTATGGCAAAACCTCTCAAGGTTAGGAAAACCATGAGGGAGTCCTATGTCCTGCAGTGGGCGTCAAATGGCTGATGATGATGATAATGAGTACACTACGGCAATACTGGTTGTTACGCAACATAACTAGACAGGTCTACTTTTGAGCTGGACCCCAAGATTACGACCAACCTGTCCATATTATTGGTTTTGAATATATTCATTCGAAGGCCAATTCTGCACGTGCAAAAGACTACTAAATAGGGCAACGTCATGATCAACAGATCTTGATCCTGGTTTTAATTATGGCTGACTTAGCGCCAACATAGTGAAGCGCCTAAGTCAAAGGATTAATTTAAGATGAGCTATAAATGAACTTGATCGGCAAAGTAAGTCATAGTCCAAAGACTAAATACGTGGTACAGTGGTACAAAGCTGTACGTGCTAAGTCTTACAATATTTGTAATGGGACCAGAGGTTCGCTATAAAACCTACGTTTAGGATCTAATAGAGAGAAAGAAAACATTATGAACTGACACTATTATCCAAATCATCTTGTCTTTTTAATTTTTATCAATGAACAAACGCAAATTAGTAAATGAGAAAACGCCTGAAAAAAAACAAATAGCAAAATCTCACAACGTAACATTTTGCTTTAACACCATTCGCAGAACTCAGCCGTCCGTTACCAGACCTTCCTTCGGCTGTTCCGTCCACTGTTCCGTGGCCCGTTCGAGATCAAGGGTCTAGACCCACCCACAACCACGACCACCACCACCACCGTGCTCCCACCTCCAAAGGACAACGAAGTACGTCGGAGGCGACTGGCGTAGCAACACATAATAAAATAGATACCTATTTAAAGTTGCTCGGAGGTGTAGTGTAGCTTGCAAATGGTGGTTTAATTTCATTGAACTAATGGTTGGTTAGAAAATTGCATAAGCAAGAGGCTTCATAAAGATCACTGTAGATACCAAGGAAATCTTTCTTCATAAAGCGATTTCCCAAAACGTTTACAAAAAACTCAATTTTGTGGAAAAATTCGAACAAAGGCATATTTTTAAACCACTTTTTGTATAAAGTATTATATAAAATAAGATATCATTTATTTTATTAGCGGTGGCAGTTAAAGTTTGATTCCCATTTGGGTTTGAGCATTACTTGGAACTATCGGCCGCAATTTATGTAAATAAGAACAATAGGCGTGGTTCAGCATTATTGTTTACTGATTATTAATCAGCTTGAATATATCATTATACTTCTAGATTTATTTAAACCAAAGTACGAAATGGGATTAGCTAAAACACTACGCTGGGCGATTACTATATAAAATTACCATTTGTTAGATACACATTTACCAAATATTTGTTATTTCAATAGTAAAATTACATTATAGCTTGTGTAATACTACAAAGCTGGTGGAATTTTATACTTGACCTGAGTTTTGCTCAATAAAGAATTAAAAATAAATAGACACATTACGATTTATTAGTGGTGGTCATAAATAGCCGTAGAACGTAAATATTTAATTAAGTATTTCATAGAAGCGTTGTTGCACAAACGCATGCCATAAAATTCCAAAGCGCCTGTTGAATTACGAAAACAAACGCACATAAATGCACAGGAATGACATTACCAGGCGTTGCAATATGTGAATTGACTGAGAAAATTTATTCAGCATTTATAAAAAAATTCATGAATAATTATTATGTTTGTACGATTTATTAAGAAACTTACAAGTTCTAGGAAGTAAATACTTATTCAAATCTTACAAAATATACTGGAACTATACTTAATTACCTACTAATACAACAGTTACCCGTAAAGAATTGCCTCAAATATAAAATTTATTAACCATATTGTTTATGTTATGGGCTCTCCAATTTGGGGCATTTCTTTCAAAGAATTAGATCTAAGAGCTATCTTCTGTTTTGTTGTAAATAATAATAAATAGTTTTGTATAATTTACAAATTAAGTGTAGCAACCTTCTCCGTGCTTAACAAATTAAAGTATCTTTAAATAATATTTCACATCTTTGGACTTACACGTACCTTACCTTACTACTACTGTGTATAACAACAAATAAATATCCTTATTAACCTACCACGTACAGATCTATTCCACTACGATATAACCCTAGACAGGTACTCACCTAATTATTAAAACTAAACCTTGGCAAGAAAAGTATAACTAATTAACTAACCTTCAATATCTATAAATTAAAACAGAAACCCTGATTAGTGACGAATTCAATGAGCTGGTTTCACAATAAGATAAAGTTCTACTCGGATCTTATTATGGTACCTCTTATGTAGCGTAAAACGAATGTAACTATTTAACGTTCACAATTTAGTTTTTGATATATTCTAGATACACATAGACGACAAGAAAGCAAATATATCCACTTTTAAAAGTCAGTTTACCAACCTACACTAGCCAGCGTTAATAAGAAAAAAGATTTAAAACTCTGGATCAGGTGCATCTTCCGCGTAGCCAAACTTCTGCAGAGCAGCCTTGATCTCGCCGAAGACTGTGGCGTCCTCTATAGTCGCAGGAAGCTTCACCAGTTGGGACCTGGGAGAGGTTTGAGGGTACAGTAAAGTGAATACGATGGATTAAATATACATTCGTTTTTCTTTTCAAAGTTTAGCGTTTGTGGTCTTATGATTCGATAATAAATGGACTAATCCATGGCGGACGGAACAACAACATTAATAGTCTGATGTACGGTGACGCAATCTGGTTCGTCCGAAAAAAGCTGGCCAATTTTGTTAACAATTAAAGGTTGTAACATTTTTTTATCGATGTATTTGGATAACAATGTATATTGGAAATAAAAACATTTTCCGAAATGTTCCCAAGAATAACAATAATCGTTTTTACGGTATAGGTACACACCAGATTGTGCTAAAAGCCTGTTTAAGAAAGCTCAGCTAGCTCAGGTTATTAATAAGACTTGCCGAGTCGCATAGATTACCTGGCCAACTTCGCAATGGCGCCCCGCAAGGCCTTGCCGGAGCGCGTGCGAGGCAGCGCCGGCACGGCCACCGCCTTGCGGAAGGCGGCGATCGGCCCGATCAGGTGGCGCACCAGAGCGATCAGCTCCGTCGTCACCGTGCTCTCCGCCACTATCTCCTCGTCTGTTCGGGGGAAGCAACTTTTGTTATGCACAGAAGTCGTAGTTTCTAGTTTCTAGTTCCAGTTCGACTGGAGATTTCCGCTCTTAGCCTCATAGTTGGGCAATTGCACGTAGCAAGTGCTGATGTGTGTAAATACCTCAGACACTAGGGCTTCCTCACGATGTTTTCCTTCACAGTTAGCGAGTGGTATTGCTACTATGAGGGAGACCTGTGTCCTGCAGGGGGCGTCAAAGGGCCGATGATGATTGCTACTATAACTTCACAAATATACGTAACTTAGAAAACAAATTCATTGGTGCATGCCGGGATTCGAACCCACGACCTCCCGAAAGAGAAGCCAGCGTTCTACTGCTCCGCTACCACAGCTCTGCACAGAGGTTATATTATCAAATCAAAATCAAAAATCGGTTTATTGAACAGTAGCACCCACACCAGGCATAACCTGTGTCGTGGGTACCAATTCTCTGAAAATAGTTTTACATAGCTATCTCAGCTTTTAGTAACAATGATGAAAAATTAAATAAACTAAGTAAAATAGACTATGATTATGGCATCAAGTCTGCCTTATTGTACATTAGGCTAAGTGCAATAAAAGTATTAAATAATAATAATACTATAGTTTAACAGTGCCGTGTTTTTTAGGTTTGTCTCAGTGTGCGTATATATATATATATATATATATATATATTACTAATATATATAGATACGTGTGATAGTGAGTGTGTGAAGGAGTGTGTGTGTGTGTATGTGTGTATGTGTCTGTTCGTATATAAGTGCTTATATTAAAATCAAAATCAATTTTTTTTATTCAAAGTAGCACAGAAACTGCGACTTAATGAACGTTACAAGTTAAACTAGGTGTCCATTTCAAAATCTAGATCATTTTGGAGAAAAAATGGACAAAAAACTCCAAACTTAGTCTTTTCAAGTCCTTAATTTAATTTATTACTTCCGATTTCAACACAGATCTACTTGGTAATGGTCAGCAAACCTTCGGTTTTAGCGTACCGTAAAACCGAGTTACAGTGTCCCTTAGGGTGTAACTTTGGCCTAGCTTATTAGTTCTAATTTAAATTTATAGATGGTGGCTTAGTTGGACAATTGTCAGTAAGTATATTTGATTTAGCAAAAACGTTCAAGCTGCGACAAGGTTTTCAACAAACATATTGCTGCAAACTTCGACGGCTGGAATGCTCAAAAAGCAAGTAGGTATTCATTTTTCACTTACTTTATATGCCGGCAAGTTGTAAGCATGAAATTAAATCAATTGATTTGTGTTTCTTTGTATATTTATTGAATATAAATAAGTTACTGAAAAAAAACTAACCCATCTTTGCAGGTAAAGTGGACTATGGACTTAAGGAATATTTTTTTAATTCCTTGTTTGTTATTTATTTATAACAGTATTTTTTTACAATTTTACTAATGAATACATAAGAAACATCTACTATACATAGGTGGAAGCTCGGCAGCGTAAATATAAATAAATATAACAAAAAAATATTTATTTGCAGTAACTTAATCCAAGTTTACAGTTTCTGGTGGCGCCCACATTAGGCGACGCCGTATCATGTGCGCCATTTTTTTAACATTAGAGATTTTACTTATGATGAAAAACATGCAACGAAGTAAGTGTATAATATACTACCTAGAATAATATAATAATAATAATAACTTGTTTATTTTGAACCAAAAAGTACATTAAAAATGACAACAATCGTTCGGTGCTAATCTATTGTACAATAATCTTGTCATTGCATCCTATCTCCTAAGTGCTGAGTGCTAAGATCATCTCGATCAATCTAGCTTTCAATTAAAAAAAAAACCGTATCGAAATAGCTTGGTCCGTTTAGGCACTACGACGGAACGTACAGACACACAGACATAGGCTTCCAACTTATCTCTCTTTGCGTTGCATCGGAGGTTAAAAATGTCGGCCAATCAAATCTCGAGGAGTTATTTGCACAAGAAGTATGTATGTCGAGAATTCGTCGCACAAGGAGTTTGTATCGAGTATTTTTGCGCATTGTATAGCCTCCTAAGTCCTGACCTTGAAAATAACAATGGACTTCGATTGTTATTTTCAAGGTCAGGACTTAGGAGGATAGCATTGAGATGGAGGTCGAAAACATTCGTGAGTTCTAAATTCAAAATAGTGATTAAAAGTGCTTTTTATTCACTATTTTCAGTGAAAAAATAAGCTTTTTAGAAGAGGAATGGTATATTCTTATCTTATACAGTGCATCATTGCCGGTAGAACCAGTAAGGTGCTGTAATGATGGGATGTAACGTAACGTAATATAACGTAGCGTAATGTAATTTGCAGTAATGTAATGTATTACCGTCCTGCGGCGGGCGCATGACGTAAAGGCAGAGCGGCACGTCCCCCTTGGTCCGGTCGGGCGCGCCGACCACCACGGCGTCGGCGACGCGCGCGTGCCGCAGCACCACGTCCTCGAGCGCGGCGGTCGACAGCCGGTGGCCGGCCACGTTGATGACGTCGTCGGCGCGGGCCACCACCCACACGCCGCGCTCGGGGCTCAGCCAGCCCGCGTCTTGCGTGTCGTAGAAGCCCTGGGGGAGATATATTATAATAATATACTGAGTGTAACAGAATCCTCATATGTATGAGAAAATGGGGGGTTCTACCCGTTAACAAACGTATACAATGACAATACAGAGGACTTAATGCTGCAAGTAGTGGACTTAGGTAATTTTGTTCAATTTGCAGTCATTTAAACTTACTTCGTTTGCTTTAGCTTTTAGGACTTTAGAGTCCTTTTCCCTCACTGGTTTTTTGAGCTTGAGGGGGCTAAATGAACACTGATTAAGCGTGCGGAGGCGCCTACTCTAATTTTACTACCGGATAAAGAACGTTGCTAAAGACGAACATTGGCTGATAGGACCGGGTAGGACTGGAAGCATACTGCTTACCCATCTTCGCGTCTTTGCGGTATACCCTGGAGAAGGTCTATGCCCAGCAGTGGATGAACATTGGCTGATGAGGTAAACTTACCGGGTTACCTACCGGGTAGGACTGGAAGTATGCTGCTTACCCATCTTCACGTCTTTGCGGTGTACCCTGGAGAAGGCCTATGCCCAGCAGTGGATGAACATTGGCTCATGACGTAGACTTACCGGGTAGGACTGGAAGTAAGTCTCCTCGAACCGCGTGTCAGCCTGCCAAAGCGTGAGAGCGTACCCGGGCGGCAGCGGCATCCGCTTACCCCTGCATAATCAACACGTCTTTGCAGCGTGCCCTAATCTATTCATTCACCTGATTATGCAATAAAGTGTTCTCTATCTATCTATCTACCGGGTAAGACCGGAAGAAGGTTGATTACCTCCTCACCCATAGCACGTCTTTGTAGCGAGCGCTGGGGAAGGTCATATGCTTAGCAGTGGGTGAACATTGGCTTATGACGTAGACTTACCGGGTAGGACTGGAAGTAGGTCTCCTCGAATCGCTTATCAGCCTGCCAGAGCGTGGTGGCGAAACCGGGTGGCAGCGGCAGCCGCGCCACCAGCCGCCCCACCTCGCCAGCCTCGCATTCCGAGCCGTCCTCACGTAACGCTAGCACTGTAAGAGAGAAGAAGCATAATGTACAACAAAATAAGCCTATTTTTAAGACTGTTCTTACGTGGAGCGAGCTGTCTCCTTCGCACAATTTAACATTTTTAATTATTGAAATGAGTGAATTGTTGACAAATGTGGTCTGCGGGTTGGATGCGTAATTAAATTACAGATATTTAAAATAAAGTTTTGTTTTCCGATACGTAGTTTTTAGTAAAGAAAAGTTGTTTCCAAAATTATTAATTTTGGAATCAATTTTTCTCAATGTAAAACTTAGTACAGGATAAGAAAAATATGCTTTGAATATCCGTCATTTAGGCAATTATCCATCAAGTAATTCCGGAGTTATGTTATTAAGATTGAAAAGGTTAGGTATCACTGACACAGGTAGGTATTTACAAGTTTCTTTGCAATCTTAACAATTATTATGACTATAATTACAGTAATGGATGAGGCGTTTAAAAGGAAAGGAATGAACATTAACATGAGTAAGACAAAAGTAATGGTGTTCGAAAAAGATGATGAAATGGCTGAGTGCAAGATAAGGATTAGAGGTGAAAAGGTGGAACAAGTGAAAGAATTTGTCTATTTGGTGAGCCTCCTTACCAGGGATGGCAAGTGTGAAGGTGATATAGAAAGAAGAGTAAAAGCAGGAAATTGTGTAAACGGTGCATTGCACTCCTTTGTGAGTGGCCAAAACTATAGAGCTATATTGGGATATCCATAGTAGAGAGCTGGTCCCAACACTTATGAATGCTAGCAAGACTTGGGTACCTATGGCAAAAGAAGCAAGAAAGTAGGATTAATGCAGAAAAAATGAGGTCCTTGAGAAGTATGTCTGATATTACTTTGAATGACAGGATACGCAATAGTGTGATTAGAGAACGTTGTGAACGTAATGACTGTTGATGAAGCAACAAAGGTTTATCAGGACCGTGGCAAGCGACAAACCCTGGTCTCCGCTTATCCCTCGGGATACAGGCGTAAGTTCACAAGTGTATTTCTAAAGTTAGTAGGTAACCAAATATCTCAGCTAGTTACACAATTACACAACAATATTACATCTTCATACAATCCAAAGGTAGTCCGCATGAGATCGCTCTAAGCGATAAGACCACCAATTGTATACCAATACTTAGATAGAAGAAACCATTTGTCTTCTCTTCTTCTGTATGCGCAAAGTGTTTTCTATCTATCTATCACAGTAGGTACAGTACCCACTTACTGTCATATCCGGGCACGGGGTACCCAGCCGAGTGCGGCGGCGGGGCTCGAACCCCGTACCCGAGGCAGGCGGCCGTAATGGCCGACCCTGTCTCCGTCTGCCACCAGTGGTTCAGCACCGGCACGCCGAACACGCGCTCCGCCCACAGCTGGAAGCAGAATCATGTTACAAGGACAGAGTAAGTATCTTCTTCTTAAAGTGCCTCTCCATCAGTGGAGGTTGACAGCTCTTTATAATGGGTTTTTGTTCAGTGCAATTCTAAACAGCTCCTCCGCGGTTTTAACACCGGTCCACTCTTTGATGAGTCAGTATAGGTACACTGAAATACTGTATCATGGAGGAGCTCTTCAAATCGCGCGTTATCTCTTAAAGTCCTTGTGTTAAACGTAGCCTGGGTCAATTTAGTTTGGCAGCCGGATCTTTGCCGGAGATTCCGCGGACAGACCGACCGACAGACGAACAGACATGGCGAAACTATGAGGGTTCCTTGGCAACTAATGAAGCATGAAAAGCGCCAAGAACACCATCTCAGAGGTGGTGTGGAAATGTGTAGATATAATTGTAAATATAACCTTTCTACAGTCTGAAATCGTTTTAACTCGAGAACGGTGCTTCGTAAGGAAAGAAGTGTTGATACCGTTTTTGTAGAAAATTTTATGATCTACAAACTTTTGTACATCCATTTTTCTGGTAGCTCTAACCGTTTCAGAGATATACGCAAAAACAAAAAAATTGTGACCTTTGACCTCGAGTAACAAACAACGCAAAAGCGAGATCGACGGGGACTTTTGACATAGCGTTTGTAATGACGTATGACCTATACAAAAATCCAGCACGTCGGGAATTAATGCAAACTCAATATCTATTTTGACTGTACTACTAGTTTAACTTGTAACGTTCATTAACGCACCGTTTCTGTGTAATTTTGAATAAAATTACTTTGATTTTGATTTGGGCAGAGACCAGGGTTGCCACTAGCCACGTACCTGACAAACCTCTTTCGTGTCATCAGCCTTTTTCAGTTTTTTTAATTAGTCATGTACTTAAATGATTTCTCATTTCATCGACCCAAGAAATGAGGTTTTTCTGCAGTTAGAATTTCAAATGGGTGTCCAATGAAACAAAGGCTGCCCCCCGACCCGGACTGTGTCAGCCATGACTGTATTTTAATTACGTCGCATTTTACAAACGCAATCACACTCTGTGAAATTATAGGAAGATTGACATGTTGTGTATGGAACGCAGCTGGTAAAAATATGAAAGGGATGTGATTAATTTATTATTCTCTGTTACTTCCTCGTCATGCAATAGAGGATTAGAGGGGCGAGTCTCATAGTTCAGGGATGTGGATGTGGATATCAAAGGACTGTGAGAGATAGCATTTGGGGGAAGAGGCCTATACCACGCAGTGAGTAGCCGTGGGCTGATGATGATGATGAACAACAATGCATATAGTAGACTTGAAGTTGAGAAGTGTAGCCAACAAAAGGGCCCACTCACCCTGGTGTCCTGGTCGCAATGCTCGCCCGCTATGAACACGGTCTTCAGACTCTCCCCGCAGTACCGGCGCGCGTACTTCGCCGAGGGGTCTACTCGCTTCAGCACGCGGAAGGCAGTGGGTATAGTGAACAGAGCGTTCACACGGTGCTGCTCGATGATCCTGCGAGTAGATGTAAAGACTGCATAAGACATGCACACAGCACAGTCACTTGTCCTGGTACTAAGCCAGGATACTCTGTGCTATGGTAATCAGGGAAAAAAATCACAAACATGGAAATACACCCAGACTCAGGCCATTTGTCATTTATCAGGCCAGAAATCAATCCACTAGTAGTTTGTATCCGCTGTTTTAGTAGTCAAGCGTATTAACCGCAAGACCAACGGAGTAATGAAATGCAGTCTATACAGATATAGCATGTGCCTAAATTCTGTTAATTCATTGTATTGTAGTCTAATGAGATCGTGAACGCGTGTATTTAAGGCGTCTAGGCGTTAATGGAAGAAAGAACATACTTATAACTTTTTTTCGTTCTTTTATTTGTCGGGGTTATAGTTACATTAGTTAGTTATAGCTAGAGCGGTGATAGACTAGTCTAGTGGGTAGAACATTGGACTCGGAAGCGAGAGACCCAGGTTCGATTCCCAGTGCGGAAAAGTACTTTGACTTTGATTTCTAAGTTATGTACATTTTGTGAAGTCATAGAACGAATTGTTGTTCACAAGCACCCATCTAGCACACGTGGTTACTATGCCCGGGTATAAGTATGGGCTATATTTGAGAAATGTTTTGTGCCCATCAGAACGTGTATAGGTACAGGGCAAACAGGAAAGACGTGGGAGCGGAAAAGACGTGACTTAGCTGTATGACTCGCCCCGGCTTATCTGTGTGGGCTATGTCCCATCGCTACACAAAATGTACTGATTTTGTATGAAAGTCAATTGATCCGCGCCCTCGTCCCACGTGCATGCCCTTTGCTATTTGCCCCAGGCCCTAATTGAAATATTAAGGGGCGACCCAGTGCTCACTAGCACCGCCAATGGAATGAAGTCATCTATATGACTAGATAAAATATGATTTATTGTACACTGAGATCTATCATATATTTTTTTTTTAAATACGTTTTTGCCAAAAGTGACCATTACCAAAGCTCAATAAAAATGATGACTGCAAAAAAAGTGATAGCGCATTTTACTCATTAAACATACTTTATTGATAATCCTTCCGGAGAAATATAGGAGTATATAATTATTGTAAAAATTCTAATCGAACTATAACATAAGCACTCTGTATACGTCCTACTGTAGGGCTCAGGCCTTCTCTCAGAGAGAGTATGGGCTTAATCACCACGCGTGCCCACCGCGGATTGGCGAATTCAAGCGCTGAGGTATGTGAATAGCCCAGACACTCGGGTTGCCTCACGATGTTTTCCTTCACAGTTAGCGTATGGTATTACTGCTACAAATTCATAACATTGAAAATAAATAAAGTCATAGGTACATGCCCGCACTGCTGTTCTTCCCACTGGGCTACCACCAGGCTAACTAATATACACCAGTGTGCAATCAGTTGCAGATTTTCAAGGGAGGCCTTTTCTTAAAGTAACCTACCTAAGTATAATTTATACTAATATTAAGCTTTAAAGTACTTGGATTAGCAGCAAATCTCACCGGAAGTAATGTCCGGAGTCGGGCGTCCGGTCCGGCTTGCCCTCGAAGAGTACAGACGTAAGTCCAGCGAGCAGCGGCCCGTAGCAGATGTAGAAATGCCCCACAACCCAGCCGAGGTCTGATGCTGCCCACCCCCTGTACTATAGTACAAGTATTCTAAGCTTTGAAGTACTTGGATTAGCAGCAAATCTCACCGGAAGTAATGTCCGGAGTCGGGCGTCCGGTCCGGCTTGCCCTCGAAGAGTACATACGTAAGTCCAGCGAGCAGCGGCCCGTAGCAGATGTAGAAATGCCCCACAACCCAGCCGAGGTCTGATGCTGCCCACCCCCTGTACTATAGTACAAGTATTCCAAGCTTTGAAGTACTTGGATTAGCAGCAAATCTCACCGGAAGTACTGTCCGGGGTCAGGCGTCCGGTCCGGCTTGCCCTCGAAGAGCACAGAAGTTAGCCCGGCGAGCAGTGGTCCGTAGCATATGTAGGAGTGCCCCACTACCCAGCCCAGGTCAGACGCCGCCCACCACACGCCTTGCCGCAGACCATACACTGCGTGCATGGACCAGCAGAGGGTTGCTGCGTGTCCGCACGGACGCTGCACGCCTTTCGGGGCTGAGGTCGTGCCTGGAGAGGAGAGGGTTGTGATAATGAGGAGCGTTTGGGGTCTGACACTAAATCATAAACGGCTTCGGAAAGAATGTAGCTAATTCTCTGAAGGTAGGTGTACTAAACTAGCACAGGTGGCACGTTACAACGACGACTTTCTAATACATTAACTGTCAAATACTGACAAACGCCATTTGATCAAACAAGAAAAGATTTGTTTTTTATTGGTAGCGCTAGTGAACCTGGTGAAGACCCAAATATTAAGAAAGTAGAAAGACTATATACATCGGATTGTCCTAAAAAAACTATGAGTTGTAGTTTTATAAAACGCGACCCGGATACATTTGTCAATGAATCATCATCATCAGCCATTTGACGCCCACTGCAGGACCTAGGCCTCCTGCGTGGTTTTCATAACCATGAGGGGTCTTGCCATAATCGCCACGCTTGGCAGGCGGGTTGGCGATCGCAGTATGCGGTTGGAATCTCAGGAAGACGCTGCTGCCCGTCTCCTGGTAATTGATTTCCTTGTCAATGAATGTCTTTGACATACCTTGATGAATTCCCTTTTAAAGCAGATGTGTATAAAGAAGACTCACGTAAATTCACAATATTGGTAAGAAACCTATTTATTTTACAATTATGTCTAGAGTAGATGTGGCTGGAACAAAATTAAAAATAACTAAAGATTCTTAGATCCAGCTGATGTTGACTAAGGTTCAAGCAGTTTGGAAGACAGTAATTTTAACATCGTTTGACAGATTTATTATGTTGTCCTAAATCGTCTAGAGCAATTTTTCAAGATAGTTGAAGACAGAAAGCAAGATAAAAATACTTAAAACTGCAACCGAAGCGACTTCTCACAAAAAACGCGAATACATTGCATGTTAAGTATTACATGTCCGAGGCACTGCAGCGTCCGAGTGGTCCCCGCACCCATCTAGTGTGAGTGAAGATGCCACTGGACGCTGAATAAATTATCTCATTACGTAGATGCAAAGGCCAAGGTCTTCCATAATTGCCATAACTGCAAAAGTATTACATAATTGCCAAAAAAATTAATTAGGGACAAACACGATACGACCGTGGCGTCGTGCTATGACGCGTTAATTCTAAGCAATTTAAAGCAAAATTAACGCGAACCTTTCAGTTTATTATGAACCAATCTTCTTGAAACTAAAAACGTAGTTGCAAATGCCTCTTTGTATAATTAATTAAAATTCAATGATTTGCACATCGCATCGGTCGCAAGACTGAAGTAAAAATAAAATATTTTCTTTATTAGGTTCAGTAAATATACATTGATACACATACATAGAATTAAATTGAAATAAAATGCCTTTATTCAAGCAAAAGCATGCACGTACAGAACAGTGCAGAAGCCTCCTTTTAAATAAATATTTACCTGTTCTAGGAGGCTCGGCATAAACTCACGCTTGTATCCCAGACAGGTAGGCAGAGACCAGGGACTGCCACTTGCCTGATAGATAACTTTTGCTTCCTCAACATTCATTAGTCGTTACATGCACTCACGCCGGTTTCGGGTACTGTTTATCTTGCCCTTTGCTAAATATAAATCATGTGAACAATGACCGAAAAATGTTATCTGAATCATGCCGGGCTCATTCTTTCTATTAGATCTGTTTTTATTATTAATAATATTAACTATTTACTGTACAAAGATAGTGTACAAAAGGTGGACTTAATGCCAAAGGCATTTTGTACCATTCAAACCCGCAGGAGGTACAGGAGAGGCAAAAATTGAGATAGGCGTGCAAAAAAAAGAGATAAACATTCTTATAATACCTTAGTGTGTTATAAGGAGGGGGGCACCTATAAAAATATTTCAGCAATAATATAATACAATACACACAAATACTTGATATTACGGTAATATAAACCCGGTTTTTTGTTTGCAATATGTATTCTCAAAGCCACCCTTTAACTTGACTCACTGTACGAGCAGAGGAGAGCGTGTGCAACTCAACTGTGTCGCACAGCAGAGATGTGGTAGGTTGCAGGGCCATGGTGGCTGAAGAAAGAAGACGTTGATGTTCAGGACTTCATAATCATCATCATCATCAGCCATTTGACGCCCACTGCGGGACATAGGCCTCCTTCGTGGTTTTCATGACCATGAGGGGTTTTGCCACAATCGCCACGCTTGGCAGGCGGGTTGGCGATCGCAGTTTACGGTTGGAATCTCAGAAAGACGCTACTGCCCGTCTCCTGGTCTCCTCCTGAAATTGATTTCCTTAGTCGCCTTCTACGACATCCACGGAAGGAAATTGTGTGACGCTATTCTTAATCCGGCGCCACATGGAACTTCATAATGCTTATTAGATACTGTGTACAGTTACAAAGAGCAAGATGATCCTCATCCATTCATCAGAAATCAATAATGTATTTCAACGTAAAGAATTTACATTCTGTTTGCTGAACGTCAATGTACTATGTTAGCCGTTGCCGTCGGGCCGTACCTATTTGTAGTGAAGAATAGGGCAGCGGGGAAAAAAAATCCACTCTGATCATCTTTTCTCAAATCATCTTAAACTTAATACATCAAAGCCTATAAGATATGATTCCCTGATTGCCATCAATAAATAATACTTCTTACAAAGATAGGAAAAACATTAATGCTGCGGCCAGACACACGAACAGCACCCGTTCACGAGCATAACGCAGGGGTCAGGACGCAACAGGTACAGGACGTAACGCAGGATAGTTTTAGGGTTCCGTACCCGAAGGGTGCCAAACGGGACCCTCTTACTAAGACTTCACTGTCCGTCTGTCTGTCTGTCGGTCTGTCACCAGTCTGTATCTCGCGAACCGTGATAGCTAGGCAGTTGAAATTTTCACACTTGATGTATTTCTGTTGCCGCTATAAAAACAAATACTAAAAACAAACGTAATGTTTTGCCGTTTTTTGCTCGATTAATAGCGGCAAAAGGTAGACGCTTGAAATATTCACAAAATATTTAATTTTGTATTCGCTTCAAAATAAATTATGAAATTAAAATAAAATAAAATAAAAAAAAAAGTATACAACAAACGTGATTTTTTGCCGTGTTTCTCTGTCTTTGTGTCTAATGATAATGGTACAAAACCCTTTGTGCGCTAGTCCGACTCGCACTTGACCGGTTTTTCAATATGCAGCCCCATTATCGTTATGCTCTAATTTGTCATCAGATGTTTTTAGACACGTGTCAACATTTCTAACATTGGGCAAGGAGAACTTGACGCATTTTGTCTTTTTCCAGTTTAGAACTGTAGATAGAGCATTGTTACTTTAAAACTTAAGGAAGTAATATCAGCAAACAATACTATCTGCGATAGCTTTTCTACTAGGCAGGGCAAATCATTTACGTAATCCAAAAAAAGGAACGTCCTAGTATAGAGGGAAAACTGGGAGTCTCTCAATACTAGCATAGAATATTGAGGGACTCCTACATTTACATTAGATCCTGAGGATTTCCCGCTATTAATATCTACTTTTAGGGTTCTGTCTGTTAAATAAGACTGAAGAAGAGCTAGCGATTTATTACTTATAAACCATATCGGTGTAGTTTTATGAGGAGCGTTTCGTGGTCGACGCAATCAAACGCCTTGGACAGGTCACAGAACACCCCGATGGCATCCTGCGCCTCCTCCCACGCATCAAAGATGTGCTTTATTAATGCTATGCCTGCGTCCGTCGTTGAGCGGCCCTTCGTAAATCCGAACTGTTTCTTATGAAATAGTTTATTTATACTAAAATGAGTCTGCAATTGATGCAAAATTACTTTCTTAATAACTTTACCTAGGCCCGGCAGTATTGCTATTGGTCTGCATTTATTGGGATCTTCACTATCGCCAGATTTAAATAAGGGTACTATTTTACTTAACTTTAATAGATTAGGAAAGGTTCCCTAGTAAATGCATTTATTAAAAATTGTAGCAAGGTAAGGTGCTAGAATATTAGTAACCGTGGATATAAGTTTAACCGATGATCCCCACAAATACTGGATTTTTTTTAAGTTTAACTCTTTAAATATTTTTAAAATAATAAAAGGACTTATATGGGTGAATTGGAAGTCAGCGTTGCATGGATTTATACTTTTCATAAGTAAAGTTTCGGCTGATTGGAGGGAAGAATTTAAGCTAGCCGTTATTTTGAGGGGTCTGTTTTTAAAGAAATAAAAAAACATTCTACTATGTCCTTCTTTGAATCGACCAAGTTCCATTTAACCTTTAACACAAATCTCTATCCCCTAAGTCTCGTTTTGCCTATCCTTTGCAAATTACTTGCCAGACTATTTTAATTTTATTACTTGACGCCATAATTTGTTTACTCATACTAATGGATTTGGATGCTAAACCAGATTGCCTAAACGTTGTTCAATATTTTTTAACATACTTTCTGAACGTCGGATCGTGATTATTATCTTACATTAAACGTATGAATGTAATGAATTGATTATATTAAATGAAGTCTCGACAAATATTATCTACCATATTTACCTACTATAACAACTACACACTAATACAACTCGACGGTGGAAAGCAAATTTTTACCAAGCGACATGTATGTAACTTTACAGTAGAGCCATTTAAAGTTTTTATTTTTCGTAAAAAAATAATATCTTCTCTTCTATTAATCATATTGGTTTGGTTCTCACAGCATTTAAAAGCTATTCAAAAGTACTAAAAAATGTTGTAAACTAGTATTTCTTCAACCTGATACTTACGGAAATAGTGTCGCATGGTAATTTTTTAAATGAAAAGGCAACCTGGAAGAAATTACTAAGCAACAAGTGACAATTGTCATGAAAACTGGAAAAACATCGTTTACGCATATTTTTAGTGAACTAAAGAGTGGAACAAAGTCCTAAACGATAGAAATACTTTAGTTTGATCTGGGAAAAGATGCTGATTCGAAGTAATTGAAATAATTTATTCGGGATTATTTGTCTAACCTACGACGTATCTTTACTTACCCAGTATTAAATGAGTTTTCAGTTGAAAGTCACGACAAAAAATAAGAAAAACAACTGAATTTTAAATCATCTGAGGTTTTATTGAAAGTTCAACGAAAATAATCAACTGTCCAATTAAATTGGTAACAAAAAATCAACTTTTATACGAATTTAAAAACGAAAACAGAAATTCTATAAAGAAAACCTACTAAATTTCTCTAACACAGTACGGAGCGTCTATTGGTATTAACTTTGTACTACTCATTCTAATTATATCTTCGTAATAATCAGTCAAACATAAAAGTTAAAATTGTATGTTTTATGGCTTTACACTCTACGGCTTGCAATATGTTTTTATGTTCAAAACTTACTTATGTAGTAAAAAACAGAATTGTTTTACCTTTAAAAATACTATGTAGGAAATTATAACTTATTATCCAAGATCAGTCTAAAGGCTTTTTGTTGAGATAAATCTCGATAGCTTGTGAAATTGTCACAAAACTATTGTAGAGTCACAGTACAACATAACTTAACCCACTTAACATAATAATTAACAGTGTGTCGCCTCAACCTAAAATTAGATAACTACAAACATTAACAAACAACAGTCTTCATTTTGAGAGATCTTAAATCGTATTAACAATCTTCAATGTCTGACTCAGCCAAGGTGTCTTTTTCATTTGAAGAGCGTGGCAAGTTGATAAACTCACTTTGGAATAGACTAGGTATAACATTTTCCTTACAAAGTTTAGCCAGGTCTTCATATTTTGCCTTTGAAATAGGCAGCTTGGCCCGATAGCACGACATAAGTGGCACTTTAGTTTTGGACTGAATTTCAATTTCACTCATGTCTGCAGATTTTTGCATTGAATCCTTCACTGTAATAGCTGAAGGCTTACTTTTTTAAAATGTTGCAATTATTATTTTGCTTATCTTCCCCGTCAAATTGCCTTTAAAGTATTTTTCAGAGACGGAGTCCCATTCCTTCTTGTGTTTTCTTTCCTTTTTCAAATTTGTTTTTCTTTTTCGTAAGCCTTTATCACCCACTCCTTCTCCTGGTGTATCCTCCGTCCTTTTCTTTTTTGATTTAGATTTATGCGCACTCTCCACGAAATCATTTTCTGGCGTCTCCGCACCTGACCATTCATCAGATTCTGCGTACAGTCCATCATAAAATGTTGAAAAATCTTCATTTTCGGATAAATAGTCAATGTATCTTTTATCAGTTTTACAAGTTCGTTTACGACTTCTTCGACTACAGGACTTTGAACCGTTTGCAGCAGTGATTGTTGAATTTGTCGAACTGGTAGGTACTTGGTTGGACTGAGCTCGGAATCTAAATTGGAACAGCTATCTTTCAAAATATTTAGCCCTTGATCAAAAGTGTCTGAGGATGTTCTTGTATCTACGCGAATGGTGTTAGGTGAGTCTGACACAGAATCATAAATGAATTCACTTTTCACTTTTCCTCACCCCAGTCACTTTTCTCTATTGAAATGTGAATCTGCATCGTCATTAAAAGCGTCATTAAAAATATGTTCGGTGTTAAGGGCATTCACTCCAGGGATGGTGGTATAAGACTGCGGTATACTTATGGAAGTTTTACCTCCCCGATCTTCAAGGTCAGGATCTTCATTGAATGACTTCTGATTCACACCGGCCTCGTTACTAGTCGGCACCGAAGTCTCTGCGTCTTGATGGTGTGTATTTTTCGTTAACACCAATTCATCCTATAAAAAAGGAACAGATCAGATTATGTCAATCTATTGGCTAAATTTGGGATAGTAATTTATAAAAATAAGGAACTTCGCTATAATTTTGCGGCGTTTTTCAAAGTAACTCCAGATCCCAATGACTTTATAGTCGCCAAACAAACCGAGTAATGTTTATACTTATTTTGAACATCATCTGCGAATATTTCAATTATCTAGCTATCACGGTTCATGAGATACAGCCTGGAGACAGACAGACGGACTGACGGACCGTTTGGGTACCTTGGGTACCTAGGGTTGAGCATCGAGTAACCCTAAAAATGACAAGGTAAAATAAAGCTGAATAAAACTTACCGGTACATTATCAAATGAAAGTTTTTTGCTTACTTGCTTCCGCCTTATTTCGGGATTTGTATTATCGCCCACTTGAACAGGAGAATTCTAAGCTAGGTTAATGATTTTCGATGATCGTTTCTTTTGATCCATTATTCTAAAACAAAATAAAATATAATTAAGATTATGCATTGCAAAGTCTAGCAATGTCATAGCAAGTATTAATACTTTAAATGAAAAAAGTTACCATGTTCATACTCCAAGCGGCAGACAGACAGGGCGCACGTGTGCACTATACGACGTTCGATCGCAGGCTGATTCATAATTTTGGTACTAACTGCTGTTAAAGGACCAAAATACATTCTTCCCAAGCAACAATTCCACTTACGCATGGATGCCATAAACTTACTTTTAATTTAAATTTCTTTCTGGAATAGGTATCTAAACTCCAAAGTTCGAAGTAAATCCGGCAGGTCATAATTTACTAAGCGACGTTCGTATTGTGTTTTGTCCCAGGGGTAAATTTACCAAACGACATATTTTTGTAAAAGGTGTCCCGGCTAAAATTTCTAAGTACAAAATAAGGGAAAAAAGAGAACCGGTAAAAAGTGACAAGTTAAAAAATAAATATTTTCTAAGTAGGGTAAAATTTGCCTACCAAAGTATTATTTAAATTACAAATCCGGGTAAAATTTAATAAATGACAAAGTAACAAAAATCTTAAGCAGGCAAAATGTACTAAGTAACAAAAAGCTGTAGATTATTTTGTCTAAGTGACTTGTTTTATAAATAGGTACTAATTTTTGTCGCATGGTGGCCGAAAATTGTAAAATATTACTTAAAAACGAAATTACCAAGCGACATCAAAACTCATCGTAGAGACTTGAGAGTGAGACCAATCGACGCAGAAAAAAAAGACGATTCCATTGATGTATATAACTCAATATTGCCCAAAGTGTCGCTTGGTAATTTTTTCCTTTCCACCGTCGAACTATGAAGTACCTACAGTTGCTTACAAATTCATGATTACATTACGAATGTATCAGAATGGGTCGTTCAACTTATTCGATCGTAACCCGGTTAAATTATCCCGGTTGGCCTAAACCCTAAACGATTTTTTTTTCTACAACAAGCTTCGGGATAGTATTTATTTGTTTTGTTTTTACGCCTACTAAACCAACTCTGTGTACAGAATATTTTGCCCACTAATCAAATGGATTAATGTTATCTGAAATAAATAAATATTATTATTATAGTAAGCCATGACGTTGCCATGACGCCTGTGTTTAATTACCATACTACGGTTGCCCCAGATGAAGACATGGCTAGACTACTAGATGCCAATAGGAGTACATCGCCTGTGAAGCAGCTGTACACTTAGAGTACATATTATTTTGTATAATTAGTGACTGTTTCACAAGTGTCCGTAACCACGCGTAACTTAGAAAACAAAGTCATTGGTACAAGCCGGGATTCGAACCGACGACTGTGAGCTGCCGGCCTCACCGCTCCGCTCCCATCGCTCAGTTATAGTGGCAATACCACTCGCTAATAGCGAAGGAAAACCTCTTTAGGAAACCTGAGTATTCACATACCTCCAAGCTTGAAATCGCCAATCTGCGGTGGCACGCGTGGTAATTAAGCCCATATTTTCTCTCTAAGAGAAGGCCTGTGCCCTGCAGTGGGACTACATAAAAAAGTCACTGCTTAATTGGTCCCAGTGTGATGTCTTAAATTCCTTGTGGTAGAGAAAGAAGTTACCTTCCTAGCACCACCACGATCACTATGTTAGATTTCATTATCTGTAGAAGTACAATCTTAGAAGTCAAGAATCCAATTACTTAATATTCGAATTGCGCATTTGAAATGTGCTTGCACTGCATATGACCCCTTTCTAACAAATCAATATTCCATGAGCGTCATTTAAAAATGACGTTCGGGAACACTAACTTGTCCTCCTATAAGAATCGGCGACCTGCCTTTTGTCACCGTTTGACAAAAGGAAGGTCGCCCACCCGGATAGGAGGTGAAGTTAGTCTTCGAATGACGTCTTTGAGATCGAATGATAACCGCGACACAACAAAGTGTAACATAGTTAGTCAGTTAGTTTGTCCTGTAGTTTCCGCAATTAGCCTCATAACTGAGCCATTGCACGTAGCAGGGCTGGCAGATCACTCCAGCCAGCCAATCTCTTTCCAGAAAGCCAGCAGAGCGCCAATGTTACTGTTGGCCCCCCGAAGGGATCCCAGCTTTCCGGTGGTGGATGTCCAATGCATTCCATGCTCTCATAGTGAATAGTCATGCGGGCGGGTGTTTCATCTTTCTTGAGGCATCCTCGGCACATCTCACACATCCAGTGGCCCGTCATAAGCGCCGCAGCTTTGCGCAGATTGCAGCTCCTCAGACGCAGCGGGCTGCGTGTGAGGCGCTTCGACATTGTTGGCAGAGCTTCTCTGGCTTGTCTGCATTCCGTTTCTATCTTCCATAGTTCGGCTTGCTGTGTTTGTGTTTACAGCCTTAACCATTTAAGTAGGCAGTGGGAGTAGAGGTTCAGTTTCCCAGTTTCCCAGCTTACTCTGACGAGCTCATCCGCAGCATCACTGCGTAGGGAGCCGCTGTGTGCATGGAGCAATTCTTTATTGCATAGAAAAAAAAATTCATACAAAGGCGTAGTTAATGGTAAATTGCATTTCTAGTGTGGGTGAAGGTGCCGCTGGACGCTGTATAAATCATGTAAATCAGCATTACGTAGATGCAAAGGCCAAAGGTTTTTTTGGCTAAAACATCCTTGTTTTTATGGCACTAGGGTTCCCTGTAAGGATAGTTGTCGGTCTTATGAAATAAATAAAAAACCGGCCAAGTGCGAGTCGGACTCACGCAGAAAGGGTTTTGTACAACATTAGACACAAAGATCGAGGAAAACGGCAAAAAATCACGTTTGTTGTATGGGAGCCCCTCTTAAATATTTATATCAATTTAGTTATTTATTTTTGAAGCGAACATAGAACTAAATGTTCTGTAAATATTTTAAGTATCTACCTGTTGCCATTATTAACATCGAGAAAAAAACAGCAAAAAGATTACGTTTGCTGTATGGGCCCCATACAAATATTTATTTTATTCTGTTTTAAGTATTTGTTGTTATAGCGGCAACAGAAGTACATCATCTGTGAAAATTTCAACTGCCTAGCTATCACGGTTCATGAATACAGCCTGGTGACAGACAGAAAGAAAGAAAGACAGACAGACAGACATTCGCAGAGTGAAGTCTTAGTAATAGGGTCTCGTTTGGCACCCTTCGGGTACGGAACCCAGAAAAATAAAAAAATAAATTGTCTCTTTGTTGTGTTTATGTTACCCTTTCTCTTCTTATGCCGTAAATAAGTAATGTATATTATATATCTGCGCTGACGGCGTAAAATAGTGATTATTGTGTATTTTTAAAGCGGTTGTCTGTCTTTTTAACTGACTTCAAAAAAGGAGGGTTATCAATTCGACGCGCATATATATATTCTCGCATAACCGATTTCGACAATTCTTTTTTTGTTCGAACAGATATAACATCCCATTCGTCCCATTTGAATTTGGTGAAGATCTGATGAAGACTTTCAGAGATGGAGAACGGAACTCTTCAATGGACAGCAGTAAATAAGGCCTAATGGGGCCCCATTATTAATATCCGTATGTTTCATAAAATAGTGTAAAAGTATTCCCAAGGTATTTTAGTGACGTTCTGGTGAAGACTTTGAAGAGGGAAGTTTAGAACTTCAAATAAAGCGACGAATTAAGTAGGGTAAATTATGGTTATGTGGGACTTGTTTATTTTTGACCCGCTCTCCCACGAAAAATTGAACGAAAAAATTTTTAATGAAAAATGAAAACCGACTTCAACACACTACAGCACTAAAAAGTTAGACATAATTTAAAAAAATACCTTTAAATTAGAAGTATGTATACATTTAGGTATTGTAGAAGTATAATTTGTAGTCGGTGCCCAAAATATATTTTATGTCCTGGTCATGAAACTGAGCACCGACTACAAATTATACTTCTACATATATACAATACCTACATCTATACATACTTCTAATGTAAAGATATTATTTTTAGTGCTGTAGTGTTTTGAAGTCAGTTTTTATTTTTTTTATTTTTTTTTCTTTATTGCGTTTCCGTAGATACAAAAAAAATTTACTTGTGTGCTCCGAGCGAACTAGTTACATTGATTGATTGAGATGGAGATTGCACAATAATGTCATCATCATCACAATGAGTGGCTGGATTAGCTAAGAAGCAGGAAAGAAAGTAAAGTACAATAAAAAGTACAATATACAGTAGCACGGTAGTTCTGGGCCCCAAGTGTTTAAAAAAAGACTTTTAATAAAAATTGTTCTGCCATCGACAGAAGTAACTCGATAGCTTAGATGGATTTGCAAGACGCCCATACAGCCTAGTTTTGCCCGTACTCGACTCTACCGCCATGAAGCATAACCTCCACCATGAAGGAACACTGGCAGATGATGCAGCCTTTTAGGAAGCACACCATAATGTAGGTGGTATGGTCCTTCAATAAGTCGAACTGCCTCAATGAGATGTATTCTGTCTCCAATGCGCGTTCGCTAATACAAATAAGATAACATAAAGTATTAGATAAGATATCATTTATTGAACCAGAAAACGTGTGGATATGTAAACAAAACAAAATTTGACTTACACAATATCTAGTACTAAAAGTTAGACTTCATTGGATTTGAAACTAACAAACTATTATATAGTGTACCTAAGTGTATAAAGTAATTGTATTCGTGATGATTTATAACCTCAAAACCCATTCAATATCCTATTACATTTTCAGTTTCGTCATATGAAAGTTTTTGCAGGTAACTTAATAACGTTTTTTTCGCCTCATTTTTATTCAAATGATAGATTATAATATCCTTATTTATTATATACATATGAGCCTAGAAAAGGGTAAAATCTTCTGACAAATTATGTTTTCAGATGTGTTAGCTGAGTACACACCTGCGCCGATATTGGTTTGCTGGGTACAAGCAAGAGCAAGCTTTCTTGCGAACCAATTAATCTTACGCCTTGGAACACAGCCGATAGAGTAAAGAAAACTAAGTACAAAATGTAAAGAAATATAAAGGATGTAGAGTGGCTCGTTAGCCTCAATCGATGTGCGCGACGATGTCTCAGTCGGCTCTTGTCTTTACCACTCTGAAGCGTACATCATCATCATCATCAGCCATTTGACACCCACTGCAGGACATAGGCCTCCTTTGTGGTTTTCATAACCATGAGGGGTTTTGCCATAATAGCCACGCTTGGCAGGCGGGTTGGCGATCGCGGTATGCGGTTGGAATTTCAGGAAGACGCTGCTGCCCGTCTCCTGGTAATGTATTTTTTCTTAGACGCCTTCTACGACATCCACGGAAGGAAATGGAGTGACGCTATTCTTAATCCAGCGCCACACGGAATGAGCGTACTCTCTGAAGCGTACACTCCATTACAAAAACTATGCTGGTAGATGATTCAGGCGTGCACCAGAGCCCTCATAGCAGGCTACAAAACGACAAGATTCATGCCTTTGAGGGAAAAGACTGATGATATAATAGTCCATATTGAATACGATTCTGAACAAATCAATTTCCCTCGTGGTAGTTCGTTTTAGAACACAGCTAATTTTAGACAGAAGGAAATTAAGTACGATATATGCTTACCAGAAGTGTAAAGGATGTAAAGTGGTTCGTTAGCTTCAACCGGAGTGCACGGCGCTGGCTCGGCCTGCACGGAGTCCCGCCAGCACTCGTCTCTGCCGCTCTGAAGCGTGCACTCCAGCACGAAGCGCCGCTGGTAGATGATGCAGCGCCGCGGCTGGTGGGAGCTCTGGCAGAGCGCCTCGTCGAGGATGTCTTTGTACCTGGTGAGGGTTGGCTTGTAAGTGGAAGCGTGTTGTTCTTTTTAAGACTCCTTTGTCAACAAATAACCCTTATATTTTCACCATGTTCGACTGTCTTCTGTCTGTCAGTCCGCGCCTTAGGGTTCTACACTGCTGGTGATCACACACGCACTTGGCCGATTTGTGTTAGAATACCGATAATCCTAAAGGAGGTCTCAGGAAACGGAACCAAACCAAATAAACTTGTCAAGAAGAAATTGATTGAGCGATCCCACCTAAGGATCAAAGTGGAACTTCTTTAGACGCACTTCGCGCTATTTCTGAATAGTGAACAAAACTGAACCGTAACGCTCAGGTCTATAATGCTGAATCGAAGAACTGAAGTTTCCATCTCTATCGTATGGTAATAAGCACACACCCCCTTTTTTACCTACCCGTACCCAAAGGGTGCCAAACGGAACCCTACTACTCTGCCTCCGCCGTCTGTCTATCTGTCCGTCCGTCCGACCTTTAAAGGGCTCTTTGGAACCGTAATAGGTAGCCAGTTGAAACTTTCACTAATGCAGATTAATTACCTAACAAATAATAAAATTAAAATAATAATAAAAAATAAGAGGGCTATCCATACAATAAACGTGTGTTGTCGCCGTTTTTTTTTTGTTTATGCTCTATAGTCAAAGCGGTAATATATACATTCATCAAACGTGGCGTAATTGTAGGGCTTATTATATATTCCAACGACAAATAATAAAAAAGGCCAAGCACGAGTCGGACTCACTAAATAAGGCTTACATCATTTACACAATTGATACAAGTACGAGTAGGCCTAATTTGTTGCTATTGAATTGTTCTCTTTAACCGAAAGTTTCATCTTCATCATATAAAATGAGACTAATCGGAAGGTATACCCTTTCGAAAATATAGTTACTATTGCGAGGGAACTTAACAAAAAGACAAACGCGCCCAATGAGAACTTCCTCCTTTTTTGAAGTCGGTTAAAAATACCAATCACATTACAATCAAGACAATGACGACAACTTTCGATTGTGGATCACACCCGGCTTCATAAATATTGGCATTGTTTTCGAAACCACTAAGTGGTTGGTATAGTACCCCTGCATGCAACTTTCCTAAAGTTTGTAAAATTTTGTAAAATGTTTTCGTGAAAAGATGCCTTACAAATTGACAAATTCGCGGCAGTATCGAGACCCCATCAAAATGAAAGACAAAGACAAACAAGAAGAGGCTAGCACACTGTGGATTAACTTACAGGGAAGAGCGTCTTCCACTACAAAGGGAATGCCTAGGTACGCCGGTCGAACTAATCCTCGTTGGACGTTATATTTATCGTATGTCATGTAAAACATTTTGATTGCGCGATGCAGGAATGTCGGAGTTTCTAGTACATGCTCAGTGTTGGCATGTGCTCGCCACAAACTAGTAACAAATTAAAGGAAATGAAAATAATTTATTTGCTGTTTTTAATTTTTTTTTATTATTGTTTAAATTTAGTTAAATACCTAAACAAATGAACTATACTTACATGACTGCGTCCTAGCTCCCAAAGCTAGCTATTAGTACCTAATCTAGTAGATTAATTTAAATATAAAAAATTTAAATGTATTACGATGAGTAATTCCCTTTATATTTTCGATAAAGTTTAATAAATAATAGCAATAAAAACTTCCACACAACAACAGAGATATTATTGGTAAATTTCGCTTAGCAAACAAATAAGTAGTGACAATTTTTTTTTATTTCGTAAACAGTTTCTGCGGTGTATATGTTCTATGGAATGCCGTTAGTTAGTCAGTGCGCATGAATCATATAGGTTGATCAATTCTCGCTTAAAATCTGCACTCAATGGGATTGTAATGGCAATCTTGCTTGTGGTAATCCCTCTTGCTTGTGGTAATAAGTAGTAACAATTTTTTTTTATTTCGTAAACAGTTTTTGCGGTGTATATGTTCTATGGAATGCCGTTAGTTAGTCAGTGCGCATGAATCATATAGGTTGATCTATTCTCGCTTAAAATCTGCACCCAATGGGATTGTAATGGCAATCTTGCTTGTGGTAATCCCTCTTGCTTGTGGTAATAAGGATGTGTAACTATATTAAATTTAAATACCGATCCCAAGCATAATAATAAATAGCTTTCACATTGCTCAATGGCTTGTCTTGGTCCCGCGCTTGGATGCCTTTTACAATTTTGTGAATGTAATGGGGACTTCAGGTAGGGGGTGGATCTGGGCCCTATTTCGCGCAGCTGCGGTTCGTCGTCTGCTATCACTGTTCGATCATCATCGAACGATGTTCGATGTACAGTGCCCTCAGATTAATAAGTAGGAAGTCTAATTGTACTAAAAGGGTACGCACTGTGCTCTGATTGTCATCGGGCTATGGGTTGTTGTGGTTGTACGAGACGCGGCCCTGCTGTTGACTGCACTTAAATTAAATTTGCGGCGGTGGATTGGTGGGTTGTACTATAAACTTGCTAACTTGTCGGTTTCGTTCGGCTGACGGAATTAACTTCGAATGGTAATAAGTTTTCCTGAGGCGTGTCAACGCACGAATGGCATTATAAACGTTTACTCTCTTGTTTAATAATATATTCTATCAATCTTAATTTTATCTATTGAACAAATTTTATAAAAGATTTATGTCTAAGCACTATTTTTACCAACCCTGGCTATGTATCTATTAATTGTATATGTGTATATTCTTAAATATCTATCTAATCTATTTATTAATATATAATCTATTTATATATACATTATTGTTTTTTTTGTGTTATTGTTTTATATTTTGATATATATTCGTTTATCTATTTAGTGGGACAGTTTGGATTTCTTATGCTATAATTTGTTACGCCTTTTGCGCAGCTTATACTTGAGATTGTATCCACTAAGCGACGGCTCTCTTGATCTAGATATTTAAGTCGTGGAAACCTATAATTCGTTTTTTAAGTGATCACTTTAAATTGTAACGTAAATTTGTTGTACTGGTTGGTTTTCCTAATAAATAATATATAATAAAACCGTAAAACCACGTAGGCGCCAAAATGAGTAGGTACCAACCTGACGATTTTATTGGGCTCCACGCCGCAACTGGCCGCTATGATGACGGCTGGCGCGGCGTGCTCTATCCTGGTTCGGAGCTCCCTCGCGGCGAAACCTGGGGGGGGGGGAGTTCATGAGGTATTAAGTGCAACATGTGCACTAACACGTGTCCAGCCGCAGCATTGACATTATTCTGCACCAAATCACTGGATAAGTAAGTAAATAAGAAATACATAATATCCAGGTTTAAACGAATAAATAGTCGATTGATAGGGTTGTCACTCAAACAATTTGTCTATGGACACAGATTAAAATACCTCTGCGAACGCTATGATGCAAGACGTTTTTGAACTTATTCACTGTAGCCCTGGTTAAATAGATTGATAGGTTCTGTCAGATAGCGTTGCCGCAAGCCAGCCAAAGAAAAGTATATTATGTTTTGGTATTTAAAGTTATTGATGGCAGTCATGGAATCTTTATCATGAATATGTTATTATGTTTAACATGTTAAACATGGTATTATGTTTAAGATGATTTGAGAAAAGATGGGTATGCCTGCAAAGTACCTATATCTTGCTCTGATTTTTTTTAAATGTACAATTTGATCACTGTGGTCTGACTTTACTTTATTTTGGAATAGTCACAGTATACGTTATCAAGGCATTGATTTCGGCAATCCTAGTGGGCTCTAAGAAAATATTTACCAGATTAAAAGACTGGAAAATAAGTTTAAATTTGGTATTTAAAGGAGAATCTACCAGCAAGTCGACATTAAAATCTCCACAGACTGACTATATAACTGTTGAACCCACGAAGTTCTAATCCCGGCATATTATACCAATGAGTTTGTTTTCTAAGTAAATTTGTGAATTTGTAGCAGAAATACCTCTCGCTAACGTCGAAGAAAAACATTGTAAGGAAAATCTAGTGCTTAAGGTATTTACAAATATCAGCGGTTGCTATTTTTAATGGCCCAAATCTCAGGTCTAACTAACAAACTAATTGTGCGAGTTTGAAAAAACAAAACCGGCCAAGTGCGAGTCGGTCTCGCGCACGAAGGGTTCCGTACCATACATACATACATACATAAACTCACGCCTGTATCCTAGAGGGGTAGGCAGAGACCAGGGACTGCCACTTGCCGTACCATTATCTATACAACATTTGAATATTTCAAGCGTCTACCTGTTGCCGTTATTAATATCTAACAAAAAACGGCAAGCTTACCAACGTTTGTTGTATAGGAGCCCCCCTTAAATATTTTTTTCCTTTTTTTAGTATTTGTTGTTATAGCGGCAACAGAAATACATCATCTGTGAACATTTCAATTGTCTAACTATCAGAGTTCATGCGATACGGACGGACGGACGGACACCGGAGTCTTAGTAATGGGGTCCCTTACCCATTGGGTACGGAACCCTAGAAATCACGCCTAGAAAAAAGTAGGTAGTCACTCACCTCCGAAGACCACGCTGTGAATAGCCCCGATCCTGTTGGTAGCCAGCATAGCGATGACCGCTTCAGGGATGAGCGGCATGTAGATCAGCACCCGAGAACCCCGCTCCACCCCCAGTTCCGCCAGACGCCCAGCCAGGCGCGACACCTATGGAAGAACTGTGGGGTCAGGCCGAGGTCAAGTTACTTCTATTGGTGTTATCACCATCAGAGCCCTAATTATAAGCACAAAATCCTGTCGGAATCCTGACGTTTGCAATAGCAATTAGTACGGCATTTGACAGTTAGATTGGAATCGTTCAGGATTTGGTGTGGATCCTGTCGTTTTCTAATATTTTACGTGACAACTTAAATATCTATTGATTAACTCTTCACACAATATAAGTCGCCACGTACACCTTGTGACGTCATATGTAGTTTTTGTAGCACGTGACTAGATTACTTTTCGGTACGGACGAAATGTTACCGCGTTTATTTTTCTTTTAACAATTTATTTATTTATTTATTTATTATTGCAAGAAAAATAATTACATTACAGTTAAAACTATTGCGTAAATGATATTTAATCCCGGTTTCTCGTACGCCAACACTCTGTTGATATACTGTTAAGAGTTAATGATTTTTTTTGTATGCACTGCAGCCAACTAACAGCGTTAGTGGGGGTAAAATATGTTTTATTTCAGTTTTTTATTTGATGGATTGATTGACTCACCTGATCCAGCAGTTCGGAATAAGTGATCTTCCTCACGGTGTCAGTTAGCGGCGAGTCGTGCACCAGCGCCACTTGGTCGCCGCGACCGGTCTTCACGTGCCGGTCTACGGCGTTGTGGCACACAGACAACTCGCCGCCCACGAACCTGGACACCAGAGACTCAAATATTTTAACATTTTTATGAACAACACGGAGCGGTGATAGCCTAGTACCTACCTATGACTTGGTACATGTACATTTGTGAAGTTATAGTAGCAATACCACTCGCTAACCGTGAAGGAAAATATCGTGAGGAAACCTGAGTGTCTGAGCTATTCACATACCTCAGTGCTTGAAATCGCCAACCCGCGGTGGGCACGCATGGTGATTAAGCCCACACTCTCTCCCTGAGAGAAGGCCTGTGCCCTACAGTGGAACGTATATAGGCTGCTTATGTTATGTATGATCAACACTTCGCTCCAGAACCAGGATTGTTGATATTGGAGCTGCGGCCGCTAGGCTAAAGTAGAATTGGGCGGGTCACTTGAGCCGTCTGGGCCCAGACAGGTCGGCAAAAATCACCACTCCATACGATGGTCATCACAACCGTTGCCGACCCGAATGGAGACCTCACGACCTTTCTACCGGGTTGGCAGGTGGTGGCCATGAACAGGGAGGAGTGGAGACTTTGCCCAGCAGTGGGACACAATCGATGCTACATAAAAAAAAACGACTTTACAATAGGGCATATTTGAGTAGGGTAAACACAATGAATGATCTGATGATAATAATACCAACCAACTTAACAATGATTTTTGGTAGTCGCGTGATCAATTTACGATGAACGATGTCGGCCACGTCAGCTCACTGATATAAGGAAGTTACCTCGTATTTAAAAAGAAAACAGGACAAGTGCGAGTCGGACTCGCCCACCGAGGGTTCCATACAAATTTGTAGGTAATTATATATAATAAATAGTTCGCAGTTTTTCCGAGCTTCTCCCGAACTTCAGAGACAATTTTTTATGATTGAAATACAAATGTACAGTTTTCAGGTTTTTCCCTGCACTTGTCGTATGTGACGATATTACTTGCCGAATGTCATAGTTCTAGGTCAATAGAAAGTACAATTAAAATTTAAAAATTTACATTAAAACGTAAAAATTTGATTTCCTTGTGAGTGTGTCGAATATACGTTTTTGTGGCATAAACAGCCATAACTTTTTTTACGTTAACTTAGAAGTTTGATCTGTTCACAGCTTCACTGAATGTTGTAAACATGAGTATATATGGTTTTAATTTCAACATGACAGCTCCACGCGTTCCCGAGATAAAGGGTCTTGACAAACAGACGGACGGACGGACGGACGGACAACAAAGTGATCCTATATGGGTTCTGTTTTTCCTTTTGCGGCAAAAACGAAGTTGCCCTACGGATTACCACTATGTCAGTTAAAAAAAAGAAAAGCCCACAAATAACGTAGCACGAATTTTCCAAACTTTGTTTCCGCACCCGGCAACATTACAAATGTTTCATTTCATTTCATGCTGACTTATATAGCATACAATAACTGATATTAAAAAGGATGTGGTGTTGGTAAATGACGCCCAAAAATCTTCAGAAACTGAAAAACTGAGCTGCAGGCGAAAAGAATTCTCATTAATTTAGTATCTTCTGGCCAATAATCTGCTAAGATCTAAGACTAACTTTAAATTCTGTTAATAAATTTGTCTTTAAGAAGTGCTAAAATGTATTATATTTACCTTATTTAAAAAAAATGCAAATAAAGTCACTGGCATAGAAGTCATAAAATATGAAATAATGTAGCCTGCACACACACACTACAGGGAACAGGCTTTCTCTTTCACACGTGCCCGCCGTGGATTAGCTATTTCAAGCGCTGAGGTATGTGAACAACTCAGTCTCAGATTTCCTCACTTGTTTTCCTTCACGGCTAGCGAGCTTTTTATCTTATCATAGACGTATAGGCCTACGGTCACTGACCATTTAGTGAAGGGCGGGTTCCTGTTGTCCAGAACTCGGTCCCAAGGTTTGGCCCAGTCGACCTCCAGCGCGACTTCGCCCCAGAAGCCTTCAGGGTCGTCCAGCGAGCGTTGGTACGCCTCCTTGTAAGCCTCCGTCACGCCATTCTCCGCTAGATGCAAACAATACTTAGATTGGGCTGTCAAAATCAAAACTCAAGCCAGTTTGTCACCAAACAAAACTATTCGCATACATTTAGTCATTTCAGACGAATAAATATTTATTATCAACTTCTTTCGCTTCATCAACATTCACTGCACTGCCGGTTTCGGGTACTTTTAATCTTGCCTTTCGCTAATACGTCCCCTGTTTGACGTAACAAACTTTTTGTTCGTATTACACAAAAGCACTTGCGTTGCAGCTTTCGTAGTTTTGAGTTTATTCACATAGGTAATTTTCTTCAAAAAAAACTTACGAATAATTTCTCCACATGATATTTACGAGAAGATATCTGGCAATAGTGATTGGATATATGGAACAGCTGATATGTATTTTAGGAATATGGCAGTGAGCAGGACAATATTATGTCGCCGGGAGGATGGAAGGTGAAGCCGTAAAGTCGTGTTGTCGAGACCACACACAGGAGCGCGAAGTGTAGGCAGACCACCTGCTAGTTGGTCTGAAGACATCAGGGCTACTACAGAGTCGACCTGGACTACGATAACCACAGACCGATCGCGATGGAGGACTCATGAAGAGGCAAACGTCCAACAGTGGACAAAACAGACAAACAAATGCTGAAGAAGACAGTACGGGTCCAATAAAAAAGAAGGTCTTCATGTTAATGAGTCAACCAGTCAGTGACCTGCAGCCCCGTTCTAGGTATGCATATTAGGTACCTACTCGGGTGTAGAGTCGTAACCTGGTGATTTCAACCAGTGACACTTCTGAATACAGTTAACATAATCTAAGTGGAACCTGCAAGTGAAATGGCTCGAGTAGACGGTTGTAGTTGCAATCAAGTAAAGTCTGTCAATTATAAATCAGCTGTGCAACTACACAGTGTGTAACACAGTCCCTATAAATGCCCTAAAAAGACCCACTTCGGTCCACTAATAATATTTGTATATTTATTATTGTTGTAAAATTTGTCATAAATAAAATATTTTCACTTTTCACTTTCATCATAATTGTGATTTATTCTAATGCCTCTTCATGTTAGCCCAAAAAGGTCTTATCTTCCAGAGCATTTTCCTTATGAACCAAATAAATTAAATCAAATAAATTCCTGCCGGCCTGTGTCCTGCAGTGGGCGTCAAATGGCTGATGATGATGATGAAATTAAATATTATTAAATCAATACCTGTTAACAATAAAAAAATTATCGTACATTTTTTAAGCTGCGTCTAACCATGTTGGTTAAGACATGTATTCAAATTGCCACAACAGCAAAAAAAGTAAACAAACAAACTGCACGAAAAACATAAAAAAAGACAAACAATCGTGAAGAGAACATAGAATTTGTTTCTATTTAATAACAATGTTAAGTATCCTATCCTGTGTGTGTGTGTGTGTGTGTGTGTGTGTGTGTGTGTGTGTGTGTGTGTGTGTGTGTGTGTGTGTGTGTGTGTGTGTGTGTGTATGTATGTGATTGTTGAGTGCTTGTATTGTAAGGTAAGGCCCTCGCAAGTATGTCCTGTTATAATAGAACACGCCTATTGGATACGGCATCTACTTGATGAGTTCAGGAAAGGTAACAACAATCCAGTACTTGACATGTGTTGCCTTTTCTAGTTTTTCACATGGACAGATTGATTTGCGTTGATCTTTACATCTATGGGCCCTAATCTCTAAGTTTGGTAAATGTTGAGATCTTTTGTCGAAGGAAAAGGATAACCTCCTCAGTCCTGACCTTGAAAATAACAATGGTTTTCAATTGTTATTTTCAAGGTCAGGACTGAGGAGGTTAAGATTTTTTTTTTCCGGTATTCAGTTTCAGGAGGTTTTTGTCGAGCCACTGCGTGACTTTTTGTAGCCCTACCTATCTCGCTAATTTCTCGAACTTCATCCCAAGTATCTCCCTCATACACCAGAGCTGTGTCATCGGCAAAAGTTAATATTTTTCCAGCCTCATAAAGACACGGCTCGTTTATACAATGTAGATAAGGAAGAGGCTCGGTCCGAGCATTTAAGTAGTTACAGAGCTATTTTTTGTATCCTAAAAACTATTTAGTTAGGAAAAAGTGACTAAGTATGGTTATCGTATCGTATCGTAAACTACTAAGTTTGTCCACTAAAAAAAAATATCTTTATCGTATCGTATTAGTTTGTCAATGAATGGACATATTATGCCTCTTTATTTGTTCTCCACCGCGACCGTTCTATGACTGATGTAGTCCAGTTTTACACTGCAGTAGCCCTGATGTCATCAGACCTTCGCTGGTAGTCTGCCTACTTCATACTCCTGTGCGCAGACCCCACGACAGGAAAAGTTACTCCTTGAAGCATCAAAATGTACCAAGCTGGCTGATATATTTTTTCGCGATTTCACAGCTATCCCAGAAATTAAACTTATTTTTATTGGCCAAAAGAAGCTGCACTTTTTGGGAAGATGGGAGAGCTTTGTATAGCGAACCTTATGCTACATAGCATCAAATGATAATAATATCGTACTTATACAATGTACTAGTAAGTACTCACCGAATCTCTCGATGTCAGAGCCAGACACGAACGCTTTTTTCTTCAGTTCACTAATTGAGGACTCAAACAAGTTCTTATCCTTCGTCGGAATACCAACTTCCCTCTCCTGGTACATCTTTGAAACTTTTTACTGACACGTATTTTTTAAATCAATTTATTTACTGAGCGTACCTACGCTCCGGATTTGCTGATGGCTCACGCCTGTCTGAACACTAACTTGGATAACATAATCGTATTCCTGGAACGACAATGGAGTGAACCTTTTGAACTCTTTGCATTATTGAGTAGCACCTACCTGTGTAAGAAAGAAAGAAGGAAATAAAATACATTTACGAACATAATACTGAAAATACATGCACACACACAAATAGCAATATATCTGAAAACACATTGAATCCAATTGAAAATAATTTAATACAAAACGCCCCAAGATAACGGGATAAAACAATGATATTAATAAACACTTGTATGAAGGTTTTAGTACATTGATTTTCAATATTGAGTACATGAAGTGGACTCTTCTCAACATTGTGAGTAAGAAGGTATTAAATATTAAATACGTGAAATTATTACGTCATGTTTCTTTATCAAAAACTAAAGTTTTTTATTTCTAAAGTGCTGGTTGCCGAAAGAACCTAATGAGAGTTTGTGTTTTATTATAATTGTACATTGAACGGGTTTAATAGCGATTATTTATTAGATACAATTTAATTCCCGACGTTTCAGCAACGTTGCAGTTGCTTTGGTCACGGGTAGACTGGTCTTAAAATTTGCCTACTAAATTATTCATAAAAAAATACTAACAACAATTTGGTTATCAGATTTACATTTTTAGAAATAATATTACTTCATTAGTGATTTCCACACTCTACTAATGTAGAGACCATAAAGTGGCAGAAAAATACTTAATTGTAAATAATATAGAATATCTATGAAGAGGCAATAGAGATCCGCCGGCATCCAAATTTCAATAGAGATCGTGGTTGGAACATAGCTACAGCATGGGAACCAGTGCTTAAGTGCATGAGACTCCCTTGCTAGAAGCGTGACTGTAGATTGAATTTTAATTTCAATAACTAATTATCAGTATTTTCGAGTTTATATAAAATTATTGTGGTCCAAATTTCAATTTAAAAATTTGCCAAAATATTTTTGGAATCCAAATATTTTTTTTTTTTTTTATTGAAACATTCGCTTGGAGCGGTGGTAGCCTAGTGGGTAGAACATTGGACTCGGAAGCGGGAGACCCAGGTTCGATTCCCAGTGCGGGCATGTACCTATGACTGTGTTCTAAGTTATGTACATTTGTGAAGTTATAGTAGCAATACCACTATTACCAATACCACGATTAAGCCCATACTCTCACCCTGAGAGGAGGCCTGTGCCCTACAGTGGGACGTATGTAGGCTGCTTATGTTTTTTTTTGGAACGTAACTTAATAATTTCTGCCGAGGGTAGATAGTAAACTAACACTTAATACCTACTTTCAAAAAGACGCCTGTCACCTCAGTCTACCGAGACCACGACACTTGCAAAAGTACCGAAACGTCGGAAACGAGTAAATATCCGTTAAAATTCCGTTTTATTATATCTAGTGCTCGTGTTAACCTCAGAAAATACGTACTATAGATTTTATAAGTTTAGGTATTGGCTTTGGTTTCCTTATTTTAAAATCTGCATCTACTAGAGTGTGGTCTTAGTGGTCAGGGTTATTTATTTATTATTTTAATTCTTTATTGCACTAATTACATTGTAAGTGTACAAGGGCGTGCTTAATGCAAGAAGCATTCTCTTCCAGCAAACCTTTGGTATTGAAGAGACTGGCGACGGGTAGTGCAAGAAGAAGATTAAATACAATAATAAACTTACGTACACCTAGGGAAATACATTAACTTAGACTTAGTGGAGGAGCAGGGGGGGATAATAGAAATTATTATAAACCTACATAAATAAATAACAACAAAAATACGTACATACATATTGAAGATAATTACTAAACACGATTACTTACATACCAATAAGCAATAAAATTAAGTAACTGGTGATCGTTTACTGCCTATTCTGCAGATCAAGGAAGTGGTAAAAAACTTTCTTTTTAAAAATCTCCTGGGTTGAAGCCTGACGAATGTCCAGAGGCAGGCTGTTCCACAAGCGAATCGCAGTCACTGTAAAAGAATTAGAATATCCCGCCGCATTATGCTCCGGGGTGCGGAGATGAAGAATCCGGGACGACCGCATAGAGCGGGGGTCACTGTGGAGATGAACAAAGCGTTCCCTGAGATAGGAAGAGGAGCAAGTGTTATTCAACACATTGTAGAGAGTGGACAAGATATGAGCATTCCTGCGGAAACGAATATTAAGCCACTTGAGCTTGGAGCGAAATTGGGAGACGTGATCATACTTACGCAATCCGAAAATATATCGAATGCATAAGTTGAGAAGTCGATCGAGTTTGCTTAATAGCTCCTCACCAAGATCAGGAGAGCATACGTCAGCATAATCGATAATGGGGAGAGTAACAATGAATTGACAAGCGTAACCTTGGCTGAAAAGGGAAGAAACTTCTGTAAACGCTTAAGGGAGTGCATTGAGGCAAATACTTTCCTACTTATATCAGCCACATGCACATCCCACGAAAGATCGCTCTGGATGTGCAGACCAAGATTTTTCACCTTGCTGCGGACTACTGCACCTATTCCGAATCATTTCGCTTTTTTTCTCCAAATTGTACTTATTAAAAAATCGCACCTTAACGCGGTGCAATACAAACATCCCGGAAATGCAAAACGTGCACCTGTGACGCGTGCGCAGCTGCAACTAAATTAGACTAGAGGGACTCCCTCTGAGGGAGGACTCTGAGTCACGGCTGGTCACGCCACCGTGGGATTTTATTGATGTCTCTTTCTTTTCTATTGTTTTAAAAAAAATTAACGCATAAATCAGGGCATTGCGCTCATCTTGTCGTTCGCGTGCAGAATGTTTTTTTTACCTACAGTACTATTTATAGGTACAGTCGACAGCAGGTAAACCCACAGAATAGAGGGTAATCCTTTAGATTTTTTTTTACAAAGTCGCCTTCAACGTAAGGATTCGAATGCACGTAATTATGTAAAGGTTGATGTAGTGTCGAATGTACTTTCATCGTAGCAAGTACCTATAATTGTGTTCATTTTACAAAAAAAAAAAAACATTTTTATAAATGATGCATACAATTGCGTTATTGATAAGTAATCAGAAATCAGAAAAATATTTCAACGTAAATAATTCAAATTCTGTTTGTTGAATGTCAATTTACGATGTTATTGCTGTCTTTGGGTCAAGATATAGTGGAGAACAAGACAGCGAAAAAAAAAACTCCACTCTGACATCTTAGCTCTAATGCAAGTAATCTTTAATCTTAGTTCTAAAGCAAAGGGCAAGATAAAAAGTACCCGAAACGGGCGTGGGTGCATGGAACGACTAATGAATGTTGCGGAAGCGAAAGTGATCTGTCAGGACCACAGAACACAAAAATAAGGGACCGTCGCAAGTGGCAGTCCCTGGTCTCTGCCACCCCTCTGGGATACAGGCGTGAGATTACGCATGTATGTATGCTAATACACAAGTTGGTATGAGAACCTCTCTGTTCTGTGTGGGAACCTACATATCAAGATCCCAAGAGTGCAATCAACAACTTGCAGTGCTAAAGACGTAGGAAAGTAGTAAAACGCTAATGCTGCGGCCAGACATATCGACAGCACTCGTTTACGAGCATATGGTCAGCGGTGGTCAGCCATGGCCATCAACCATATTTAGAGGGAGATAGGCGACCCGGCCACCACGCCACTATTCGCATGGCCTTTGGCAAACTTGTGTGATTAAGTACTTGTCAGATAGATACGCAGTGATATCATTGATATAATGATCCTTAAATTGTAATAGGTACTACGTTTTTATTGGCTAACTATCTGTCTGCGTCACTGCTGGGAAAAGGCGTCCCCCATGATTTTTCACTCCGCCCTGTCTTGAGCGATCCTCCCCTATAAAAAAAAACCTTACCCAAACTCATCCCGACTGCGCGGATTTTTGTTCAAGTTATCTGTCCGGCACTATACCTCCATAACATCTACCTTCTTCAATTATCAATTCCTAATTACCGCCATGAAATCAATCAAGGCTTACGTAGATTGCAAAAAACCGCGAAATAAAACTTTTTTTATGATTAGGTGGCTATAAGGACCTGACTATGTCGTAACTCGTATCCAGATCTTTTTGGAGGAAAAATGTTCAAAATGGTATATGCCATAATAAGTTCAAATAAAATGATCTTGTTACTGATTGTTTTAGGTAAGTCGATGATTACGTACCTAAAGGCAGAAATTGGCAGGTCGTGCATGTACGACGTAGATATGGTTAGTTAGTTTGTGGCGAGAACATGTCAACTCTGCGCGCGCACTATAAACTCCAACATTGCTGCATCGCGCAAGCAAAATGTTTCACATGACATACGATAAATATAATGTCCGACGAACATCAGTTAGACCGGCCATTCCCTGGCGGGAAATTTCCCTTCATAGTGAAAGAACACGATCACCCGCTGTTCCCTCTAAGTTAGACCTGTGGTTTCCGGACTCATGTTTGTCGCATTGTATGTAGCAGGGCGGAGGCATTACTCCAGCCAGCCTATCTCTTTTTTCATAAAGCCAGCAGTGCTCTTATAACACTGCTGGCCTCCCGAAGGTGCTCCAGCTTCCCAGTGGTCCGTTGCTTTTCTACGCTTTCACAGTGAATGGTCACTTGGGCGGGTGTTTCCTCTTGCTTGAGGCATCGCTGGTATAGCGGGCTGTCGGTCAGTCCCATGGTCTGTAAGTGTTTATTCAATGAGCAGTGGCCCGTTAGAAGTGCCACTGCTTTGCACAGATTGCATCTCCACAGACCCAGCAAATTATTTATCCCTACATAAATTCACACTCAAAAACGGCCCCTGTCCTCGCGATTAGTCTTAACCAATGAAATGAGCGCAAGATGTGCTGCAGAGTAAATCACTCTGCGATTGGTTCATTCTTTGCGCCTTGCGTGAAGTGAATGTTGTTTGGACGATAGTAAGTGATAGCGTAGGTAACCGATGGTTGGTTTTATACAAAAGGTAAAGCAGTCAATTAAGTTAATGGCGCTTAAGTCACTAGTGTGACGGGAAATTCAAGTTTTTCTATTTTCGTAATAACGCTTCGTAAGAAAAACGAAGTGTGCTTATGTGTGCTTAAGGCCAGCACTGGACACTATGTATAAAACTTGACTACCTATATGAAGCTGTGAGGTCTATAGTAATTTGGTTTTCACAATCAGTTTCACTCATGACTTCCTCGTAGTTCAAGCATGCTTGCATGGGACCATTCTCATAGTAAGATTATTTTGACAAGGTCAAACCATTGACTATTCATGTATAACCCGTCGAAATATTAAAGTACCTACTTCGCAAGATGGGGCGGTCTGATGGTGGCAGGCTGGCAGGTGCATAGATACTTTACCGGGTAATACTGAACTCGCTCTGATTGGTAACACAATTGACAAGCCTCGCCCGCCTTCCCACAATTGAACGTGGGTTAATTTTTTAGCGCTAGTTAGACGTCAATGTTTTTAACTATCACTGCGTATGAGGCGTTTCGAGATGTTTGGTAGAGCCTGCCTGGCCTCTCTGCTGTTTCCATTTTACGTACTGACCTGATATTATTACTTAAGATAATGTCCATTCATTAAGCATGCAGGCTAAAAGGCGCCACAAACTGTGCCAAACGTAGTTAAGAATTTAAAATACTAAGTTCTCCGCTGGCGCCCATCTACCTACATCTATTAGCAAAGATTACACGGGCGAGCTTTCACTATTTCCTACAGCATATGATCAAATGAGCGCATTTATAAAATCTATATAGAGCTCGCGCAGATGGGGTATGGTCTTTTAGTATCATTCACCCGCACTCAAGGTTCAGAAGCCTAATTATGCGCACCAAACCCTGTCGGAATAGTTGTTGACGTTTGCGATAGCAATTAGTATAGAATTTTACAGTTAATAGACGACATGGGCCTGTTTCATAGAACTAAAATATTCACGGTTTAGTGTGAAAGTAAGAAATGAAACATCTCATTAAGTTTCACACCAACGATATATTGTCTTGTTCACTTTCTACACATACACAATAGAATAATTCCGAAAACAACTAGCAGGTTCACTTAAATAACACAAAGTAATTTTTAGCGAAAAAAATGTCCACTTTAAAAGTCTCGCATCAAGTCAGAATTGTTGCCAACATAACGAACATAAAATTCACAACATACAATATAAATTTAGTGTCGCCCTTGATTGGCGATAAAATTATGACAGAGTCGCCACACCAGTCGATTAACCCACAGATTAATTGTCATTATATACTACGAATTGTAATTTTATGAAACTCGGCCCTAGTATGGTTCAGGATTTGGTGCGCGCAATATAACAGTCCGTAAAACTCTCTCGTTGTTAATTCTCCATCAGCAGTACTGACCGAAGTGCTAGCGTCGCCCGCGTCTCTTCTCACGGTCTCCGGCAACCTGGATCTGGGCGGCCGGCTGAAGCAGTCTCTGAGCAAGTGGTGGTCCTCCTTCGTCAAGCAGTACGGTAGCTCCGCCGCCCGCGTCCAGAAGTACCCAGCGCCATCGCCGCTCAACCACATCAATGTTTAGTAACTAGAAATACATGGGGCTTACAAATTACTTACTTAATGTTTTATTCCATTGTTTATGGTTGATAGCATCCAAATCTGTTGAACTATTTTCCCGGTTCTACCAATCTTTTCACTTTCACGCACTTCGGGTGTTTTCTCGTGGTCCCGATTCTGGGTGGACTAAGTTTTCGGTAGTAAATATTTTATAGGTATAGTCAACAGATTAATTATTATTTTTAGGGATACGTACCTCAAAAGGAAAAGCCGGAACCCTTATAGGATCACTTTGTTGTCCGTCCGTCCCTCGGTCTGTCAAGCCTTTATCTCGGGAACGTGTGGAGGTATCAAGCTGAAATTAAAACCATACACTACTCAGGTCAGTCCCCCGAAGCTGTGAAAAAATCAGTTAAAATCGCTTTCTTAAAACGTTAAAAAATCTTTCAAGTTCGTTAAAAGCTCGTAAAAAACTGAGAGACTCGATTCCTGAACTATTTATAATATGTAAGTACGAGTAGTAGGACAAATTTGTACGGAACCCTCGGTGGGCGAGTCCAACTCGCACTTGTCCGGTTTTTTGTTGTAATGTCACCCATAAAGTAAAACGTACACACACACAAGCCCAGAGAGTACTATCAGAGTTACACGTGTGTAAAGGTTCATGTGCTGTCGACTGCAGGTGGAGCGATAATAAATTACTGTCGAAGAATCTCATTACCAGCAGACTACAATTTTATTGTAATTATATTCTTTGTTGCACTAATCCGTGCTAAGGACAATTTTTAAAAACCTATTTAGCGGCTAAAAATTCCACCGATGCCGGGACTTTAACCCGCGACCCCAGGCTAACCGTGAAAATTATTTCTGTAAAACAAATCATCTATTTCTTTTATGGTTCAGTCTGAACAATCAGCACCAAGCCCTGCTTTGGCATCATGCTACTTTAAGACTGGCCCATTTTTGAAAACTTTTTATGTCATAAGTTTCATATAGGTACTTACAGGTATTTTGCTAAAATTGTGTTCTGTTACCAACTTCTGCTTGTAATTCTTTCTAAGGCATGAACTTACTGTATGTAGGTATTTCTTTGGAATGTTGTCAAATAAAGTTTATTCTTATTCGCACCGAAATGCAGTCTGGTAAACAAGCGTCGCCGACACTAGAATCTAACAAAATCTACCATTAAAAGTCAATAAATCTTAAAAACCTATTTAGAGGCTATAAATTCCACCCATGCCAGGACTTGAACCCGCGACCTCTGGCTCACCTTGCCGGCGCAATCCCAACTGAGCTAATGGGCAAGTGCAAGTATCGATGAAATTTGTAAAGAGGCTCGAAATTTCCCATAGATTTTTAAAACTGTCCTCAGCACGGGTATCTACTATCAATTTTTTATTCGTAGCTTGAACGCAGCCAAAATTTTAAAAGTTTTTCCCACTGGCAACACTGAATCAATCGATGACAGCAAATTTCTTTGACGACATTTTCATCGATAGTTTTGCAAAATTTGTAGAAATAAAACACAATTTCGCGCTAGTGATAAGTGTGTAAAAAGCCACAACGATGGCGGATAACGAGCAGAAGGCCATGCAGCTCATCGCAGAAGCGGAGAAGAAATTAAACTCGAAATCGTTCCTGGGCTCACTTTTTGGGTGAGGACAATGACTTTCTAATTACTTGACCAATTTTTGCACTTCATCTCCGTATTTTAGTCAGTTTTAGCCTCTTGAACACCATTTCGGTACAATCCCATGGTTTTAACACCTTTTCTGGGCAGTTACCACATTACTGGGCGTTGTAATACCTATAGCTACAGAGTGTAACTTGCCGTGTCAATAGATCACTGTTTCACGAGCTGTGACTCATAGAAAAAGTTAAAGAAACAAAAACAATTTGTTCAATAGCCTATTGACGTGTGCGTAAATGTAATGCCTTGTTCAGTTTTACTTTGATAGTTACTTATATATACCTACACCTTGATTATGTACCTTTTAACACACACAATCTCCCCGACGTTTACTCTCCAGCCAGAAGTGGAATATTTAGTTGGCTCTGTCATGTCGACGATATGAGGTGTAACATGTATCACATATAGCTGATATCACGTTTGAGTAGATATCTGAGGTATGATACTAACATTAAGCCTCATAATTTTATTGTACAACCGTGTTTGTAATAAGACGCTGCACTCAAAAACTAAAATTGTGGTTGTTGGGGTTGTGACCACCAAGTTTAAGTGAATCTGGTCTGACCATGTCTGCTGCTTGAGCTCTGACAGGTGGAGCAAAACTGCGATTGACTGGATCCAGCTAAATGAACACCGATGTCATTGCAGACCAAGACAAACATGACCTAATGCTTTTTGCTGGGATGGCGCAAGGTGGCTCGGGACAAGGAGAGATGGAAAGCAGTAGGGGGGGTTTGCTGAGTAGTGGGACACAAAATACACTAACTAAAAAAAAATTGTCCTAAAATCTGTTGCTGTCTTATTGAATGTGAAGAATATGATTATCAGAGCGCCATATTCTTCGCAGCCTTCTCTTTTCCAAAACTCTGTTTTTCACTTCCAGATGTACATTTGGTATCTTAGTGTCCATGTAGATTGACCGTTTAGATACTGGGGTACTCTTTCAAGCCGCTGATTGTATCTGCTTTGTTATTAGGTTTGCTTCAATGTCATCTTCAGTTCTTAGCTTTATTTTTATGCTTACGTTATTCTCTATAAGCAATTCCAGTCTGTATTTTTATTATAAAGGTAAGGACTTTTAGCTGTTCTAGTATGTTAGTGCTGATTGTTGAAATTACTGGCGTGGGATCAGAACAAACATCATGGAACGTGAGAGGAGGGCGCTGGTGGTCCAAAGCAACATGGTGGTATGCAGGTTTGCAAGGTGCACTGGAGATGTAAAGATAACCCTTTGTGAAGCCTTTTGCCAACTTTTAACACTTGCAGCCTGTGGGCCCAGTATAAGCAGAAGACTTACAACACCCTCTGCAGCGACTGTCGACAAACCGTGACTTTGTGTGACAAGAGGTGGGACCCCTTCCTAAGTTTTGTGACATCACATTTTTTTTTTTGCTATGCTGATATGCAATCGGTCGTCAGACCATAAGCAGTCCTTATGAATGAAGGTTTTGGCGTTGCTCTTCCAGAGTTGGGTAGCCTTTATTTATTATACTTCACAGGTTGTCCCATATGTGTCGTCGTTTCAGACGTCTTGTTTGGAGTCGGTCATTAAGGGGGATTGCAAGCTTATTTTGGTGATTCATTATGCGTTCTTTGTAAGTTTTGGTCGTGTTTTGTACCTCCTCATGTACAGTGGGAATTTTAAGGTAATTGTGGACTTCTTCCATTCATTCTTTTGAATGTGACTAATGTAAGTGTTTATGCACTGATCTCGGTTTCCTGGTAACTTTGCTCTAATAGACAGATTTTTTTATTAATTTTGTTATAAAGTACACTGCCTATTACATAGAACTGCCTCTTAGAAAATGTTGTTTTATGTTTTACACAAGGTGCGGCTATTTTATTTTTCCGCCTACAAGCATCAGCTATGGGTATTGTGCGATGTCTCCTCAAGATAGTTGAGTACAAAGTTCAAGTACAAAGAGCTGACGAACGCTAAGTACTTGACAGTCCTGGTAAATCTGTGTTGTAGGATATCTAAATGATTTGTTTGTCATGACTTTGAGGACAGCCCTTTGAGCTCTCTCGAGGGCAAGGAACAAAGTTTTGGCGGCACCACCCCATACTGTAATACAATACTGGATGACAGATTGGCACAGCGCAGTGTATATCTAAATGAGGAGTTCAAATGAGGCTGATTCCCTAAGAGTTTTAAATAGGTGAATCATACTTCGAACTCTAGATGTTACTTTATTTAGCTGTTTATCCCATCGTAGATGTTCATCAATCTCCACAGGTATCTCACAGTGCTTGTAGACTTAATTGTCTGGCAAGTACAGCTTTTAGTTTTATCTAGACAGTTGTGGGCAATAATGGAGAAACTTGCGGAAGGTTGGGTATTTTTTGTTATTGATGATACCATGTATTTAGTATATTCTTCCAGCTAACTTGAAAGTTTAACAATGCAACAGGGGCTCATCGAAGGTGGAAGAGGCAGTTGACTGTTACCTGCGAGCCGCCAACCTGCTGAAGATGGCCAAGAAGTGGCCTCAAGCCGGGCAGACGTTTTGCAACGCTGCACAGCTGCATCTGAAGGCTGGTGTGCGCCACGATGCCGCTACCAACTTTGTGGACGCCTCTAATTGCTACAAGAAGTGTGATCCTAACGGTATGTACCTGACAACTGTCGTGACGAACTATACTGTGCTCGTTGTACTCGAACCTTCAAAAAAAAAACTGGGATTCGCGAGCCACATCCGCGCTATCGTCGCAAAGTCCAGCAAAGTACCGTCAGTAAAAGTAGGTCTGTCGCCGGGTCATAATGTGGAAGATATTCTTCTGGTAGTCGTCACCATCATCACAAAGTCAAAAAACTACGTCGTAGTATCTGTAACAGGAAACATTTACAATATGTTATTAGCATTTTATCCAAACGCTTTTTATAGAATATGTTATTACAAATTTTTGACTTTGTTACAAACTGAAAAGTGTTTCTTCAGTATAGATGAAAAGATTCATACAAATAGTCCACGTGAAATGTCGTTTTTCGTTGTTTTAATAACACGTTATATTTTTGGAACTGGAGTCATTGTAATGTGTGGTCTACCATCTGAATTTAGACGCTTTTGTTTCCTTTGAGGAAATAAAATATTGTTCATTAAGTAAATGAGTAGCTATTATGCCAAGTATAGTCAACAACAACTTTTGCATTTTATTTGCTAGGTCATCTGTAATGTAACTTGTCGGTAGACGGATGTAAGGTTTGATGTTCTGCCAACCATACTTATACATTTGCAGTGGAGAAAAAAGGTGTATGGTGATCGAACTAGGCGATTGAAGAAACTGAGGAGTGTTTTGGAGGAATCGTGTTATTTATAAAAACACTGTTAAATTTCTTATTGTTAATGTAAGTTTCTACCAAGAAATCTAAATCCAATCAAGAAATCTTAATCCAAACAGTTTATAAAAACAGGCAACTGTTTGTCATGCCTAAAGATTGAACCAAGATTTTTGGGTTAAGTTTTATCTGCTAGTAGAGCTTAATTCTTAAAAACTTCCACAAACAGTAATCAGCATCCTGATGTTAGATCAAAACAAAAATCTGAGTAATCCATTACATCATGTTTACACGATGTTATCAGTGTAATGCTTCTGTGCTGCACTTATTCCGTGATTACATTCGCGATAATCAGTCCAAGGTCACTGTTATGCGGTTTTATTTATGCTCTGTCCACGAGTCGAACTCCTAGGGAAACAAATACTCGCATCTCATTGGTGAATGCGCGCGGCCAGAGATAAGCGAAACAACAAGCGAAGACGGTACGCTTCACAGGGTAGGTTTACTTAATGCAGTGGTGAAGGTCACGCGCATGGGTGCATTTCTTTGGGAGCTCGTTACGTGGAATGGAGTATAAAGAAGTATTTTCTGTACGCACATTAATCTGTTTTAGGGGAGCCAGTGAATGCGTTACCTATACCTATTTTGTGACGAGTTCATGAGAAAAGAAACAGTACTAGTAAATGAGTGAGTCTATTTTCCATTGACACAATTCCAGCTAAGATACGCTTATATTTTACACAAGGTTAAAAAATAATTTATGCGACATTCTTGCATATCTATTAACCAAATCATGCTAACTCGAGGATAGTATGAAATATCCCAGTGGTCAGAATTTTATCCAAAATATACTAATTGTTCTAAAAATAACCTTAAAAATATTTTTTTTAAGATTCGCCAAACTTAACTCCTGAACTGCCCCCGCGGAATGGAACGTATAGGTGGCCCATACTAAGTTGGACACAAACGGTTATAAATTGCAATTTGAAATTGCAAAAAAAACAGCTGTTCAAAAAAATGCAGTAGGTTGACGAATTGCTGGCCAAGGATGGCCGAGAGCAGAAATAAGTGGCGTACTTTGCGGGAGGCCTATGTCCAGCAGCAGTGGACGATTGTGGCTTAATTAATGGAGGTGATAACTTTAACAGATATGGCACAGCTGATAATAATTTCGCGATTGCAAAGTTTTCCCTGTAGTAAAAGATGTCAAATGTTCGTATAGCATAATCAGCCTATATGCGTCCCACTGTAGGGCACAGGCCTTCTCTCAAGGAGAGAGTATGGGCTTAATCACCACGCGTGCCCACCGCGGATTGGCGATTTCAAGCGCTGAGGTATGTGAAAGCTCAGACACTCAGGTTTCCTCACGATGTTTTCCTTGACCGTTAGCGTGTGGTATTGCTACTATAACTTCACAATGTACATAACTTAGAAAACCAAGTCATAGGTACATGCCCGCACTTGGGATCGCACCTGGGTCTCTCGCTTCCGAATCCGATGTTCTACCCACTAGGCTACCAACGCTCTATTATAGACAAGTAAAACCCTCCGCCCCCATTTTCGGATGTTTATGTACCGTGTGGTGCCGGATTAAGAATAGCGTCATTCCATTTCCTTCCGTGGATGTCGTAGAAGGTGACTAAGGAAATAAATTACCAGGAGGCGTCTTCCTGAGATTCCAACCGCACACTGCGATCGCCAACCCGCCTGCCAAGCGTGGCGATTATGGCAAAACCCTTTATGGTTGGGGGAAACCACGAGGGAGGCCTGTGTCCTGCAGTGGACGTAAAAATGGCTGATGATGATGATGATGATGGTGGAGACTTTGCTACACCTTCTATTAAAAGTTTGTTTGTTCGTACAGAGGCCGTCTCTTGCTTGTTGAAGGCAATCGAAATCTACACCGACATGGGCCGCTTTACCGTCGCAGCTAAGCAGCATCAGGTAAATCGATGACATTTTTAGCAGCAAAAAATTTGAACTCCTTAGATGAGATTAGATTAATACTCTTTATTGCACACCGTACATTATAAAGATACATGAAAAATCTTAAATATCTAAGTTACGTAGTATACAAAGGAGATGGTCTTATCGCCAGTCTTTAGATAGAAAGAAAAAAAAAACATTTATTGGGACAAATTAAAAACATCACAAGAAAAAAAAAGGTAAAGATAGATAGAGAACACTTTATTGCACAACCAGGTAAAGAACGTACAAAAATGTAGGTCGAAGAAAATCCTGGTTGAAAAACCTGCGTGAGTGCACTGGAATCGCAAGTGCTGTCGAGCTCTTCCGCAATGCGAGAGACAGAGATAAATATGCGGAGCGGATTGCCAGCCGTCGCTAGACGGAGAGGCATTATAAAATGACGTAGATACGTAGCAGTCCACACCATACTCTCAGCTTAGTTGGCCTAATCTGTAGGAGGGACCAAGTGAGCCTGAATCAAGATATAAGCAGGCTATATATACGTCCCACTGTGGGGCACAGGCCTTCTCTCAGGGAGAGAGAGTATGGGCTTAATCTTGTGGTATTGCTACTATAACTTCACAAATGTTCATAACTTAGGAGACAAAGTTATAGGTACATGCCCGCACTGGGAATCGAACCTGGGTCTCTCGCTTCCGAGTCCAATGTTCTGCTCACTAGGCTACCACCGTTGTTATCTAGTTGGCTCTGCTCTCTCTCTATCTTGGAATCAAGATATCTGCAGAGCGAACTAGGCGCGAGGTCCTTTATGATGCTCAAGTTTTTATTTAGATTAGTTTTTCTTCTTTACGTATCTCCGGAGATAGAAAGCATGAAAGGAGGCCTTTGCCTAGCAGTGGAACACAAAAGGGGCTAAGTGAATAATTTTTTTTTCTTTCTGCAGAGAGTGGTCTGAAGTGGCCCAACACCGAAAAGTGTACTGAAGTGGGGAAGGCCTTTGCCCAGCAGTAGGACCGAAACGTAGAACCTAAGTAATAAAAAACCGGCCAAGTGCGTGTCGGGCCACGCGCAGAAAGTGTAGAAAGAGGGTTTTTCTGCTTTACATAACACTATGGTGTAGGCGAGAAAAAAAATTGCATACCTAATTTAGGTGTAGAGGTGTACCATAATAAAAAAATATGATTTTATTGTATCGTTTTGTCGGCGTGATTAATATGCATGTCTATGCCAAATTTCAGCTTTCTCGTACTAATCGTCTCTGAGCTAGGCCGCGGACAGACGGACGGACATGGCGAAACTATAAGGGTTCCTTGTCGACTACGGAATCCTAAAAGGAACAGTTCTGCACTCATACAAAACGTAAAGCTTTAAACAGAACATTTCTTCCCAACTTCGAAAGCTCTGCGTATAGATGTCTCTGCGCAAGCGGTAGATCGTAATGGATCGGATCGGCTACCTTTATGGCGGTGATAGTACATAGCATAGAACGCTGGCTTCACATTTGAGAGCTACTGAGTTCGATGATCGCTATGATCTAATAAATAAATAGACTTTAATGCATTAAAACAAACTAGGTAATGGTGTGTAAAAAACGAAAATTATGAGATAAAAATAAATTAAATAGGTATAAAAAAAATTAAACACTTGATGCCCCTTATTGGGTAAAGGCCCCCTCCAGGGTTTGCCATAGTTCTCGGTCTTGAGCTTTCTCCAGCCAGTCTTTTGCCGCAGCTTTTATTATACCGTTGACATCGCTTAGAAGGTGGGCCAACTCTTCCTTTTCCGCCCTTTTCCGGACCCTTTCACTGCGCGATTTTCTTTGATCTGATAGGTAACCCAATCTAACCTCATCCACAGAACATCGCGGAGCTATACGAGACGGAGTGCGTGGACTTGGCGCGCGCGATGCAGCACTATGAACAAGCCGCCGACTACTTCCGCGGCGAGGAGTCCACCTCTAGCGCCAATAAGTGCATGCTCAAACTCGCGCAGTACGCCGCCCAGTTGGAGCATTACGACAAGGCTATACAGATCTATGAGCAGGTGAGTATCGTTCCCAGCTATTTTTGAACAGGCTGGAACTTTTTAGATTTTTTTTCTATGTAACCTATATTCGTCCCACTGCAGGGCACAGATCTTCTCTCAGAGAGTGAGATGGGCTTAATCACCACGCGTGCCAACCGCATATTACCAATTTGAAGGCAAGGTATCGATATTAAATTGGATACAAGGCCATACAGATTCATGAGCAGGTAATGAATCCACTTTTGCTCCAATGAATGCAAACTCGCCCAGTTCGAGCATCACGATTCTATGAGCAGGCGGGAATCGTTACAAAGTATTTTTGGGCAGGCTGTGACGTACTCCGTACTTTTACGAGCATTTTCTAATTGATACAAGGCCAAACTCAGATCTATGAGCAGGCGAGGGATCCACTTCAAGCGCCAACGAATGCATGCCCAAGCTTGCACAGTATGCCGCCTGGCTTGAGCATTATGACAAGGCTGAAATGAAATGAAAAAAAAAGTATTTTTGTACAGTCTGGGACCTTTTTGCGAGCATCCTAACGGCATTCAGTTACTGTAATTGTGCGTAGTCCATCTCATGCATGTGGCATGGTCAAACATGGCAGGTGCGTGCTGAAAAACAGTGCAGTCAATAGGGAGCCGATTTTTGTCTCTGGCGGCACATGCTGTGCTCACACCTTTTGTTGTCAACTGTGAACTCTTTATTGGATCCTGATTAATTGTTTTTGGTCAAATTTGCTGTTAAGTTGCTCGCAATAAACGCATTTTTACTTTTTACTTTTACATACATGTACAGTACGCCGCCCAGCTGGAACATTACGACAAGGCTATACAGATCTATGAGCAGCACGGGTAGTACGAAGCCACGAGTCAGGCGTTTTGTGGCGCTGAAATGTCAGATTTTGACAATGTAGTGGAAAGTCGCGACTTTTGACATTTAAAACGCGCGACTAGCGTCGTCTTCCAACCTTTGCTGGTGAGAGTCGTTCCCAGCTATTTTTTAACAGGCTGGGACGAGTCGGGCGTTTTGTGGCGCTTGAATGTCAGATTTTGACAATGTAGTGGAAAGTCGGGTCTCGAAAGTCTAAAGAATCTCATACCATGCAAAGTCGAAACAAGATGACTACTTAGTTTTTTTATTTTAACTTAATTTTTGTTTAAAAAATCGGCTAAGTGCGAGTCAGACTCACCCACGAAGGGTTCCGTACCGTTATGTATACAACATTTGAATATTTCAAGCGTCTGCCTTCTGAGGTCTGCCTGTTACCGATATTAATGTCGAGCAAAAAACGGCAAAAATAGCACGTTTGTTGTATGGGAGCCTCGTTAAATATTTATTTTATTCTGTTTTTAGTATTAGTTGTTATAGCGGCAACAGAAATACAACATCTGTGAAAGTTTCAACTGCCTAGCTATCACAGTTCATGAGATACAGCCTGGTAACAGACACACAGACAGACAGCCAGCCACAAACGGACAGTGAAGTCTTAGTAATAGGGTCCCGAACCCTAAAAAGTAAACGAGCTAAACTCGCCCGCCCATGCAGTTAGTTAACCCTTTAACAGGCAGAGCTAGTATACATTTTTAAATGGTTGTGGACTTTATTTCAAATTGATAAGCTTCAATTTATGGTGGGTACTATTGTACCACTGGCAAGAGCTGGATGAGAGTAACCGAGGACCGTGCTCAGTGGCGTGCATCTGTGTTGACTTTTGCCCCTCACCTCCGCCAGATCGCGAAGTCGTCTCTGGACAACTCGCTGTTGAAATATAGCGCCAAGGAGTACATGTTCCGCGCGGCGCTGTGCCACCTCTGTGTGGACGTGCAGAATGCGCAATTCGCCCTCGACAAGTACTGCGGACTCTATCCAGCCTTCGCCGACACGAGGGAGTGTAAACTGCTCAAGGTGAGACCTATACAAGTACTGCGGACTATCCAGCCTTCGCCCACACGAGGGAGTGTAAACTGCTCAAGGTGAGACCTATACAAGTACTGCGGACTCTATCCAGCCTTCGCCGACACGAGGGAGTGTAAACTGCTCAAGGTAAGACCTATATATACAAAAAAAAATGTATCAATAAAAACAAAAAAAATGTTTTATTCAAAGCAGCACAGAAACTGCCACTTAATGAACGTTACAAGTTAAACTAGGCGTCCATTTTAAAATCTAAATCATTTTGGAGAAAAAGTGGACAAAAAAAACTCCAAGCTTTGTCTTTTAACTTTCAACTTAGATATGTAAGCTTTTTAATGTATTTTGTTTTCTGGTGTGTACAATAAAGTGTTCTAATCTAATCTTTTCAAAGTCCTTAATTACATAATCGTTCTAAAATCTACAACTCATGCATTGAACTGGCTTTATACTCCTACTATGTCTGTATGTATGTTTTAGTATGTACATATAAAAAATAATTGCTGCTCGTCAGTCTCGCTAGAACTCGAAAACGGCTGGACCGATTTGGCAATTTTTTTTTTCTTATATCTGTTTATACGAATTGATACGAATTGTTATCTGTAGAAATGCTTGCTTGGTGAGATACAGGTTCTAACCTAGTTAGGCAAATAAATCTAGTATAACTATATTGTGCCAGTATTTTTGTTTTTTAATTTTTATAATACTTTATTCCCGAAAAGAAATATTAGGGGTTAAAGTATGAAATTGCCGTTTTATTGCAATAGGTTCTTTGAATTGACATAGAATCTTCATGGTTTGAGGTTTTCGAATGAACCTTTTTTCAAATGGTTTCTATGATGTTTTTTTTTTTTAAATGTGAAACATTTGAATATCGACTTTCAATTGTTTTTGTTATTCAATTTAGACAAGAAAGATGGATACTGCGAAAATTCGAGTGATTATGAGGCACCCATTTTTCGTATTTTTTTATTTTATTGATTTGACGCAAGTGAGTCAATATTGTGGGTAAGGTAACGTTAAACCATGCCGCTAATTCCTGGGTAGTTTGACTAGGGTCGGCTTCCACTATCTCTCTTAATTCATCGTTATTCACCTGTGTGGGCGGTCTTCCTTGTGGCTCGTTCTTTAAGTCGAAATTTCCATCACGAAAGCGTTTAAACCAAAATCGCACGGTGCGTTCATTAGTAGACCCCTCTCCAAACGCAGCATTGATATTGCGGGCTGTTTCTGCCGCGTTAGTTCCGCGTCGGAACTCGTATTAAAAAATCACTCGAATTTTCGCAGTATCCATCTTTCTTGTCTAAATTGAATAACAAAAACAATTGAAAGTCGATATTCAAATGTTTCACATTTTTTAAAAAAAGAACATCATAGAAACCATTTGAAAAAAGTTTCATTAAATTTCATTAGACATTAAATCTTATAAATAGATTGCGTTCTGTTACGCTCTTTAAAAGCATGTAACTTCGTTGAAATAAATTTTATTCTTATTGTGTATCATTCTTAAGAGATCTATCATTTTGTTTTGATGGTATCAAGTTTAAACTGTCTACAATATAGCGACGTAACATTGTAGCGAGGAGCTTAGAGTTTAGGCTGGGCTCGATCAGTACGAAACAAATCGTGTCTCATGCCCTTATTTCCACTTTCCACATCCTTTTCCTCAGGAGTTAATCGAGCACCTGGAGGAGCAAAACGTGGAGGGCTTCACCGAGGCCGTGAAGAATTACGACAGTATCTCGCGCCTCGACCAGTGGTACACCAGTATACTGGTGCGGGTCAAGCAGCAGATCAACGACGACCCTGACCTGCGCTGAGGAGGCTGGAGGATACCAGAGGATGGGCCGCGCCGTGCTGTTTTAGTGGGCTTCTAATTTCTAAGTTTCCTGCTCTTGAGATGCTACGTTTTAAGCTCTGATCACGTTACGAGTCGGGGCCCAAGGCTTACCTTTCGAGTTGGGAAATAAATCTGTAGGTACTAAGGTAATCCTGGTTTATTTGCACATAATTCGTCAGGTTATGGACCCAGGGCGCGTGAGCGCAAAATTACGAACGAAAAAACGAAAAATAATCGTTATACATTTTTAAAGTAAGAGACTACATTACGAGTGCAAATTAATCTTTATAACCTGCACTCGTATTCCGCAAATGTCCACTGTATTGAGTGGTCTATTGACTTTTCCGAAGTGTCAAAGTATGTAGTTATGTATTTGACAATCGGAGTAGGTTAAATCGGACGAGCTCATACAGTGGCGAAGTTACGTAAGTCCCTGCTTTTGAGCTAATTAGTTGTAAGGTCTGTTACGGGCCGCGAGTAAGTGAAGTTTCTTTAATATCAAAATCAATTTTTTTTATTCAAAGTAGCACAGAAACTGCGACTTAATGAACGTTAGAAGTTAATCCAGCAAAAATAAATTTTTTTCTTGCGTGAGTGATTGTTTCGAGCGTTTCATGAGCAGGGCTTGTTATTCTGGACGTTTATTGTTCTGAAATTCTTGAGTAATTGCTCTGACACACAACTCACGTTGCAAAGATGTTCAGAGTAGTCAAGTTTCTTTGTTTTAGGGCCCGCTAAAATATCACGGCATAGCTTCAGTTAAGTTTAAGTTCGCGTGGCGTTTCCCGTGGGGTTCCGTAGATAATCGCTCTGTGTCAATTTGCTGCAGTAGTCGACTGTGTTTGGCCAACCAGTCCTGAGTCATTGAGTAGATCAGGCTCTCGACCATGGTACACTTAATGAATTCAGGCTTGATTTTCGAGACTAGATATGGGCTTTGCAGTCCGTTTAGCGACGTACCGCCTGTTTCTGAATTGAGAATTTCACTAAGAAAATACTTAAGAACGAGACAGGTTATGAATATTGGAACAAAATGGTTTAGTCTGCCGAATATATATATACCGAAGAATGTGTTGTTCATAGCTAAACTTAACTGTGTTTATTTTTTGTTTTTTAAACGTCATTTCCGACTGAACTCAACGAAAAAATATATGCGAGAAATGATGATGATGACCAAACAATGCGAGAAGCTCAAATGAACTCAATGGCTTACCTACTGAACGGAACCCTTAGGTATCCGCTTAACAATTCTCAATGAGTAACCCTGAAATTGACGTATCCGCTTAACAATTCTCAATGAGTAACCCTGAAATTGACGCGACGCCGACGCAGTTTTCCTTTTTAATCGTAATTATTGTAGTGACTCATACTTATGCCTACTTCATCGTATAGTTTAGGCATGTCTACCTGTTTACACTGTGGTTTTGTTGTCCTTTATATCTTCTGCAGGATAGAAATGGCTTAGTGAAATGACGGTCGAGTTGCGAATGTGTTTGTAATAGGTGGTACATATAATACAAGCGAAATACTAGCCGCATATTGACAAATATGTGGATCGTGGAATAACGGTCTTCACACTTCAACACTCCTCAGTGGCAGTTTAATTAATCTGTGGTACAACAGACTATTTAAGATGCCTCTGAGGAGTTTTTTAAGGAATTGTTTGTATAAATAGGAGCGTTAACCTGTGGTGCACGAATTCTGAATTCCGGGCGGGGGCGGCCATATTTTATTCGTCTTCTTGAACGATGAATAAACTTGAAAGTGCGTAATCTTTAGTACGGCTGGGAATTAATCAATCATTACAGATTAATGTGGGATGGTATGATACCAAATCTTATTAAGTATACATCATCATCAGCCATTTGACGCCCACTGTAGGACATAGGCCTCCTTCGTGGTTTTCATAACCATATACATAAGTACTTAAAACTTATTACGTTACTGTTATACCATACCAAGCTTTTATAGAAATAAAAGAACTTATTTCAGAAGATACTGTCTTATCACAGAATAATAGTTGTTTTCTTCGACTAAATAAGTAACGTATTAGCAAAGGGCAAGACAAAAAGAACCCGAAACCGGCGTGCGTGCATGCAACGACTAATGAATGTTGGGGAAGCGAAAGCGATCAGTCAGGATCGTAGCAAGTGGCAGTCCTTGGTCTCTGCGTACCCCTCTGGGATACAGGCGTGAGTTTATGTATGTTCTTCTAGTCTACAGTTAGATGTTCTATAAAAAGATAAGAAATTAGACCACAGCGTAAACAAGGAGTCCATAGGTTCAAGTTAGCGAATATAAATCGAAACTTAGATTGTAAGGTGGCATTTTTATTATTTAAAGTGAAAAACGTTGGGTACATCACATTCTTTGCAATAAGTACACCAATATTGTAACCTTTGTAATAATATTACTTATAAGTTTTTCATAAATCCATTTTTTTTTTCTCTAAAATGTGTAGAAGCAATAATAAGAATAATTAACGATCGTCATTGAAATTTGAAGTAGGTACCTATCTATCATTCCGTTAATATGTTACCTCAGGCTCTACTCCCGAATCTTCGATTTTCTCGGCTGTATTCTTAAAAGTCGATTTTTTTCAGAGTTAGGCCTGTTGTAAATAACTTGTTCAATTGCTTCTGTGAATAACCAATTTATTATTCGTCCGCTAGGAATGTTCTAAATTGGAGTTACTGGAAGGGCGTTACTCATGTTTTTAGGCGTTAAAGGTTAATGTTTTTATTATTATTGTAAATATGATCTATGTTTTCGTTAATATTATGTTAAAATAAATTTTGTATTTATAGTTTCGGTTTTTATTTATTTACCTTTGCTGTTACACATCAGTTCTATTCTGTTATTTTATATCACAATTTTATTTTAAAATTTTCTTGGTTAGCAGTTTTTACCATTTCTGTTTTACCTAGTATTAGCTCTACTAAAAGTAACAAAATTTGGCTTGTAATAATTCTAAGGTAAACTCGCCTTGGTAGGCTAAACATTCAAGTACAGTATTTATAGCTAATACCATATCTATTCATAAACTAGACATTTGCAACTAAGCCATTTTGTATATCTCAGGCTTTTTTTCGAGCCTCGAACCTGGCAACTACTCGTAGGTAACATGAGGTCTTTTCTGAACACATAATGTAGAAAGATAGATAGATAGACAGAGAACACTTTATTGCACAACCAGGTGAAAGATATTACAAATATAGCTCGGTTGTTTAAAAAAATTTACTGAATAATTAATTATTTGCATCGCGCTTACACAATATAGATCGCAATATTGTATGAGCGAGAAGTAAATAGTTGTCCTGCCCTGTCCCTGTTAATTATAAACAGTGTAATTGGTACTTTTTACCCCTTCGGACTTGTGGTCACCCTAAGATGTTTCCTTGGGGGGGACGAGCAATTTGCATTTACTCGTTGTCCCCCTCGATTCACACTTGTGGTTTGCTTGTTTCATTTAGCACGGAAGCTAAGACTATACATTACAGATGAACTCCTACTTGAATATTATCTGAGACGTGACATTACTGTGTATTTGCGTAGACAGAGGGGGGAAGGGGCGCGTCAGCCATTTTATATTGACCCTTACCGCCAATTCCATGCTAACAGTAAAATTAATTGTACCCTCATCTAGTGGCTATTACAAAATCATAATTTTGGTCTTCTGAAAAGACCTCAGTTGAAAAAAAACGAACGATGTTAGGTCGACCCACGTGGTTGTTGATTTTGATAACGACCCACGATAGTTTGGCAAAAAAGAGTAGAAATTACAGATTGCAAAGAATTTGCACTTCTTCTTTACTATTTTCTTACCCTTACATGAGTAGGTAGTCCAGTTTCAGAGATATATCTACGCAAAAAACGAAAAGTTATGACCTTTCAACTCTGCTAAAAACAAAGCACAAGCGGGATATCGATATGGGGATTTTTGACATAGAATTTGTAATGTAATGACGTAGGTACTTAAGACCTACCTTAGATACAAAAATCCGGCTTGTTGGGAATTAATGCAAACTCAGCGCTTTTTTCGTCTATTTTGACTGGAAATAAATAGAAAGCTAAAGTAATTTCGATTTAAAATAGTAAAGTAGGTTTCCCTCTGTGTATACTACTTAGGTTCGTAATAAATGTAGGTTCCGAATTTTCGGAAATGTAATTTGGTACTTCCGATTTTTACTCTTTTTGGCCAAGATGCATGTTTTTGCTTTGGAAGTTATTAATGGAAAGGTTTACTTACTTAATCGTCTCATGTTGGTTGATAGAAAGATCAATTAAATATAATATTACTAACTTGTAACGGCGCACTGGATATTCGTTTTAATGTAAATTAAAGTGTTAATACAAGCTTTGACTTTAATTTTAATCTAGTTATACCTACCAATTTCATTTGAATCGAGGAAATGCCCTAAAGGTGAATAAATTAGTCGAAAGCCTCGTTGTCTAGCGGTATCACGTCTGATTACCATGCCGGAGGTCGTGGCTTCGATTTCCACAGGGGGCTGCGGTACATTTGTACAAATGAGCTCAGTCTAGGTGTATCTCCATGTTTGTGATGTCCTTGCCTGGTTACCACACAACATAAGTTGGTACGATTGTCCAATATAACTTTATCTACTGTCGCGTATACAGCAACAGATACTTTTTAACAGTTGGGTAGACTAGCGTGGTCAAGTTAGAGTTGTACGCGTTGTCCAAATGAATCCATGATTGGTCCTCGACTTTCTTGAACTCTACAACGTTCGGTAGCTGGTCTTTTAACCATTTTATATCGATGCGACTGGATAAGGCATCGTTCTCACCGTAAGTGATAGCCACAGGCGCTGTCACCTTGCTTAAGTTATAGATCGGTGGTATTCTGCTGTTATATTTCTCCAAATTTTCCTTCTCGGATCCGAAATCGTACTTTTGGTAGTACTCGCTTCGCAAGCTCTGCGAGTAGCGAGAAACGAGGCGCACAGACGTCCCAGCAGGAAAGTGGGCGTAAATGCGCCTCGTGGTCTCCGGCGTTATTTGATCGAAAGGGTGGTACGGGTCTATAAAGTTGATGAATCCATCACAGACCGCATAAGGAAAGCCGAGGATGCTTTTCTTTTTGCAGAGGTAATCCAGCAGCGATTGCACTGCGGATCCCTTGTACAACACCTCTTCGATGCCAGCAATATTCAAAAAGTCTTGGAATGAGTAAACACCGTCAAATAGCAGCCTTATCGCTGGCGAAGCGGTGTGTAGGAGTCTTGTGGCAGGGGATATCGCGATTATGACGTTAATTTTGTCATTGTACTCCGGTCTTTCTGAGCAAGTGATCATGATCTCACCCCCAGCTTGAGAGTAGCCTATGTAGTTTACTTTCTCTGAGCCTGTATACAATATTATGTAGTCAATATGTGCAGGCACGTCGTAGATTCCCATCTCGTCAACTGAGAAGAACCAGAATGGCTTGTCTTTGTCTGGGTTAAAGGTTGTGTGAGCTCTACCGTAGTAGTTGCCTCTATTGTTGCCGTACCACACGTCGAAGCAGTCATCAGCTAAGAGATAAGGGTAACCCACTCCTGGGCCAGCGTCCAGAAGGCTGTCGGAGCTCTGCAGTAAGCCGTGCAAGAAAAAGACGGGTGTTCCTTTGAGTGTGATGCATTTCTTGGAGGACATCCGAAATGCCGTCAAAATGTAACCGTCTTCGGTTACAATTGTGTGCTCTTCCGTCTGGTAACCATTTCTGCCTGAAAAGGATATTAGATAAAAAAAACTATAAACTAGACAAAAGAGGGCCTTGAAGTTACTTTTCTTTTGGTTTATTTGTCTATTCCACGCCACAATACAGGGTGGAAAACCTAGTAGGTAGGTACCTACCTAGGTATATTTGTAGTAGGTATACTAGGTATATTTATGATTGAACAACTGGGCGGAAGTAATTTAAAGACTTTATTTTTCGATTTAAAACATTCTCTTGGGCCATATCTCATTCCTTACCTAGGTAACGGGTAGTTATAATTGAATGGGCATTGTCCAAATAACATTAGTTTAGTTTTACTATATTGTTTTTGAGAAAATAGGAAATTTGGAGAACCTGAATATTTCGATTTGGGCTGCTTTAAGTAATTTTCAAAACGAAAAAAAATTATCCAGAGTTTACGAAACCGGATGTACGTCATGCACGGAAGTATGTCAGGAACTGAGATCCTACGAAAGATAAATAAACGTGATATTTTTTTTTCTGCGACTGGTACTTTTAATAATATAACCAGTCGCAAAGTCAATATAGTCACGTGGTGTTAAAACGCGCCATACAAATCGACCTTAGACTATCCTATACCTAATGTATGAAGCGTTTATCAATATTTCAGTTATCTCGTAAAATAATGTTTTTATGCATGTACCTACTCCCTTATAAGAAAACGTTCAGAATTCAATAACAAACCGAAATGTAATAAGTTTTATGTTATTAAAGTAACTTTATTTTTCGCATATTTTGTGACACCGAAAACCCCGAAAAAATATAGTTATTGTTTTAGTTTTTAAATTTTCCAAGGTTTTTATATGATTTCACTCCAATCCAAGTTAGACGCAAGTTCCCCATTCATGGTTTACACATTGCAGAGTCGATTAACCCACAGATTAACAACTAGGACTACTGCTACGAAATGTACCTAATTTCCTTAGTAATCTGAGTAAGCCTCGAATTTCAGTTTTACGAAATGCGATGACTCGATACAAAAACTCTAATCTAAAAAGACTCCTAATCTGCGCAAATGCAAAAGATATATTAGTGTTTTTTTTACGGAATAACGAGATGTCAATATGTTGGCGCTTTTATTCAAAAATATTAAATCTACTTTAATTCACGTGTGAAACGAACGCTAGAAGGTCGAATCAGTCGAACACTTATTCACAAAAATACAAGCAATCAGTGAATATTATTAATGGCATTATGTATAGGTATTCTCACGAATAAAATTAATTTCACCTGCGATTTGTGTGAAGTTGAGCGAGTCATAGTCGTCATCCGGGCCCCTATCGTCGGGGAAGTGCGCAGCTGCAGCTGGGATCAACGATAGGACCACGAGCCAAGTTGCAGACAATGCGACTAGGCCACCCATGATGAGCTAGGAGCTACTGAGCTGGTGGAGTGTAAACACGAGTTTAAGTACGCAACGAATATTTTACCTATTGTAAGCTTAGACATGGCTCTAGCAAAATTTTGGTACAAAAGTTGGGTCCATTAGGTTACGAACGAGAGGGTACTGCGGTGTGTCAATCAATCCCGAGAACTCACATTGGCCATCAAAAAGATGAAGATAAGTTACTTGGGACATGTGCTTCGAAGCGAACGGTACCTACCTAGTCTTCTTCAGGTTATCACTATGGGCAATATTGAGGGGAAAAGGCGCGTATAAAAGAAAATCATGGCTCCGTAACATCAAGAATGGATTGGAGTCGCCAGCGTGGAAGATCTATTTCGCTTGGCAAAGAGAAGAGAGGAATATGCAGAGCTGATGACGGCCAACTTCCAGTAGGAAGAAAATTTGGTCCAGTCGGTAGTACATCACCTAGAGAGTAGAGGAACCTTTACATTTTAGTTGCAAAATCACCCGTTACGTAAAGGTTAATGTGCTGTCGACTGTACTTAGGTATGAACTTGTATTTAGGTTTTTTTTTTTATTTTTTCATGTTTTTGCGATCATAAGTTTGGTTTTATATTTTATTAGAGAAGATAACATATTGGCACTACAAGTGACTTCGAATTCGTTAACATGACATGAATTCCGTTTTATTGCAAGCGCGTGACGACGTAAAGAGTAAGGGACCCATTTAACGGCATTGTAAAAATAATGGAAATGACTACAAATGGCTCTAAATAATAAAGATAATAACATCCACACAACACAATCACTTGTCCTGGGACGCTTGTGGTATGGTAACCAGGCAAGGACATCACAAACATGGAAATACACCCAGACTGAGGCAAACATGGAAATACACCCGGATTTGTACAAATGTACGGCGGCCCTTAGTGGGAATCGAACCCACGACCTCCGGTATGGTAATCAGATGTGATACCGCTAGATTATCGAGGCACTCAAATGCTATTTCTTACTGTAAAAAAAAACGTTACGCCAAAGTTTCTGGAATTAATTGAGCGATGACATGTTTTTTTATCATTTCCGTGTGGCGCCGGATTAAGAATAGCGTCACTTCATTTCCTTCCGTGGATGTCGTAGAAGGCGTCTTAGGAAATCATTTAGGTACCAGGAGACGGGCAGCAGCGTCTTCCTGAGATTCCAACCGCATCTCATGGTTATGAAAACCACGAAGGAGGCCTGTGTCCGGCAGTGGGCGTCAAATGGCTGATGATGATGAGGTTTTTTTTATGTTTGTACATCTACTTCCCTCTCCAGAGTATTATGTAAGTAGTCTTTGTTTTACATAGGTAGGTACCAAATGACTAGAGGTCAGTTCGAAATAAAAGTCGAATGGCATGTTTATTTGTTTTATTGTGATAGATATTTTATCATATAACAGCTAATCGTTTTATCAACAGGGTACACAGTTTGAAGCTTTGTGAGTTCATCCTTGGTGTTACCAACTGAAATATGTAATAGGTACGGAGCATATTGCCAAAAATATACCTTTTATCTCATCTCTAATTTATACGTAGCCCACTAGTAACTATCACGTACAGTAACTATTTAGAAAACCTAATTGATACAGTGCCATAGATTATGCTCACTTAGAAGTAACAACTAGTATTTAAGTAGGTTTTAATGTCTGTTCGTATTTCGGGTGGTTTCTGTGTACCTATTACCCGTCGGAAATATCTGCGCACCCAGCTGGAATACACTTGTGTGCCAGCGAGGTGCGCAAATATTTTCGACGAGTGTTCAACAGTGATGTTTGAAATAAATACCTAGTGGTTAGTTACTTCTGTTTATGATTTCTTCTTATAAATACTAGATTAGATAGTTTCTAACATCTTTATCGCAAGACAGATACAGTTTGTCAAAAAGAGTAGAAATTAATGTGTAAAATTTTGCTAAGACTTTTGTCTTCCTAGGTGTTTTTTGTTCTCTTACAAAAATAATAAGCTAAAGCCATGCCAGTTAAACATAGTACCGTAATATTATATTGATTGAATTTTAAATGTTAGGTTCCACTTCAGCTTTCTACTCTTTTCTATCAAAATATATGTACCCATTTCTTGGAAGAAAAGCGCAGGCCGTTTTCACGCATAATTACAATAATTATATAAGTAGATTTTATATATCTTTCTTTGTGAAAGTATTGTCATTGGAACAGGTTACATTTAGTACGAATATAATCTTTACTGAGCTGCGTTAAGGACTAATAAGTATTGCGGTGGTGTTAAAACGAAATAAATACTATTAAGTGAGACTTTTTGAACTCATTTCACCATAGGCTAGACTGGACCCTTAGGTAAAACTAAAACAACTAGGTTAAAGAAAGGAACGTAAAGAATACAAAAAAATAAGTAATTCAAAATTGATTTATTCCGTTAAGTATAAATAGGGTAGACCGAGGCGAATCGGATCAATGGGTGAATCGGATCGAAATAAGAAATCCTTAAATATTTTGAATAACGCGTTGACACGGAACGCGAGCGACTGGCGTCTTAGGAAGTCCCTACCGCCCCGCACCCCCCGCCACCGGTAGTGTTTCGATTCGACTAGTACATTAATGTCAGCGCTGTTCGTCAGCGATTCGGGTGTTTGTGTGTGTTACAATTTTGGTGCTCATCTAAGGTTCGTACTTACCATTTATTTGTGTCATTCTAAGAATTTGTGTTAAAACTTTAAATTATATTGCTTAAAGTGACTGGGAAGGGGTCTATTTTAGAAATAATTTTAGTTTTTAAGCACAACATTATAGTTTAATGTGTAAAATATTTATTTCGAAAGTCTTTAATTTGGGGTTATTCGGATCGCGTCATCGGGGGCGAATTGAATCACTTTTGTAAAATGAATTATTTTATATTTGAGGTTAATGATGCATTTTTAATTCATTTTAGATGGTTTGCATGATAGTCATACACGTACAAAAGAAAGACAGATGCTGGAGAAAGTCTCAAGAAAAAATGAGAGAAGCCGCAAATAGAGTCCTGGCCAAAGAATTAACCTTACGTCGGGCTGCTGAGATTTACGAATTACCATACACGAGTTTACAAAGAAGAGTCAGAGTAAGGATAACCTTCTCGAAAAAATGCTAACAAAACTTAAGACTGACAAAAAAGCTGGGGAATAGGAGAAAAAGACTGATGACAAACAAAGTGTGAAGAAGAAGAAGAATAAAAGAACGCCTGGAATAAAAATGAAAGGTTCGTCTGCGAACCAGACAGATTGGCATTGGATCTACTGCTCAGAAAAAATCATTCATCCACCATCAGAGGATTGGATTCTATGCGATGCATGCTAAGAATGGTGCCACGAAAAACGTGCCGACATGAGAGGGAAAAAAGGCCCGCATATATGTGATTTATGTGGTAGTATTGATATTGATCTCATTATTGATTATTATAATTTTGTTAATGATTACAAAGCTTATAGTGAATAAAAAAAATAATTTTGTTATAATGTTATGTGCGATCCCATTCGCCCCGTGAATTGGGGCGATTCGGATATTTCTGTCTTTTTAGTTTTCAGTTAATATTTTGGAGAATTTTTGAACAATTTAAGTTTTGAAATATTAATTGTGTAGCTGGATTGTTACTGATTACCATTTTGTCAATAAATGTTACACATATTACACTTTAGTGTGTTTTTCATACTCTCAAAAAAAAAGTGATCCGATTCGCCTCGGTCTACCCTAAACTAAATTGAATCTAAAGGAAAAATAAGATGTTACAAATAACACAGGGTATGGGTATTTACATAAAAAACTAAAGGAAACGATTTATAATAATCATGATAGAAATATAATAAAATGTACAACTTTTTACCTTTAAGGCCACTAAAGAATTATAACTAAAAACAATGAGACATGCGCTAAGTAGTAGAGGAGACATTGTAAACAGCTCTTGTAAAGCAAAATATTAATACTGTAGGCAATATAGAATATATTATTTAATTATTAACTTAATTCCGGAATCGCCGTCTCACTTATTTTATAATTAACTACTTATTGTTTTATTTTTTCGTTCTGTCATTATTTCAAGATACTGGTTGGTATTTTTTAAATTCTAAAACATTACCTGCACTGGAAGCGCGCGTCATAGACTAACGGCAAAAATGTAAAATTATGTACTGAAAAAATCTGTTAATTAACTGTTAACAGCTGTTTGTTGGCTAAAAAAACAACTGACAATGCAGCCAAATGGCAGTTGGCACAACGCTGGTTTTGGATGTCCCCTCTGCTATGTACCTCATTGACTAAAAATATGCATACTTCTTAACCGGTTGCGGAGTGAATTTGGACCATAAACAGCTAACCAAACTAAATTCACTCACATATATACCTACACACCTTTACATAAGAAGACTAATTGCGAATCCTTCAAATAAATCAGTCGGTCCTTTTCGTCACAGCAAGCTAATAAGGAAGCTAATTGAATTCCATTGAACGGTCGGTGGTCATAAAAGCGCAACGGAAATATCTTTTTTCTGGCAAGTTGCATACCTAGTACTAAAAAAATACTTAAAACCCAAAAATAATATTTCCGACCATGAACCGCCCTATTTGACTCCATTGAAAATATTGCACGAAAATAATACTCACGATTTTCGTCAAGAGAAAAAAATAACTCCTCAAACAGATCTCCTTTAAAAACAATTCCAATAAAATGATATTACATACCATTAATTTAATGTCTCAAATCAATTTTAATCAATATTATACAATAGAATAATTATAATCATCTCGGTTTGCCATTCTATTAAACGTATACACCTAATTCATAATTATATACACATGTCTCTGTAATTGCGTACATGTATTTTGTTTCTGCCAACGATTTTTTCTTAAAAGCACTTACTATATTTAGAAACACCTAGTTAAATGTGTTTAAATGAACATAAGAATATACAAATAAATGTTCCTTACTACATAACAATTTATACTTCTTTTTAAATAGTAACACAGTATTGCCATCTTTATTTATACTTTTTTTATACAGCAACACAGTATTGCCATCTTAACCTCATAACATAACTGACTGCCACAACTTACACGTAAGTACCGATACATTATTTGACTAAATAATTTGATTACATAAACACAGATGGCAATAATTTATGCGGCTAATTGAAAACTTGGCTCTTGGCGCCACACTGGATAACATATAGACTTACAAACATTACAGTGGACAGCAGGGCCACCTTCACATTTTAGTTGCAAAGTTTAACGTAACTGGTCAAAGTGCACGTATGCAAAGGTTCATGTGCTGTCGACTGTACACTGAAACGCTCTTAACAGCCCCGAAATAATGTGAACGATCTTTTCTATCAAACTTCTGACAAAGCTAAAAACACTTCACAAGAGAACCCGACGACGGTTTGATGAAAAACATTATCGAGAAACTACGACTGCCTAAATCATGCGAAAAAGCAATTAATGCCAACAAGACTAAGCCTCAGTTTCTGAAAGAGTGTTCAAATGTAACAAGAGATTAATCTAAGATTAATTCAAAATACCGGCACGTGATTGGCTAAAATTAGCTTGACGTGAGATTAACATGAGATTAACATTTGATCGCTCTTCTAGAAACCGAGCGTAAGATACACAGATACACTGATCAGAACTAGTCGAATAACAATTTATATTTGCATGCTTTTAACTTTTTCTAAGACATTAATATTTTTACACATTTATGTGGATATAGGAGGCGGCGTACAATAATATAGATTTATATTCTATCAACATTTACGAACATTATATCGACATTCAACTATTATATTTTAGTTATATATATTAATGAAGAGTTGCACTATTTTGAATTAAGTGCTGGCAATAACAACGATTATAGCTGAAATAAGATTTGCGATGATAAGACACACATACTTAAATATAATCTGTATTTTTTTGTTGTTTTTATTAGATTGTTTTAGTGAAAACTAGTTTTTGACGAACTATACCTACTATTATCATACTCAACGAGTAGACAGCGACACAGATAAATATTTTACAATGGATTTTATTACGGTACTTGAAAGTAACTCAACAATCTCCTACCAACCACTTCCGTTCGCATATTTATTCTTTTTACAAAAACACGTGAAAATATACTCTAACACTCTTAAAACAACGGTGTTTACTTGACGCGGACAGCCAATAAATAGAATTGATACTAAGCTGGAATTTACGCGAAAATATCGTCGATATTTGTACAATAATGGAATGTGATGATTGAAAAAAGCTTCTCCTTTCTGAAACCTAGAGCCGTAATTTGCGTAATCTTTCATTTTTGTTTTATGCACCTTTTCATAAGATTTCAAGCCACTCACCTTTACACCGTTATATTAGTATAGAGATAAGTGTTTAAGAGGAACAATGTATGGGTCCATGATTATACTAAGTACTTATATCAATTTTCTAAAAAAAAAAAATACATTCTGTCCTAATAATGCCTTGAAAATGTTGCCAATACATTCATACATCTTTTGATTTATATCTTTGTCAGTTTGTCAGCTTCAGTTTACGTATGAATGTGTGTTTTTTAAGCATGTTCTAAGCGTGACATGAAGATACATTACACATTATGTTATTTCACTATGGTAACAGCCTATTAACCCCTATGACTAACTTAACTTCGTTCGGAACCTAAACCAGTTTCTTGTTTTCGAAGTATCTCTGAATACCATTAAATGATTTTTAGTTAGTTAGTTGATAAATCTGAACTGGTCGTTTCCGTCCAAGCTGCGTTATGTATCTACGGTTTACAACTGAACTGAACTAGCTTATCGGTTGGTGCAACTGACCTAGTCTAAACGAATTCTTTCAATTTAAAAAAAAGTTGCATTGAACTAACTAGTTAATCCATGCATGTCCTTAACTCAACTAAATCAATGATTTTTCTGAGCGTCCATTATTTTATTGTAAAGGTCAACCTAAGCTTACCCGCAATCTCAACCTAACGTACCCCGTGCAACGTAACATACATTAGCCTAACTGAACTAGTTGAACTAATTAACTGAACTGCTTGGTAAGTCTGAACTGCTTGGTAAGTCTGAACTGATAGCAACCTTTTCGGGTCCAGTTCTCAATCTTTCGTGCGGTTTATTTTACAGTGTAGTACTACTCCGTAGTTGCATCGTACTGAACTTGAACTAACTTAGCTGAATTGGTTGTTGGCGAACTGCGGTGGGTTGGAGGGCCGCAGCGGTGAGATGGGGACGCCCATTGGCGTTGCCTGCACGCCCATTACCAGGCCTGCCGGTTGCTGCTGTTGGAGCGAAGGGAGAAGGGAGGTGTTCACACTCGTCATCTTTGTGCAATGGTTATACAACGTGTTAATGAAATAACGCAAAATCTGAAAAGCTTTGCTTCAGTATCGATAGTTAAACTACTTGCAATTAGGAAGTTTAAATATTCAAATAAATATTTGTATGCATTATAAAAACAAAATGTTTACTCAATCAACGTCAAAGTTGTTGGTTTCACAAATAATAGCCTATGGGGAGAAGAGGATAACAAAGAAACTCCAAGGCTGTTGTTACGCCTGATCCTTTTTATTTTTAGTAAAAAAAATGCAGTCTGGATAAATGTGGTCCGAACTTTTAGGTTTGTATACATTTTTGATCCCATATTAGTTATGAAAAAGTTGCTTCCAAAATTATTTTATTTTAGTAGCATATATTCTCGAGAAAAAACTAAGAATCATCATCACAAAATCTGGGTATAGGCCTTTTCCCCGCCGCGCCATCTTTCGCGGTTTCTCGCTATAACTAAGTATAGGATAGCAGAAATATGTTTTAAATCTCCGTAATTTTATTATGTAGCAACGCATCTGACCACATTAATTAAAAATATTCGACTGCGCGAGTGAGACAGATACAGGACGTAACAGCTGTCTTAGCTCACTATATCTATATGTTAGAGTGGGACAAGGTTCTCCTTGACACCGTTATACATTACCTTTTTAGGTAAGGTATAACGGTACGCGCGCATGACCCGCTATTTCATAGAAAAATAATAGTCACCTTTACACGGGCACGCTTTCACGTGTGAAGGCTTAAATTAATTGTAGTTCACTCATATCAAAACAACAAAGAATAGAAAAGAAAACTCATAACCAGTGATCGCACAAGGCACTGCCTTTTTTGGTCCTAGCGACATGTTGGCATAGTACGGATACGAAGTGCGATGGGCGATACAAACGGCATTTCGAGGCGAGCCGGGCAGATTTAAGTATAAGTAAGTAAGCATAGTATGATATAACTAGCTGTTGCCCGCGATTTCGTTCGCGTGGTAAGTTTGATGTGTATTTTTCCGGGATATAAAATATCCTACGTGCTAATCCCGACTATAATCTATCTCTGTGCAAAATTTCACCCGGATCCGTTCAGCCGTTTTTGCGTGAAAGAGTAACATCCATCCATACATACAAACTTTCGCGTTTATAATATTAGTAAGGATGATCAAGGGTCGGATTTTTTTCGGAAATTCAATCAAAACAAGGACATTGTGTGTTTTGGCAATCAATGTACTTTTACCTTCAATTCATGAAGTACATTACCTTTCAAGTCTGATATTAAATGAAACTCAATTTGACGTTATTTTAAGTAGTAACAGTTTTTAAATGCACTCATAATATTAACAAAGGGCAAGATAAAAAGTACCCGAAACCGGCGTGCGTGCATGCAACGGAACGTTTTACTGAAACAAAAAGCAAAACAAGATTACGATCCCCGATTAAATACGGATTAAATTCAATAATCCAGTAACAAGAAAGTAACCATTAACAAAATTAAACAAATATATGTTCTCATTTAACTTTCGCCACACGAGTCCGTCCGAAAAATTCCCTAACCCTGATAATGACGAAAAGTAACATCTGTCCGGTTCGCCGCCGTTTAAATAAAAAAAATGCCCGCGCGCATATCCGTAGACCTAATTACGCGCACCAAATCCTGAAGGATTCCCAACGTCTAGCTGCCAAATTCCATACTAATTGCTATCTCAAACGGATTCAGACAGGATTTGGTGCGCATAATCCGGCCTTTAATCAACCTAGCGTTTGAAGTCATTCGCCGCAAACAACACTGCCTTTTTAGACAATAACACGATCAAAAGTAAATAAACATCATGCCAACATTAACACACAAAATATACATGCTTCAAGGAGTATTGTCAATCTTTACCTTCAGTCTGAGGATTCCTTTCCATTCCGTATTGCGGGTAACGCGAGTAAGAGGTCGGAGGTGAACATAATCATAGTAATTAAGTAACTAGCTTTAGCAAAATAAAAGTGGGAATGGGTTTTAAAATCAGGGTTGAGTTTTCTATGCGTCGTAATTTAAATTGAGCAGTTCAAGTATTGACTTACGGCTTGGAAAAATATTGAATTAATCAATTCTATCAAACTATGAATTCTTCGTATCTGGGTGACGTGAAACAAAAAAACAAGAAATCATAGGATCTCAAAATCTTTTTAACATTTTAATTGTTGTGAAATGATAGTGTACTTGTAAAATTAGTGTACTTTGACTAATGTGGTCTGACGCGTCATTAGTTAATAAATTACTAACTTTTCTTTATTACGAAATGATGCGTCAGACCACGTTTGTATACTTTATATTACAATATTTTATTTTACAATAATTAAACCTAATTTAGAGGCTAAAAATTCCACGGTAAGCCAGGCGTCGCGGGTTCAAGTCCCGGCATGGATGGAATTTTAATTGTCCTCAGCGCGGATTAGTGCAACAAAAAGAATAAATTCATTAAACTTGTAAGATTGTGCGAGCGAAACTTGATGCCAGACGTGGCGCTAAAGAGACCGCCAACGTCGTCAAACTTTAAAATCTCAGTCCGCGAACAATGGTACATGTAAATGATTCGACGTTTTTCCACAAACCGGCACGGTGTCAGCGTTGTCCTCCATTACGTTTTCCGCGATAGATTCGTCCTCGGCGACAAAGCGAGCGACTGACGCCACCCTCTGCCATCGATACGCTAAGTAGTAGACGACAAAGCCGTCGCCGCACCGGCCAGTGGAAACACGGCCGGTCACATAGAAAACTCACCCGACCCGCCCAAAAAGGGGTTCAACTAAAAGAGGACAAAAACAAAAGTGACTCACCATAACATAATGCGGGGTGTGAAAGGCGTGCGGCAGCGTGTGAGCGAGCGGCGGCAGGGTCATGCCCGGGCCCTGCAACCGACACTACTAGCTGCAGGCGGGACGGGCGCTACTGGTTGAGTGCACGACAGCCATGGAAGGTACTACTAGCTGACTAGTTGAGTGCACGACAGCCAAGGAACTGACTAGTTGAGTGGCTGCGGCCGGGGCCCAGGAACGCTAGTTGAGTAGCGGTCAGATAGAGGGACGAAGATTGAGTAGCGGTCAGGTAGAGGGACGAAGATGGAGTAGCGGTCAGGAGAGGGAGGATAGTTGAGTAGCTACAGCCGGGGTGGGGAGAGACGCTAGTTAATTAGCTGTGGTGAGGGTAGGGAGAGGAACGAAGGCTGGCAGACAAGCAGCCAGGGGAGGGACGGTAGTAAATTAATACAGGTCAGGGTGGGGACAGCAATGCTAGTTGAGTAGCGACAGCCAGGGCAAGGAGACGGAAGCTAGTCGAGTAGCTGCGACTGGGGCGTAAGGGACGCTAAATGAGTAGCTGCAGCCAGGGGTGCATTACTTTTCCACTGTAGGGCTCGTCTGATTTAATCTAGTCCGAACTGTCAAATACATAATATATTTTGACACTTCGAAAACCCAATAAAGTGGACAGTTATGTAATAGTAGAGCAGGGCGGGGAGGGACGCTAGTTAAGTAGCTGCAGCCACGGCGGGAAGAGGGGCGCGAATTGAGTAACTGCCAGAGCGGCGGGAGGGCGATACTAGCTCTCTAGTTGAGTAGCAGCAGGAGGCATAGGGTCTACTAGCTGAGTAGTTGAGTTGCGGCAGATACACGTCCGCGCCTTGCAACCGTCACTTTTAGCTGCAGGCGGGACAGAGTACTTGCTGAATAATTGAGTAGCCGCAGGGGGATAAGTGATACTAGCTGACTACTTGAACGGCGGCAGGGCAAAGGCCGAGCCTTGAAACCAACACTACTAACTGACTAGTTCCAAGAGGGGTTACTAGCCGATTTGCTGAGTAGCTGCGACTAAGGCTGGGCAACCAGTTCAGTAGCTACCAGGGAAGAATAGGGAGCGCTACTGGCTGAGAACCTACAGCCAAAGCGGAATAGATATAGGAAGCGCTACTAGTTGAGTAGCTGCAGCCAGTGCTAGGATGAAGATAGGGAGCGCTACTGAGTACCTGTAGCCAAGATAGGGACGCTACTAGATGACTAGTTGGGTTGCTACAGCCAAGGCGGGGATAGAGGTGCGGCGTTCGGCAACCCTGCTGAGTAGCTGCAGTGTAACCAGGGTAGGAAGAGGGAAACTACTCACTGGCAACTGATCTGCGGTGCCGATGGGCCATTATCAGCTATCGTCTTAGTCGAATAAAACGCGGACGCGATCAACAATTCGAATAATCGAATAAAAATTGTAGGCTGCGCCAATAGCGCTTAATGTCCTATATCATTTCAAATACGACTGACAGCCCTATGCTGAGGCACCGGATCACAGTCCATGTAAATTGAATATAATAATAGAATTTGAATACTAACCTACCTTAAGAAATATCTGTAACACTAACACTGAGGAATGGTATCGAAAGAAAAATATTGAATTGTATTGAATTAATGCACACAATCGATGTTGCGGTGTTGCTTGTTAATGATTAATCAATGCGCGATGGCATATTATACGCACAACGGGTGTAGCATGAGTATAAAAACGCAACGGAAGCACAGATCAGAGTCCAGAACAGTCTCTGCTTCTCTCGATTGTTTAACTGTTGCTCGAATAAACGCAATACTCGAATAATTCGATTGCTTTTAGTAACAATCGCCCATCGCAGCTCTGCGGGCACAATGGATCGGGGAACAGGGGAATATCTAATCTACAACAAATGCAAAGGGGCTATATGGAACTGGTCAATGTTAAACTTAAAATTGGCTGATAACGTCCGGCCGAGATTCTGGCCGAAAGTTCAAATCTGTTCTGTCGTATATCCCCTTAACATGTGGCAACACTGTAAATACTTTGAATGTGTCATGCTGTATCTACAGGAGGGTAAGAAAGGGGGGAAAGCCGTGTCGGTGCACAAATAGAGGCTATGGCAACTGAAGATATATATAATTCTTTTATCAAACCTATAATAGGGCTCAAGTAGTAAATAAATTTAAAATATATTAGTTCAATATTCAACGTGTCTAATTGAGATTAGATTTGTTAGATATTGAGTTTACCTTGAAAGGCAGTGGACGAGACTGGCGGGGGATCGAGGACGTCAATTTGACGGTGAAGAGCCCTATGCCCAACAGTAGGCGTCTATCATGGGCTGTTTACTCACAGGTAGTTAGAATTTTACCTTAGGCCGGGTTTACAATTGTTGATGCCCGCACCAACCAATCTGTTATTTTTCTCTCTTTTATCTTTTATCTATTTTTTGCTTTCAATTCGGCAATAAGTTTACAGTCGAGATCAGAGGTCAGAACCATTAAATAAAGAATTATTTGTGAGCATCTGGAGACACTAAAAGAAAATAAATATCTTATTATCTTATTTTTATTTTAGCTTTATAAAAGTACCTATTAAATTCTGTGTTCACTTTTCATGCTCGTAAAGTGCGACGTTAAGTCGTGCGTAGACGACATATAATCGCTTCTTGAGCTCTAAGTGCATAAAGTAAATTTTTCTTCTAAAACTAAGATATTGAGGCTCAACAGCCTGCCATGGTTTTATGCAGGCAAAAAAAATCATGAAGATGAGGAAAATAAAGGAAAATAAATTAAGAAAACTTTGCAGCGCTACATCTAGAGGCAAAGAGTGAAGCACGTCGGAAAACGTAAAGTTGCCAAGCAAAAGTGGTAGGTAAAACTCAACGGGTAGGATCCATTGTTGCTTATAGAGGTCGCTTCACGAGTGTACTGCTTTGCATTGGATTTCGAACTATATTGCTATGTACAAATAACACCGCAGATTACGCGTTACATTATTGCTACGATGAAGCGAGCCTTGAGCTAATCTATCGGTATTACGAAAGATGGCATGTTGTATTTTGATTTTGAATTAAGTTATTTTAGAGGCTTGTAGTCTGGAAATGTACGACAAAAAAATTTAAACATAAGTAACTCAGCGATTTTCTGATGTGTTCGAATACTTTAATTTTTCAAACAGTTTTAGTAAAAGTTAACACCCTAGAAATTCCATTCGAACCAGCCTTCGATCGTGTTACTTTGATGGCAAAGTTTCAAAGCAAAAAAAACAATAATAATATGAGGTTAAGATTACCTAATAAACTATCGCGATTAGACATGTTAAATATAAAACTATTTGCAAACACTAATTAAAAATAGTATGTAGTTAATACCGATTTTTGCCATATAATTTAACCAACTTTTTTTTTATTCTATACTATTTCCTGCTCTAAAAATTAAATAGTTCTAAATCCCAAAAAGGTTCAGTTCCATATCCATTTCTTCGGTTGTTAGCAATTTAATTAGTAAATAACAATTCCAAAATTCCAATTCCGATCGTGTTTAGTCATCAAACAAGGTCGGTCGACTTTCACCACTTGTCAAATGTCACTTAAGTAGCCAGTCAAACTGAATTTTCTATGATTCAATTCAATTCAATTCAAATATTTTTGCAATTAAATGAAGAATGCATTGTACACTGACATTCAACAGAGAGAATCTAAATACGTTACGTTGATACAAATTATGCCAAAACCCCTCATGTTTACAAAAACCACGAAGGAGCGTCTGCAGTGGCCGTCAAATGGCTGATGATGATGATGTTGATGATACAAATTACTACTGATTTCTGCGAATTGAATACTACTCAAACCACATTTAAAAAAATTGTGCAAGTCGACCTAGCAATTCCAAATTCGAAATTCAAAGCAAGCAACTCGGCAAAGAAGAAAAAAAAACACACAAAAATCTTACCATAGGCCGGTAGCCAGCCCCGGTGGTGGCTTGAATGGGCTGCGGACTCCAGCCGGTGCCCTTGGCTCCGTTCTTCGGTGAGCTCCAGATCATGGGTCTAGACGGAGGATGGCATGCTTAGCTAGCTAGTACTAACCAACTAGGAAGCGAGGTACGGGTTGCCGACTTATGTACATGTAGAATTTACGCAAAGGAGCTGTGAGAAAGCGGGAGGAACCGTACTAAAGTCACCGAAAGTGCGTAACATGTGACTTTATACGCAATACGACGGCGTATAGCCAGTGACACTCGTCTCGTCAATACCTTTCATATTGGTACATACATATGTATTTTTAAATAGCTACGCGCAAAACCCCTTTGCTCTGACAGTCGAGTAATACGGTAAATTCTTGTTTCCGCGTTGACAGATAGATATTAACGAGATTGCTCTTGTGCCTTTGACTTTTGAAAAGGAAGCTTTATTTTTTGTTCATTATTGTACACATAAGTTGGCAACACCGTACGATAAACGATTTGGCGGTCAACGGGGATCCTAAAGCCATGTTTACACTAGACACGCAATCGGTTTTCTTGCGTCATTCGAGCAGGATTGCGCGCCAATATGAACACAGCTATTAGAGGAGAAATATAACACCATTAAATATTTTCTCCGCTAGTCAGTCAAAGTCGAAATATTTTATTCACTATAAAAACCAAATTTTTACTTAATGAATGTCAAAACTGTTAGTTTCATAATTAATAGATTATGCGGAGAAGAAGCTAACAAAGAAACTCCACTGCAAAGGAATACTTTGGAGTAAAAATCTTTAACGTGCCATATTTCTCATCTTTGCTAGAGGTATTTTAAACACGTTTGGTGCCGTTCCGAATTGATCTCAGCGTGATAATGCCTTCGCGTGAGTAGCAGGTTCAAGAATAGTATAGTAATTGCTGTGAGTGGGCGGTTGCTTAACAATTCGGAACACAGTTTGTTTAAGTAAACGTAAATAGGCTGATTTTCGATTCAGTGAGTCAAAAAACTAACTAATAAAAAATACATTAAAAAAGAGAAGTACAAAAACACTGAGGCCGACTTGCACCACTTTCTTAAATGTGGCTTAAAGAGCGTTTAACTAAAATTCTTCAGACAAAAGTCGATTTAAATGGCGACTTAAGTGACGTTCAAGAAGTGGTACAGGTCGGCCTAAGATATCTTCGAAATCACATGACGTTACTTTATACTGTATAAATATAATACAAAAAGTAAAACAATAGCCGGTAAAACTTAGAATACTATTAATGAATCAAAGTTGGTAGAAGCACACCTACTTAATTCAATGAAAGAACTTGGAAACAGAACTAGCACACACGACGGAACACAATTGTGAAAAATACACGTACGTGCAAAGTGAGCGAGACAACGCTACACTATTTGAATATAGGCATCTCACTCACTATAAAAACTGTAATTTGTACATTCGCGATCTCTTAAGTTTTCTACTGCGCATTAGTGTAATTTCCAACTCTTAAGAAACTCTTTATATCAGACAACTGTTAGGCTGTCTCGTGTTAGGTTAGCATCCGTCTCGTACGCACATTTTAACATTTTTAAGGATGAAACACACCAACGCGGTGGCGGTGGCGGTCCATGCAAACGTCATACAAAGTTTACAAAGTCGGTCCAAAGGTCCGGAAGGTGCATTCGGCCAGGCTGTGGGACGCACTACCGCAGAGTATTCGTACTAGCCAATCACTTAGTATTTTCAAAAAACGGTTGAAAGAGCATTACTCCCTGATATTTATGCAACAGACAAATTAAAATTCAATTAAAAAAAAAAATCAAAAATTCTTTATTGCACGAAAAGGTGTTTGGACAAAGGCGAGCTTAATACTAATAGGTATTTTTTCCAGCTAACCTTCCAGCGTCCAGCTAAACTAAAATGCCTTTGAGGAGTGTTTTAAGGAATCGTGTTATTGTAAAAAATCGGTAGAAGGCTGGCCTCACTCGGGAGGTCGTGGGTTAGAATCCCAGCACGATGTCATTGGCTTCGTTTTATAAGTTACGTAGCACTCGCTAAAGGTGAAGGAAAACATCGCGAGGAAACTTTTGTGTCCAAAGTATTTATATACCTCAACCCTTGCGACGTACAATGGCCCGACAGTGAGGCTATGTGTGAAAATCTAAGGTCTAACTAACTATGTTCGAGTTGGAAACTACATTAGCACATTACTATACCATCATCCCTAATGCCGTTGACGAAAACAAGTTCTATTATTTTTTTTAAAGCCGTCATCGGCATTCTTTCAGTAGCATTGGTATAGAGACTAGTGACAAGGCTAACCCCAGGTATAGACAAGTGACAAGGCTAAACCCAGGTATAGATAAGTGACAAGGCTACACCCAGGTAAAGACAAGTCAGAAGGCTAAACGCAGGTATAGATACAAGTCACAAGGCTAAACTCAGGTGTAGACAAGTCAAAAGGCTAAACCCAGGTATAGAGATAAGTGACAAGGCTAAACCCAGGTACAGAGACAAGTGACAAGGCTAAATCCAGGTACAGAGACAAGTGACAAGGCTAAACCCATGTATAGAGCCAAGTCACATGGCTAAACCCAGGTATAGAGACAAGTCACAAGGCTAAACCCAGGTTTAGAGCCAAGTCACAAGGCTAAACCCAGGTAAAGACAAGTCACAAGGCTACACCCAGGTATAGAGTCAATGCACAAGGCAAATCACTTACTTCTGGGCGGCGGCTCCCTTATTCATGGTGAGGTTGTTGGCGAGGGACGCCAGCGAGGAGTCCAGGTCACCTGTCAGCACTTTGCTGGGCTGCGGCTGCGGCTGCCCTGTTGGGTTGGCTTAGATGAGATAGGATAAAAACAATTCAGATATGGATGCAAGATGCGTATGGCAGGGGACCGTCAGAGATGGCATTTCGGGGAAACGGCCTATACCCAGCAGTGCCCAGTGGTGGGCTGATGATGATGACACCAGACACGATTTAACTTAGCTTCACGTTTTGAACTTAGAGTTAAGGCTGCAGTTACGTCGGGCACGCTGTCTCGTTGCGACAATTTGCCACATTTTACATGATTGTAATACAATTAGTATGCCTTTGATAAAAAAAGGTCTGAGATTTTGATAGATAGTAAAATTACAAAAATTCAAGACATATTTTTCTTACTTAGTTTTTGATTTAGAAAAATTGATAATTGAAAAAAACTAAGTAGTAAACAAAAACATATTTTACATGTCCGTAATTTTAATAATTATATATATTTCAAACCATCACACCACATTTATCAAAAGTATACAAATTTTATTCCAATCCCTAAAAAAAAGTTAGATTGTGCGAGCGAGATATCATGAGAAGTAACACCAGCCTTAGGACAGGCAGGATAGCGAAAAATATAACTTCAAAGTAACAATGCCTGCATAGTAGGCACAGACTTTATTGTGGAAGACGGTCACACCACAATGGGCATTGTCCTAAATATTGACAATAGTAACGAATGATACGGCATTTTAAAAGTATAAGGTGAGTAAATATAATGCTAAAATCCTAAATTATTTATGTTCACTGATCTTTGATTATTTTTGTTAAAAAGTGTATGACTTTCAAACGACCTTCTAACCATTCTTTTTTTTTTTTTAGAAAATAAGCCAATATGTTGACATCTCGGTATTCTGTTTCGGAAGCAGCCTATCTTCAAGGAGTTTCGCCGTGAAGATAGGCTACATAAGTCATCTTCGAGCGCACCAGCGCCACATCTCTGATTAGGGGTCAAAGTGGTCGCCATGGCCGAAACCGGTCGGAACAATCATCATCATCATCATTCTGTAAAAAAACCTTCTACATTTGCACAGACTAGGATTCCTTTTAATTTTGTTTGTTTCGATGACGAACTACCATGCATGGCGTACTTCCGGTTTCACCGACGGTCAGATTTTTTTTCGCTTTAAAAATTAATCAGCGCCGCCGAAATGCCCAGTATCTCAGAATTACTTATTTTCTTGAAAAATATATGAAAACAGATAATGCCCATTGCCAAAAATTTGGTAATATGAAGATGAATATTGCTCTTCCTTACAACTAATGACGTTACTTGGTATCCCCAAAGTATAAATAATTAACTTGGTATCATAAAATTGTGACGATACAAAAACATGTGAAATGAGTACCTAATGAGTACAACAATGAACATGCTAGACACAGCAAGGTATCGAATGATATGAGAAAATAAAAATATACAAAATAAATAAAACCAACTAAAATACATAAACATAAATCATGAGTCTAAAGAGCGTGTGTATAAAAAAAACAATGTTCTAGTGGTGTGCGTGTGTGGCCAAAATATGTATAAGGGAAAAATCAAATTACGACAAAAACAGCCTAATAAAAAGAGTTAGTACATAAGAAGCAGAACAGAGTTTCGTAGGTAAATTGTTCATATTGCAATAAACACTAAACATCAAATCATAACAACTTAAAAGGAGCACGTTGCATCCAATTCTTAGACCGTTTTCCAAGTGGTATATACCATGGTATGGGATCCACATATTGTTCTAGTAATTAAAGTAGTTACAACTGAATTATAATACAGCTATATCCAATATCTTCGATACCAGAAACCCATCAGGGTCACACCAGCGAACGGGTGCTCTCAAAATCCTAACCAACGAAAACTCCGAAACGACAACCTAAAAAAAAACAACAAAAAAAAAACAACAAAAAAAAAACAACAACAAAAAAACAAAGAAAAACACCAAAAAGCGCGAACCAAAACTTCCAAGACTCTCATTGAAAAACCGTCCAAACCCATCGCGTGCATCGGGACCATCGGCTGGCGCGCGGGCGAGCCAAACATGCCGCCGGGACGCGTGGCGTCATACTGTGCCGCCATCGGCTGCTGGGTGACCGGAGCCGGCTGCTTGGCCGGCGAACCGCCCAGAGACATTCGCATCATATCGTCCAGGTCGTCGAATGCGGATTTGGGCTGCGGCGGCGGCGGCCGCGCGGGCGACGCCGAGATCGGCTGGGTCGGGTCTCCCATGCCCATGAAGGGGTTCGCCGCTCCGGCTGCGTGCGCAGTGTTAAAGGTTTTCGGAGGGTTAGTCCCTGTTGGAGTGTGGTGTTTGTGTTTGTTTCTATGTGTTTTTTTATGTACAGCAGAACGTCGATTATCCAAACTAATTGAGGGACATGGGTGTTCGGAAAACCAGTATATTCGGATAATCGATCTAAGTAAAAAGCATATTTATGATAATGTTAATCACACTGTAACGGCCAGTGGGAATCAAACTTATTTTCAAAAGTATACAGCGTGTAATAAGATACACTACGCTTGTACCTACATAATCGGTACAATCAACGATCAAAAAAACAACAAGCCCACCGGCTTACGAGCAGGTCACCCACTCAATTGCGGACAGATATCTAGAGGCAATACTGGTCATATTCAGTTTGTGCTTCAAAACATTGCAAGGCAGTATCTAAGCATGTAAATGCTTCAGAAGCAGCTACTGAATGACTGGCGGCGTCAGTTTTGTCAGTCACGAGGTATACAATTTCACTATTCAGCAATATTTGGTGTGCTGAATGTACGTCGTCAACACTCATCCATTGCTGAATCTCTTCTTCGGCAAAGGTAGTGGAGAGAATCGGGGCGAGCGCGAGGTTCTGTTCCAGCCAGCCGGTAAAGCGCCAGTAGCCAGTTCGGTTAAGCGGTCGTTCGAATGATCGACGTCCGGATAATCGACGTTCAACTTTTCTTTTTTTTTTTATTTATTTATATTCCTATGTCTCTTATTTCTACATTAGATTGACTGGCTCGTTGTTATCGTTATGGCCGAGTTATTGTATAAACTGTTTATTGGAGGTAACATATTTGATTACCATGCTAAAGGTCGTGGGTTAGATTTTTTCTGTGTGGTTCTGTACATTGATGTGTTGAAACAGTTTCATTCTGGGTGTTTTTCCATGTTAAAGATAATCTTCTCGGGATACCGCATCGAAGGGTATCGTAATTTGGGACCAGGGGTAGATTAAAAGGGTATGTAGCTCCGGCTGCGCACCGGTTAATCTTTTATGTGGGATTGTTCATAGTATGGGGTGCCTGTTTTTGTGTTATAAATGAATCATAAATTATATATAGGGATAGATTCCAATTCCCATGGAAGGGTTCGCTGTTCCGACTTCGTACGCTGTTTTAGTTTTTAGGGGTTAGTCAGTTGTGGTATGGTGAAGTGCTCGTAAGTGTGGGGTATTTGGTTTGTACAATAGATAAATTATATGGATATATAGGCCAATCACCATAGAAACATGTACATATGTTCAGTGATACTAAAAAAAGTACAGTGAATTTAATTCATCTTATTATTTTGATTGGATTACACTTTTCTTTGCTCTTTGCACAGTTATTTTGCCATTTATGTAAAATAAAAGTGTAATTCAATTGGACACATTTTACAAGTATAATGTACTAGCATTAATAAAGTCCCGCACAGGTTAACTGACAAGTTATTAGAATGACGTAAGTTAAAAATTACTGATTCGTGAATAATAACTAACCAATCAATCATGATGAACTTATATGATAACCAGCTGTTAACTGATTAATAACTGGTAATCATACAAGTCACTAGGAACTCTCCGGGACTTCATGAATGCCGTAATATTAACTTCCCCAGCATAGAGAAATAAGTGGATAGATACAGCAAGCTGATCAAATTCAATAATTGGTAGAAAATGCTTGAGGCATTAAGTCCGCCGCATTGTACGATTTTTTTTTAATGTAAGTGCAATAAAAGTATCAATAAATAAATAATCAAATACTTGCTGCATCTATAGCACTTTACGAGCGGGCGCAAACAAAATAACGCAAAAAGTGATACTGATTTTACCCTCTGTAAAAACTTTTTCAGGGGACGCCCATTGTTACATGAGCTAAAATGGGGGGACGGGTCTGAGAAAAACTCACAGTGTCGTTTAGGGGGAACGGGGAGGTCTATGAAAATGTTACATCAACTTTGTAAATCAGATATACGCTAACATTTTGTAAAAAAAATCTCGACTTGATTCCGCACGTCCCAGTTGAGGCAATGTGAAATTATTATTAAGAAAGTAAAAATTACAAAACACAATTGTCAATAAAATCCGTCATTTATGGACAGACCCACTTTAACTGTTCAGTTAAGGGAGGCGGCAATTAGTCCAATTTTATTATTTCCTATGAAATGAAAAAATATAGTTATAATCGTTTCTACTGTAATCGCACGCATAGGTTTGACCTCAAGCCTGTGTTGTGGAAGAATAAGAATATTTATTTGATAAGCACGGTAATTGAATCGTGTGATTTTAAAACAACACAAGTCACATGTGTTTTTAAAATAACACTTGCCCATTTTTTTTTTATTAAATTATTTACACCTACCTATTGATTTACATTACAAAAAAAAATTGTAGTTTATTCATACAGAAATCAATATAATATGCTAAAATATTGCTGTTGTAGATATTAGTATTTTAATAAAAACAGTTTTTTCTATTTCCTGCAAAGTTGTAATGAAAGGACATGTGTCGTTTTAAAATCACACGATTCAATTACAAATTATATAAGTGGTAACTTGTGGTGGCCTTCTTTGTCTTTACGTTAGAAAGTGGCGCATATATTTATTTATAATATGCTTCAATTACGCTATGCGCCCTCGCATAATAAGAGTATTTCATCTTGGGAGTCATTTAAATAACATCGGCTACTTAAACCCGGTCGTACGTATGTGCGTTTTACGACGATATCAAAAGTGGAAGCGCAAAGCATAGATATCGATGTCTTTGGTTGCTGTTTACCTCGTTTTAAAACCCAGATCTTCAGGTCACCACTAACAATCTAGCTTGAAGCTTTTGTTTATTATCCTGCATAGTTTAGTTCTAGAATTAGACTAGATTAAGTTTTGCAAATTGGAACACCACAATCATCGTATGCTATCGAAACATGTTTTGGCGAGTCAACTAGGCATATCCATATTTAGAAGCTTCATTGTTTCCTTGCTGTTTTGTGTCGCTAATATTATTTAAACTATAATTATTAATGATCGTCCCCTTACTACTACAAAAACTAAACGTTTGCGTTAATTTCCTCAGCCGTTTCCCGTTAACAATTAACCCATCTATATACAAAAGGAGCTCTCACCTTGCGTGTCAGTGTTATTGAATACATTTGTGAAGTTAGCGTCAGAGACGAAGGCGCCGGCGTTGGGCGCGGCGGGGAAGCCGGCGCTGGGCAAGCTGGGCATGCTGGGCGCGTTGGGCGCGGGGAAGGCGGCGAAGCCGTTGTTGGGCCACGCCGGCTGGGCGGCCGCCGCGCCGCCTAGAAGAGGGGTCAGTGCTCACTTGCCCACCTGGCTTGTCTTACAAGCGTTTGGAATTATCGAACATCCTTAAGTCTGGATGTTTTCCATGTTTGAGATGTCCCTGCCTGGTTAACGTAGCACAGAGTATCCTAGTTTGGGTCCTGGACGAGTGATTGTGCTGTGCGGAAATTATTATTATTAACAATAGCCTTAGTCTAAGTGTATTTCCATGCTTGTGATGTCCTTGTGTGGTTGCCATAGCACAGGGTATCCTAGTTTGGGACCAGTACGAGTGATTGTATTTTGTGAAAGTTATCATTATTCCGCCGCTGGTACCTAAATCCAAAACCTGTCGCGGGATTATAACACTGCACGATAACTTTGTTTCGTAACTTCAACCGAGAAGCACTGTCTCTGGCTTTCTTAAAATTTAAGGAAGAAGTAGGTATGTGTACTGTGCTACACCATTTTCCAAAAGCGTTCTGGGATGTGCGATATATGTTATTATGGTATTATTATCTACAAATACTTAATCCTGCACCGACTTTGTACATAAGTATTTGCACTGTCCAATTCTACAAAGGAGTTGGTTCTGTTTATCTTCAGATAGTTGTTTTACATTTATGTAGGTAAAACGCATAGCTGTTGAATAGAATGTTAACAACACGGTTTTCTTGACACAATTTGTAGTCTGCTAACCCAATGCATTCCTGTGGTATAGCTACTACGGTTATGATTCTACTCGGCTATTTACCCGAAATTTGTAAATTGAAATTGAACCTGCCCCTGCCTTAAAATAGAACGATTGCCGCTAACAGATAAACCAAACAGGTTTCCGGGAGCGTCTAAATAGTTTTAAGAGAAATTTAACTTGGTAATTTACGCATCACACTAAGTCAATTACTCACACATACACTGTAAAGTCAGTGAGCGATGTGCAAACGATCTGTGAGTATGATCACGTGACCGCCAAAAAGATCTGTGCGGACTATACTTATGTTGAAAAAAAAAATCAATATCTTCGAATAATTTTTTTTCACGAGCCAATGGGTGAATTCCCGTGAACTTACCCATTTCGGGTAAATATCCGCGCCGAACCACAACTCTAGATACAACCTGTGCAACTTTTGTCGTACCACTTACCTCCACCAAACATGTCGGCGAAGGGATTCCCCAGCGAGAGCAGATCGTCCGAGGCCTTACTCTGCGCGGGCGCAGCCGCGGCCGGCGCCGGACCGAACAGGTCCACTATGGACTGGCTCGTGCTAGTCGGGGCGGCTTCGGCCAGGAACGGGTTGCTGGCGGCCGAGTTGGTGGGGGACTGCACCTTGTTCTGTGGCCGGTAAGGGCGGGATCGCTTTAGCACCGTCTCGGCATCAGAAGTGGGATCGTGGTCTCCAAGATAAGGAGGCTAGACTGCTCTAAGAAGAGCCCGATCAAGTCCACGAGTTGTGTTGGTCGGGCTGCTTCGGCTAAGAATGGATGGCTGGCGGCCGTGTTGGTGGGAGACTGCGCCTTTAACGAAACCTATGTGACAAGCTAAGACAAAGTAAAAACTAAATTAAGAGAGCAATGTACTAACAAACTGTATTCACAGTTTGGTACTATTAAATAACTTGTAACTTATATTATTTATTAACTTATAAATAAAATCCCATTATGAAGCAATAATCACACACGACATAAACATATTTCCCGTAACTGTGTGATTGTGACACTCACGTGATATGGATGGAACAAAAGCTACCAAAATTAAGTCTTTAGATCAGTACTGTGAAAATATATAATTTTTTCACGATTATTTCCATTTTGTAGCTACGATTATCACGACATAACTTTAAATAATTCCGGACAGTAAAACGGTACTTTATTAACTTCATTACGGAACCACTTACCTGAATTTTAAATAATAAGAGAGAGAGTGAAGAGTAGTGATTAAAATACTGCTCTACTGACGGGAATAGTTTTAAGTTATATAACGGTACCCCAGTTTAGCTACGAAATTTAAAACAGAAAATCAAATTCCCCGCCACCATCGTTCTATTATCGTTTCACCTTAAGGGGCTCCAACTAGCGCCAACACTTTTTTTACAGATCGAATTTTCAAAATGTGTCTGTACAATCTCTGAATCATGTTAATAGTAATTTTTTAGACCCACGGCTGTGAACCTAAGGCAAAAAACCTAGGACTACATAGAATTAACGCCAAAAACGGCCGTTTTTTGGCATAAATGCTATCTAGTCCCAGGATCCTAGGTTCTTTGTCGTCCTAAACCACTGTAAACACGATGGAAAGATTGTATGAAAATGGTTACACGCTGTCTAAAAAATTGTGTTAAATTATTTGGAAATAAACAATAACTTTACTTTAAAAACCTATTTAGAGGCTAAACATTCCACCCATGCCTGGACTTGATTTCGCGACCTCTCGCTAACCGTGCCAGAGGTCGCGGGCTCAAGTACCGGCAGGGGTGGAATTTTTAGCCTCTAAATAGGTGTTTAAAAATTGTCCTCAGCACGGGATAGTGCAACAAAAAGAATATAATTTCTATACTACAGACAATTTTTGCAAATACGATCTGTAAAAGAAGATATGATTTTTTTCACTAGTGGCGCCAATTAACACACTGGATCATCTTAAGGATATAACCCGTTACTTTCTTGCATGAAGCAATTCGTGTAAAAAATTGTAGAAACAGTGATTTAAAATTTAAATGAACACCATAAAAATAGACACACAAATTGAAAATACATAGTAGGCACCCAAATATCAACAATAACATGAGATTAATATAACCCGCGTAAAACTGCGAACGTTTTCATAAAACATAATCCGTGATTTAAACACCCCATTTGAGACAACACTTAAATAAAATATACATAAAATTACACTCGTTATTCATAAAGCAATGACTTAAACCTCGTTTAGCCAACGTATATTTGACATATCAGTCCATGCTCGAGACAGGCGACCTTCTAGTATATTCTCCGAACGGAACTGATATGTTCTCAAAGCGAAGAATATTTTCAGCTTAAATTTCTGTTCGGCGAGAATATTCCCGGAAAGCGCCCTTCCCTAACTCACCATTTAAGAAACTTTATGAATACCGTCTCGCAACCATCGGCTGCGCCAATGCGTAAGTGAATTTGACCCATAACACAATGCATTTAACGCCCAATTTACGTTGTGAACAAACACAGAAGCTTTGGAACCCGACTAGAGGTAAAATCTTACGAGTATCACAGATATATCTTCGTCCCCAGTCCACTCTTCGCCTTGTAATAAGTGCACCTGAAATATTGATGTTAAAAGTCAAGTTTTCTTGTCAGGTTTGCCTTGTCCATTATCCAGAGTACTTTATCAAGTCAATAATGTTCGTTGCATATTTTATTGTAAGCTTCAAGCGACTGTTTCAAGTCAAGTATCTAATACACAAAAAAAAAAACTGTTTGATATCTACTTTTATACTGGTTGATTTTCACATAACACTGGTTGACGGCTACACTGTTCTGGTTAATGGCTACTGTATACTGTTTATTGTCCTACCTACTAACAGTTGCAAGCTGGCTTATCCCGAATAATTCCAGAATTACCTTGTACTGGTTAATGGCCGCCTCCTCTTCAGCCAAGGCCTGCTGCTTGAGCGAGTCGTCAATGAGCAAGGCGCCGTTGTGCGACTGGCGGTCGATGCGGGAAGTGGCCGCCGCGTTCCCGAAAGCGGATGAAGTGCTCGACAGGGCTCCCATCACGCTGGCCACGCTCTTCTGGGCACTGTAGAGGGAAAATACAAGTTGCAGGTTGTGAAAATATACAAAAATTCACGCCTGTATCCCAGAGCGGTAGGCGGAGACCAGGGATTGGCGCTTGCCACGATCCTGACAGATCGCTTTCGCTTCCTCAACATTCATTAGTCGTTGCATGCACGCACGCCGGTTTCGAGTACTTTTAATACATCCCCTATTTGTTGGAAGTATGTCCGCCTGGGACGTGCCTTACCGGCCCTTCCACACACATTCACTCGATATATTTATTTCGTCAATCTTTCTTCCTTCATCCTTTCCACATGTCCAAACCAACGCAACATTCCTTCCTCAATTCTAGTCACCACATTCTCTTTCAGTCCACAACGTTCTCTAATCAAACTATTGCGTATCCTGTCATTCAAAGTAACACCAGACATACTTCTCAAGGACCTCATTTCTACTGCACTAATCCAACTTTCTTGCTTCTTTTGCCATACCCATGTCTCGCTACCACACACAAGTGTTGGGACCAGCACTCCATTATGGATAGCCAATCTAGCTGTTTTGCAAGTTATCTGGGAACTAAAACTTTCGTAAGCACTAAACATTCTTAACTTCAATCAGCGACGAGCGATTGACGACGCGAGCTCCGTCTCTACTCACCATGATCAAGCTCTTCGAATTAGAGCGAAACCTGGTCGGACTCTTCCGACGAATTCGGAATTAAGTTATCATAAACAGCCTATATACGTCCCACTGTAGGGCACAGGCCTTCTCTCAGAGAGAGAGAGTGTGGGCTTAATCACCACGCGTGCCTACCGCGGATTGGCGATTTCAAGCGCTGAGGTATGTGAATAGCTCAGACACCCAGGTTTCCTCACGATGTTTTCCTTCACCGTTAGCGAGTGGTATTGCTACTATAACTTCACAAATGTACATAACTTAGAAAACAAAGTCATAGGTACATGCCCGCACTGGGATTGAACCTGGGTCTCCCGTTTCCGAGTCCAATGTTCTACCCACCGCCGGATTAAGTTAAGATTGGAGATTATTACGATTCCACTCGTACTCGTCCACCGCTAGACATAGGCCTCCCCCGCGGCACACCACTTTCTTCTGTCCTCGGTCATCCTCACACAGCCGCTGCCGGCGATCTGCCTCAGATCGTCGGTCCAGCGAGCTGGTTCTATGCCACAGGGAAGAGAAGTGGTCCCTAACATTTTTGATCTCGTTACCCTTGTGATCTAATAGGAAATGAGATTTACCCCACGTCATTGCTCATAAAGAAACCCGCATATTCATTTTGTCTGTTGTGTATTAAGTTTTCTTTCTGTTGTTGTGCATATTATGTTGCTTATGTGCTTGTTTTGTTTCTGTGATGTATCTTGTTGGTATAATAAATATCTTTCTTCTTCTTCTTCTTCATACTGGCCCCGCAGCATAGCCGTGTTAGAGTTACCATTTAATGACAATTTGACTTAAGTGCTTTAATCCGCCGACCCTAGATTATAATGCAGCCTATACATACACGTCCCACTGTAGGGCACAGGCCTTCTCTCAGAGAGAGAGAGAGAGAGTATGGGCTTAATCACCACGCGTGCCCACCGCGGAAAAAATCGCGCGGACACCTGAGTTTCCGAGGTGTTCACATACCTCAGCGCTCGAGATTACCAATCCGCGGTGGGCGCCCTAGATTACACTACAAAAATTGATCGATTACTTTTTTTATAACCGGTTATCACCGGTTTACATCAAATAAGAAAATTTAATTGAATTGAATTAAATTTATTAAACGCCACATAGATACAGGAAAAGTAAACATAGAAAATAAGGCAGATACAAGACAAAAGCCGAAGAAATGTGAAGCTAAAAGTGAGAAAAACAGACTGAACTCACGTGGCAGTCTGCGTGGGCGTGTTGGCGGCGGACCCCTTCTTCCCCTCGAGCGTAGCGAGGTGACCCTCCAGGGCGTCCAGCAGGCTGCTGGGGGCGCGGGTCAGATCCGGGATGTCGCCTTTGTCTATGCCGACGTTCTCCGCCACCTGAGGGTGTAATAGCCATTGTCCTAAATATTGAACGGCAGCAGCGCGTTTTAACGTCAAAAGGCGCGACTTTCACATTAATTATCAAATTCTCATTTCAGCGCCACAAAACGCAGAGACTCATAAAAGGGTTGAAACCCTTGGGCTCCTACCTACATTCCGAGAAAAACGCGCGCAATGATAGTTTAGTACAAATAGAACCTTTTTGCACTGTAATTTTACTTTCGATAAACTGTCAGTTAAAACCCTTTTATTTCAAATGCACGTCGTGCCCGTGAAGGTCAGTAAATGTAATGCTACAATTGTAAATAATAATATTCAATGTATGCGACTACATAATCGTCTAATATTCGTTTCCCACGTGATCGAAATTATTTTTAATATTTTTAAATAAAAAACGCCATGATATTTGTGATGTTTCATTCCATGTTTGTGATGTCCTTGCTTGGTTGCCATAGAACAGGATATCCTAGTTTGGGACCAGGTTGTGTGGAAGTTATTATTATTACATTAACATCTCGGTATTCCACAGTAAAAAAAAAACAATAAAATATATCTTTTACGTTTGCACAGATTAGGAGTCTTTTTAGTTTTGTTTATTTAAAGAGTTCTTGTATCGAGTCAAGGTATCACTAGAATCTGACATACGTAGCAACTCATTTATTGGCGTACTTCCGTGCATGAACTTTTGACTTGATGACTACTTGCGGATTCGGAGACTCTGGTTCTTTTTTCGTTTTAAAAATTAACTGAAGCAGCCGAAATCTAAATACAGTATTTCTCGTGATAAACCACTAACATCTACTGGCGGAAATATGCCGAAAGTTGCCGGGAACAGCTCGCGGGTGATAAAATACTCCCAATGTTCTCGAGGGAATAATCCAGATAACAATCGACACTTGGATTTGAAACAAAAATAGTATCATGACAGTAATACAGGATTATTTCTACAATACGCAATTCCTGATACACGTTGGCTCACCGGCTGTCAACCTATTCTTGGTCGCCATTCTCACCGACTATCCAAGGCGTGGGGCACATAGGAAGAACGTGGGACGAGGGCGCGTTACATAGATTTCGCGACCTAGTCGCGACTTATCTATGAGGGATATGTCCCATCGCTTCAGTACGTTTTATATGAAAGTGAATTGAAAGGACATCGCGACTTTTACGCGCCCTCGTCCCACGTTCTTCCTATGCGCCCCAAGCCTTTGTCCACCATCTTCCCCTAATGAAATGCCCCACTTAACTTCATAATTTTTGTGATTACATACATACGACATACATAAACTTAACCTGGGGTAGGCCAGGGACTGACACTTGCCATGGTCCTAACAGATCACTTTCGCTTCCTCAACATTCATTAGTCGTTGCATGCAGACACGCCGGCTTTTGTGATTCGCGTACCTAACTCTTTGAATTTTGTTTAAAATACTTGGACATAGCAGTTTTGACGTTGTTGGCAAAAAGTAAAATACTTGTTCATAGCAGTTTTGTTGACGTTGTGCCAAAAAGTAAAGAAGGAAGTACTGTTTTGTCATAAATACATATTTACATCGAAGTAAAGGCAGATTTAGGAGTTTAAAACAGTTTACAGTTCAGTTTTTTGTTAAGCTCAATAAACATTTTTCATTTTGTTTTGCGTGCTGATAAGTGTTATTGTTACCACATAAAACAAGCGTGAAGATTTTTTATAAATTGATATGTAAATTATGCCCTTATAAGAGCAAAGCTGGCGCCTGTTACATGCATGCCACTGTTTACCCCTTGGAGTAAGCGTTACGTTAGTATTATAAATGCAAAAGTTTGGATACATGGATGTTTGTTATACAATCACACCAAACCGCTCAACGGATTTGGACGAAGTTTGGCATAGATGATAACAGTCGACGGCTTCGGCACGACGCTAGTGGTGCGTCTGATTACCACGCCGGAGGTCATGGGTTCGATTCCCACAGGGGGCCGCCGTACATTTGTACAAATGGCCTCAGTCTGGGTGTATTTTCGTGTTTGTGACGTCCTCACCCGGCTACCAGAGCAGAAGGTATCCTAGTTTGGGACCAGGTCAAGTGATTGTATTATTTATTTAAAAAAAAATAACCCATAGCCAACTTTTTATCTCGGAAAAATACATATCGAAACGCAAAACAAAGTCGCGAGCAACAGCTAGCTGGTAATTGATATTTATGCGTAGAACAACATAGCATAAGCTCATTCATTCTCGCGTCCTCACCGACCCGAGTGAATACTGTTCGACGTAAAGTAAACCGCAGAAAAATCAATGTTTGAAGAAATGAATCTATCTTTGCTGACATTGGGGAAATACATTAAGGTGAAATGGCTTAGCTGGCAACACCAATTGGAAATTGTTATTTAACAAAACACTCCCCAAAGACTGGACAAAGGTGCGTGCAAGAACATTAACACGCACAAAATCTACATACGAATGACGATCATCCTCACCGCGGTTGGTTTTGCTGTCTGTAATAGATATGCACTTTCTGCAGTAACATGCATATTACAGTTTCTGTTTATTTATTTTTTTATGTAGCCTATGTACGTCCCACCACAGGGCACAGACCTTCTCTCAGAGAGAATGGGGTTCATTACCACGCGTGCCCACCGCGGATTGGCAATTTCAAGCGCTGACGTACGTGAACACCTCAGACGCTCAGGTTTCCTCAAGATGTTTTCCATTACGGTTAGCGATTGGATTGGTAACTTAGAAAACAGATCATTGGCACATGCCGGGAGTCAAACCCACGCTCAAAGTATTTTTTATTCAAAATAACACAGAGACGGTGACATACTAAACGTCACAAGGTAAACTAGGTGTCCATTTCAAAAACTAGATCACTTTGGTCAAATGGTCAGCAAAAATAAAAAAAAATGCCAAAACTGTATACTATCTTGGTGGGTTTAAATAGCAGTATAGTGCGAAGGGTTAACCTCAGATGGAGACCACATGCACCCACGTTACTGCCGGGGTGTGGCAACTTAACGAACATCATTGGTTAAATTGGATCCAACAATTGACACTGTTATGCCGAAAAGAAAACAACAGTTCCCAAGATACAGGCTCAATGCACAATGGGTGAGGAAACCTGAGTGTTCGAGGTATTCACATACCTCAGCGCTTTAAACTGCCGATCCGCGGTGGGAACGCGTGGTGACTAAGCTCACACTCTCTCTCTCTGAGAGAAGGCCTGTGCCCTGCAGTGGGACGTATACAGGCTAATAAAAAAAATTATACAGGCTCCGCCTATTTTGGGGCCTGTCGTGGAACCCTAGATTTTAAGCAAAAGATAAATTTGCTTTTCTGTGCATTATTGTGTAAGTAGGGGTGTAATTTTAAATTAGTAGGTATTCTTCACAAATCTTTAAATTTATTTTCACCTTTACCTCACGAAATAGATGGGTAAGTCATACAAAAGCTGTGACCAAGCTTGCTGTACGGCACGACGCTAGTGGTACGTCTGATTACCACGCCGGAGGTCGTGGGTTCGATTCCCACTGGGGGCCGCCATACATTTGTACACATGGCCTCAGTCTGGGTGTATTTCCATGTTTGTGATGTCCTTGCCTGGTTACCATAGCACAGGGTATCCTAGTTTGTAACCAGGACAAGTGATTGTGTTGTGTGGAAGGTATTATTATTATTATTGCTAATTCGTGAGAAAACCCGCGGCTCGGTGGGCTCCGCACGCATTGACTTGTCATTCCCGTGGGCTAGGCCGACTAAGCTGTCAGGATGGTATAGACGCTGGGCAAGCTTACTCCATCTAAAACTGTCCCAGGAACTGCAGCGTCCGAGTGGCCCCTTCACCTATCTGGTGTGAGTGAAGATGTCACTGGACTCTGTATAAATCATCTCATTACGTAGATGCAAAGGCCAACGTTTAATCACTGCTCTAACGAATTGTGGCTATATTCAGAGCGTGTGCAGGTGTGACAATGATAAGTCTGTACCTTCAGGAACTCGCCGACTCGGTCCATGCGGATCAGGAACTTCTTGTAGAGGTCGAGCGCGTCGCGGCAGTTCTTCTTGTTCATGTCAAAGTACTTCTCTAGCAGGTTAATTATGCCGTCGTTGTAGCACGCGAAAAGACTGAAAAAGTAGAAAATAGGTTTCGTAAAGCCGGCACCACACTTGGCCACTCGTGCCTGCGTATTTGGCAAATATTAAACATCCATTGCCTGACGGTATCCTGACGAATCTTAAGCGCTGATTTTTGTTAAGCCTGCAATGTATTCTAAATCGTCGGCGGATACGCGATTACGAATAGCCAAATGAAGTGCCAGCATGAGTGAAGACGATGTCAATCTGTAATATAAAAATGAACCGCTGAATTTCTTGCTAAGCGAAAATCTCGAGAGCAGCTGAACCGATTTCGCTAATTATTTTTTTAGAATATTCCTTGAAGTACGAGGATGGTTCTTACGGAGATTTTTTTTTTTAAATTGCCTAAAAAGTCTAAAATAACACTTTTCTATACTACCATATATAAAACAGATGGCGTTGTGCGAGCAAACGTTGTGTTTCAAAAATAGATGGCGTTGTGCAAGCGATCGTTGTGTTTCAAAAATAGATGGCGTTGTGCCAGAATCGTGTAAACTGATTCTGCGGCGGTACGAAGTTCGCCGGGACAGCTAGTTGAAAATAAATACTACATTTACGTATGATTTTACTAATTCATCAGATCACCTCTTATGTTACGCGCACCAAATCCTGAACGATTCCAATCGTCTAAATGCCAAATTAGTATGGAATTTGACTGACGAATGAAATCGCCGAGGATTTGGTGCGCTTAATTAGGCGCCTGATCGCTTGATTTATTAAGGGGCTGAGAGCTTCCCGCCAAGAATGTCTGAATGAATTCATGATCTGAATATGATCCTTTTCCCATGGTTCCTATTGGTCTCTGAGACTACCCAAGGACACTCCCTTGAGACATATAAATAGTCTGGCGAAAAAACTTCGTTTGCGCGATGTAGAATCATCACATCAAGTGCGAGAATACCACACGTTGACGTAAAGCTTAATTAACATTGTTCTCGAGGATAACAGCTGTTAGTCAGGTCAAACTCAGTGCAGTACAGCTATTACTGCTCAAGGTGGTGATTCAGCAGTTCAGTCCTCCTCTCGCTGCCTCTTGTAAAAGTGAGTTGGGATCAGTAAGACCCTATTTCTCCCGCCAAGGAAATGAATCAGATGACGGGAGAAGGGAACGAGGCATTATCTTCTTCTCGAATGTTTAATTCGATTGCTCTTTGTGGCTACCCAATCCCATTGACACTTACCCCCGGTTTCTCGTACACTGACAAGCTGTTAATCTACTGTTAACAGCTGTCAGTAGTTTTTTTGTATGCACTTTGGTCAATTGACAGATGTTAACGGTAGATTAACAGGGTGTTAGTGTACGACAAACTGGGGGTTAGCCTGACCAAAAAAAACTTAAGTTTATTTATTTATTTTATTTACATAAATATTGCAACATGACAGTAATTAGGTACACCAAAGCGTTGCAGGACTCACCGTATCAAGTCCCGGAAGAGCAGCATGAAGCACATGTTGATGACGCTGTTAGTGAGGTCATTGGCCGTACAGTCAAATTCCAGCAACCCATCAAGCTGTGCTTGCAGCACGGGCAGAGTCTTCAGCAGTTTCTCGGCGTTCATCATCCGCAGTGAACCCTCTTCCTTGCTGGAAGTGTAAAATGTGGCATTATGAATTTAGAAATGTTTTTTGAGACTAGGGATCACTTTCTTTTTTAAGTGATTGATGGAACCAAAAACACCGGCAACTTGAACACCCTAAAAGAAGTGAATTAATTAGGATTTGCCTTAGTGTGGAAAATATTCGGAGAGTCATTCTACACATCAGTTAAGTGAAAAATGTTTTAAGTGCACTCAATGCCTTGTGCAAAGTTAAATGCTTCACCAAGACCTCTTTGCCAGTTCATGCAAGGAAAACATTTTGTAGTCTTCCTGCATGTCCAGCAATTTTCTGTAAACACCACACTTAGGCCTTCAAATTTATAAGAAAGTTAATTTAAACATTTTGTCCTAGGAAAGGTGTAAAAGTGGAAGCTAAATTTGTTGAAGAAGCGAAGTTGGTTCTGAATTCTCTATAGAGCACTAATGGCCTATTACTATAAATGATCCATAGATAGATAGTCCGAATTCCATCGACAGCTTTTCTTTACAGCTTATGCCAAATACCAACTCTCGGCAGGCTTATTTACGCCGAGATCAAATAAGGAACTGGCTTTTAGCACCTATCAGACCTTATGGAAGTCGAGATCAATCAGCCCGTCCTCGGACATAGGGCTCCCCACGGCATGCCACATCTTTCTGTCCTCAGCCAGTCGCTGCCAGCAATCTGCCTCAGACCGACGGTCCAGCGAGCTGGTGGGCGTCCTACGCTGCACACGAACATTTGCACCCCATCGACTATCGGTTCTTTGGCATATGGGACCAGACCTCTGCCACTCAAGAAATCAAGATAAGTGTAAAATATAAACAGGCCTACTCACCCCCTCTTGACCTTGCAGAAGTCGAAGGCGACGGTACGGTACGACAGCGCCTTCTCATTGAGATACTTGGCGTAACGCCGGATGAACGGGGACATGTCATAGCCTGTTACATGAAGAGATGATTTAGATTGTTATTTAGGCAATGTCAGCTTATTAGCTTACCACCCATCCCAGCGGTGGTAGCTGAGCGGTAGAACGCCGGCTTTTCATTCGGGAGGTCGTGGGTTCGAATCCCGGCATGTAACAATGACTTTGTTTTTTAAGTTTCGTACATTTGTGAAGTTATAGTAGCAATACGACTCGCTAACTGTGAAGGAAAACATCTTGAGGAAACCTCAATGTCTGAGGTGTTCACATATCTCAGCGCTTGAAATTGCCAATTAGTACATGCGCCGGGGTTAGAACCCACGACCTCCTGAATGTGAGGCAAGCATTATACCTACCGCGATACCACCGCTTATACATACACGTAAAACACAGAAAAAATAAGCTTAATATAAAAGTAAAGAGGATTTTACTCCCCACTATAAACCGCAAACGAGCCTTTTAATATAGCAGAACTATGAAAGTTATCTGAACAATTGGTTCGACCTAGACAGTGAAAATAAGGTTAACCACGATCGGTAATTATTGACAATTACAGTGCAACCAACTGACATAAAATGCTATCGTGTATTAAGTGCATATTAAGAATAGTTTTGTGACGCTTTTAATACAGTATTGACTTTATATTCCAGATTAGTGTAGCGGGTAATTGATTTATTTTTACGGTTTTATATGTAGCTACGACAAAGCGGAGTGGAAATTATGTTTTTGCGCACAGATGTATGCGTTGCAAGATAAATAATCAAGGCGCACATCTTTCTACTCTGGGCCACGAATCAGAAAGCCTCTGTGGCAAATAACACTGTTTTAGGCTCCGTAGACAAAACTGCGAATCGGCGCGATGCGAATTCGCAACGCAGAAAACCGCGAAACGAATTGCTGCGATGCGATGTGGTGCGGCAAGGCATCTGCCTTCCACGGTGACCATTCCTTCGGCGACCGTCAACCGTACTGAATTGTAAACTAGGTCGTTAGGCCCTATGAGCCCATACACAAAACTGCGATGCGACGTCGCATCGTAAAAATCTGCGAACTCGCGCGACGCATCGCAAGAACTTGCGACTTGATTCGCATCGACGTACATAATAGTGATAAATGGATGAACGCTAAATCTTCTTCGTTTATTTTTCCTGTATCTTCTTAGCAATAACAGAAGTGAGCACTTCTTTCTATACGATCAATGTCACAACCTAGTTCAATACGGTTGACGGTCGTCGAAGGAATGGTCACCCGAATCGTGGAGGGGAGATGCCGTGCCGCACGAAATCGCATCGCAGTAATTTGTGTCGCAGTTTTCTGCGTTGCGAATGCGCAACGCGCCTATTCACAGTTTTGTGTACGGAGTCTATGTAATTACTTACTTTAGTGAATAAGAACTAAGACACTAGATTACTGAAATACCTACTGAACTAAACAGACGCAGAAACAAAACAAAAACTTAAAATATAAAAGCCAAAAGTGCTACCGGCTATAAAATAGTGCTACCCAACGCCAAACAAATACAAGAAGCACCACATTCAGCTATTTTTCCAATAAATCGAAGATCAACTTTACTAAACATCATCCAAACGTTGTTTCCATAATTTAACTGATGTGACCATTAACCTCACCAATTTACACCTCTCATCTGGGCCCAACTTCATAGAACTATTATTCTTGGTTTACTATGACAATTCCATGTAGGTAATTACATCCCATAGCCGATTGATCTACAGATAAACAAGTAGCAAGACTGCTACGCAAAGTACACCGAACTGTCATTATAAACTTTGAATTGTTGTTTTATGAAACGCGGCCCTGCATACCACATTTCGAATAGATATAATTTTTTTCACAAATAAAAACTGGCGTATTAGGTATGTCCTTGAATTACCAAATCCTCCATACGTTAAATATAACTGATGTGACCACTCAAACGCTACATTATCTGGGCCCAACTTTCAAAGTTACGTACATCTGCGAATGTGCAGTAGCAATACCACACGCTAACCGTGAAGGGAAACATCGTGAGGAAACCCGCGGCTTGGTTGGCTCCGCCCGTATTGACTTGTCTTTCCTGTGGGATAGGCCAACTAAGCTGTCAGGATGGTATAGGTGCTGGGCAAGCCTACTCCATCTAAAACAATTTCCCAGGCACTGCAGCGTCCGAGTTTGTGTCGAGATATTTATGAAGAGTTAAATTTAAAAAAACTAGCGTATTCGATAGCTACTGTCACGCACGTTCATTTTGCTGTCTTTTAAACCACCCAAAATTAATGCAGCAATATATGTAACTAAGCGACATAACGAAACAAAACTAACGGTGTTATTTATAAAAACCGGCCAAGTGCGAGTCGGACTCATGAAGAAGGGTTCCGTACCATTATCTATACAACATTAGACGAAGATCGAATTTGAGAACAGTGAGCGCCATCTATAGAAACCAACAAGAAGCGTTTAGTATTAACATTTAACGACATGACATCGGCGCATCGGTTACATAGATGGCCGCTGGATGGGGAGCGCTGTCTTTAGACAACGTTTGTCGTATGGGAGCCCCCCTTAAATATTTATTTTATTCTGTTTTTAGTATGTGTTGTTATAGCGGCAACAGAAATACATCCAGAGCCTAGTGACAGACAGACAGACGGACAGTGAAGTCTTAGTAATAGAGTCCCGTTTGGCGCCCTTCGGTTACGGACCCCTAAAAACACGATTCCTCTAAAACACTCCTCAGAGGTGGTTTAAATCTGTGTTTACGTCTTTTCTTTTACCACAGACTATTTTAACTTTCTCTGAGGAGTGTCTTAAGGAATCGTGATTTTATAAATAAGTCCCAATGAATTTATTTATCCGTACATGTATTAAGTATTTGCATGAACCAAATTAGACTACAATTAGGTGCAGAAAATAAAACAAAATCACGTTGTCTAGTCTAACCCAGGTCTTCGTCCCGGTTTCGCTTGTTAAGAGACAACACTGGCAGGCCAATGAGTGCCACTCCCATTACTAGCACGCCTATTGGAAACGAAAAACAAACTTTAGCAAAACGTTACAAGAACCAATAAACCGACTGCTAAAAGAGACCAGGCGGTAGAGTCTCTTAAATGGATAGTTGTTCAGTAGAGTTAGAGTAGTACGGTAATTAGCACGACACTAGCCGTTATTTGCCTCTACTTTCTAGTTTACTATATAGCATTACAATGTCATTCCAATGGTATAACCCGTGCAACTTAGCTGGGCGCCTCGCGCGATTCGATCTTCTTCGCGAGAGATGCCTATCTAATTTGGGCGGGTTATACAATTAGAATGCCATTGTACTGTTTTTGCTTAGTAGACTAGAAAATAGAGGCAAATAACAGCTATTGTCGTGCTAATAACATTCTATAGAACAATTATATGTGTACTAGACTCTAGGCCCTAGACTCAAACATAGATTGTGCTGTGTGAAAATATTAAAAAAAAAATGGTTGCAGTCATTATCCAATGCAATTGATCGCCTGTCGTGTCGGGATTGGATCCGTTCTAAATAAAATGACGAAGTATATATATTCCACAATGAACTATACAGGGCGTCCCAAAATTATGGGCCATGAAGGGAAAGTACCTTAAATATCGTAGATAGGGTATTTTGCTGAAAGAAGACTTTATATTATTTTTAAAAGTTAGTAATTCTGCATTCAAAGATTTTTTTTTAAATCTTTCCTTTCCTTTCCTCGTCTGGGAATCGAACCGACTTAAATGTAAAAAAAAACACCCCTACTTTTATGATGCCAATCGAAAATATGGCCAAAAACTAAGAACTCTTCTTAAGTAACATAGTATTTTAAAAGAAAGGAACAGCGTGAAATTAATAATTTTAATCAAATTAAAAACATACATGAAACTGCCGTAGTCAATTAAGTGGGTATTTTTTGTAAATTAATTAATTAAATGCTCAAAATGTGATCCCTCTTGTCTTACGCAAATCGCCTATTTTTTAATGAGTCCGCAGCCTGTTTGTTGATTTTCTTATCTTTTTCTGGTGAATACTCGATATGATATGGCACAATTCTGTTTGTAACTCGCCCATGTTCTCGTATCGCTTTTTGTATAGCATATCTTTCACGTTTCCCCAAAAGAAGAAATCTAATGGTGTAAGGTCCGGGGATCTGGCCGGCCATCTAATCGGTCCATTCGTACCAATCCAAGTAGGAAAACATTAATTTAGAAAATCTTAAGAAGAGTTATTAGTTTTTGGCCATTCTTTCGATTGGCATCATAAAAGTTCGACTCCCAGACGAAGCAAGTAAGTTTTAGAAAATCTTTGAATGCAGAATTACTAACTTTTAAAAATAACATAAAGTCTTGTTTCAGCAAAATACCCTATCTACGATATTTAAGGTACTTTCCCTTCATGTTCCATAACTTTGGGACGCCCTGTATATATTATTCAAACTTAGATGCTTGCAACCTAGCCATAGCCATAACATAACAAGTGCAACCAAATGTAGCGTAAAGCAGCGTGGTGCTAAACGACATAAACTGTGCGACGTAGATTTGACAGTGTCGATGTTAAAGCAAATTAAACAATCTTATAATATATTAAACGGGTCTTACCGCGATTTATTATTAGGTAAAATTAATATATTTATATAATACGTATGAGCATCGCGAGTCATTAAAAATACTTAAACAATCTAAGTTCAGTTTTAAGCCTTTAGGATTGAAGATTGATTTGTCTCTCCTGTAAATACTCGCATAAAATCTCTTCGCTTCGGCTGCAGTCGGGTAATTAACCTCCTAAAATAAAAATACAGCACACAGGTTTTCACATATAATTACGCATACCTACGAATTGCTGTTGTAATTTGGCGACAATTATCTTACATGTAAACTGAATAAATAAATCAATAAAAAATAAACAAACAAACCATTTATAGTTAAAACTATAAATGGTTTGTTTGTTAAGCTATAGTTGGAAACCAGCAATTCTCTTTGCTTTAACATCGACAACTGAACCCAGCGACGTGTACGGACAAACGGACAAGCCCCCGGACCTCTAGACTCACCGATACGTGCTCCAGCCGCTCCTTCCGAGTGAGCAGTAGAGGAAGAAAAAAAAACAGATTTTCAAATGCAAAGTGTGGCACAGGTAGGTTGTGTGGCTTCGAAGACGAAAATGGGACTGGTAAATCAGATAAACTGAAGCTGATTTTACCAAAGACAAGATGTCAACAGGACCTCAATTCTGTTAGTGCATAGTGCATACACGGATACACGTTCGGGTCACGTGTTGTTTCATAGCATTGACGCCTAGAAGGTGTGCGCGCGTAGATTTAAAGCAGATTTGAAATGAAATCGCCACGTTCGTGCAGTGGTCATTGTACTACAATGCATTAACAGAATCTAGGCCCACTTCACGTGTCATTAAAGGTTAATACTACCTTGAAGTGAGTTCAAATCAAACCAAATAAGCTCTCAATTATATTTCCAAGCGAGTTGCATATTTCTAGTAACTGCATGTACAGATTGCGAGGTCAGATAAAGGTTTTAGTAGGGCTTAGTAGGGCCTTCAATACAGAACTTTAGACGGAATGCTTAAGTTACACATTTAACTGATCTAATCGCAATAAAAAAATAATGTTTTTTTGTCCATTTTTTCTCCAAAACGATCTAATCTTGAAATAGACAAATATGTTTAACTTGTCACGTTCATTAAGACGCAGTTTCTGCGCTAATTTCTAATTAGATTTAGATAAGAGTAGAATTTTCAGTCGGATGATATAAAAGGCAAACCATAATTTAAGTAAGTGCCTACACTGCTTTTAGCAGCGCATTAGTATCACTTACAATGGATTTAAAAGCCTTTTATGTTAAAAAAAAAACAATATTCATTGTACGTACAGAAACAAATCATGATAGGACTTAGTAATTTATTTGAACGATTATCATTTATTTGAACGAAACTACAATCGAAACATTAGAGTGTTTTGTGACCTCATTTTTCATACAGTTCGTATGAAGTGCAGGGGTCTGGCAGAGTCACAGTATGACGTACCATGGCTCCGAGGTCGCGAGCCAATGACCTGCTAAGTTCAGTGGTCACATAACACTATACGTAACGCCATAAAGTATACGTCCGAAGTTGTGCATAAAAAGACCACTCGAAGACAAGTTAGGCGTTTTATACGTTCATTCTGAACTAAACTGGACCAAAAACTTTATTATCGGTTTTATTTATAAAACCACGATTCCCTTAAAACACTCCATAAAAACAGTAAAAATTGTCTGCGGTAGTCTTTCCCTTGTAAGTCTCTACTAAACTATTTATACGGCGTTTATGGAGTGTTTAAAGGAATCGTGTTTTTTATAAGAAACATGCGTTTACTATCTGTATAAGCAGTAATTGCAAAAGAAATAGGCTCAGAAATATAGGAGAATTTATTTAGTTCTAAATGTCGGGTATAATATTTATGTTCGTAAGAAAGTACATTACGTTTCAAAGCACTGAAGTCAAATACAAATAAATACAAATACAAATTATTTATTGGATAAAAACGGTTTACAATGAGACACTTATCCTAAAGTACAAATTGTTTCCCACTTGGCAACTGTCACCTTGCACTGGCCATTCGACCGCATCGCAGAGTGACAGTTCTACAAGAAATGGTTCTTGAATGAATGATATGAATGAAGGGCCCAGAACCAGCAACGACTGATAGATTTCCGTTTTTTACAATTTTTATCAGCGGTTCTTTTACATCTAAGGGAAGATAAGATAAGATAAGATGAGATAAGATGAGATAAGATGAGATAAGATGAGATGAGATGAGATGAGATGAGATGAGATGAGATGAGATGAGATGAGATGAGATGAGATGAGATGAGATGAGATGAGATGAGATAAGATAAGATAAGAATATTCTTTATTGTACACTAGAGCACATGACATAAAAATTTTAAAAATAATTTTAAAAGTAATTTGAAACGGAATATACTTGGTTCTACACTCGCAATCCGATTAGAAAACTTAATTCCTACAATAAAAAAGCAATTCTTATGTTATTTTCTTACAATTTACGGTATTCAAAGTAAATATTTGAGTTCAGAACTGTATGCGCATCGCAAATCAATAAGGTTACTATAGTATTACATAGTGTTTGTTTAGGCTAGGGAAAATGCTGTGGTACATACCTTGGGCTCCGCTTTTGTCTAGGAAATTACTTAGTTGAAACGTTGAATTACTTGACGCTAAGTATTGTGTGAACCTCTGGAATAGAAGAGAATAAAGGTGTATTAGTGTCACGTGACGTAAACAGATAATAATCGATACGGACGATGTGACAACCAATCTGAAAACATTTAAACGTGAACTGTTATTGTATCGCGATGAAAAATACCGGTGACCTCAAAAATGTGCAATTCCTGAACCAGCCAATTTTTTCTTTATTTATTCAAATTCAATTAATATTATTTCAAATATAAAAATACATATAAAGTTGTTAGTGATGTTATTCTAGTGTTAGTACATATTCTTATTCCAGTAACTACAACGCACTGTCATTGCTTGCCACTTGAAGATGGCAGCAATGGTAAATTAATTTATTTATTTTAAATTAATTAATCAGTTTTTTCAATGTAAATCAAAATTAGGTACATGCATTAATTAATATCTAAATTTAACTATATTTATCACAAAGTTATATTGTGTCTATTTTAACAGCAAAAATTCTATACATTAAAATAAAACTTCAATATCAGCGTTGATATTAGAGATTTTAAACAATTTTGAAATCAAAATAATTTCATTCATTTCAAATTTATAACAGTTTACTTTAAATTTAATAGATAAAATTGTGGTAAAATTGTAAAATTCAAGTTTGTTTATTTACAATTCACAGCTATTGTTCTACGACTTTTGAAAATATTTTTTTCCACAATGCTTCGTAGCGGTATTTTTTTACACCTAATGCCTTAAGGTGGCCCCCCAAAGAGCAATTACCATACAAAAGTAGTTTGCTTTTAATTCACAGACGACATTCCGGATCGCAATGACACTTTACCAATACGTTTAGAGGACTCAAATGAAGGTCGTGCTTACAACTGAGAATTTCAGAATAAAAAAGAAATTATAGCCTTATGAGGCTTTCTCCTTATGCTATCAAGGCTATAAGTTGTTTTTGATAGGTTAACTTCCATAATATATAAGCTCGTTCAAACCTCGATTTGTGTCCTCTATATGTATTGGCAAAGTTTCATGGCGATCCGGCCGGCCGCGGCATATCGTTTGTAAATAACCAGACTAGGTTTGTATGGGAATCGCTCCTTAATGGGATCCAGTGAGCTCACTAGCGACACCAAAAAAGAAATATAATATCTTTTTTTAATTTCTATTTGCAAAAAGTTTCTGTACAATCTCTCAATCATGTTAACAGTTATTTTTAGAACCTACGACAAAGAACCTAGGATCACGAACCTGGGACTACAGAGTGACTTGGAATTCGTTCACCGTATTTTGAGGGAATGTTCTTTTCATTGTGAAAAACAGTATTTTTAATTATTTATCAGTAATGGTAAAACATCATTGTAAATATTCGTAATTCCCACCTTCTTTGGCGCAAAACTGTGAATCCAAATTCATAGTGGTAGCAAGTACCTTAACGTTGAAAAATGTTTTCTAATATTAACATGCTTAAGAGTCTGACGTCCGACTATCGTAAACAATTAAAAAAACAATTGTGTTGGCCGGCGCCGACCATAACACGCTCAATTTTTGTATTTTTGTAACTTTCCGTCGTGATATTGATTGTTCTTAAGTGAAGTAATTTTGGTTAGCAAAGAATTTTTTGACGCATAATTCTCTCAAAACTAGCATCGTATATTTCTAAATCATGTTCAGAATGTCCCCGTAAAATACGTTATTTAGTCCTAGGTTTAAGGCAAAAGCCTTAGATTCACGGCCATGGGTCCTAAGAAACACTATTAAAAATAAATAAATAAAATATTTATTTTAATTATTACTATTATATTCTTTATTGCAAATCATAAATTAGCATTAACATAGTGATTTTATTTATTTGATCTGTAAAAAAGAGATCTTTTTTTTTTTTCGGTGGCGCTAGTGTTACTCCCTGGAGCCCCTTAACCTCTTCGCCCCTCGCGGAGTGGAACATATAGGTGGCCCATACTAAGTTGGACACAGATCTGTGTCGCGGCAGACAAGTGGTTAAGCCACGTGCGTTAATAGAATGGACGTTCTTCTATGTAGGACGACGATTTGTCGGGTGGCTGCGCCATTGGTAAAGTGCGTAAAGCGCGAATTTAATAAAATTACCTAGGCCCGGAGATTTCAAGCATAAATCTGAGAAAAAACTCCTAGAACAAAAGAAGTCGCACAACACAAAATGTAACTGAGGTGTTTTAAGCATTAAGCATTTTTGGTTCGTATATCCAACTCAGTTTTAGCAAAGGCAGTACGATGACGCGAGTCGCGCGTTTTAACGTCAAAAGTCGCGACTTTCCAGTGCATTATTTGTCAAATTCTGACATTTTAGTGCCACAAAACGCGTGACTGGCGCCATCGTACTACCTATGCTGAGCTAGTTTTAACTCCGCCCTAGAAAACTAACATAACATAAACTCACGCCAGGGATAGGCAGAGACCAGGGTCTGCCACTTGCCACGATCCTGACAGGTCTCTTTCGCTTCATCAACATTCATTAGTCGTCGCATGCACGCACGCCGGTTTCTGGTACGTCGTTGACCGGCCCTTCCACCCACATTCACTGGATATAGCCCCCCTAATCGCAGCCCTAGCCTTAGAAAACTATTATATTTGCATCAAGTATGCCCCATACATACATATTATTATAAGAGTGTTGAGGGACCATGAGAGGCGCCGTGTCTCACTAAATCGTCCACTGCCATACCGATACCTAGATAATGATTTTATTTACAACTCGCATTACCCAGTGGAAGCGTGGCAACGTCAGAGCCTCGCACCATCGTTTATTGACACAAGTGGATCGTTATTGACGACGCAATAGCTGCGTGCTGCATTGCCTTTAATTACCTTGTAATTTGATCCGAACGCAAGTGGTGAAATTGCCGGACTGCTGCGGCTGTGAGATTCCAATCTAATAGAACAATCCACATTCGTCCACTGATGGAAATACGCCTCCTCTAAGGTTCTTTCTATTAAGGTCTTTAAAAATTATTTCCAAGGTCCTCCTCTAAGGAATTTCTGTTCGCATCAAACCACCGATAATCTGCTTCGTCAGTCCAGCGAGCAGGGGCGCGTTTCATAAAATTCATAGTTTATTATGACAATTTTATGTTTGACTGCCTCGTTAGTCTAGCAGTATCACGTCTCACCATGACAAAAAAGAAATCCTACTCAGACAAAAAAAATCTTTATAAAAAAAAATATCTTCCAACACCTACAATATTTTTAAACGAACATTATGGTGTATAGGTGAGAAAAAAATTGCATCCCTAATTTAGGTGTAGCGGGGGGAGCACAAACATTTTTTTTTTAATGATTTTACCGTTTTGTTGGCGTCATTAATATGTATCTATGTCTATGCCAAATTTCAGCCTTCTCGTACTAATCGTCTCTGAGCTAGGCCGCGGACAGACAGATGGACAGGCGGACAAACAGACAGACCGACAGACAGACAGACAGACAGACAGACAGACAGACGGACGGACGGACGGACGGACATGGCGAAACTATAAGGGTTCCTTGCTAACTACGGAACCCTAAAATTTAAATATTAAAAATATTAAACTTATGCTTGTTGGGCGTGATTTAATTGTCGAAGAAACTGTTCTGAAACTGAACTGAAGAAACTGATTCAGGTCATTCATTCTTCACGCCACACTATGTTTAGGCAGCTATTCTTCACGCCACACTATGTGTAGGCAGCTAATGTATCAGTTCTTCTGCAGAGTGGAATTATTTGCTCACTTTATTCCCATTCCGGTACTATTCCAGCGGGCTGAACGTATTTGTATTTGTAAGTCACATCAGCCGTAGAGCTGGTAGACGATGCGTTGAAAAGGAAACTATAAATTGGTATCCTTTACATAGCACGTTTCTGAGTGGAAACTACAAATTGGTATCCCTTACATAGCACGTTAGTTGATTGATTTATTATTAACACTAAGAGAATTCCAAACGTTACAGAATTTTACTCGGAATTGTTTTGGAAGAGTTGTTTAAAATCTCTAAGGTCTGTTAAGTTCCAGTAAGGAAGACAGTAAGGATTAAACTCTATCAACCCGTCACGACAACCTGATGTGAACAACCAAGTTTTGCCTTCGCATAGTTTTGGTTTATGACTATATCCGCTTGCAATCAAATTCAATGACATACTGTAGTCATGATCCTTCGACTGGGGCACACAGAAAGGACGTGGGACAAGGGCGCGGAAAAGACGCGAGTACGCGACGCGTGGTATAGACTTCGCGCTCTCGCCACGTCTCTTCTGTGTGGGCTTCATCCCGTCCCTTCAGTACATTTTGTCTGAAAGTGAATTGGAAAGACGACGCGTTTTTTCCACGGCCTCGCGCCACGTCCTTTCTGTGTGTCTCAGGCCTTAATTGTTATGACTATCAAGGGTACAGCTCCACCCCTAGTCGAGCCCACAGAGTTTTCAACTATAACCTCCAGTAAATAAGATATAAAATTGCTATGTCAGAACACCGGACGGCCATGTAAGCGAACGAAACCGGAAATTGATATTTGATAAGGGAATTATGAACACTGCGCTCTCGTGACAGTTATTTTATGTAATCGGCGAGCGTATTCTGCCTGTTTCCAGAGAAAACCGAAACGTTTTCTACTATCATACCTTGATTGAATTATTATCATACATTGTTATTTACCCGATCGTAGCCTAGCGTATTCAGTTTAATCAGCCTATAAACGTCCCACTGCAGAGCACAGGCCTTATCTCAGAGAGAGTATAGGCTTAATCACCACGCGTGTTCACCACGGATTGGAAATTTCACGCGCAAAGGCACTTGGATACCTCTGACCTGGGGTGCGACCACGTAAGACCTCCTCTGTATGAGTTGTCTGATTTAGTCTACTCCGAACTGTCAAATACATATTTTGACAATTTGGAGTCGTCTAAATGCTTCCCCCGATGGAGTGGAAGTTACGGGATACAAGGGTTGGTCTCCAAGCCCCCTTCTTCCTGGAATCTTGCCATGTATGATAAGTTGAGGGAGCCTATACTTGGTGTTATGCATTATATTATGTGCAAAATACTCTAGCTACCGTTTCTTGATCGTCTGTTTTTTTTTCTTCTTTATTCTACGCAGCAAGTTAGGATTGCGCACCCTAGCATACTGCGTAGAACCCAGGATATTCTAAGCATCCGGCAATACACCCACCACATCTTAAACGCTTCTATTTTCCGATCAATCAGCCAAAATCATAAGATTCTCGAGTGTACAACACGACTTACAGGCGCAGCGTGGGACGCATGCCATTACTCGTTAGACCAATGTTAAGATCCAAAGCAGAATGCCCGTGGTGAACTGGTGACTGCGTCAGACAGAAATGTGGTGGCGAGCCTTGGAGGAGGCCTATGTCCAGTAGGGAATGAGTGATGGCAGATTACACGTGTAAAAACTTGAGCAGGAAAATCTACAGCGGTCCATTTTAGGAAGTGGAACGATAATAATTCGGCTAACGAAATAATATAAAACATATCAAGAAGTCTAGTTCTCCGAAGTCTATCTGCCTCTTACTAACAGTGGTGATATTTACCATAATAGAGCGATATTATGAATGACCAAACAGTCCCATGACGTAATTAAACTCAACACTTGCCGCGATTTGCTTGCAGGACGCGTCGTTGAAACACCAAGTAGCAACGAAAGGTGGGGTCGACAATACGAGCTTTTCTTATACTGTTTAGGACCACTTTCCTAAAACCTTTTAAAGGGGATTTATTTGGTACATGTGCAAAAGGTATGGCGTAATAAGAACAGTTCTGATGTACCTTTCCATTAAAATGTACAAATTAGAAACAACTATTGTGCGATCCCCGCCAAAACACGCTAGATTTAGATTTTCAGTGTAGCCACATGACGGACAAGTTTAAAGCCAGGTATGGGCAGGCCCTCCACCAGATCGTCTGACGATCTGGTTAGGGTGGCGCGGAGTCGCTGGATGTGGGCGGCACAAGACCGGGAAACTTGGAAAACCATGAAGGAGGCTTATTTTTTGCAGTGGGCTTCAAATGGCTGATGATGATGATGAAAGTCAGGTATCAAACAGAGAGGACATTTTTCTACGCTGGATAGCGCGTAAAACGCGAATTTCATAAAACTGTTTAACCCCCCATATTTCGAAAAATTTAAATTCAAGAAAAAAAAAGGTTTTGTAACACACAAACACTACTTGACGATTTTCAAAAATGGTAAGTATAGACCATTCAGAAATGTCTCTGGCAGATAAAACTCAAGAGCTTTCTGTGAAATGAGGGCATCACGTCTCCGCTCCTGTGAGTCATAGGCGCAGTGGGAAATTCTGACACAGATCGAAGATGTCTGGTTCTACCGACTAGACAAGAAATACTTGGCTCGGAGCAATGGGGGAAATTGCTCCTCTCCACCCCCCCAAATCGTCTACGTAATAAATTAACTGCCATGCAGGGATTCGTTTCATAAAACGACAATTCATACTTTATTATGACAATTCGATGTAAATTGCGTAGCCGATTAGTACAATCGGAAATGTAGATCGAATTGTTATAGTAAACTGTAAATGGAAAAGGGGCCCCAGGCAGGACCGTAGCCAGACGGTGTAACCAGGGCAGGTTGGAAATTTAAATTTTATGTATTACTAATTCGTAGCGTAGACTCGAAATTATCTAGGAGAGTCATGGCTACGGGCCGGCCCTGCTCTCAGACATCTTTCACATTATTATCATCAAAACAAAGCAAGCTTATAACTCCACCAAGTGAGAATTTTGAGAGAACTTTTTGTTGCCGTATTTTTTTTTTCTCAGATAGGCAAGAATTTATTTAAATGGTGACGATTTCCACTTTTTCGTTGAACGTAACTAGGTCTTTTATTTTGTTCGTAGCGTTGAACTGGAACTGGTGAAAATGCAGCGTGGAACCCCTACTGGCCCGCCGGACCGACCATCTGAGACGGATCACTGGCATCGACTGTATAAGCAGCGTGGAACCCCTACCGGCCCGCCGGACCGACCATCTGAGCTGAGACGGATCACTGGCATCGACTGTATAAGCAGCGTGGAACCCCTACCGGCCCGCCGGACCGACCATCTGAGACGGATCACTGGCATCGACTGTATAAGCAGCGTGGAACCCCTACCGGCCCGCCGGACCGACCATCTGAGACGGATCACTGGCATCGACTGTATAAGCAGCGTGGAACCCCTACCGGCCCGCCGGACCGACCATCTGAGACGGATCACTGGCATCGACTGTATAAGCAGCGTGGAACCCCTACCGGCCCGCCGGACCGACCATCTGAGACGGATCACTGGCATCGACTGTATAAGCAGCGTGGAACCCCTACCGGCCCGTCGGACCGACCATCTGAGACGAATCACTGGCATCGACTGTATAAGCAGCGTGGAACCCCTACCGGCCCGTCGGACCGACCATCTGAGACGGATCACTGGCATCGACTGTATAAGCAGCGTGGAACCCCTACCGGCCCGCCGGACCGACCATCTGAGACGGATCACTGGCATCGACTGTATAAGCAGCGTGGAACCCCTACCGGCCCGCCGGACCGACCATCTGAGACGGATCACTGGCATCGACTGTATAAGCAGCGTGGAACCCCTACCGGCCCGCCGGACCGACCATCTGAGACGGATCACTGGCATCGACTGTATAAGCAGCGTGGAACCCCTACCGGCCCGTCGGACCGACCATCTGAGACGAATCACTGGCATCGACTGTATAAGCAGCGTGGAACCCCTACCGGCCCGTCGGACCGACCATCTGAGACGGATCACTGGCATCGACTGTATAAGCAGCGTGGAACCCCTACCGGCCCGTCGGACCGACCATCTGAGACGGATCACTGGCATCGACTGTATAAGCAGCGTGGAACCCCTACCGGCCCGCCGGACCGACCATCTGAGACGGATCACTGGCATCGACTGTATAAGAATGACCGAGGACAGAAATAAGAAGCATGCCTTGGGGGAGGCCTATGTCCAGCAGTGAACGAGTACAGACTGATTGATTGATCAGATCGGATTAGTTAGACACTCACCTCATTCCCGTAGGCGAGTAAGTGATGTACGGTGATGAGCGACTTGTAGACGACCACCCAGTTGGCGTTCTGCGTCCGCTCCACCAGAAGATTTGCCAGCTGTGGTATGGAGACGTTGGGCTCGTTTGTACAGTGGACTAGATCTGAAACAAAGGACGGAGAATAGTAAAGAAAACTTTCATACATAAACTCACGCCTGTATCCCGGAGGGCTAGGCCTAGATTCCGTTAGTGGATTGTAGTAGAATGACAACTGTATGAACGCGCCGATTTCATTCCATTTCCGCTTCAAGTCTAAGCGCGCACATGTATCAATCCTAAGCGTCAATGGTGTCAAACAACACGTCAAGTGACCAGGGCCTCGATTCTGTTAGTGCATTGTAGTATAATGACAGGTACACTGTCGGATCACGTGACGTGTTTTTTCGTACCATTGACGCCTAGAAGGTTTGATGGGTGTGCCTGCGTAGACTTAAAGCAGCCATGAAATGAAAACCGCCATGTTCATGCAGTTGTCATGTTACTACAATGCATTAACAGAATCTAGGCCCTGACCGTGTATCAGTCATCGTACTGAATCGAGGCCCAGTTCTTTTATTTTGCCACAATTCGCTTACTGTGAAAAGTACTAGGAGAGTACAGATCCGTTTGGTCCTTGGCCCGCAAACTAGGCCTGTGATTTGGGCGCAGATTATAAATAACCAGATAAATCGAAAAAAAAATTAAACCATCAATAAGTATATTCTTTTTGTTGGACTAACCTGTGCTGAGGACAATTTAAAAAACCTATTTAGAAGCTAATAAATGTACGTTTGTAAAGAGGCTCGAAATGTCACCGATGCCTGTACTTGCACATTAGCTCAGTTGGGAGAGCGCTGGCACGGTTAGCCAGAGGTCGCGGGTTCAAGTCCCGGCATGGGTGGAATTTTTAGCCTCTAAATAGGTTTTTAAAACCATCAATATGTACCAATTTATATACTACAATCGGTGCCCGCGACTTTGTTCGCATGTTAGTTGAATAAACCTATAGCCCGTGTCCATCGTGAAGGTCTATTCTATTTAGACTTTCACCACTATTTACTCGTGAAAGAATTTTCGAAATCGGATAAGTAGTTTTGTAGATTAGCGCCTATATAAATATGTAAACTTACTAACAAACTTTTTCTCTTTATAATATTAGTATAGATCATAGTCAAGAAATTGATAAATATTTCTTGAATTGAGATGAATGAACCTAGGACTAGCAAACAAACTGATAAACATTATTTCTAAGTTTTTAGTGCTGTAGTGTTTTGAAGTCGGTTTTTATTTATATATTTTTTTGTTTTTTTTTTTATTTTTAGTAGGGGAGCGGGAAAAAAATAAACAAGTCCCTTATGTATGACCCTACTTAATTCTCAAGTTCTCAATTTCCATCCCCGAAAGTCTTCACCAGAACGTCACCAAATTACCTTGGGACTACTTTTACGCTATTTTATGAAACATACGGATATTACTAAAGAATGGGCCCCACTGTCGAAATCGGTTGTCGAAAAAGATTTGACTGAGTTATGCGAGAACACAGGCAAAAAAAAAAGTCGCCCGAATATGACTACATCCATTAATAAATACTGTTCTGTTATTTATTATTACATGTTATGTCTATTTTTGTTACGTAGGTTTGGCTTACACAATTATGTATTTATATACAATACGTATATTTTTATTTGTGTATTTTTTTTTACATCTATTGATACATTTTATTATTACCATAATTGGGTATTTGAGAAAATATCAAAAGAGTTACTTTTAAAACGGAATTTTGTATGAAAACACTCTTTTTATGTTTAATCTATTTAAAAATTGTAATAACCAGTACCTAATTGACTAATAGAGATACATTTTCCGAAATATTTTGTAATTTTTGTTTTAATCGAGCATATGAAATAATTTATTGTTGATCGTGTCAAATACCGTATTACTTAATTATTTAAGGCACAATATATTATTCATATAACTGTGATTATTGTCTATATTTGAACTTCTAATTCCTTCTCCAATGAAATAGTCCGGTCCATCAGAAGGTTGTCTGAAGGCAACTCTTTTAGTGATAAGGTCTCCGTCTGTATTTTTACAATATAAAGTGGTATCTATCTATCTACCCTTCATGGTTAGAAAACCAAGAGGGAGACCTATGTCCTGAAGTGGCCGTCGAATGGCTGATGGATGGATGGATGATCTATCTATCTATGTAAGTAATAGTTCTGAGAAACTAAATACGCTTTTGTCGATAGGCAAATAATTAACCGGTTTCGTGAAGGAAAACATCGTGAGGAAACCTGAGTGTCTGAGCTGTTCACATACCTTATAATCGTCAAAATATAAAAAGCCCGTTTTGACAGCTACAAAAACCATAGAAACTAACCTAACCTAGTCTGAGATCAAAAACATTAAAAATCTAAACTATGAGTAACTTTTCGGGTTACAAAATCTGTTTTTACTTTCGAGCGTTAAATAATATGCCAGATTATGTGTCTTTTTATGTATTTGTTCGAGTAAATTCAAAGTAAAATGCATTTTTGTGTAGCTGTCAAAACGGGCTTCTTATATTTTGACGACTTTAGCGCTTGAAATCGCCAATCCGCGGTGGGCACGCGTGGTGATTAAGCCCATACTCTCTCTCTGAGTGAAGGCTTGTGCTCTACAGTGGCACGCCTATAGGCTGCTTATGTAACCCGTCACATTGTTATGTTCAGTCAAAAAGCGTGGGGCGATATTTCTAAGATTTAATTAAACGCATGTGCACAAAATAGATCGGACGATATCACCCGAAACTTTCTCAATCAGCATAGCAACTCTGATTCCAAGAAGCACCTCTCGAGCTTTTTGCAAAACTCTTAGTCATGTATATTAATACTTACATGCTTATGTAATCGTGGAATATTCAGGCACCGAAATTTTCATAGAATGTGTTACTATGGCGGATTACTACAAAAAGTAAAAAAAACCGGTCAAGTGCGTGCCGGGCCACGCGCGGGGTTCCGTAGGGGCTTCATGCGGAGGGGTTTCAATGGAATTTGTAGGAAATTTTCCTTTTACAAGTTGGTGGACTATTACTACTAGTTAACTTATAAACCCTACTTAGCTGTGGCATAGCTTCCTTTTAACTTTACTATGTGCTGCTGCCCTGTTTTTTTTCACGGGCTCTACGAAAGTTGTTCGTAGAGCCCGTGCTCTACGAACAACTTTTATTTTGTGGAAACTTAAAATATTTTACGGAGCCCTACAATAAGTAAATTAGAAACGTCTTATGCATTATGCAAAGGTCTTATCTCAACATTATGCTGAGCGTACGTCCGATTGTCATGCAATCCTACTGATAGGACCTTGTGCAAACCACATGACTTTAAGTTTGTATAGTCAAGTCCTGTAGGTACTAGATATAATTTAATTACTGTAAATCTTGCATGGCAATAAATGATTATTCTTTCTTTCTTTCATATATAAAAATACCTAAGATTCCTTAAAAGACTCCTTAGAGGCAGTTTAAATAATATATGACAAAGGGGAAAACGTAACCACAGATTATTTAAAGGGTTTGATAGCACGATGCCCACTATCGTACTTTGTTACTTTTATATAATTTCAATTCAATCGGTAGCACAATGACAACCTTTGTAAATCTTCATACATTAGATCGCACCATGCCCACTTTAATAATTATAAAAAGTTTTCGTTTTTTGTTCTTGACTGTACAAATCGGTGGCAATCCACGCATTTAAAGTATTGCACACTATAAAAGTGAGTATCGTGCGACAAAACAAATCTTTTATACCAATAGGCTTTGTGCGGTCTCACTATTCTCACTTATGAAGATTGTATTATGTAGTTGGCATTATGCTACTGATTGCATTAAAAATAATAAAAGTGACAATGTGCTATAGTGGGCATCGTGCTCTCAAACCATTTAAAGTGCCTCTGAGGAGTGTTTTAAAGGAATCCTGTTTTTATAAATAAGATCTTTAGCAGTAGCAAGAAAATCATATAATATAATTTTTGGTTTATGATGTGCACCTATCTATTTTTAATTTTTGAGCAATTAATGTAAGGTGACAACTTGACAAGACATGATAAAATGTACTTTATGTCTTCAATGTAAGAAAATAATAATGTTAAAATATTAAACTGATTGTTGTAGTGGATTTCATAGTGCGATGCATGCACCATGTACGTTTAGCTATAAGTTTCTAAGTCTCTACAAGTGTAAGTTTTGTATCAGCAGAAAACTAGCACTCTGTTGCTATAGGTGAAAACCTGTAATTGGCTCACTAACTAGTTATATAAGTCGCATATTTCATACTGTTTATCAGCTGTTGGTTTACCATAGATAATTAATAAAATAAAATACTCAAAGGCATTCTAGAGTGCAATCGTCACTAGTCAATGTATAAAACATCTGGCATAGATAGAAAGGCACAAATTTTTATCGCTAACTTTACCTACATAAAAAGCTGCCTGATTGGATTCGTTCAGCCACAGCAACAGGGTATACAGGGTTCCATATTTTCAATTTATTTTCAACGTGAGTCCTATATTAGGCTCTGGCTGGGATAGGTAAGCAGAGACCAGGGGGTTGGCCACTTGCAACGACCCTAAGAAACGTCTTCATCATAATTTATTAATCGCTGCATGCACGATTGCACGCATGTTCCGGGCATTTTATGTAGCCTAGATATTAGATAGGTCCTACTGCAGGGCACAGGGTTCTTCCCAGAGAGAAAGTGTGAACTTAAATGCCACGCGTGCCCACTGCTGATTAGCAATTCAGCGCTGCGGTATGTGAACACTGTTCACATACGTCAGACAGCCGTGAGGAAACCTGAGTTTCTGAGGTGTTCTCCTTCACAGTTAGCAAGTAGTATTGATACAACTTTACAAGTGTACGTGACTTAGAAAACAGTCATTGGTTCATGCCGGGATTAGAGCCCACGACCTCCCGAATGTAAGGCCGGCGTTCCAAAGCTGCGCTACCACCGATCATCTTATAAATTAAATTCATATAACCCTGTATTTTCCGGCGATCATCACACATACAGAGAACTTTGTTTGGTTTATCACAATAGTTTTACGTTACACGACATGTGTTTTCGGCGTTTTTGTTACTAGGGCAGTTTCTTTAGAAACGTTTGTTGTGTCGTTAAAATGTTATCAAGGTTTTGTATAAAGCAGCACACATTACACACCTGCCAAGTCGGGGTCAACTCTTCCGACAAAATTACAAGTAAATCCGGACTTTTAAATGAAATTACATATTTGCAATGTTTGTTTGAATGTGTCCCAGACTTTCCATGTGACCCCCCAAATTTCCTGACTTTCCGTGCCAACTTGAGCTTTCCTGACTTCTGGAAAGTGAGTACCCAATACTTTTGATGATTGCGATTGCGGTTTTTGCGATTTTTGGACCTCCACATCTTGGAAACTAGAATAGCGAGATAAAAAGAGCCATGACTTTTTGGTGACCTTAATCCCTCTGCATATGTTTAGTTCTGTAACCAACTGACTTCGAAGATAGAGCAGGGCCGAACAGGGCTAGAAACTTTTTGTCTCTATGCACAGACAGGGTATGCCGAGAATTTGGCTACAGTGCGCCTAGATATTATTTCCTGTTTTGTGCATCATCATCATCATCATCATCATCATCATCAGCCATTTGACGCCCACTGCAGGACATAGGCCTCCCTTTTGTACATTTTGTTTTATTTTTATCTATCCATTATGCCTGGAAGAGATCGCTCTCAGTGAAAACTCCACCAGATCAATCACTCTCAGGATTAAAATACCTTCTTGTGTACAAACAAGTATTCTCTAACATCTACGTCAGAAACTTTACTGTACCTAAGTATAGAGGTTTCATTCAAACGCCAGAGCAGCGTAAAATTGTGAATGAAAGGTCATTACGACATTGTTTCGTCGGAGGTCAAATGTTGGTCGACGAGGGAATCAAAAATGAGCCTCCCATACATATATTTTTTGTAGCACTGCCACAAGGTGAATATTGTGCATAGATCAGGAGCACAATTTATACGATACTCGTGTTGTGTTTTTTCTGTGCAATAAAGTATAAAGTGATTTGTTTTTTTTTTCTCATATTTTAGTTGCTTTTAGTTTCGTTTTCAATCGATGTCCAGAACTCTATTAGTTAACTGTCTTAGCCCTCGTAACACTACTCCTGCGTAACATTTTAGGGAGAAGGCAGTGGCTGAAACCCAGCGCTGTCCGGGACTGACCCGGGCCAGCACCGGCTGAGCCGTTATCTTTTGCCTTATTTTATATAATATCATACTGTAGTTTTAAGTCCTAGTATTTTGATGAGGCAATAAATACTTTTTATCATATCTTTATCATTTATTACAGTCATAACACGGTCAATAAGAGAAATATTGATTTGAACATGGCGATCCTATTTTCTTTCCCTAGGCGGTAATGTAGTGTGGGCGAGAGGTAAATAGGAATGCCGCTCCGTCTATATATTGATTGTATTTTTAATCTATTTTCATTTTGTATTAATTTATTTTTTTAATTTAACTAATAAAGTTAGTTTGGCGATAAAGAGTGAACATTAAAGAGTAAGATTTTGATAAAAAAAAAATTATTGATCTTTCTTGTTATTTTCCAGCAGTAGGCAGAGATGGGCTGATGGTGATGATGTAAAGTTCAAACTTGCAGAAAAACTGACTCACTGTACAAGCAGTGTAGGTAGTCGATAGCTCTGCTGGTTTCACGATGTGAAAGAGTTTTTATTATACCTATTTCGGTAAGGTGTCTGTAGAGTGCAGCCAACGCTATATTACAGAGGTGTTAACTTTTATTTTGTGGAAACTTAAAAATCCCAAAATAATTATCAACTGCCCCGTACTAAAGTTACCACTTGCGGACCTTTTTTTCACAATCCCAAAGTTTTCATAATAATTGACTGCCTTGTTGGTCAAGCTCTATCGCGTTTGATTATCATGAAAGGGGTCCTGGGTTCAATTCACACTGTGGGCCGCTATACATTAGACCAAATGACCTCAGTCTGGGTGTTTTTCCACGTTTGTCACTGCCTAGTTACCGTAGCACATGGTATCCTAGTTTGGGACCAGGACGAGTTATTGTGTAGTGTGGAAGTTATTATATCAAAAGTCATTTGTATTTAACAAGTAGAACCACCTGTTTTTTAATGTAAAGACTAGCCATGACTGTTACGAAAAGTAAAGGCTGTCGTCTCATCTGTAGCAATAATACAACAAAAATAGATAAAAACTCAATGGTCTTTAAATACTGGCCCCCAGAGCGGTGGTAGCGGAGCGGTAGAACGCCGGTTTCTCATTCGGGAGGTCGTGGGTTCAATGACTTTGTTTTCTAAGTTACGTACATTTGTGGAGTTATAGTAGAAAAATACCACACGCTAACGGTGAAAGAAAACATCGTAAGGAAACCCTAGTATCCGAGGTATTTACATACCTTTGCCCTTACTATGTACAATGGCCCAACTATGAGGCTAACCCCCGGTTTCTCGTACACTAACAAGCTGTTAATCTACTGTTAACAGCTGTCAGTGGTTTTTTTTTGTATGCACTGTTAACAGTAGATTAAAAGCGTGTTAGTGTACGAGAAACTGGGGGTAAGTGCGGTATTCTCAGCTCTAACTAACTAACTAACTACTGGACCCAAATTAATTTTTGAGGCAGGTCTGGTGGCCGACTGATAGCAGAACATAATGATGATAAAAGCAATGTTATGTTAGTTTTTCATTTGTACTCATTGGATGAGTTGCTCTTCCACAGTATCTCCATAAAAAAAGATAAGAGCTACGTTACAATAACAACTGTACATACAGAAATCTGTTCTGCCGAATACAGAGCAGTATTTGAGATGAGGCAGCAAAGGGAACCTTGGAACCTGGGCCTTGGCCGTGACAGAATTGTCAGCGTTGTCAGGGCATCTCGGTGCTCCTAAGACACATTCTGAGTTGAGACCATTTTAGAGGCTCAATAATAATAATAATAATAACTTCCACACAATACAATCACTTGACCTGGTCAGAAACTGGGATACCCTGTGCTGTGGTAACCAGGCAAGGACATCACAAACATGAAAATACACCCAGTCTGAGGCCATTTGTACAAATGTATGGAGGTCCCCAGTGGGAATCGAACCCACAACCTCTCAATACTTTAAGCCCTGGGGGTGATAATAAAAAGAAATGCTTGTCTATTTTGTGATGCTCTTTTTTGTTGTTTGTTTTTAAATGTATGTAAAAGTAGTCCATGTATAAAATGTGTTCTGTTAGTTCTTTTTTAGGGTTCCGTACTGAAAGTGTAAGGAACCCTATTACTAAGACTCGACTGTCCATGTGTCTGTCTGTCGCCAGGCTGTATCTCATGAACCTTGATAGCTAGACAGTTGAAATTTTCACAGATGATGTATTTCTGTTGCGGCTATAACAACAAATGTGATTTTTTTGCTGTTTTTGCTCAATATTAATAAAGGCAGCAGGTAGATGCTTGAGCCATTCAAATGTTGTATAGATTATGGTAAGCATAAGCATAATGGTAAGTGTATTTTTAGTATTGTGTCGTTAAATAAATGTTAAATAAATAAATGACAATTCAAAGTTTGCAGGTACCTGAAGACTGACAGCTACTCAATCCAAACTAAATAATATATCTAAAGCTGAAAGTTTATGTTTATGCTTTATTTAGTGTTTAGATTGGATATTGACTTTGTTGGACCATTTAACCCACTGGTAAATGTAATTATTATAAAAATATATAAGAACCAAAAAACGTATGCAGTGGTAGCGGAGCGGTAGAACGCCGGCTTCTATTCGGAAGGTCGAGGGTTCGAATCCACATTCGGCATGTACCAATAACATTGTTTTCTAAATGTACGTAACATTTGTCAAGTTATAGTAGCAAAACCACTTGCTAACCGTGAAGGAAAACATCGTGAGGAAACCCTAGTGTCTGAGGTATTTACATACTTCAACACTTGCTAGGTACAATGGCCCGACTATGAGGCTAAGTGCGGAAATCACCAGTCGAACTAGAACCAAAGAACTGACCCTAAAGGTCTCCAACTCCATACTGTCTTTCTTCCATCACCCTTAGAAGGAGTGCCTACTGCACTATGATCAAACCAAGGTTGTCACTTGTATACATGCTACAGTTTTTAACAAAAACATGTAAAAATAGGTAGGTTACTTACCCCCTAATTTGTGACTTTATGTATTTTTTATTACCACATATTTGAGATGGAGGACTTACGAAGAGGCACATGTCCAACAGTGAAAATTTTAACAACCTACCTATTACAGTTCAAGTGGAATTCCCAATAAAGGTCAGACAGACAGACATCGCTGGCATGCCGCACAGGGGCACATTGGCATCGTTCGGGTACAGAACCCTAAAAACCTTGTGGATGAGACGAGACTGACTAACTGATACAGAGTTACTATTATTGTCAAATCTATTTTAGTAATTCCAACCATGCATTGTTCGGTAAGTTGTAATATCTGATTGATAAAAACATCGGTTCATTGTAACTGTGCAGGCTGTTGATAAGGACTTAAGCATTTAAAATAATAACAGGATTACACTGATATTTCAACATGTCTTATGGCCATTTTTTAATAAATATATATTGTTAGATAGTACAGAATTAATAGTTAAACTTTGCCAGTTATTAAATACAAGGGTTGGCTTGTCTAAGACAGATTGATTATGCGAATTGGCCAATTAACATTTGTTTTGCTAAGACCTCTAAATGGTTATTTAAATCATCATCATCATTCAGCCACAAGAAGTCCACTGCTGGACATAGGCCTCCTCCATGGATTTCCAAAAAGACCAGTTGGAAGAGGCCTGCATCCAGCACCTTCCTGCCACTTGGATGAGGTCATCTGTCCATCTTGTGGCTGGTCGTCCTACGATGCGCTTGCTGATATGTGGTCTCCATTTGATAACTTATTTAAATAGATAATGTTTATTATTACATATAAGATTAAATTTATAATATTAAAAAACAGATAGTTTTTCTGTCACTTTTAGTGCAAATACCAGTGATATTGCCAAAATTTTATGTTTCGTAAAAAGGGATCATCTGTAAAGTACGTCACACTAATTTCGTGATTTTTGACCCTCTCCCATCCATGTCACAGTTGGTCACATTTGTTAGAGGTTAGGGAGGGATAAACTTTCTAACTACCTACAAGCTATAAAGATAAATTCAGCCTTTGAAAGGGGTGATAACAATTTTACAGGTTTGTTTTGAATGTCAGTGGCATATTACACCTCACAAGAAGTCTAGATAAAATATAAAGTTTACAAACATAACAGCAATAGATAGAGCATAAAACAATCAGCTTATATAAAACCACCATTCAATCAAGTTTTTTCCATGCCAATGATGTTATGAGGCATCCCTGAAGCCTGTTCTCGTGACATAATAGCAGAATGTGTGTCAAATTGCGCGAATAAATGCCGTGAGACATAATTACATAAAAACCTTACAACACTACTATCTGATCCGCGACCTCACACCTGTGCCATCGGCTAAAGAGCCACATTGTGTGAAACAAACGTGAAATTGGTTTGTGAACCTTTTACAACCCGACCTACCGTTGAACTAAAAACCATTGCTGTGACATCAGTTCCAAGACGCGAGCGTAATGAAAATATCGACTATTTGCGGGTAACTTCGTCACAAGATGATCGATGGAGACCCACGGCCATGACATTGGTGCGATTGCAGCGAGTGGATAAGACTGAAACAATACTCACAATCTAAATGTTTCTTTTTGGGTGCGATCATTTCTTCGGTGGTAGCTTTGCATACTGATTTTGCTAATCCCTGTCCAGCGATACTGTGCCGCGCTGCTAGCAGCCTGTCGTTTATAGTCTGCCCTGCCATCGACATCTTGAGGCTTTGTGAAGTGATAGCACTTGTAGATTACACTTTTACGTTAAAAATCCACCAAAATTGTGACTATCAGCCACCGCTCCCCAACTAAATCGGCAAAATACTAAATTCAAGATGGCGGCTGCAATCTGACAGCTGTCAAAGGAGTTCGATTCATCACAAAGGCTACCCTACACACTCAATCAAAATGTTTATTTTTGGAAAAGTTTTCGCTTGAAAACCCAGATAAATGTCATGTAAAACCCTCAATAAATATCACCTAAGATCCTTTAACTTTTTTTAAGCTAAGGCGTGAGACACACAGAAGGGACGGAGCGCAGAAAAGTCGCACAAAAAAAGACTTTTCAGCGCACACAGACTGGACGGGGCAAGGGCGCTCGACTTCACAGAACAAAGAGCAGTTTGTAGACTAACCATTCTTACATAACCAGCTCTGACGAATCTCGCCTGATATACCTACAGAAAGCTATATCTACAGAAAAATTCATAACGTTTTGTAAAATGGATCAGAGTTTTTTTTCATGTTCTCATCATCATAAGCAGCAGCCTATTATACTTCCCACTGTATGGCAAAGGCATTCTCTCAGAGAGAGTATGGGCTTAATCACCACACGTGCCTACCGCGGATTGGCGATTTCAAGCGCTGAGTTATGTGAATAGCTCAGACACCCAGGTTTCCTCACGATCACGACCTCCCGAATGAGAAGCCCCTTGTACCCCTAAGTTTTTTTAATTTTCTAGATAGACAGTGGAACAGTCGACGGCAATTTAACATTTACATTTTAGTGGCAGTCACCCGTAGTGCAACGAAGTAGCGTGCACACATGTAAAGGATGACAAAATGGTAACAAAAGTGTAAAAGTTGACCTGCTGTCGACTGTACCAAGCTTGTGGCAAAATAAACTCCTTCACTTCCGCCCAACTGGTAACTTCTTTTACAGTCGACAGCACGTCAACCTTTACACACGTGCCCTCTAATCAGTTACGTAAGTATGATATTTTAGGATGTTTTGGATATCAAATCCATGACTTTCTTTATCATCGTCTGAAAATTCATAAAAAAATATAGTTGTGAAAAGCAATATTTTAACGTCACTGTCTTATACACACACTCGCAAACCTAGTAAAGATACTAGGTACACTCCCACAGCTCCGTAGCTCCGCTTCTCACTTCACAGTGTTCCATATTGGAAATCTATGGACATAATGACAAAAGGCAGATTTCTTTCCGATTCCTATCGTTGGTTTCTTTTATGATTATAAAATTAATGTTTGAGGAAAAAACTGGTAGATTTACCTTTTAAGAAATCAAGACAAGGTTTTTTTTTAGTTAAGAAATGTCAGTATTTACATATAGGTAACTGATGAGTGATGACCGATCGGGCCGAAAAGTTCTCAAATGGAAACTACATATCGATAAGCGCAGCGTAGGACAACCAGCCACAAGATGGACATAAGACCTTCCAAGTGGCAGGAAGACGCTGGATCCAAGCCGCTTCCAGCCGGTCTTTTTGGAAATCTATGGAGGAGGCCTATGTCCAGCAGTGAACTTTTTGTGGCTGAATGATGATGATCAATCAAATAGGATTTGACCCGGAAAAAATTATAATTAGCAATTTTCTTTCGGAAATCGTTGCGGGGAGGGGGGTCAATGGCAGTCTAAATTTGGTTTTCTCTGGTACTCGATCCGATGGGTCGTCCGCCATCTTGATTTTAAGGGTTAATTTTTGTTTATTGTATAACACATTTATTTTCAGTTTCACACGACAAATAGTTCCCGTTGGTTAAAATTAAATTTTCTACTATTTTTGTTCTCATTTTTTTCCTAGGATCGATATTTTCCGATCTATACCCCAAAAGAGGGGGTGAATTTTGGTTTCATTAACAACTGCTTTGTTTTAAATTTTACGTGAAAAATTGTTGTAAACGAAGTTATTTACACCCATCTTTTGGTTGGGGTGTAGGAAAGGGTGGCCGTACCTGGGACTTAGAAAAATTTTGACCAAAATTTTTTTTATTTATTTTCCATTGTAATCATATTTTATAAATATAGGTGCGACGAAGCGCGTAGCGTAGCGGAGCGCGTAGGAGCGTGTTAGGTTGAACATGTAAGACCGAAAACTAACCGAAATTATTAGTGCGCCCCCTTTGCTATACCCTGGCCACCCTTTGCTACACTCTGACCCATCTTTTCCTTCACCGTAAGCGTGCGTCCCAAAAATATGAACCTTATAAAAAAAACAAAATCAAAATGTTATGTACAAATATGGTATCTAACACTTCTGGACAACAAGGTGCGGAGTACAAACTGTTCCAATTTAGATTATAATATGTGTTTTTCCCTAACTTTTACTTGTAGGCCAAGGAATGTTTTAATTAAATTTTTTTTTTGCGAAAGCATTCTTGAAACTTTGACAGTTTCTATTTAGAAACCCTATAATGATGAAACTTTGTGTATTTTTATCTGTGTTATTATAAAATTGCAATTTACTATTCACCTATTTCAGTCAGCATCTGATGATGGACTCTTGGAGAAATAGAGGGAACTCTTCAAAATTTCAAGCAATTTGGGTGTTTTTATAGTAACTCGTGAAATTGCTTTCAGAAAACACAGTTTTGTGGAGTCGTTGTGATATTCACAAAAAAAATCTTAATTTAAAAAAATTATAAAAACAAACTTCAAAACACTACAGCACTAAAAACAGAGAAATAACTTAAACGAATATGTCCTTCAAAATCGATATAAGTATATTTTGGAGCCAGTGCCCAAAATGTATGTGCTGGTCTTGTAACTTGGCACCGGTTCGAAACTACACCTACATAGCGACACCGCCATCTTGTTTTTTTTACTTTGTATAATTTTTGCTCCGTGTGGCACCGGATTAAGAATAGCGTCACTCCATTTCCTTCCGTGTATGTCGTGGACGGCGACTAAGGACATCAATTACCAGGAGACGGGCAGCAGCGTCTTCCTGAGATTCCAACCGCATACTGCGATCGCCAACCCGCCTGCCAAGCGTGGCGATTATGGCAAAACCCCTCATGGTTACGATAACCACGAAGGGGGCCTATGTCCTGCAGTGGGCGTCAAATGGCTGCTGATGATAATTTTTAGTTGTTATTTACATTTTTGTTTAAAAATAAAATTGCATGTCGGTTAAGAATCGCTATTTCATCTCATAGATTCAAAATATGCCTTCTTAATAACTTTTGTTTTCAAGTCTTTGGTTTTGATCTTATTTACTTATACCTGCTTATTACTTATTTAATACAACTCTTGTTGATAGGCATCAGAAGCTTTTGCATTTGAGATTAGAATGGATACAAGAAAAGTTAGATATTTTATGTCCGTAAATTTTCAATATTAACACTGGGGGACGTGGGACTTCCATTCCGCGCCGCGTCCTTTCTGTGTGCTTTGACCAAAGGGCGGAGACATGGAAGCACAGCATGGAAGCGTCGCGCCCAGCCTCTGTGTACGCTTCGTCCCGTTCCTTCAGTACATTTTGTATGAAAGTGAATTTGATTAATGGCGCGTCTTTTTCGCGCCTCCCGCTCCGCATCCCATCTGTGTGTCTCGCGCCTAAGCCCTAACGTTATGAAAAGACCATTCCATTGCATGCAGCCTAGCAGATTTTGATTGACCACCTATCTAAGCTTTTAAAGCGGCGTTCTTTTTCTAGTAGTCTGTGTCTCTTTCTAACCTTTTTTTTTCCTTCCACAACACAAAATCAAATCACAAAATCGTGCACTGGACACTGGAAAGTGGAAAGGAAAGTGAACAATTACTTTTAAATCTTACAGATATTATTAGAAAAGCTCCAAAAGACATCGAAACCCTCAATAAAATGCGTGCATTTATCGAATAGATCCACACTTCCCAACTTTTCGTTGAAACTCGTTTGCCAGCCAGTAGTTTCGAAGCGTAGGGAAACAAAATGGCCAAGAGCAAGAAAAATCCTTTTTTGGTAACGTCCAGAAAGAAGAAAGGGAAAAAGGCACACTTGAAACCATCTCAGGATTCTGCTGCTTCTGTTAGCGACATCAACTCTCAAGTGATCGCTGAGGCTATAGCCACTTCGCTGGCTCAACCGGTCACTATGAAACTTTGTAGACTCTGCGAGACGAAAGACGGACCCTTTCTCAACATTTTCGAGGCTGAACAGTCTATTGCAAAGAAGATTGATGCTCTTCTACCGTTCAAAGTAAGTCGAATTGTTGTAGGTGCTACAGCTGGTTATCAAGTCACATTTATGTTCTGCTAAGCTGTTGCTCACTTCACAGTAAACACCCATCCATGTTTTGTCTCCTGGGACTTGATAAAAGTTTACGGCCTTATAAAAACCGATTCCTCTAAAACCAATCTAAAACTCTGTTTATTTAATCTGTGGCTACATGTTTTCCTTGTAAATCTTTACCACAGACGGTTTTAATCGGCATTTTTGAAGTGGTTTAAGGATTCGAGTTTTTATAAATAAGACTGTTACAGTCTCTATGGTCAGAGTGTAGCAAAGGGTGGCCCATATATAGGACTTAGAAAAATTTTAATTTTTTTTTTTGCTCGTTTTTACTACTTTTTTGATCAGAACATTAAAGAATATGTAAAAATAAGCATCTTTTACTGGAACTTTTTTTCTCTAAATTGAGAAATGGCCGAAATATAGCGACACAAAGTTTTATAAATTTCAACACTAAAGTATAATTTGACCAAATGAATAAAATGCGAAATGTAAACTAGAACAAAAACTTTTTTGTTTGACTCAAAACTAAGTTTTTTAGTGAAATATTTTTTTTCGCTTTTATATAAAAAAAAAGAACACCCGAAGTTTCAGGATGGAGCGTCGCTGCGCTCCGCTCCATCCTGGAACTTCGAACCTATTTTTGCTTATGTGTATTGACCTAACAACCAAATTTTAAACACACTTTACACCAAAAAAAATTTTGGTCAAAATTTTTCTAAGTCCCAGGTACGGCCACCCTTTCCTACACCCCAACCGTCTCTATTACTATGACTTAAATGCAGTTTAAATAGTTTCCGGTACAGTTAAACACAATTTAAATAACACACCTTTACCACAGACTATTTAAACTGCATTTGAGAAGCGTTTTAGGGGAAAAATGTTACTGTCCTATTTAAAAAAACACGATTTTTCTGAAAAGCATAAAGGGAAAGGTGTAACTACAGATTATTTAAACTACCTCTGAGGAGTGCTTTAGAGAAATCGTATTTTTATAAATATTACCATAAGTGTTTGTTGTAGAGGTGCCAGGTTAGTTAGTTAGACTTGAGATTTCCACACTTAGCGTCAGCACAGTACAAATAAAGATAGTAAGCAACCTTTGTGCCCGTGCGAAGCATAATAGCCTACTCTAACTAACATGGCGAGGGCTGTGACTCAGCGACGCCGGGCAAGCGCGCGAATGCAAGGGCACGAGGGGCTCCACAAGGTGCAATGTTTATGCAACGAGCGGCGCGGGTGGCCGCCGGCCGCTAGTTGCTGTATGGTGAAGTAGGTACCTGTCTATCTATCAAGTATAGCCTGCCTACCGGCCTAGCCGGCTACCCCATTCATCATTCTTTATCAAATTAGTTTACTTATAGTATAGCATAAATCGTTATAATAAGTTAAGTTAAGGGGGGCTCTCATACAACAAACGTTATTTTTTTCCCTGTTTTTGTTCAATATTAATAAGAGCAACAGGTAGATGCTTGAAATATTCACAGAATATTTAGTTGTGTTCAGTTTAAAAATAAATAATTAAATTAAAATAAACAAACATGATTTTTCTGCTGTTTTTTGCTCGGTGAAACTAAAAGAAAAGGTTATATATTATTATAGTACATCACTCACCTTTGATTCCCTGATGACATAGTGATTATGACTGTGACCCTGGAAGAGTTCAATGCTCAAAAACAGAACAGGACCTCTAACGGAGTGGGTTTTAAAATGAACATGGAAAAGACTAAGATAATGTTGGCGGCTCTGGCCTCGAAGTTGTCGACCACTATGTATACCTGAGACAAACAGTCCAGTTAGGTAAGTCCAACTTCGAGAAAGAGGTCACTCGTCAAATCAAACTTGGATGGGCAGCGTTCGGGAAACTAAAACACATTTTCGTGTCCAACATACCTGTGTCTCGAGACAAGGTGTATAACTAATGTGTGTTAACAGTGATGACTTATAGATGTGAAACCTGGTCGCTGACTAGGGGCCTCATAAGAAGGCTCAAGGTCGCCCAACGAGCAATGGAGGGAGCTATGTTAGGAGTTTCACTGCGTGACCGAATCAGGAATGAGGAAATCCGCAGAAGAACCCGAGTTACTGATTTAGCTCGAAGAATTGTTCAGTTGAAGTGGCAGTGGGCGGAGCACATAGCTCGGAGAACTGATGGCCGTTGGGGCGAGAAAGTTCTGACCAGGCGACCGCGGATAGGACGACGCAGCGTGGGAAGGCTAGTGATGGGTAAACGCGCGCATTTAAATCCACCGCTGGATTAAAATCCATTTCTGCCCAATAAACGCCGGGCATTTTTAAAAAAGGTTATTTTGTCCTTATATTTGGTGAATAATCGGTACCAAAAGAAGCTACAGCGAGCTGAAATACGAACATAATTAAAATTTTTGTATATGTAACCTCATGTGGCGATTATTAAATGATGAAAAGAGGAAAATAAAAATGTTGACCGTAATTAGGTTACAATATTTGTCTGTAAGTAAGTAGGCACCCACTTGTGTTTTGGTTTTTAGATAATGTTGGCCCAACCCAGCTTTTTAAATGATATTTTTTCATACCTAGGTAGAAAGTGACGACTATCTTGTGTTTGAGGTCTGAGGTCAGCTAAATGTCCTTCGTATTTTAATTTACTGTTTCAGTGAAACCCAACTTTTTCCGTCCTTGTTCCAGTTCATAACGAAATAAGGATGGTTTACATTATTAACAGGGAGAACCGAAGTCGAACCCAGGTCGTGGGTTTCGTGTATGTAAAAAAAATCTTTCCTTTTTTCATCATTCAATATTTTACGAATGAGGCTTTGTAAACAAAAAAACTAATTTGTAGTTAAGTTTCATTTATGCCCGCCGAAATAGGAATAAATCAATTTCTGCCCGATTTAGATAGATAAGATAATGTTTTATTTACACACCAAAAAACACATTTACACACTTAGGCGAAATTAACACATAAAACGTCTGAAAAAATAGAAATGTAAAAATAAAAAGACACTAAACACCCACGGTTCCATTTATAAAAACACGATTCCTCCAAAACACTCTTCAGAGGCAGTTTAAGTCTTGTCCTTGTTAAATCTTACCACAGACTATTTTATACGGCGTTTTAAGGAACGGCGCATTCACAAATAAGACCGTATCTACATAAGCACAACACAAATTAATTAATAATGTGAATTCAATGATGCAAATGTTACAGTTTTTAAACATACAATTTTAAATGAACAATTTAAATGGGCTTAGTTATAAAAATGGAAGGGCCAAGCAAGAACGACAATGTGTGTTCTGGATATAAAAAGGTGTCTGGACTCAGCATGAGCTACGGAAAAAATCCTTAACGCTGGTTTTCAGCCAGAACCTGTTGTGTGAAAGTCACGAGTATCACAGCAGCACAAATACTCGTAACAACATATTCAGACATACATGTGAAAGGAAATAAAATTATCATTACACTTACAATACAATACTTTGAGCAGTTTTCCAGTCTGGTTTTTTATTGTGACCGGATTCAGATCCTCCATATCAATATCTTCACACAACACTGAGCTATCCAGACATGAGACTTCGATGAAATGAAGCAACACATTTTAAGGCCACTTTCTCTGGTTAAAATTTACAAAGTGCGATCAGACACTGAAGTTTTGTTGCGGAAAATATCTATTGTAAAACTAAAATTTATAGTATTCAGATTAATTTTATCAAAGGGGTTTATTTTGTTAGTGTAAGAATTTTTTTACAGTGTACATTTATGTTGGAGTCATTAGGTAATTTTATAGTGGTTCCCAATATTTTTAAGAGCCTAGAGCTGTGTTATAGTTCAGTGATTTCTTTAGAGCTGTTGCCAAATAAGCAGTGGTTTTAATTTTTACCTATTTTTTATCTTCAGGTAACAGAATACGACGATCTGCCGCATAAAATATGCTTCCGGTGCTCGGCCAAGGTAGAAGAACTCCACGACTTTGTCGAGAGATGTACAAGAACACAAGAGAACCTCCGCACATTACTAGGTAAGACTAAGGAACCCACAGTACCACCCAAGTCTAACACACGCAAAATATGGGAGGAGAAACTCAACAAATCAAATATCTCCAATGAAGATATTTGCAATGCCGTCATACAAAAAGCTATGGAAGGTATAAAAAATTTACCTTTCAATCCGTTGCCTCTAGAAGATGATGTTCCTAAAAAGCCGGCAAAAACTATTGGAGAAGACTCGGAACAAAGTGACGCAAGCAATAGGAGCGAAAAACCCTTACTGCCAACAGTACAAAATCCCAAAAGATCTGTAGATAAACTCACTATTACGAGGGCAAGTCGGCAGCCTGCCTCTGAATACACTGTCGAGGTAAAGAAAACGGACCCGAAGGTAAAACCAAGTATTGTAACAACTAACAAGAGATCGGCAAAACTGGTTGATAACCCCGCAAAAGATGCAGTCAAAGAATCTAAAAAAGTAAAACAAGTAGAGGACACGAAACATATTGAGTTGTCAAGTGACGTAGATGACGCAAGTGATAGGAATAACTCTGATAGTGATGAAAGCGTAAACATTCCCATCAAAAACATTCAAGAGCAGAAACGGGAAGGGACCAAGGAAAAGGAAGTGCCAAAGACTGAAGAGAATAGTAAACCATTTAATATTATGGATCATATCAGCATTATAAAAGTCAATGGTGTTGGTGTACTTTTCCAATGCAAACTATGCAATCGTAACTTCCTCAAAAAAGATGTGGTTGAATCTCATGGCTGCGCCAAAACAGGTGTTCCTAAACTGGATTTTTTATCGACTGTTACCAATGTTGAACCGGTCCGGAACCCCATTAATAGCGTTAAATACATCAATAATAAAGTGAACGTGGAACTTCCGAAAAAGAATCCTGAACCAGTCGAACCTCCCCCACCTCCTGAAGTAAAGCAAAAGCCCAAAGTTGGCCCAGCGAGTAAAGTTAAGAAGTCACAAAACCCACATGATCATTCAAGTTTCTTAGGCATGAAGGTGAAGCCTAGAGAAATGACGCCACCACCAACACCAGCAACTCCACCAGCACCCACTCCTCCCCCTCCTCGACCCACCGCGCCGGCTATCGAGGTCCCAGCTTTACCGGGCACGAAATCTCGCTACCGTCTAGTACCCGGACCAAACAATACATTCACTCTCGTTGAAGACCAAATATCGGGAACCCCCCAAAAGTCAACTAAAATACCCCCGAAAGACAGCTCTGCCGACAACGAACGCAAGGAAGAAAAAGGCGACTTAGACAAAAATATATACCCAAAACCCAAAAAGATTAAAGTTATAAAAAATTCCAGAACGGTGCTGAATCCGGTAACGTTAACATCTAGTGCGGTGATCGACATTGAGGATGACCCAGTTGAGGAGGCGCCGTATCCAGTTGGGTTTTTCACGGCACCAACAAAGGCGCCTGTACCGCCGGCGATAGCACCAAAAACGGACACGCCTGCTCCAGTGACGTTCACCACACCAGCCACGAAAAAGCAGTCTTACACTGTGGTTCAGACGGGCAATCCAAGTAAACTGCTTATATCCTCGAAACCACGACAACCGCCCACGGAAGAAATGTTGAAAACTGGCAAAGGCAAGCGCAAAGCGCGACATGATGACAATGAAGATCATTTAAAGGCCAAAGAGCCCTATAACGTGACTATAGAGGATTCTTCCCCAGCGAAGGATGCTTTTTTTACATTCATAAGCATTGATCCGCTATTACAACCTTCGTACGTTCTCCCGACTGAAAACATTATACAGGAATCGCAGATCACTACTTCTACAAACTCGGTGCCTGGCAGTTCAAAGTCTAAGGACGTGTATGAATGCAGTTTGTGCCCCGAAAAGTTCTCTAGGGAAAAGAAGTTGCTGACGCATTTGCAAAGTCATTACAGAAAAATGGATGACGACCACGATGAAATTGTTAAATCAAACAGAAAGAGAACGAGAAAGTAAGTGTCCGAAGGTTTTAGAATCTATTGTTATGTTCCAAGTAATTTTTACTTTCCGAGAGGGGAATATGAGCTGCAGTGTAGGTACTAGTTTGGGTAGATACAGTTAGTCTTTAATTGTATGTCGGGCGTTACTTGCTATCACTACTGAATACTGAATAGTAATGTAAGAAATAAATGTGCATTTCAAAACTACAAGTTACAAGTTTTCGGTGGCCGTTCCTGAATTGGGAATTTCACTTATACTGTCTCGTTCTTTTTTGAGAAACCTGAAGCGACAGTTAAATTACAAACTCATACCTGTCTCTCAGATGGGAATTCAGAATCTGTCGAATCTGTCAGAATCTGTTAGCTCAACTATGCTTCGGAGTTTGGACTGATGATGTACTTTGCAGCAGAGATTTTTGTTCACAAATCTCCATTAGGCCTCCACTGAGTGTCTAATGGGGATTTGTGGACCTAAAATCCGCGAATGCCCACCATTGGGGATAAGTGGAATAAATAACCCATGGTATGCATCGACTCTTACAATATGTGAAACTCGTTTGACCTGCCCAATCATGTGGATCTAAGCAACGACAATGATGTTCAAAATGTCAGGCTTGTCCGATGACAAATTATTATTGTGTAGATGAACACGTCTTCATGCCCAGGAGACTCTTCAATTCTCTTTTAACTTACCATGATGAAATGCAATTCTCTTAGTACTGACTGATTGGTATGACTATCTAACTGATTTCTCTATAATCTTGATAACACAATGAAATTATACAACTTGTGGCGTAAAATTGTATGACAAAATTATTTGGCGAGACCGGATGATATGCAACATCGAAATTTATTTCTAGATTTTACGTTGAATATACAAATAACCGGTAATTACGGGCTAGATGTGCAAATGCATAAAATCCGGCCTCTACTTGCTTGTAATAATGTTTTATGTCAGTGTTCCTGAGAATCACAAATATTCTTAGCTAATAGTTGTAAGCGAAAATAGCAATTAATGTGTAAAATGTCACAGTATTAAACCATAATAAATGTGAAAATTATAGTACCTACATAAACATTGAAACAATATTGTAATAGTGCATCCATCCAAATAGTTTATTTTGCTATCCCGAAAGGTTTTGTGAACACTGTTAAACCTGATGCTTCGGAATCTCGGTTTTCATGTCTATCAGAAAATACGTCGCTAATAATGCCATGGAAATTCAGTGATTCATTTACAACAGTCCTGCCAATCAACGTCAATCATCATTAGCATCATCGGCCTTTGCGTTCTGTTACGGAATATTAAACAGTGCCTATGAGCTACACTTTTTGGAATGACTAAAAATGCCGGTTCGGGAGCGGCAGGTCCTACTGCATATAGGACTTCATTATGGCAAATAATCATCATCATCATCAGCCCACCTTTGCCCACTGCTGCGTATAAAATTTTTCCCCATCACGCCATCTTCCGCGGTCTCGCTATCCGCATCCATCAAGTTAGCGAAAATTTTATTTTCGTCACATTTTGAAGCCGTTGAAATGTTTATGGCTACTTTTTTAGGGTTCCGTGTGCAATTGAGCGACCGAATGATTCGATTTGATAAGAAGGGCCAACGCCACATTTTGAAGTCTGCCGGCCTTATTTATAAATACACGATTCTTCTAAAGCACTTTTCCTTGTGAAATGTCCATCACGGACAATTTTAATCGGCGTTTTAAGGAATCATGTTTTTTATAAATAAGACCGTACAAGTTATAGCAAATTTTGAGGGTTCCGTATGCGAAGGGGTGGCCACGATTATCAGCATTGAGGGACAGACTGATTGGATTTGATAGCAAAGGAACCAACCCCTCTTGCTATACGTCTATGCGTACAGTTGACAGCAGGTCAACCTCAACATTTCAGTTGCAAAGTCAACATTAACGTAACTTTGAGGTTGACTGCAACAAAAAATTTAAAATGTGACAATGAAACAAAAATGTGATTGGAGTGTATAGTACGTCTGTCTATCTGATTCTGACCTATAAGGGGATTTCTCTTAAATGGGATAGACATTTTACATCAATGTTAGATTTATTTATACAGCGACTAGTGGCTTCTTCGTTCTTTAAAGGTGAAGACTCCACTCGAACGCTGTAGTACCTGCGAAATGTTTTTAGAAGCAGTAGGCTTGCCCATACCATCCTCAGAGCCTTGGCTTGATCCACAGAAAAGAGAATTTCAATGCTTGCAGAGCCAATTATCTGCAGGTTTCCTCATGAAGTGTTTCTTCACATTTAATTATGAATATGAGATATATGGGTGTGCTTACTTGGCGGTTGGCCCAACAAATAATACAAAAAGTTTTTTTTTAAACTGTACCTAATACAATTCTCAAACTTCGTGTGATTATGATTTAGTCCCTATAGTACTACAAAATAGTAAAAACCGGCCAAGTGTGAATGGGACTCTCGCTAAAGGTAAAAAACTGATTATCTAATACATAAAAATCTCATGTCACAGTTTTTGTTATCGAACTCCTCCGAAACGGCTTCACCGGTTTTTATGATTTTTTTTTTTTGTGTATAGGTATTTGGTAGATCTGAGAATAGGTCGTAAGCTAATAATGAACGTTGTTCAGCCATATTCATTATTAATATGGCAAAACAACGTTTGCCAGATCAGCTAGTATTGTTATATCTTTTAGCTGACTACTTGATAGTACCTACATTTAAATTTATGATGGTACGGAACCCTCGGTGCGCTATTCCGACTTGCACTAAACTAGCTTATTTTTTAAATAAAAATCACAATTATATGTCTAAAATGAATGCACTGTCCGTCAAAGAACTAAGGTTATTGACAGATTAGTCGGAGCCTATAAGATAAGGAAGTTGAAGTCGCAGTGGACTGGTCACATCTGCCAAAGAACCCAGCGCCGGTGAGGTTTAATTAAAAGTTCTCGAGTGGAGGCCACAAACTGGCAAATGTAGCGTAGGACGCTCACCAGCTCGCTGGTCCGACGATCTGAGGCAGATTGCTGATATAGGGACAAAAACCGGCCAAGTGCGAGTCGGACTCGCGCACGAAGGGTTCCGTACCATTATCTATACAAAATTAGACAAAGATCGAGAAAAAACCGGCAAAAGATCACGTTTGTTGTATGGGAGATTTTATTTTAATTTTGAAGCGAATAACTAAATATTCTGTGAATATTACAAGCGTCTACTAGTCCGGGAAATAGTGGCAGAACCCTGCATTTTTTGATTAAAGGAAGCCGCCTGGCATAGTTGTTCCTTGGGTGATTATGAGCCGATTTAGACCGGGAGCCATCCGAAACCACCTTGCGGGTGGGTAGGATTTGGAGGGGAAGCTTGCTTCCGCCGCGCACATTATGAAGATCTCTTAAGCTTACTTAAAGCTACTAGGGCAATTTTGGTATAATTTTAAGGTAAAAAAGACGAGGAATTCATTTCTGAACCAAAAAATACCAATTTCATAATGAAAATAAAAATATTTGATGAAAACCAAAAACTCAAACTATATTTTTGCAAATAAACCTCGTTTATTATTTTACTATCGGGTATATCGAAATAAAAAAAATACATTCGGAAAGCCACACTTACCCAGATTATAGAAATATATACATTATTGGGATTTTGTGTTTAAGATGGGATGAAAAAAAAATCCACTGCGCGGCGCAGAGGCCTACGTATTATTATAATACGATTTCTCGAGTAAAGGTTTTAATTTGGATACTATGAGGCAATATTTTATATACAATTTGTTTTATATTTACACATAATTTTAAAAGATATTATATTCTTATTCTCTCCGGGCGATATACAGGGTGGTAATTTGAGAAGGGACTCTAAGTGGAACTACCTGAACCATTGTAGCTACTGAGAAATATTATTGGGATTCTCTCTCTAATTTCTGCGCAATTACAAACTGCATTTATAGTACATTACGATACTAGTGCGAAAAGTAGGAAATTCGCAACGAGTGGCGATAAATTAAAACACGACCGAAGGGAGTGTTTTATATCGACACGAGTTACGAATTACCTATTCGCACGTGTATCGTACAACGTTTTATAGTACATATGGCCCTTTGAAGTTTCGACATAGGCACGTAAAGTGCTCATTATCGCACTAGTGCGGTAATGTAGCACCATATGTACTATAAAAGATTTTTTTAAATTAGTACGGTCAGCAAAAAAAGGGCAATTTAAAGGTTTAAAAGTCTCTAATAAAACTAATTTCACTCGTTTACTTTTCCATTTCACAATTTTCTGACGTTTCGGCACTTTTCTGTTCAACACTGAACACTGTACACTGAACCAAAAAGACCTAAGAACAAAGCTAACCAGATATCGAGCCGGCTTTAACAAACAATCGATCAAAATAAATCAAACTACTGTACCTAAAAGATCCCAGGGCAATGCTTACTATACATCTACTCGATTTTAGGTTTTATGTGGTTTAGTATGGTGTCAGTCACTTCCTGTTACAACTACTTACATGTCGCCTTAGCGATCTCAGCATGCCACGGCCTGAACGGTGTGGATAATGGTCGATATACGCTTCTTTGTGCCTATATTTAGTCCTATACCAATTTCATTTAATTTCGTTTGACTTCCCACTCTAATAAATTCATCTTCCACACTGTTCATCTTCATCTCACAGTGGCGACTCTTTCATAGGTTATCTGAAATTAGTAAACGTTTAATATGGTGTAAGTCCGCGCCCTAGTTCTATGCGTCAATGTGTCATAAAGCTCATTTGTTGTAATGTTTTCGATTAAGGTATATCGGGAAGACTCCCATCAAGGAAGAAGTACGGACCAATTATTCCACCAACCCATAACGCACACCAAACAGTCAGTTTTTCTGGATGTAACGGTGTCTCAGCATACACTTGAGGATTATCATCACTCCAAATACGGCAGTTTTGTTTATTGACGTATCCATTCAACCAAAAGTGAGATTCATCGCTAAACAAAATTCGCTTATGAAAATCGGGATCAACGGAAATCATGTTTTGGGCCCATTCACCGAATCTACGCCTTGCTAAGTGATCGTGTGGCTTCAATTCTTGCACGAGTTGGATTTTGTAAGCACGCAAAATCTTCCATAAAGTGGATGGACACACGTCCAATTCCTGTGCACGATGACGGATAGACTGATTCGGGTCTTCATCTACGTTACGCTCTACAGCAGCAATGACTTCTTCTGTACGCACTGTACGACGTCTCTAATACGGATCCAGCGTATTATCATTAAGAGTAAACGTGCGAAGCCGTGGGGTTCCGGCTTTAGAATAGTACCCCCCCATCTCTTCCCGCGGGTGCCGTAAAAACCGGCTAAGGGACATTACCAGAAGGTGGGCAGCAGCGCCTTCTGCGAAAATACGATATACTGCGCTCGCCAACCCGCATGCCAAGCGTGGCGAGTAAGGCAAATACCCTCATGGCAATACACCAAAAAACCAGGCCCCCAGTCCCCGGCGGCTCCGCTATTCCTGGCTACGGTAGCGGCCACGGTAACGGCGGAGCAAGGGGTGCTAAGAATCTCCGGCAGAGATCTGGCTACCACCCCCAAAAACGAAAACGACTGGCCCTGGTAACACACAACATTCGCACATTGAGGACAGACGAAAAGCTAATTGAGCTGGAAGAGGAAATGGGTAGGTTACACTGGGATATCCTAGGGTTATCTGAAGTCCGTCGAGAGGGCGAGGACACGATAACCCTGAAATCCGGTAACCTGCTCTACTACCGGGAGGGCGAGCAACAGTCCCAGGGTGGTGTCGGGTTTCTCGTCCACAAGTCCCTCGTAAATAACATTTTGGCCATCAACAGTGTGTCGAGCAGGGTGGTGTACCTAATACTCAGAATATCTAAGAGATATTCGCTGAAGGTCATTCAGGTATACGCACCGACCTCGTCACACTCCGATGAGGAGGTAGAGGCGATGTATGAGGACATTAGTAGGGCCATACATACCTCGGAGACCTATTTTAATGTGGTTATGGGGGACTTCAATGCGAAGCTGGGCACAAGAAGCGAGGGAGAGATGAGAGTGGGGCAATTTGGTTATGGGCAACGGAACCCGAGAGGACAAAGGTTGGCAGACTTCCTGGAGAAAGAGGGACTCTTTATGATGAACTCTTTCTTTCAGAAGCCACCTCACAGGAAATGGACCTGGTTGAGTCCCGATGGTTCCACGAGAAACGAGATAGACTTCATCTTGACCTCCAAGAGACAAATATTCAATGACGTCTCTGTGATCAACATGGTGAAAACCGGAAGCGATCACCGAATAGTAAGAGGCACATTGAATATCAATGTCAAACTTGAGAGGTCTCGTCTCATGAAGTCCACGCTCCGACCTACTCGTGCCCATATCCAGAACCCCGAGAACTTTCAACTCGAATTGTCAAATCGCTTTGAGTGCCTGGAGAGCGCCGCATCGGTGGACGAGATCAATAACAGGTTTGTAGAAACTGTCCGTACAGTGGGCTCGAGGTTCTATAGACCCAACCGTACGAGTAGACCACAAAAGCTCTCAAACTATACTCTCGACCTCATGGCTAAACGTCGCGCGTTGCAACTGCAGTCCTCGGAGGATGCTAAGTCATATAGGCAGCTCAATAGACATATCTCAAAGTCTATGCGGCACGATATTCGGTCCTTTAATACCGAACGTATTAAAGAGACTATAGAGCGGAACAAGGGCTCCAAAGTGTTCGCAAAAGACTTGTCTATTGGGCAAAGCCAGCTGACGAAGCTGAAGAGAGAGGACGGCAGTATAGCGTCGACCAAATCAGAGGTGCTGAGGGAGATTGAGAGTTTCTACGGACAGCTATACACCTCAGTCGCAAAACCTGTTAGCAGTTTGAACAAAGATCCGAGAGCCAAACTGACCCGACATTATACCGAAGACATCCCGGACATCAGCCTGTACGAGATTAGGATGGCCTTGAAACAGCTCAAGAATAACAAGGCACCAGGAGAGGACGGAATCACATCAGAGCTCCTGAAAGCGGGTGGAACACCAGTACTTAAAGTCCTTCAGAAGCTCTTCAATTCCGTCGTGCTCGAAGGAAAAACGCCAGAAGCATGGAACAGAAGCGTGGTGACGCTGTTCTTCAAGAAAGGGGATAACTCTCTATTGAAGAACTACCGACCCATCTCGCTTCTGAGCCATGTTTATAAGCTGTTTTCGAGGGTCCTCACGAATCGTCTCGAACGCAGGTTTGATGACTTCCAGCCTCCCGAACAAGCCGGTTTCCGAAAGGGCTTTAGTACCATAGACCACATCCACACGCTGCGGCAAATTATACAGAAGACTGAGGAGTATAATTTGCCATTCTGCTTAGCGTTTGTGGACTATGAGAAAGCCTTCGATTCGATCGAGACATGGGCAGTGCTCGAGTCTCTCCAGCGTTGCCGTATTGACTATCGGTATATCGAGGTGCTGAAGTGCTTGTACAACAGCGCCACCATGTCGGTCCGAGTACAGGAGCAGAATTCGGAGGCAATTCCATTGAGAAGAGGCGTGAGACAGGGAGACGTTATCTCTCCGAAACTGTTCACGAACGCACTGGAAGATGCCTTCAAGCTTCTGGAATGGCAGGGACGCGGCATCAATATCAATGGCGAGTACATCACGCACCTTCGATTTGCCGACGATATAGTAGTCATGGCAGAGACGATGGAAGACCTCGGCATAATGCTCGACGACCTCAGTCGAGTTTCCCAACGTGTGGGCCTTAAAATGAACATGGACAAAACGAAGGTCATGTCGAACGCTCGTGTTGTGCCCACCCCAATAACATTGGGGAACACGACTCTCGAAGTTGTAGACGAATACGTCTACTTAGGACAAACAATCCGACTAGGCCGGTCTAACTTCGTGAAAGAGGTCAATCGTCGAATCCAACTCGGCTGGGCAGCTTTCGGGAAACTTAGAAAAGTCTTTTCGTCTAATATACCTCAATCGCTCAAGACAAAATTATACAACCAGTGTGTGTTACCAGTGATGACTTATGGCACTGAAACGTGGTCTCTCACTATGGGCCTCATAAGAAGGCTCAAGGTCACGCAACGAGCTATGGAAAGGGCTATGCTCGGAATTTCTCTACGAGATCGAATCAGAAATGATGAGATCCGTAGACGAACGAAAGTCGTCGACATAGCTCAGCGGATTAGTAAGTTGAAGTGGCAGTGGGCGGGGCACATAGCACGAAGAACTGATGGCCGATGGGGCCGAAAAGTTCTCGAATGGAGACCACATATCGGCAAGCGCAGCGTGGGACGACCAGCCACAAGATGGACAGATGACGTTATTCAAGTGGCAGGAAGACGCTGGATGCAGGCCGCTTCCAACCGGTCTTTTTGGAAATCCATGGAGGAGGCCTATGTCCAGCAGTGGACTTCTTGTGGCTGAATGATGATGATGATGATGTGCGAAAACGTTCCATAGTTAGTCGAATTAATTGCTCTGAGGGACGATTATGTTGACCGTAAAATGGACGTAGAGCGCGATACGTATTTCGAACAGAACCATGATTTTCAAAATAAATTTGCACAATTTGGAAGCGTTGTTCAGGCGTCAGTCTATTCATGTTGAAATGCCAAACCAAACTAAATAATTTGACAGCTGCTAAAATTGCCGCTATTTAAAAAAGTGTTGCTAACTTAAAGTTCTATACCTCTAAAAAAACACCCTTTACATGTAGGTATTGTAGAAGTAGGTATAATTTGGAGTCGGTGCCCAAAATATATGTGTTGGTCATGAAACTGGACACCGACTACAAATTATACTTCTACAATACCTATATGTATTATGAATACTTGTAATTGTTTAAATTATTTGTAACTTTTTAGTGCTGTAGTGTTTTTTGAAGTCGGTTTTTATTTTTTATTTAAAAATTTTTATTTCAATTTTAGTGGGGGAGCGGGAGACAAATAAACAAATCCCTTAACCCTTTTAAGCAGTAAAAACGGTTGAAGAGATAAAAATAACAAAAATTTAAATTGCCCTTTATTGCTGACCGTAGGTACTATTTTTTAAATAAGTCTTATAATACAGTTTATAATTGCGCAGAAATTAGAGATAGAATCCCAATAATATTTTTCAGTAGCCAAAATAGTTCTGTTAGTTCCCCATACAGTTCCTTCTCACATTACCACCCTGTATATCGCACGGACAGGCAATAAAGAGAATATAATATCGTTTAAAATTAAGCGTAAATGTAAAAAAACTAATTTTATATAAAACATTGCTTCATAGTATCCAAATTAAAAATTTACTCGAGATATCGTATTATAATAATACGTAGGCCTTTGCGCCGCGCAGTGGAATAAATTTTTCTTCATCCCATTTTTAATATAAAAACCCAATAAAGTATATAATATTTCTATAATTTAGGTGCGGCTTTCCAAATACATATTTTTTTATTTCGATATACCCGATAGGAAAATAATAAACGAGGTTTATTTGTAAAAATCTAGTTCGAGATTTATGGTTTTCATCAAATATTTTGGTTTTTTATTATGATATTTTTATTTTTTTGGTTCAGAAATGAATTCCTCGTGTTTATTTACCTCAAAATGATACCAAACATACTCTAGTAGCTTTAAGTAGGAAGCTAGAGAGCTTCATAAGGGGCGCGGCGGAAGCAAACTTCCTCCCCTCCCCCCACCTACCCACAAGGTGGTTCCGGATGGCTCCCGGTCTAAATCGGCTCAGAATCAACCAAGGGACAACTGTGCCAAGCGGCTTCCTGTAATCAAAAAATGTAGGGTTCCCATTCAAGAGGTACCACTATTTCCCGGACTATACCTGTTGCCGTTATTAATATCGAGCAAAAACAGGCAAAAAAATTACCTTTGTTCTATGGGAGCCCCCCTTAAATATTTATTTTATTTGTTGTTATTGCGGCAACAGAAATACATCATCTGTTAAACTTTCAACTGCCTAGCTATCACGGTTCATGAGATACAGCCTGGTGACATACGGACAGACGTACAGACAGACATACAGACAGACGGACAGTGAAGTCTTAGTAATAGGGTCCCGTTTGGCACTCTTCGGGTACGGAACCCTAAAAAGTACAGAAAAAAGTGGCGAGCTTGGGGGAGGCCTATGTCCAAGAGTGGACGAGTACGCAACTACGGACTGATTGATTGATGGGGATTCCCTTAAACGCTTTATACTTTTTCCCGGGCCGTAAAGGGAAGGAGGTCCTAGTCGACCAGGCACTAATAGAAACGCAAATTAACGTTGAAAGCAGAAACTGAACCATGGCATTCGATTGTATTCTGTTTGTCTTAGCACGTGTACCTTACCCAAAATGGCGCCCAAGTTTGTTCAGTTGCCTTTCACTTTATGATAAAGTAGGTAAGTACTCTGATAGAGGTTAAGTACAACTACATACTCTGTCTATGGCTGCTGTTACGTCCGGCACCCGTCTCGCTCGCACATTGGAACATGTTTAGTGTGTAATTTAGGCTTTGCTGGATAATAAAATTACGGGCATTTTTTTTTCATTATTCATTAATACACAGGCAGCTTTAAGCTGATGCGTATAAGTTACTTTCGTGCACTTGTAAAAGGTTTATCAAGTCTGTTTTTAATCGAGTTTACTGAAGGAGCGCTAATTACTGTCTATAGTAGTTACACATAAAAACAAATGTCTAAGTAGCGCTAAAAATGACCCCACGTTCGATTGTGGGAAGGCGGGCGGGGCTTGACAATTGTGTCACCAATCGGAGCGAGTTCAGTATCACCCGGCAAAGTATCTATGCACCTGCCACCGTTAGGTCGCCTAGGTACCTAGATCTTGCGAGTTACCTAGATATTTCGACGGGTGTCATGAAGTAAATGTTTTGACGGTTTTTTATAAAACCAATCTTAACTTAAGTTTTCATTTACTATCGCCCAATCAAAGTTCACGTCGTCACCCATGGCGCAGAGAATGAACCAATCACAGAGTGATTTACGCTACAGCACAACTTGCGCTCATTTCATTGGTAGGTACGGACTAATCGAGAGGACAGGGGCCGTTTTTGAGTGATAATTTTGTCGGAAGAAATACTTCTATGGTTTTTTATCGTAGTTTATACGTATTTACCGGCTGTGCCGTGTGGCGCCGGATTAAGAATAGACTCACTCCATTTCCTCCCGCGGATGTCGTAGAAGGCGACTAAGGAAATACATTACCAGGAGACTGGCAGCAGCGTTTTCCTGAGATTCCAACCGCATACTGCGATCGCCAACCCAGGACGCTTGGCAGGCGCCAAGCGTGGCGATTATGGCAAACCCCCTCATGATTAGGAAAACCATGAGGGAGGCTATGTCCTGCAGTGGGCGTCAAACGGCTGATGATGATACGTATTTACTACACGGCTCGGCAAAAAATGTTTTTTGGGTTCGCTTCGTGATTGCTTGGCCAAGTTGAGCGAGTGCTCTCTTATAGAGTCGTTAGTACTCATTTTGTACAGCATATTAGTAAGGTCCGGTACAGTATAGTAGGTTCTCTACACTGTTCTAAATTAGTCGGCCCTAGTTCATTTAATCTCTATTCATAAGGATGGTTTTTAGACTGGACTGGGCTTAAGGCTACCATTTTAGTAGATTTTCGTTGTACTTTTACAATAATTAAAAATGTTAGTATGTGCGAGCGAGACCGTTGCCAGATGTGACCGCGGCCTTAAGTGGACTTCATCACCAAATAAATATTTTTGTTCTACAGGGTGTAATATAATGGGGATTTTGAGTACAACCCCCGTTGACAAATGTACATGAATGTATAATTATGCCGATATACATTTGACAACGGGGGTTCTACTCGTCCATACTACATAGGGTGTAATGAAATCACCATATATGTCACTGATGTAGGTAACTCGTTATATTTAACCTTATATTTAGTTTATTGTTGTAATTTATTTATGCTGTACATAACATTTATTATAATTATTTTCTTACTTATTTACGTATTCTATTTACTCACACTAATACATTCATTACTCTCATACATCACTCTTTTGTACTTTCATCATACCAAACCAAATATTATTAATTTAGCAAGCGAACCCGCGCGCAATCATCTGTATGGCTGGTCCTATTGTTCGTCGTTGACGTCACTAGGAGCAGCCGCCCAGCCTCGCTGCGCGCGCGCCGCCCGCCAGTCGGAATCTAACCTCAGACGCGAAGCCTGTGTCGGTTTTACGCTTGCGCTCCACTCGCTACCGCTCGCGATCTATTTATTTTTGCTCGTACTGCTTTCGCCTGCTTTCTCTTTGAACTTTACTTCCTTCCTTGTGATTATTACCATCTGTGTCTACGCTATCCGCATCTTTCTGTATATAAAGGATAGGTCTATGTGGCCAAATAAACCGTTTAAAGTAAACAGTGATTTATCGTGTTATTTGTTAACATCAACACTCAGCCACCTACATAGCTCCCTATAGTGGTGACCCTCGACAGAACAATGTCAACCTTCCTTCGCTCTCGCAGCACCCCACATACAATCAGTCTCAAAGCAAGGCCAGCATCCTCTTCCCTCTCACCTCATCAGTTCCACTACAGTCAACGCACCGACTACTGGTACTGATGGTGATCTCCCCCAACCCCTCGGCACGGCAGCCACACAGCAACAGCGCACGTTGCCAGTGGTACAGCAGCCTTCACCGGTTCCTACCACATGCGCGGTCCCCATGGTACTGTCGCCGGTGAAGTGACTGTTAGCCGCCGAACACCCTCAACCGCTAGTCGACTCACTGACTCAGCGCCTCCTGGCACTTGCAGGCTTTAGAGCACAGACTTCGATTCCTATCAGACCTAGCTATGCGTAGCTACGGTCTTGAAGGGGAGTGATGTGGCGAGCACATGTCAACTCTGCGCGCGCACTACAAACTCTAACATTCCTGCATCGCGCAAGCAAAATGTTTCACATGACATACGATAAATATAACTTCCGACGAACATCAGTCGGACCGGCCGCCCCCAGGCATACGATCTGCCTGGCGGGAAATTTCCCTTGTGGCGAGCACATGTCAACTCTGCGCGCGCACTATAAACTCCGATATTCCTGCATCGCGCAAGCAAAAATGTTTCACATGACCTACCATAAATATAACGTCCGACAAACATCAGTCGGACCGGCCGTCCCCAGGCATACGATCTGCCTGGCGGGAAATATCCCTTTATAGTGGAAGAACACGATCACCCGCTCTTCCCTATAGTGGTGACCCTCGACAGAACAATGTCAACCTTCCTTCGCTCTCGCAGCACCCCACATACAAACAATCAGTCTCAAAGCAAGGCCAGCATCCTCTTCCTTCTCACCTCATCAGTTCCACTACAGTCAACGCACCGACTACTGGTTCTGATGGTGATCTCCCCCAACCCCTCGGCACGGCAGCCACACAGCAACAGCGCACGTTGCCAGTGGTACAGCAGCCTTCACCGGTTCCTACCACATGCGCGGACCCCATGGTACTGTCGCCGGTGAAGTGACTGTTAGCCACCGAACACCCTCAACCGCTAGTCGACTCACTGACTCAGCGCCTCCTGGCACTTGCAGGCTTTAGAGCACAGACTTCGATTCCTATCAGACCTAGCTATGCGTAGCTACGGTCTTGAAGGGGAGTGATGTGGCGAGCACATGTCAACTCTGCGCGCGCACTATAAACTCCAACATTCCTACATCGCGCAAGCAAAATGTTTCACATGAGATAGCATAAATATAACGTCCGACGAACATCAGTCGGACCGGCCGTCCCCAGGCATACGATCTGCCTGGCGGGAAATTTCCCTTTATAGTGGAAGAGCACGATCACCCGCTCTTCCCTATACCCTCTATAGTGGAAGAGCACGATCACCCGCTCTTCCCTATAACTGATAAATTAAAGAAAGGAACTGGACAACTACTTGCCACTCGCTCGTACAATATTGTATGAGCGAGAGGTAAATAGTCATTCTGCCCCTTTCTTTAATTAACTCAATGGACTTCAGTGGTGGCGCGGACTCTACATAACCATAATAGTAATTACAGATAAGAAAAAAAACACCTCTGTAATTATAGAAGAATATTAATTACAGAAGTGTTTTTTTTAATAGATATTTCCTTTGTAATTTTAAAGTTCTAAAACTCAGCAACAAATATCTATTAAAAAAAAACGCTTCTCTGTAATTACTATTCTTATATATTTACTATTCTTCTATAATTACTATTATGGTTATGTAGAGTCCGCGCCACCACTGAAGTCCATTGAGTTAATGAAAGAAAAGGACAGAATGACTATCTGCCTCTCAGTCATACAATATTGCACGAGCGAGAGGCAAGTAGTTGTCCAGTCCCTTTTTTAAATTTATCAGTGACATATATGGTGATTTCATTACACCCTGTGCAGTTCTCATTTATCCTGCCCGCGATATGTGTGGCTATATACTCCAGGGACTAGGGGGTGAACCCCCTGCGCGCTTACGCGCGCCAACCCCCAGCCGCTCCGAGCTTCGCTCTCCGCGGCGCTCGGCCTAGGGCCTCGCTAGACACTTGACGTTGGGATTGTTTGAGTGGGAACATGTATGGTCTCGGCCTTCGGCCTCGGCCTGGACGGAGCTCGGCCTTCGGCCTCGCCGCGGCGGGGTTCCTCGTGCCCGCTTCGCGGAGCTCGGCCTCCGGCCTCGCAAGTTTGTCCCATCTGGCTTTTGCGTTATTGCGTGTTCGCCGGAAAATGTATAGTCTCGGCCTTCGGCCTCGGCCTGAACGGAGCTCGGCCTTCGGCCTCACCGCGGCGGTTCCTGGGGCCCGCTTCGCGGAGCTCGGCCTTCGGCCTCGCAAGTTTGTCCCATCTGGCTTTTGCGTTGTTGCTTATTCGCCGAAAAATGTATGGTCTCGGCCTTCGGCCTCGGCCTGAACGGAGCTCGGCCTTCGGCCTCGCCGCGGCGAGGTTCTTCATCCCCGCTTCCGCCTCGAAAAATGATTTTTTTGAAAAATTGTTCATATATTTTTAAAATTTTGTACTAAAAGTCGATTTTCAGTACAAATTCTCCATACAAAATTTTCTCATTTTCAATCGTCGATATCTCGGCCGCCATCTAGAAATGTCAAAATGTCCGATTTTTCTCATATACCTGGGTCCTTTGACAACCCGATGCCGTTTAGGGCACGTCTCCAGCATGTGCCCAGTTGGCTGCCGACTTTTTTGCGCAGAGGTCGATTTTTCGGGCGGCCATATTCTCGCCCCTATTTTGAATTTCGAACGTTCAAAATTTTTTTTCACAATTAGATCACGAAACAAACAACTATTCCAAATTTCATTCAAATCGGCCGGTAAACAAAAGAGTTGGCCCATTTGTATAGGAGAACGCGTTCGAAATTCAAAAATCGGCTTCATAGGATGGCTGTAATTCATACATTTCCTACAACTTTTTCATACATCATTTTCCTCTAGCTATTGTCGTTTCGGAGAAAACGTATGGATGAGTCAGTCAGTGAGTATACCGGATTGTAGCTTTATATATATATAATAGAGACTGAGGCGCGGGTAACACAGATAGGACAAGGACGGGGCGGGGACGCGGCGTCCTTTTACTTTCATACTAAATATATTTATTTATTTAATACTTCTATTGCTATTTTACACATCCCATCTGTGTGGTACGCGCCTTACTTATTCTTGTATGTCTACTGAATGTAACCTCTACATGTGTCTCGTTCATGGGTTGCGACTTGGATGTTTGTATTGTTCTTGTAATTTTTTTTAAGCAGCTGACTATGCAACAAAATTGTAGGTAAAGTTTGACCTACTGTCGACTGTACATTTAATTTTATTTTTATTATATCGCTCCCTCTCCTGGCTGAACGGTTGATTGTAGAAACGTGAAAATAGTAGTAGTACCACACGGCTAAGTAGGATTTACTAGTTAACGAGTAATAGGCAACCAACTTATAAAAGTAAAATTTCGTACAAAATTCATGAAAAATGACTTCGATGAAGTTGTTTGTTCTGTAAAGCAGATAAAAAAAACCCTCTTTCTACGGAACCCTACATTGCGCGTGGCCCGTCACCCACTTGGCCGGTTTTCCTCTCTGAGTTGCGCACGCCCTCTTCTCTGGGTACCGGCATAATACCAGTGCTGGAGTTTCTTCAAACGTCTATGACATGCTGAGCCGGAGCAAATGCAAATGGCATTCACCACACCCACAAATCTACTTTTGTATTTTTGGCACTTGCCGTACGTTTTATGGCAAAATTGTATGTTCTTGTTGTCTGTGTCTATTTTGTTACTTTTACCATTTTATTTTTTGATTTGTGAACGTGCTATCTGTGTGAGAAATTGTAAATAAATGGTTTATCTATTTATCTCTCTACATGGAGACAATCTAAAAATGCGCAATTCCTGAAGCAGCCCATGTAGTTTGTTTAAAAAAAAATTGTCAGATCAACAGTTAAGTATTTTTTGTTAATTCGCGCCTTACTCCACCAATGTCGCAGCATCCAGTGAATCGTTGTTTTACACGGAAGAATTGCCATTCTATTTAAAACATATCGTTTTAAGGTTTATCTATCAAACAGCGCCACTGCGAATCAAACAACCGTAAAAGTTTTTTATTTCTTTGATAAAGAAAATTTACAAAAAAAAGAAACAAGTTTTTGTAAATGACAAACTATTTATTAACTTAATTCCAGAATCACTTGCCTACTTGGTTTTTAGTCGGAAGAGTCCGACCCGGTTTCGCTCTTAATAATGTGTGGAATTAAGTTAATAATGGGTAGTGCTTACAAAAGTTTTAGCTCGAAAATAATAAACTCTAATTGGCTGTTATAGGAATTGCGCATGTTGCCGCCAATTGTACTGTACTATATTATTGTTAAATTCTCATATGTAATTCCTGGTGTACTTACAATAAAGAATATTCTATCTATATTCCGTGTTGGGCTTTCATAGGTCAGTGTCCAGGCATTTTTATGGCCGAATCTAGCAGATAATATTATGATTAGGTACCTACCAGGTACCTATAATACTATCTGCCAGACTGCCTGCATTATGTTTTATTAAAATTCATCTGATAAAATGAGGCATGTGCAGCCATTGGGTAATAAGGCCTTAGTTAAAGGAAAGTTAATGAGACCTTAACATATACAGGAGAAAATACAATAAGAATATAAATACAACTTTTGGGTAACAAAAGCCTCTGTTTAGTCACACAGCAAAATATGTTTGAAATGAATATATAACTAAAGAAATGTTGTGTCTCGTCCCTTGAAACTTAAATCATGAATAATGATTTAAGTTTAATAATAATTAAATTTAACTGTAATTAGTTTTAATTCGACCTAGCATTTTAGGTACTCTCTACCCTCTAAGTTAGATTATTTTTAAAATAAATGTTTTAAGTTATGCCTTAATTTCATTCCACTGTTTTTATGTACTTACTTGCGTCATGTTTAAATTTTTGAGTTAGGTAAGTAAGTACATAAAAAATACCTAACCTAGTGTAACCAAGATAAGGGTTGAAAGGACTGCGTAAGAATGACTTTGGTCTTTTTTCAATCCCCTGTTTTCCCCTGTTCAAAGTATGTCTACTGGTCTATTCCTACTGGTGGGTAAGAAAGGATTTTTTTTCCACATTTAGCTACTAGGGGTAAATACTTTTCCACTTATCGCTGATCAAATAATTCAGGAAATTTGTATCATCACATTGAAAAAGCGTTTTCACATGATCCGATCCGATATCGGGATTCGGGGTAAGTAAAATGTATGAAATATGTAGGTACTTGTCTTTCATATTGTCCGGCCCGATATCCGATATCGGAGCCAACATTTTATAAAGTCACTAGCAATGCCCGCGACTTCGTTCGCACGGTAGTTGAATAAGGTCCATTCTAAAAAACTGGTAAAAGAATGTTTGAAATCGGATAAGTAGTTTGGAGATTACCCCCTGCATACAAATTTATAAGTTTGTAATAAATTAGTATAGATTAGTTCCTCTTCCGAGTCCTATTGCTCCAAGGTACCTACCACTACTATTGTAAAGGTTTTAAATGAAAGTCCAATGAGTTCAAGATTATTCATTTATTAATTTTTAAAGAACAGTAAGCCATATACACAGTAAACACATAATAAGTATGTCCACTTACGAACTCCGCCACCAGAAGCCCACTTGCCTCTAATATAGTAGATAACTATTTACTCTATGAGATCTGACGCAAGTTCATAATTAACATTTAAATATATATTCTTACACGCTGTAACATTGATATGTATTCTTTAGAAAATCTTTTACGTCTAGAATTACAGTAGGTACCTATAGCTACAATATTAGAATATTTTGAGATTTAAAACATAGACACTGATCGTTTTTTTTTGTACACGAAGTACAGATTGAGTAGGCAGGTAGGTAGGTACTATTTATCCTGAGAATATGTCTGACAGGAAGTCTAGGGTTGGAGGACTGAAGCACATAAGTCAAATTGTTAATAAATTGTTAGGTACCTAATCAATTAATCTGTAGAATTCTAAAGGACCCGATCTGGCCACCATAAAAATGGTTTTTTATTGTTCTTTTTACGGTCAAATCTAACAGGTTAAACATAAGTAATTGAAAATGCAGTTCGCTTATTTTTTGCTAAAAAACATACATGATCAGATAAAGATAAAAAAAATATTTACTGTCTCATCAGAAAAAAAAATGTGCAATTCACTGTTTCATGACAGCTCTCCGTTAATGTAAAGATAGTAACAATGTTATAGAGTAATTTTATAATACCTAGGTTCTCTCACGGCCTCAACAAATGGTCTTTTGGACTTATGTACCTACTTTAGTCCGCCGACCCTAGAAATATTGTTTGCAGAAGGTTTTCAACTTCTGACAAATACAGGCTTTACTTCCAACCGTACACTTTGTCGCAACTTGTCATGTGGGTACAGCATCTCAGGTAAAAAACTTGACATCGTAATAATAATTCGTTGTCTATCTAGCCCGCATTTGACAAAAGTTTTTAACATGTAAAGATACGCATTAAAATTAAAACAACAACTTTGCTAAACATTAATAACTCAGGGTATTTCAACGCAGTTTTCGTTAGAGAAGTTCAAATTTTTCTAAGTGTTAAGATTCGTAAATTCAACATTCTATAAATACCTAACATTTAATCACATAATTTTGATATGTATCGGGTTTTGTGCTCAGCACCTTTATAAGTAGATAGATACTTTCAAATTTTAATAAGGTGAAGAAAACGTCAATCGTATGTATCACTACAAAAAGATGTCTTAGATTAGTCATCAAACGCTATAATACCGATCATATTAAAATATTGTACTTTTACTCACTACGGATTACAATCTATGATATGTAGTTTACCTATGCGATTCCTACTTCTAAGTTTACAATGATATGTATCCATGGTCCTACTCTGGATTTTACCAAAAAGCCAGATATAAAGCGCATGCATTCCTTCAACAATTCTTCTCAAATTGTTTTAATCTAATAACACATCATCGAAATTAAATCCAACGTGATGCTTTATATCTCGCTTGGATTGGACGTTCGCGATATTCTCGGAGTCGCCTCTGACTCGGATAGGGTACAAAAATTACTAGGTTTTCATAAAGGAGCTCTCATACAAATCTCATCCACTCACGCAACCGTAGGGTCTTAACTGCCATAGTTTATCACCAAGGACTGTTGGGAAGCATTAGGAGAATTACTATTATCAAAATGCATTACCCGGTAGAGACGCGATACTCAACCCTTGTAAAAAGCTATGGCGGGACTTACACAAATGGTTTACTCTAAATCAATTACAGGTCCGTAACCTAGTAAAGCAAGTATGTTTTACAAAAATATATATCTATCACGAGGATACAAGTAGAAAGAAAATAAATAACTACCTCTGATTTCAAATCGCATGTTGAAGCCAGTCGTTTAGTTCGGATTCAAGTCTACGTGGCCGGTTGTAGAAAGTTTGAATCGCGATCAAGAAACCAATCACTTCGCAAAGCAACCAAAGCAGCAATCATTCGCAGGATACAACAAAACCTCTAACAAAGAACAGGTTACTTTCTGTACTTTGTGGAGTCATATGGGAGGTAACTGTAAAACGAGGAGCTCAGGGGTGCAATTTGGACGACTTGGTAATAATCAGAGGCTGACTCCGGCGCTATTCAGTCCAGGAATCCGGTGTTCACGAGCTTCTCGAGGAAAAACTTGACGTCGCCGAGTTCTGAGTCTTTGATCCCGAGGGACTTCAGCATGCCCAGGTCTCCGTTCTCGACTGCCATGAAGACGGAGCGCAGGTGCTCCAGGTCTGACCTCATCAGGTGTAAAGCGGCGCCGAAGTCTTCGATCGTCTGGGATTCTGCAAGAGGTAACGTTTTGAGTTAGTTTGGTTCACGTTACATACCTACCTACTTGTGTAGTGTGGGGCCGCAGCGCAGAATGTTGTAAATCGATTGTTTCCTATGTTGATGCTTAGAAATGTCCCTTGCATAGGTTAAAAGTGACGCTCTCTGGCACTGTTTGTAAAATTAGGCACTAAACCACATATCTGTGCCCTAAACATATACTTAAGTTTGATGAGGCAACTCCTACACTAGATAAGTGAAGCGACCGCTCAGACGCTGTAGTGCCTCAGACATTTTTAGATGGAGTAGGCCTTCCCAGCACCTACACCATCCTCTCAAGTCAGCCAACTAGGCCAAAAGTTTTCTCACGATGCTTTCTTTTACCGTTGGCGAGAGGTAGGTATTGTTACTACAAACAAACACAATCCAAGTCACGTCGGGATACGAACCTACGACCTCTCACACGTGAGGCGAGAGTTCTACCGATATGCTACCACCTCGTTATTGTAAGGTGTGTTTAAATTTTTTTAACGGAACATTCATACATAAACTCACGCCTATATCCCAGAGGGGTAGGCAGTGACCATAGGCCGGACTGCCACTTGCTAAGATCGTGACAGATCACTTTCTAACGGAAATGGTTAAATGCCTGTTTTTTTATCTGCTGAAGAAATAATACCCAAAGCCGGGATCTGACCTGTATCATTTTGCATTTAAAAGCGAGAATTACAGTAGGTACCTATTCATCTCACTTTGTAGCAAGTTCTCGGTCGTGGATTCTAAAAAGTCACAGTTTGTGTGATGCGAGATGCGTGTGCGAGAACAATTATTAAGTACCTAGGTACCTATGTAAAAGAAGATATATTTTTTCCGTCGGTAGTGCTGGTGAACCCCATGGAGCCCTATATATTTTTTTCTCTTTATAGCAAAGGTAGACGGGCGACGGGCTTTTGAAAAGTTTCATGCTTATGAAATTTGTAATAGGTATCGATCGATCCTTCGGTGAACTCATTTATGTAGGTAAAGTTTTACTTTGCCATTGCAAACTGTTTCTCTCCTTAAAACGAAATGTGAAGAAGCCCTCTACGCTAGTCGCTAAGCTGGGCGAGGCAGTGTTCAATTTGCCCTTTTCCATTCGCACATTTTGTGACGCTAAGATGACACAAAATGTGCGAATTGACAATTTAGAACTCACACAAAAAATGGTTTTATCTCATTGGAGGAGCCAAGTTAAAAGGTAAGTAACATAATCGTTATTTATTATTTTTTGTCCACGACTAATACCTACTTTTCATAATATAGAACCTAACTTAACCTAACCGGTCGAAAAGTACCTTACTATCTAGTAAATACATACATACAAATCAAGTAGCATACACAATAAATATAAAATAAGAAAGTTACAGCTAAAATAACGCCAGTAGGTGCGTCTACTAGTCGTCGACCCACATCGGCTAATACAGTATAATTATGTAAATTTTTTTATGTTATTTTACCTACAGATGCTCTTTTAATCAGTTACATTTAGTTCACAACTTGCTCATAGTAAACTGTGGATAACGTAGTGGACTATATGTTTATGAATCCTTCAACCTGTTTATTTTTAGTAATACGAGTATTTTAATATGTAGTTGTTTGTTGTCCCAAATAAATAAAATGAAATAAATAAATAAATAAAATATAAGAATAATAAATTGTAATTCCCATGTAAAAGTTGTATTTGCACCCTGTTGGTGCTCCTTAATCAATAAAATAAATAAATAAACGTACCCGAGAGAGCAATGGCGACCTTCTCCACACCACCGAGCGGCTCCAGCGCGTCCCGAGCCTTGCTGCCGAACAGTTTCTCCAGATAATTGGGCCCGTGCGACGCCAGCAGGGACTGCAGGAACGACGCCGTCTCCTCTACCGGGGGGCGCTTGGCTGTGGATGAGAAAAAAAAACAAGATTTTAAGGCTGCTGTGACGACCTCGTGGCGCAGCGGTAGTGCATCTGCATACCATGCGTGTGGTCCCGGGTTCGAATCACGGCTGGGCACAAAAAAAAAACCCCAGGTCTTGGATGTTTACATGTTTGTGATGTCGTTGTTTCTGGTTCCCACGACACAGGGTATCCTAGTGTGGGGCCAGAAGCAATGTATGTGCCTGTATGTAAATGTTTATGTTTACGTCTTGCATGCTGACTCGCTCCCACAATCTAACGATTTTAACCTCCTAAGTCCTGACCTTTAAAATAGCAATTGAAAAACATTGTTATTTTCAACGTCAGGACTTAGAAGATTAAGGCTGCTGTTACGTCCGGCATGCTGTCTCGCTCCCACAATCTAAAACTTTTAGTGATTGAAATGAAACTTCTCAAAAAAGAAAATTAGTGTCACTAGATCTATTTGTTTCTATATATTCAGCCCATGAATGGAGCCTACCGTTAGACATATGCCTCTTCCATGACACGCCGAGAGGGATCTCGGTCACCTGCCATTCGCTAGTCCATTGCTTTCCGACGGCTTTAGAAATGTCATGTAACTAGGTAATGTCGGCTTTTCGATTGTTTTCCCAAACTCACCCACCACGCTGTTAGAATAGCCGAAAAATAGATGCCTATTTACTTATTACCTATCTGAGTTATCTGTTATAGATATCTAGTATCTAAACGTAATTTGAAAACACTAAATACAGGGTGATTTTAAAATCGTTAGAAATGATTCAAGGGAATGTTCTTTTCATTATTGTATTGTTAATAACATATTTGTAAAATATTTCCGTGATTTCCGACTTTTGGCTCCAAACTGTTTTTATTCAAACCAAAGCGTCGAAAAATGTTTTTTAATATGTTTTAACATATTAGAAGCTTAAGGGGCTAGCCCACTAGCGCCACCGAGGAAAAAAATAATTTTTACAGATCGAATTTGCAAAAAGTGTCTGTAAAATCTCTCAATCATGTTAATAGTGATTTGTAGAACCCATGGCCGTGAACCTAAGGCAAAAAACCTAGGACTAGACAGCATTACGCAAAAAACGGCCATTTCTGGCATAAATTCTAACTAGTTCTTTGTCGTGGTTCCTAAAAATCATTGTTAATGGGAAGTAATTTTGGGTAACAGGATTAAAATTAAATTAGACGCACTATATTTTTTTAACAAACCTCCAAAAGTTTCTAAGTCATGGTTAGAATGTCCCCTTAAAAAGCGGTCGACGAATTCAAAGTCACCCTGTAGTTGTGATGCAGCCGCCGCCAAATGTATCATGTACCTTTGTAAATATTTGGTGTTTATTGTTTTTCCGGTGTATAATAAAGAGTATTTATTCACCTAAATCTTGTTTAAAATAAACACTCCAATGTTTAACTTGCAAGGAAAGTATGTAGGTACTTATTTGATTTCATTGTTCAGATTTCTCATGATGTTACAACTGAAATCGTGGATACTTTACTTAGGGAGGTAAGTATACAAACAAAAGAAACTCAACAAAACGCCAAAAAGTTTGTAATCTCGAGATCTCTTGAAGCAACAGGCCCAGGGGTCCTTTATTAGAACAATTGCGAAGGGCGTGCTTGGGTGAAAAAGGGAAGCTTATTCTCTACGATTTCAATAAGTGCCTACCGACTTTTACCATAGTGAGGATGAGACTGCAGCTCTAAGATTCTGAGTACACTTGTAACGAGCCGTTACAAATAGCACAACCCGAGCCCTCGACACCACAGCGGCGCATGAATGAGCGCCCCGCCAGCAACACACATGCAGAACATCAATGGCCAATCTACCATGTGATCGCTCTCCACCGTTCCTGTGCCCCTATATAAGCTCGCACACTCCGCAGTAGCACTGTCGTCAGGCAGGCTCTGAGTGCGATCTGCGGTGTCGAGTCGTGCGCGGGCCTGCGGGAGGGTGGCTGGTGGCAGAACCCTGTACTTAGGCCACAGAGGCTTAGGCGTATAATCCGAGAGGCACGGATGCGAACAGCTTACAGCGCGTAGCAGCCAGCCTTCCGCGCGTGCAGACGGGCGTGAGCGGGGACCTTCAGTCCACGTTCGTTACCCAGCGTCCCGCCTCATAGTTGAACTTTCAGAAAGAGCCGCCCCAAGCCGGGCTCGGGTATCTTCCTCCCTCAGGTCGATGTACTAGGGAACCGCGCAAAAGTGTATGTAGTAATAAAACTTGTGAGGCATAAAGCCGCTTAGTTATTAAGAATATTGTATGCTTAGGTTAATTACGTTGGGCGTGTTTGGTTGAGGTAAATAAAATATTCACAATTTGATACTTTAACCGTGCGTTTCTTTCCAAACAATCGATCACACCAGCCCCTTACACATTTTCCAAAAGAAATGTAAGTAACCTTTTCTAATCATAAAGATAATGTGTTTTATAATAAGTAACATAATAAGTATTAGCAACGGGCAAGACAAAAAGTACCTACTCGAATCCAGCGTGCGCGCACGCAACGCCTCATGAATGTTGATGAAGCGAAAGAGGTCTGCCAGGATCGTGACAAGTGGCAAACCCTGGTCTCTGCCTACCCCTCCGGGAAATAGGCGGCAGTTTATGTCATGTAATATGTAAAATTATTAGGTACCTAGGTGGATTTGCCACTTACAAAATACAAGGCAAAGACCGACAAGGTCCGAGGTTAAGGTACATTCAATCGAGAACTTGCACTAAAAATGCTTTAATACCTAGAATACGAGAGGACGCGTTAAAAAAATAAACGTGGTATTTTTTTTCTCTGCGACTAATACTTTTGATAATATAACCAGTCTATAAGTCAATATAGTCACGTGGTACTGAAACGCGCCACACAAATCGACCTTACACTATGACGTCACTCCTTAACGTAACGCCTCTAATGTATGAAGCGGTTATCAATATTTGAATTATCTCTTAAAATAATGTTTTGTGTGCATCCTTACAAAACGTTCAGAATTCAATGACAAAACGAAATCTAATAAGTTTTATGTTATTAGAGTAACTTAATTTTTCGCATATTTTGTGACCCCGAAAACCCCGAAAAAAATATTTTTGTTGTTTTATTTTTAAATTTTTCCAAGGTTTTTATATTATTTCTATAGTATAAAAGCAATGTCACTCTAATCTAAGTTAGACGCAAGTTCCCCATTGAGCCAATTATTGTACGGTACCTATTAACGGACAAAAGAATATGCATTTACTTTAATAACGTGAAACCCCAACAGCTCACCCCATGTGGCTAGCTGGCTAGGGATACCAGGCGTCTTAATTTAGCCGGTCATGTTTGGCATTTGATTCACATCAGGTAAAATACTACTAACGAGAATAAAAAGTAAACGTACGTATATCTAAATAGGTTTTTAAAATTGTCCTCAGCACTGGTTAGCGCAACAAAAATAATAGATAAAAAACACGTAGATTTAAAAAAAAAAAGTATTCTTTTATAAAAAAACGTCTTTAGTTGGCAGGTATTCTGATCAGAAGTTCACTTTGTAGAGTTTTAAATAAATGAGAAAAAATTAATAACTAAATAACTCAATTATTTATCCTGTTCCCAACTATCCGACCTGTGATATGGTAACCAGGCAAAGACGTCACAAAAATGGAAATACACCCGGATTGGGATGTAAGTGAATCTGACAAACTCATTTTGTACCCTAATAAGAAGGCATTATTTTTTGTACCCTGCTTATGAAACGTTTCACGCATATGACGTGTTTTTTATCAAAACATAGATATCGCCATAGAGTTTATTCGTTAGACAACGAGATGTCTAAGCTAGATATCGTAGCAGAGTTGTTTCACATCGTTGAACAGTATTCCTAAAAGTTTTCGTGTACCTAAAATGGTACCGCAATGTGTTGATATTTTTATATATTTGTAAGAAGCAATTTACAGTATAAAAGTAGAAATCTATAATTGGCCTTGTATCGGATTATAATCGTATTTTTAAGTAGTTATTGAATGTATTGCCGTTGGTTTCTCGAAATGAACAAAATAAAATAAATAAAATAATAATGTTTTCCGTAGAGTCTTACCGCGTTTTTTAAATTTTGAGGAGAGACGAAAAAAATTGTTTTATTCTAGAATCTCTATCCGGCGTTTTATACCGCTGAGAGGGACTTTTCTAGTTTTGGCCCTGGCAACCCTACTTGTGGCTGTAATTTTGAAATAATAACGAGGGAAAGGTGGCATTAAATGCATATTACATGTGCTCTACCTTGCCTGTAGCAAATTATGTGCCTCTGGGGAGAATTTCTGGCGCATTTTTGAGCTCAATTGTAAATTGCAAAGTGAAATAGCCGCTTTGAGCGACATCGAGGGAAGTTGTAGAGGGCGTTATATTTTTAAACGAGAATTCCTTTGTATTTAGCTAAGTAGGTACGTAAGTAGGTGCCTACTTACTTTGTGTCGGTACAATCGACAGCTCACTCTAATCAGTTACGTTAAGGACGACTTTGCAACAAAAATGTAAAGTACTCTGTACCTACTTGTCAGACAAACAGAGCGAAGTTGAGAAGATTTCAGTATTTCTCCAGTTTCTAAGAAAATGTAGATAGCGACCCAAAATAGGTACTAGATATGTACCTACCTAATAGTGCACATGGGGTCAACCGTAAAATTGGTCTTGGTCTTGGATGTTTACATGTTAGTGATGTCGTTGTTTCTGGTTCCCACGACGCAGGGTATCCTAGTGTGAGGCCAGAAGCAATGCATATGCCTGTATGTAAATGTTCATGTTTGTGTTTATGTTTTATGTTAAATCATTAAAAAGACACGGTCAGCCAGAGGTGGTGGGTTCAAGTCCCGGCATAGGTGGAATTTTGAGCCTCTAAATAAGCTTTTAAAAATTGGCCTTAGCATGGGTTAGTGCAACAAAAATGACTACTAAGCAGGCGGGACCAAAATTAAATAATGTTGGTCCCGCCTGCTTAGTAGTTAATGCTCAGCAGTCGGTTTGTTGGTTATTTTTTATTTCAGTTTTTTTAGTACCAATGATTTTCTTTCCAGTCGTGGCGCTAGTTAGCTCTGTGTCGTGTCGCCCCTTAACGCGTCAGTGCCTACCTGCAGTGCACAGCTTGGAGTCCTCATCGTATCCGTCAATGCAGTCAGGTGCCCCGTCGCACAGGTACTGGATCGAAATGCAGTTGCCGTCCACGGGGCACTTGAACGGCTCGTAGGGGTGGCAGTATTCTGAAACAAGAAATTAGAGATAACATGAACTCACGCCTGTATCCAGTAGGGATAGGCAGAGACCAGGGTTGGCCACTTGCCATGAATGAAATTAAATGACAAGAAATTAGAGGTGTTTTATATGGTCACGCAACTCCAAAACACGTTTCATCTTGTATCATTTCATCTATTACAATTCGTCGGCCGCTTATCTGTACTAGAATTCATTGTATCAAATAACATTTAATCCGTGGTTATTCTACCAAAAATCAAAAAGATCGATGGCTTATTTTGTTTAAGGCTTAAAGTTCTTTCACAAGACTTCACATTTCATTGAAATATAATTTTATTTGCTTAGAATCTTATCAATTTTTTATTTAAATCAACATGGTTTGCAAATTAATCGCAAAAACTTGATCGTATTCATAATATCTATAGGCCGCTTATACACAGGCGGCACGTGTATCGAAGGCAGCCGTCGTCGACGCGCATATTCGATGCTGACATGTCGGTGACTGCCGTCGGCCCGACAACGGCTACAGGTTGGCACAAGTGCCGCTCGTGTATAAGCGCCTTTAGGTGGAACGTAGCACCGAGCAAACGATACTCGTAAAATCAAACACTGGATAATTTGACATATCGTACAAACTGTCGATGAGTCGTCATTATATGAAATGTAATTCAGTGAAACGTGTTTTGGAGTCTAGTATAAAACGGGTTTTCTAAATACGTTTTATATTAGGCCAACAAGCCGTTAGTATTGTGTTAAACTAGGCAAATAGATAACTAGATCAAAATTCCGCGCAATTGTAATGAGTTAGCGATGGACACGTAAGAGCAATTTTATTTTTTATAATTTGTTAATTTCACTTAACTAGGTATACAAAATCCGAATAATACTAAGTTATATCGCAAGTCTCCCGATACCAAGACCCGAATACGTCCATACAAAATCATAGTCATTTGTTCAATTTATTTATCGGGCATTATACCGGGTAGAACGGTTCGGCACCGCGGGTTGCTCAAAATGCATGCTTGATTTTGACGCTACCTACCCCAAAAGATAGCTCTGAATTGGTTGCGACTAGCTTCAATTGGTTAAGTTACGACATGAAACGAGTCTATGGTCCATCTGGAATGTGTGCCATATATCCAACTACATTTTTACATCTAAAAAAACTTTACAAACCTTCCACCAAACACATCTATCACTGTATTATTTAACAAGAACCAGACACACACACTAACTGACCTCTCTTAGAAACATTTACTTAAGTATATTAGATAGATACTCGTAAAACTGCTCGTACGTTACTAATTTTATGAGAACGGGCTAGGTAGGTATCTAAGTATAAAGCATAGAGCTAAAATTTTAATCAAGTAGCTCGGTACACAGACTAGAAATTAATTTCCACATGTACGCTCTCTGTATATCTACCTAAGTAATTGGTTTTCTGAGGACTTCCCACGCCCATCACGATGCGTAACATAAACTCATGCCTGTATCGTGAAGGCGCAGGCACAGACCAGTGTTTGCTACTTGCCATAATCTTGAGAAGCGTCATTCGCTTCATCAATATTCATTCGTGGCTGCGGGCACGCACGACAAAAAAAAAACAAGTGTTCTGTTATGTTCACCAATTATTTCGGATGGCGAATAAAAATTGCATAATAAAATATTGAAGAATTGTAAAATTTTAACTGACAGGAGCCTGTTCCATAAAGCTACTATTCATGGCTTACTATGACAGTTCGATGTACATTGCAAAGTCATAACCCACAGATTAACAAGTAGGAAGAGTGTGTACACCGATATGTCATAATAAACTACGAATTGTAGTTTTATGAAACTCGGCCCAGTATGCCTACTAATAGATGGATGAAAAAAACGGCCTTTCAATAAGTACTAACATTAAAGCTTGCCTTTCCAGAAAGAACAAAAGCGAGTGTTATACGACGCTACTTTGCCTTTGTCACAACAATAAAATAACGTAATCACCTACACAAGGGACGGTATGAAATTATTGCCCTAAAGAGACAAAGGAGCACACACGGGTACTTACGGCGCGACATTTTGTGGAAGCAGACGTTGCGAAACAGACAAAAATAAAAATATTTTCATTTTCCTTACAATGTGCTCTGGTTTTCCTTTTGGCTGACTAGAAGAGTGGTGCCCAAAATCGGCAATAACTATTATAACTTTTAAAAATACTTAAAAAATATAACAAATTTTAAAAACCTATTAGAGGCTAAAAATTCTATCCATGCCGGCACTTGAACCCGTGACCTCTGGCTAACCGTGCCAGCGGTTTTTTGTTTTAAATTGTCCTCAGCACGGGTTAGTGCAACAAAAAGAATATAAACATATAACAAAGTTCGTGAAAAAATAAATATATCGGGTGAAGTCAAACTCAAACAAAACACGTTAAAAAACTTTGGGCGTATAAAGCGCGAGTTGGTTGTTTTTGCTCGTTTCGTCTATGTTCGGTGAACTGGTATGGACGACAGCCGGTGAACTTTTATCTTGTGGTTGTAAAAGTGAAAATGCCGTGACTGCAAAAAAAAGTAAAGTAACTAAAGTACAATCGCATGAAAATGCTTAAAAAATACTAAATTATGAAGCAAAAGGCCTCATACAGAGCCTAAAGGCATCTGGCAACCTGTAACATACTGCAGTGCTGACGCTGATATTCAGCGTTGTTTTATTTATAAGAAATATCTGTTTAATTTTCATTTTTAAGTACGACGAAGTGTCCGCTATCTATCTGCCTATTTACATTATTGCATCATCATCGTCAGCCATTTGACGCCCACTGCAGGACATAGGCCTCCTTCGTAGATTTCATAACCATGAGGGGTTTTGCCATAAACCCGGTCTCCTGCCAATTAAGTCCCACAGTCGCCTTCTACGACATCCACGGAAGGAAATGGAGTGATGTTATTGTTAATTCGGTGCCACACGGAACGTCCGGCGCCACATGGAACGTCCGGCGCCACACGTTACATTATTTACTATTAACCTTAAGACAGAGTTCTTAAAATTTTTTTTCTTTGTATGCTGTACATATGTCTGAGAAAATATGAATAAATATTTTTATCTATCTATTGACGTTACCCCTAAATCAGGCGTTTTAAAGTACATTTTACTCTCTAATGTCGAATTTAAAATCTGAAATGTCCTATTTAGGGCCATCGGTAATGATTTTTATGTTTTTTTAAACTTCATAGCATCAAAAAAAAATCGCGAACATAAATCTTAATTATCACTAGATATGGTTTCATTTCAGCTGTACGGAGTTTCGGATAGTAAAAAATATACCAAAATGACTATTACTAAATGTGATAGTGACGTCGGTTGTCAAAACTCTGTTAACAGGATTACTATTTCTGTAGTTTCAAAAAAGCCTTCTTTTCCCCCAATTATTTGCTCGCGCAACGCAATAAATCCCATACCAATCCGTGCGCTCGGAGAACCTAGCCTTAAACATAAAACGAACTCACACCATTCACAAATTAAACACCTCGTATATTAAATAAATAAAAGATATGACATGGGCGAGTTTTATTGGATGTTTGTTTTTAATATCGTGTGACCTACATACCCTGTGCAATGGAATATTGTAATGATGTTATTCCCACGACAATAATAACAGTGTAGCTTTTGTAACAAATTTAATGTAAAATATGATAAAGATATTAAATTTAAAGTCAGACATTTATAGCATAAACTCACGGAGAAAATGCAATAAAGATTATGAATCTAATCTAATGTCACGCTTGTATCCTGGAGGGGTAAGCAGAGAACGGGGTCTGCCACCTGCCACGATGTCTTTCGCTTCATCAACATTCATTCATTAGTCGTTGCATGCAGGGCCGCTGGTTTCGGGTACTTTTTATCTTTCTCTTTGCTAAAACATCCCCTATTTGGTCGAAGTATGTCCGCCTGGGACGTTCCTTACTGGCCCTATACCTTCTCTTATCTCTCTCTCTCTCTCTTGTACGCTATTAATTTCTACTTCCATGCGCGCTACCTTTCTTCCGCAGCGAATCAGCTAACGTCGAGACACCGTAGTCACACCCCAATGTTGGTGTGACGTCAGCCCCAGACAGGGAGAATGCAATAAGACACTTAAAGGGACAAAAAAAAATTGGAGCGGCCGACGTCCAATTTTTAATTGGATATCGGGCTCCCGCGTTTCGGCCATCATAACATGATGTTGGTGTGGCCATGGGCTCTTACACCTACATTAGCTCGATATAGTTCTTTCGTCAATCTTTCTTGCTTCAGAAATGTATCCTATCATAAAAATACATTACGGTGGTAAGACCGCTGTACAAAGCATTGCTTTGCTTTAGTAAGGCTTTGTATTTTTTAACCTAAAACCTTTGCCCCATTTTCGAGAGTTTCAAGGTTCGAAGCTGTTTTGTTCCAAACTTACGTACTTATGTATATTTACGGAAATGTAGTAATACCATACGGAAACGATGAGTGGTATTGCTGAGTCTCTTAACAGGCCACGTGACTGAGGTATCAATGCATATTTTAATATTCTCAATTCACGAGAATATCAAAATATACATGGATTTTTTACCGACTTTTGCCTGTTTTCTCTGAAGAGCAAGCTGATTAGTAATTTGGCGTAAGCTTATAAGCTTGGTACTGTATACCCTTTGAAATCGTATCACGTATTATCAATCAAAATGCATAAATGCAGTGAATTATTGCGCATCAAATGGACGATGAATTTATTATCGATCCGCGTAGTACGTACTACGGAGAGCGTTGATGGGCGTAGCGCTACGTCGTTACTACGCGGCTACGACGTAGCGGTTTCACCTTCGTCATTGTCATCAAGTTTTAGTTTTTTCTGTTTGAAAGAGGTCAGGGCAGCGAAGTGTGTCAGGCTGTTCACTCTCGTTGTTTGGCATAAATATAAAAAAGATTTTTAAGTAAGTGTTTTTTTTTCTTTATGAAAAATTCCAGCCAAACCGGCCAGCGAACAGGATGAGAAAAAAAAAATCTTGTTTTCTGCCTGTGAACACGATGAAAAAGATTTTTATGTGCCTCGTTGGCTTTTCCTTTTTCCTCTTCGTTTTCAAGGCAAGTAATGAGCAATTTTTTATCTTGGCATGTGTTACTTTCACAGATTGTCTTGTATTCGTTTTAATTCCTTTAAATAAGCATTTTATTTTACCTTATAAGAGTGTATTTGGAAATTATTTCAAATAGAAAGACAACCAAGTGCTCCTGTAAAGTAAATTGTAGTACAGTCGACAGCACATCGACCTTTACATATTGTAATTTAATCAGTTACGTTAAGGACGACTTTGCAATAAAAGTGTAAAGGTTTAGCTGCTGTCGACTGTACCTAATCAAGTCACATCAATGGGCATTTCCCTAAAAAATTAGTTGTGTTTTTATATTTTTTTTATCAAGCAAATAGGTAATTTTGAGAGTCTGGGCTGAATATTTTGATTTGGGCTGTTTTATTTAATTTTAAAGCGAAACAAAGGAACCAAAGTCTACGAAACGTACGTACGAGTTGTCATTTTCTAGTGATACCACGACTCAATACAAGAACTCCTATATTAAACAGCCTACGACCTATTCTCAGACCTACCAAATTCACACAAAAAATTTCATAAAAAATTTTCAATTCGGCAATTTTGAGCGTTGAGGTATTTGAACACCTCAGACACTCAGGTTTCTTCACGATGTTTTCCGAGGTGGGCACGCGTGGTGATTAAGCTCGTACATTCTCTCTCTCGCTCCTTCTCTCTCTCGCTCACACTCTCTCTTTGAGAGAAGGCCCGTGCCCTGCAACTTTTATACAACTTTTGTAGGTTACTACCTAAAAACATAATATTAAATGAAAATGGTTACACTTTTATTTAATTGAAAGATGTTTAATGAAAATTATGGTTTTGTTTTTCACTTCAGCCTGCTTTGAATTGAAACTCGCAAACTGTTACCTCCTACGTTGTTTTTACAACATCTGCCTACACTTTTTTCCTTTTAAGGGGGTCAACTGGAAAAAGTTGCTTAGGTATAGCAAAAAAATATCCACAACTTTGGAATTCAAGTAGGAAAGTCGTGAGGAAAGTCGTAGGAGAGTCATGTTATACCAAGTCGGTTAATTTATTCTGTCCCTACTTAAGGGTCCTTCTGTCTTAAGTTATTACATAATTAAGTAGGGACTGAATGAATTAACCGACTTGGTATAACATGGATCTCATAACATTTTACGGTAAAAGAACTGAGCTGCGAGACTTGGTTTTTTTACAAGTTATGTTTTTTTTTATAACTTATGTTTTTAATGGCATTACGATAGTCTTCAAAGAATTAACAGAATCAATTCAAATTCAAGAATGTTTTGTTCAAAGTAGCACAGAAACTGCCACTTAATGAACGTTCTAAGTTAAATTATGTGTACATTTGAAAATTTAGATCATTTTGGAGAAAAAAATGGACAAAAAAAAACTCCAAACTTAGTCTTTCAAAGTCCTTAATTAATAGAGTTTACATAATTATTCGAAATCTAGAAGTCATGCATGGAACTGGCTTTAATTCCAGACATTATTGTCATCTAACTAATTTTTAATGTTATAGAAGCTCTTTTGGCAAAAAGTGTGCTTTACACATTTTTTGAACCGCGTTTCTGGCAAGCTTATATCCTCTGTAGAAACGTATTCAATGCCCCATAAAGGATGTATTAACCTTTGCCAGCCTAAATTTTGGGAACGAAAGTTTATGTATACTTATAGTATTAACATTGTGTTGGATACCGATAGTATTAAAGTTACTGATATTTTTCCTAACGTACATAAATTTTCATAGATATACTGACTAGAAACTGTAAGGATGCTAGTTTCTTTAAAGAAATCTCTTAATGAATCTCTATTGCCTAGCTCATATATGAATCTGAACGCTCTCTTCTGCAGGACGAAATCTAGGCCCTACAATGCGGTTTACTGTGACAATTCGATGTACATTGAAGTTGATTAACCCACAAACTAACAAGTAAGAAAATTTGACTACGCAATGTAGATCGAATTGTCACAATTATCTGTGAGTTGTAGTTTTGTGATACGCGGCCCAGATCTTGATAGGCTAACTAACTAATACAAACAAAGCTAGGTAGGAGTATCAACTTATCCCTGACGCGTAAATTACCACTCGACTCCCTCTTGTTTTAAATCATCTGCGATAGCAGTAACAGCCTGTGTTCACTCCCAACCGACAAATGGACAAAAGCAGAAGAGACAAACATTTACGGCGTGATAAACGAGCGACGAGACAAAGGGATGCCTCGAGATGTCTGCGCCGAGAAATTGCCGTCTCTAATCAGTCTGTTATGGTGAATGTAATAATGCTAAAGACGGTAACCCATTGGTGCATTTCCCAGACGTAATCATAGGGGAACGATGTGGTTTAGCTGCATGATATTGTGGACCCGTGGAAGTAACATCAATTACTTTGACGTACTCATGCGTATGTGCAGTAAGTGCGATGATATCAAGAGTGGAAGCGCAATCATGGATATTGATGTATTTAATAATAGTATTAATATTAGCTCCCTCACAACACAATCAATTGTCCTGGTCCCAAACATGGCCTGTGTTATGGTAACCAGGCAAGTACATCCCACACATGGAAATACACCCAGACTGAGGCCATTTGCACAAAAGTACGGCAAATGTATATATTTGGTTGCTGTTTATCTCGTTTTAAGACTTAAGTTTTCAGATATCTTTGGGGTATAATTAAATGTACTTAAAAGGAGAGGTTTTGAACTATAACCTATGATCTTTAATGTAAATGGTTTGCACTTTACTTTTGCTGATACTATAATCAAGCCGTCTTTAAAATTTATCCTTTCTAACTTTAAATTTTTGTCTAAATACTAATACGGAATGCGCGACATCGGCGAAGAAGTGCAAGAGAGTAGGCTAAGAAGGTTCGGTCACGTGTAACGAAAGCCAAATTAAATCGGTAACGAAGTGCTATCTCCATCAATTCCTGTGCGGAGATCCAGGGGAAGATCGAAAACTAGGTAGGATAGACGTAAGATAAGATAAGTTTAGAAAATTCTGTATTGTACACCGGATACAAGAATAATTACAGAAACAGCATGTGACACAAATGAAAAGGTACAACTGACGTAGTAAAAAAAGTCTCACAGAATGCGGAGCGTCGTTAAACGAGGTCATGAATAGGGCGAAGTGGAGAGAGAAAATAAGGAAAGCTGACCTCACCACCGTGTGTGACTAAAGCTGGGAAGAGAGAGAATACTTTTACCACTCCCTAAGGGTACCGGAAAGCATCGTGACAAGACCTTTGTTCCTGAGGTGTTCACATATCTTAGCGCTTGAAAGTGTTAATTCGCGGAGGGCACGCATAGCAATTGAGCTCATACTCTCTCTCTCTCTCTCTCTCTCTCTCTCTGAGAAAGGGCCTGTGCCCCACAATGGGACGTATGGTCTTACAACTGTTATCAATTTGCTAGCTTACTCGGCAAACGTTGTTTAGCCATATTAAGCCTACGACCTATTCACAGACCTACCAAATATACATACCTACCAAATAACATATAAAAGTCAGTGAAGCCGTTTCGGCGGAGTTCGATAACAAACACTGTGACATGAGATTTTTATATATTAGATGTTAAAATGTCTGAAGTCCACGCAAACGAAGTCACGGGTAGAAGAGTAAATAAAATAAATAAATAACCCCTACATAGCACAAGAACTTGTCTTTCCCTGCTATTACGTAACTGTCCCAGTGGAACCATTTTAGCGTTTCCGGGGTATAAAAATATTGTATTTATTTGACAGTTCGGAGTAAGATCTAAACAGTGGAGAAGTTTCGTTGTAGTATCCCTATGGGATTTTTTTTTTTTTTTTTTTTTTATAAATACATCGTGTTTCCACAGACGCGGGGTCCGTGCCATTTTGTGTTATTTAGTTTTGTTTTAATTTTCCCTCTCTCTCTATACTCCATATGTATAGCAGTTATGCTTACATTTTTGCACAGATCTTGTTGTGCGACACACGTATCTTATCTAATCCTTAACTTAACATTAAAGCTACGTTCTTATTAATATATATATATGTTTTTTTTTTTTTTTTCTCATATCCTTGGTTCTTTTGATGGTTTTTTTTTTTTTTTTTATTATTCTGCTCCTCATGGATACACAGGGTTTTTTTTTTTTTTTTTTTTTTTTTTTTTTTCCCGTAGTCTTAGTCTACTGCTTTGCTATATTTATCTCTACTTTCACTCTATTTTTATTTACAACGATGTTTCTTATCGCTATTTTGCGCTTTGTCCCTATGTATGCTATTTTTCTGCCACGGATTCCGCAATTTACTGTCCCTTTGTGAAAGCCACGGTGGGATTGGAGAAATCCCTATGGGATTGGAGAATATTATACCAACATCGAATCAAAGGCGGTGGTAGCCTAGTGGGTAGAACCTCAGACTCGGAAGTGGGAGACCCAGGTTCGATCCCCGGTGCGGGTATGTACCTATGACTTGGTTTTCTAAGTTATGTACATTTGTGAAGTTATAGTAGCAATACCACTCGCTAACGGTGAAGGAAAACATCGTGAGGAAACCTGAGTGTCTGAGCTATTCACATGCCTCAGCGCTTGAAATCGCCAATCCGCGGTAGGCACGCGTGGTGATTAAGCCCATACTCTCTCCCTGAGAGAAGGCCTGTGCCCTACAGTGGGACGTATATAGGCTACTAATGCTTATGCTATACCAACATCACAAACCATGGAAAAACAAAAGTACAGAAGTTCACAACGGTAATGAAACCCAGAACTTCTGCCGTAATAAAATAACAAACGAGGCTCACTACATTTGTGTAGTTTCACACGAAACGTATAGTTTCACGACAGAAAAGAGTATTTATATTAAGTTCCGTTTCCGTCCTTAAGTAACGCAATTATTAGAACCCCGACGTGAGCCGAAGCGTTGTTTCCTTTTATCTTAATTAAGACGACCGCCCGGGACTTTTGTCGGAGTGTTATTAGTTTGGTGTATTTTTTCGTTGGATATTCAAGCATTCCTTCCTCATTCTTTCAGTGTTTTTGCTAAGATAACGTGGAGAAAATAAAGGCCTGGGAGTTAAAACTCATTGACCGTTTAATTACTGGGACTCAATTAAGATAACATTATAAGCAAGTAATTACTTTGACTAAATCTTGCCCTTTTCTAATACATCCCGTATTAGCAAAGGGCAAGATAAGAAGTACCCGAAACCGGCGTGCGTGCATGCAACGACTAATGAATGTTGAGGAAGCGAAAGTGATCAGTCATGATCGTGGCAAGTGGCAGTCCCTGGTCTCTGCCTACCCTTCTGGGGTGCAAGCGTGAGTTTATGTATGTGTGTATGTATGATATTAAGGATAACTAAACTGAATAATTACAGGAGATAACAGATTCATTTCTTAACTCATCATAATAAGAACATTCACACAAGACAATAGCACATAATATAATGAAAGGAAAAAGGAAATCTATCACGGCTAAGTAGGCTTTGCTAGTTAACGAGTAAAATAGGCAACCAACATAAAAAGTAACATTTCGTACAATATCCATTGAAAATGACTTCGATGAAGTTGTTAGTTCTGTAAAGCAGATCAAAATAACCTCTTTCTACGGAACCCTACATTGCGCGTGGCCCGACATGCACTTGGCCGGTTTTTTTACAAATCACTGCGTATTTAGAGGAAGCCCTATACTCGTATATATATGACGGCTTTTGTTATGGCGAAAATACTTACTCTATGCCCTATGTGTGGTGTCGATACAGCTGATTGAGGTCATGACACATGCCAGAGCGCTTGGCACGGTTGAAGTCGAGACACTCACCGGAGCGCTTGGTGTAGTGTCCATAGATCTGGTTGAGGTCATCGCATGACACTTAGCATAGTGTTTGGTGTGGTTAAGGTGAAGAAAGTTACCGGGGCGATTGGTGTGGTGTACGTAGAGCCAGTTGAAATCAAGACACTTACCGTAGCGCTTGGTGTGGTTAAGGTCAAAACACTTACCGGAGCGCTTGGTGTGGTGTCCATAGAGCCGGTTGAGATCGAGCGCGAGCACGGTGCGCGGGAGTGCGCAAGACACCGCCGCCAGCGCCGCCACGCACGCCGCCATTCGGCACGACATCACTCTGCGGACAACCAGGAGAGAGATGTTAGGACGCTGAAAACATACAGTTCTAATTATCAACCTACGCATCGAATAATAATGATCAAGATACGCATGGACGTAGTTCTGTGCATACTTTATGTTGAGGGTTCCGTGACTCAAAAGCAAAAACAGAACCCTTATAGGATCACTTTGTTGTCCGTCCGTTCATCCACCCGTCCGTCCATTCGTCAGTCCATCCGTCCGACCGTGTGTCTGTCAAGACTCTTTATCTCGGAAACGCGTTGAGGTATCAAGTTGAAATTAAAACCGAGTAATGACTCAAGTCTACAGTTTCTTGAAGCTGTGAAAAAATCAGACTTCTAAGTCAACGTAATGAAAAGGTACGGCCGTTTATGCCGCAAAAAACGTATATTTTGATACTCAAGGGAATCAAAATTTAGAGGATACTTCCCGTTGACCTAAAACTACAAATTTTGGCAAATAATATTGTCTTTTACCACAGGTACAGAGAAAAATCTGAAAACTATACATTTGTAATAAATACATAAAAAAATTGTCTTTGAAGTTCGGAAAAAGCGCGAGACTCGATTCCTAAACTATTTATAATATGTATGTACCTACAAATTTGTACGGAACCCTCGGTGGGCGAGTCCGACTCGTACTTGCCCGGTTTTTTTATGTAGCCTATATACGTCCCACTGAGAGAGGGTATGGGCTTATTTACCACGCGTGCCTAGATTGGCAATTTTAAGCGCTGAGGTATGTGATCACATCAGACACTCAGGTTTCCTCACGATGTTTTCCTTCACGATTAGCTAGTGGTATTGCTACTAAAACTTCACAAACGTATGTAACTTCATTGCTTGTTTTATTATTTTATTTGGTTTTTTGTACCCTAGCAGAAATCTGGTACTCTGTTCCTTCATTGGCTTTTATTCAGATGAAATACAGAAAACATACTTCGACCAAATAGGGGATGTACTAGCAAATTACCCGAAACCGGCGTGCGGGTATGTAACTGAATGTCGATGAAGCGAACAAGGTCTGTCAGGCTCGTGGCAAGTGGCAAGCCTTGGTCTCCACCTACCCCTCGGGATATAGGCGTGAGATTATGTTATGTAATGTTTTGTGCCCACCTATATGAAATTAAATGAAACGAAACGAAATTAAATGAAGAAGAAGAAAGACATTTATTATACCAACAAGATACATCACAGAAACAAAATAAGCAGATAAGTAACATAATATGCACAACAACAGAAAGAAAACTAAACACACAACAGACAAATGTAGCCTGTGGTGAATCTTAGTTGCCACAAATGAAATTTTATTGCTTGAGTTTGGGTTAACATTAGCAGTTACAGGTGCTTTATGTACTATTGTACATGTCGAAATTCTTCCTTTTCAGGAGTAAGCGCATTTTCTTGTAACTAATGCTTTAATATGTTTTAATACTTACATTTAAAATCTATATTATTTGCATAATTGTTCACAACTAACCTAAATCTTAACTTCTAGATATTCTTTTATTGAGTAAACACCACGAGACAGTAGGTAATGTTTTGTGAGCCTCTTGAGAATATTATCCGTGAGAATATTATTAACGTTTAAATTCTTCTTGTTTCTTATTTATTTTTTGCATTTGATCCTATCTAAAGAATAGTTTGTGTACATTCAGGGAAAATCTCAAATAAGTATAAGCAAACACAGTGTTTTTTTTTTTATTTACTAAAAAATAGGGTTTAAAAAATTTGGTACCCTTTCATGTTAAAATTAACACATTTCGTATTTATCGCCACAGCTTTGTCGTGCTTCTCTAAACGTGGCTAAAGTAATTAAAACTTTCGTTTCATCAGCGAGTCTGCGGTGCGCACGGCTGTCGTTTACACGCTCTTCAATGTTGTGCATTTATACCGAGGATACACTGAGTTGTGTCTACACGGGCTTACAATCTCAATGACTGAGTCCTCACGTTTGATTACCATGCCGTAGGTCGTGGATGCAATTCCCACTGGTAGCCGGCGTACATTTGTACAGTTGACCTCAATTCTTGTCTGGTTACCATAGCACAGGGTATCCTAATTTGGGACCAGGACAAGTGATTGTGTTGTGTGGAAATTATTATTATTACGTTGTCGCTTGAAATCACCAATCCGCAGTGGGCACGCGTAGTGATTAAGCCCTTACTCTCTCTTTAACAGAAGCCACCGCTTGTGCACCGCAGTGGAAATTACATAGGCTTCTTATCTCGTAGTTACATACATCATAAATACGTAAAGGCACTTTAAAAAGTAGTAGGTATTCTAGATAATCTAGGAAAGCTCTGAATTGTTTGGTGTAAATACGGTTTACTTGCAACATGAAACTCTCTAACCATTAAATTATATTTCTTAACTGCAGTTTCGCGACAGTTCTGAATGGAAATAGTCTCGTGGGCGTGCATTTTTCATGATTTCTCAGGGGAGTCTTCTAGAGTTTTCTACCTACCAGGCTACCACCGCTGTATCCTTAAAATTAATTGTCTATAAAATAACTGATTTAGTTATACCTACCAATGTAACATTGTTCGTTGTAGTTATCTGTGGAAACTTTTAATGACTGTCTGTTGTTATCTCGGCTTTGTAATATTATATTTGTTAGGCTAGTTTTCCTAAATATTAAATAAATAAATAAAATTAGTCTACACGCATGAGTCTACTAGGTATGTGTTATATTGGGGATATATTTAAAGCAAAGGGCAAGATCAAAATTACCCGAAACCGCCGAACGCGCATGCAACTAATGAATGTTGATGAAGCGAAAGAAATCTGTCAGGATCGTGGTAAGTGGAGTTCCTGACCTCTGCCTACCCCTCCGTGATACAGGCGTGAGTTTATGTTTGTTTGTGAATAAAGACAAGGATTTATTTTCTGAGATTTTCTATGCTTTCTATGCAATGTTACTTCCATCTAACTTTGACGCCAGTTCCCCATTGTAGTCTTTCGGTTGATTGTCGCCGTGGGACCATTGGATGAAGTTTTCGGGGCTACCTTTCGTACCCAGATACAGAAAAGGAAGTGTCCTAGGGCACTTGTTGCCCCATTTTTGCCTTTTAGCTTTTAATTCATTACTTAAATGCTTTAAGCATTACTTAAATCTTATTAGCTCTGCGAATGAGAGCGAAACCTGGTCGAACTCATCCAACAGAAAATCAAGTAAGTGAATGCGGAATTAAGTCAATAATGTGTAGCGCTTACGAAAGTTTTAGCTAAAAAAATACTTAAATTCTTCCTAAAAAAATTAAAAAATTTCGATCACTGCAGAAGGACCAAACGACGGACGGGGGATGAAAATTGACCAACGACCGTACAAGCGATATTCACGGTCAGGGTCAAGCTGTGTGCTCTCCCTCGCACGCGCCTAAGGACACCGATACAAATGTCTCGTTTCCACCACCAGCGCAGTGTCAGCGCGTGGAGGCCATCACCTCGGTTTCGAAAACCGGTAAGACGGCAGCGCGTGCGCTGCAACACAAAGGCGAGAGGCGCACGGAGGTTTCGAAACCAGCTTCGGCAGATGATGCGTCACCGTACCAGTCGATAAGTAAACAGATAGACGGGCCGCTTGCCTCATCGGAAATCTCCAATACTACAACTACAACTGCTTCTAAAGAGAGAATATCGGGACAAGAACACGACGATGACGGGGAGGGCGATTGGATTACTGTAAGGAGACGTAATAAGCTCAAGGATAGATTTATTGGAAAGAAAGGCACAGCTACCACAAGCTCTGATTCAAGATTTAAGGCCGCGGACATCAGGCTGCCTTTGTTCATAAACAACGTTCATAAGGACACTCTGGCCACGGACATCATAGAATACATAAGAGAAAGAACACAAGTATCGGTATCGCTAGAAAAAATTGCCATGAAAAAGCAAAAGGAGTATGACGCCTACAAAATCTACGTACCGCGGCATAAAGTACAACTGTTCATGGATAATACCATATGGCCAGAAGGAATTTCCTTCAGACGCTATATTACCTTCAGACCCAGGACGCAGACATCAGAAAAACTAAATATATCCCTATATGGAAAGAAAACCAAATAAGAGTGAGAGTAAACTAATTAGTTATAATTGTAAGTCTGTCATGCGTTCGACAGACTATATTGGGAGTCTATGCAAAAATGCAGACATAATTTGTCTTCAAGAAACATGGTTGTATCCACACAATCTGGACCTTCTGGGACTTATTCATCCAGATTTTGCTTACACTGGCAAGTCGGCTATTGATACATCGGCAGGTATTGTTCGCGGGAGGCCATATGGAGGTGTTGCAATACTTTGGCGTAAGTCAGCGTTTGAATCAGTGTCGGTAATTGACTGTAGCAGTGACAGGATTGCGGGGATCAAAGTGTTAGTAGTTTTCTCGGTATACATGCCGGTTGATAACAGTGACAATCTTATGGAATTTACTTCGTGTTTAGCGGAGATGTATGCAATAATACAGAATCTGGATGTAAGCTCGATTTATATGCTAGGGGACTACAATGCTCACCCGGGAGAGCTTTTCTGTAACGAGCTTTGGTGCTTCTGTTCAGATAATCAGTGGTCTTGCGTAGATATGGACAGACTGCATAATGTATTTACATTTATAAGCGATGCGCATGGGTGTACTAGGTGGCTTGACCATTGCATCGTGACTGAGGACGCAAAAAGGACTGTTGTCGGAGTGCGAGTGTTATAGGACGTTGCGTGGTCCGATCATCTAGCGTTAGAAATATCATGCAACTTTGAGGTTCTTACACCACAACGTGTGTCCAACGAGTCAGCCTATGATGGAGTTCAATGGGGGGAAAGGGATAGCGAGCAAATAGACCTCTTTCACAGTATATGCAAGGAAAGACTTAAACGAGTGGACTTTCCCTCTGAACTCGCTAAGTGCTGTGATAATTTATGTAGTAATGTTAAGCATAGAGATACGATTGATAGGATGTATAGCGATATAATTTCTATATTAAGTGAAGCTGCTGCAAAGAGTTGTAAGAGGAGGCCCACTCGTAAAAGGAGACACATTGTGGGGTGGAACAGGCATGTCTATGATGTTCACAAAGAGGCCAGATTGCACTTTCAAATATGGATGGCCCATGGAAAGCCTGCATACGGACCTCTGTACAATGCTATGAGTGAGTCGAGGCGCGTTTTTAGGGCTAAGCTTAGATGGTGTCAAAATAATTCAGAAAAAATCAAATTAGATATATTAGCATCTCATCATGCTATTAAAGATTTTAAACAATTTTGGAAAAAGACCTATAAGCTTGGCCCAAGACCCTGTTCGCCACTGAACGTAGAGGGTATAGCTTGTAAGAGGGATATAGCTAACTTGTTTAAAGACAGCTTCCAAGTGGATCCACCATTGCTGGTCCGGCCGGCGCCGCCATCATCTTTGTCCGAGGACCAGCGAAAGAATGCGATTCCTATTGGGTTCTCGGCTCGAGATGTGGCTCGAGTCATAAGTAGAATGACAAGAGGAAAGTCACCGGGGCATGATAGTATTAGTGTTGAACATTTGAAACATGCGGGTGTGCACTTACCAAGGGTGTTAGCAATGTTTTACACTCTCTGTGTACGGCACTGTTACCTACCGAAAGACTGCCTGCGAACGGTTGTTGTACCAATAGTCAAAGACAAAACGGGTGATAAGTCCGATAAGTCCAACTACAGACCGATCTCACTGGCGAATACTGTGGCCAAGGTGCTGGACTGCTTGCTTGACCAACACCTCTCTAAACACTGCAAACTACACGACGGGCAGTTTGGATTTAGGGCCGGACTGTCAACAGAGACGGCAATTTTAAGTCTCAAGTAAACAGTTCAGTTCTACACCAGCAGGAAGACCCCGGTGTACGCATGTTTTTTGGACTTGTCCAAGGCTTTCGACCTCGTATCTTATGAGTTGCTCTGGCATAAGTTGAGAACCGAAACCAAGCTTCCGGAACAGCTGATACAAGTTTTTGACTATTGGTACAGCAACCAGATAAATGTAGTAAGATGGTCCGGGGTGGACTCCGAGGAGTTCAGTCTGCGATGTGGTGTGAGACAAGGAGGCCTGACTTCCCCTCGTCTATTTAATATATTTGTTAACAAGCTGATTGAGGAGCTTAGCGATACCAGGGTTGGCTGCTCAATAGATGGAAAAAGTATTAACAACATTAGTTACGCCGACGACATGGTGCTGCTGAGCCCTTCAATCAGCAGTTTAAGAAAGCTCATCACATTGTGTGAGGAATATGTAGACCAGCATGGGCTAAGATACAACTCAAAAAAGAGCGAGGTGATGGTGTTTCAGCCCCGCAAACATAAAGTGGCCACAGTGCCCCCCATTAGTCTAAATGGCGTGGAGCTGAAACGGGTACATCATTTCAAGTACCTCGGCCACTGGGTCACTGAAGACCTGTCAGACGACCTAGATATTGAGAGAGAACGGAGGGCGCTGGCTGTCCGGGGGAACATGCTGGTCCGCAGGTTTGCTCGGTGTAGTGGTGAGGTAAAAGTGACCCTTTTCAAGGCCTATTGCCAGTCCTTCTACGCCTGCAGCCTGTGGGCTGGCTGCACCCAGCGGGCTCTCTGCGCTCTCCGTGTACAATATAACAATATCTTCAGAATGCTGCTGGGGCTGCCGCGGTACTGCAGTGCCTCAGGCATGTTTGCCGAGGCCCGTACGGACAGCTTTCACGCCCTAATGCGCAAACGAGTGGCATCCTTAATTGACCGCGTCCGCGGCAGCGCCAGCGGTATCCTACAGGTTTTGGCTGACAGGCCAGATTGCCCTATGTGGCATCATTTTGAGAAGATGCATATTAGTCGGTCAACTGATTAATTAATTAATTAATCGATCAGTTGATTGATTGATTATGTTTTTAAGTAATTAGTTAATTTTAATATTTATTACCTGTTTTTTTTTTTTTTTTAAGATTAGGTTAAGTTATATAGATTTTATGATCCGAAATAAACGATTAATAATAATAAAATTAATTTGTTACACATGAACCAACTCGTTACTAACTCGTCCAGAGACAAGACGAGTCTTGGCGCTCCTAGGAAAGGCTGCTTGGTCAACGTACGCCATAACATGGCTATGAAACCGAGTTTCACAGGCTTAGCATTTCTCATTTTATTTTCACCAGGTAATACACAGAGACTAAGGGTTCCGGTGGCCTCTGGCGCTTTGCTATTTCTCGTAACACCTCGGCCACCAGAAATGGCTTCGTGAAGTTCCCTTGCGATGAGCATTGCATTTAAATAGTCGTGTTAAGACGCAAATGGAAATCGAGACGTTCTCACCTCGTAAGGGTAATATTATGTGATTGTAGCAGCCTCACTAATCTAAAGGCGTAGGGTGGAAGCTCGATTTCTTTGACTTGACTTGATCTTTAAAAAATTTAAAAATTCAAGCAAAATGGGTCGGGAATTGCATATTTCAGATTTAAGGCATCCATATTATGTTAGTATGTACATCATCATCATCATCATCAGCCATTTGACGCCCACTGCAGGACATAGGCCTCCATCATGGTTTTTAACCACGAAGGGTTTTGCCATAATCGCCACGCTTGGCAGGCGGGTTGGCGATCGCAATATACTGTTGGAATCTCAGGAAGACGCTGCTGCCCGTCTCCTGGGAATTTATTTCCTTAGTCGCCTTCTACGACATCCACGGAAGAAAACTGAGTGACGCTATTCTTAATCCGGCGCCACACGGCGAGCATGTACATAGTAATAGTAAAATAATATTTTAGTGTTAGTAAAGATAGTACGTAAAAAAATACATACGTTAATAGGCACAGTCCAACCTATCCGCTATCGTGCTTAGAATTTAACGCTGTCGGGGCTGGCACGAATCCGGCGCACCAGGGACGCACATCTTTTACGCATGGTGGCGTAAAAACAATCCACCCTTGCTTCTGTGAACAATCCCTGATGCGCTGCAGAATTGCGACCTCTTCCTCACTTGTAACAGGTATTGAAAGCAATTATTTTCCGTTAACTAGTCTGCCTAAATCCATACAAATAGGAGAACAGTTTTTACGGAGTTGTGATATAGGTTGATTCACCGGTTGATTAAAGCAATAACCTCGTTTGAAACGTATATTGAAAATCGGATTGGACGTGTAGTGAACCGATTATTATAAATTCAATTACCCACTATAACAAGTTATTCAGGTATGATAAACAAGCTCTTCATGGAAATAAATTGAAATGCCATTCCATCTAAGCTGTCTATCTACACTAATATTAGAAGAGGAAAAGTTCGTGAGTGTGTTGAAGGTAATCTCCGAAAGTACTGAACTGATTTCAAAAAAATTCTGTCACCAGAATTTGGAATTCACCTTTAGGGTGAACATAGGCTGTAGACTACTCCGTTTACCACGCGAACGCAGACGCGGGCACTGCTAGGTCGTGATAATCGTATTAGTGGGGTAGTTTTGAGTTTTTCAAAATACAGGATTATTAATGAATTTTCATTCCATGGTACAGATGTATAAACTTGCCATGAAGATTGTTTTACAGACCGAAGGTAGAAAAAAGCAGTCATACTCAGTAATAAATGTAGTCGGTTGGTAAACCGGTTTTCTTTGCGCTCTTATCGCTTTGGTCAGGATGTTAGTTTATTTAATTAAAACTCTTAACGAATCTCTACCTTATAAATGAATCTGATCGCTCTCTTCTGCAAGACGAAAATGGTCTCACTAATGAATGTTAATGAAGCTAAAGTGATCTGTCAGGACCGTGGCAAGTGGCAGTCTCTGGTCCCTGCCTAACCCTCTGGGATACAGGCGTGAGTTTACGTTATGTTATGCAAAATAATTGTTGGCGAATGACTTTATTGCTTGTTTTTGTTTCTGATCAAATATATGCTTTGCTCACCATCCCGCATTACTTGTGGAATTGTGTCTTGGAAAGTTTTATTGGAAATCCGGTAACGAGCGGTAACGGAAAGTAATGCTTTTGAGGCTGAGTTGGGTCACTCGATGGACGTGATTTACATTTTAATGGGACCTCTGTTAGATTTTTATTTAATTCCAGATCCCCCGCCCCCACCAACAGGCGTGCAAAAACTTTGGAGTTTCAATAGTTTTTTCGACTCACACAGTCGAACACACTCTCTTTGTAAATACCTATTCTATATTTGTCTAGTTTGTGTTTTTTTGTTTTGTAATATTTTAGTAATGAACATTTGTCAAGGTTTGAATTGTGCTATATTAGATACAGGCTCTGCTTAGTGTGAGGTCCAATGCCTAGCTTTAGGTTAGTTATTTGGTTAAGTAAGAGTGTGAAACTTTTTGGAAATAAAACTTTATCTTATCTTAGCGAAAACAGGAAAATTACATATTTCCTCTCTAGTGGATCCGGTAACAACTCTCCCCTAAGCTACTGACGCTCACCGCATTGCAGCCTCAGAATTCTCTAAGGTACAGTACATCTACCTTTACACGCATCCTCCTCATCCGGCTCTCCTATTCTAACCGTTTTCTAATAAGGGTGTAGATAGACAAAAACATTTTCACACGAGATATTAAATCAAATATTCATAAACGTTTCATACATTTAGGGCGTTACGAGCACCATATGTAGTTTGAGCCCGACTTGTATGGCACGTTTTTATACCACGTGACTGGAACTACTTTTCCACATTATAAGCAGCCTATATACGTCCCACTGTAGGGCACAGGCCTTCTCTCAGGGAGAGAGTATGGGCTTAATCACCACGCGTGCCCACCGCGGATTGGCGATTTCAAGCGCTGAGGTATGTGAATAGCTCAGGCACTCAGGTTTCCTCACGATGTTTCCTTCACCGTTAGCGAGTGGTATTACTACTATAACTTCACAAATGTACATAACTTTTCCACATATTACATGGAATTAAAAAAACTATTAACTTCGACTCAACACAAACACGTGTCCGGCCTTAGTCTGGGTGTATTTTCATGTTTGTGACGTCCTTGCCGGGTTACCATAGCACAAGGTATCCTAGTTGGGGACCAGGTCAAGTGATTGTATTTTCTGGAAGTTATTATCATTATTATTATTTTTATTATTGTGAAAAGAATAAGCCGTAAAGGAAAAAGATAACCTCGATCTTTGAACACGGCCTCTCCAATGAGATCAAAACATGTTTTTGTGCTAGTTCACAATTGAGGTTGCCAGCATAGGTAGTGACTTTTCAGTACATTAGTGGTCAAACTCTGACATTTTAGCGCCACAAAACGCGTGACTCGTACTGTCATACTACCCATGCTGATGCGTGTGTGTCATATCATGCCTCATTCCCGAGTTACCCAAGTATAACTGTATCCTCAAATCGGACAGATAGACGGTATATTCCACTACAGTGACATGGTTATGCTTTCACGGGAACAATAGAGCACTTCAACAGCTCGCCAGCTCTCGGCTATTTCAGGAGAGGTATTGTGTTGGCTATTTCAGTGGGCGGCGGATTGGGGAAAGCTTGAAAATTTTGTTTGTGATTTTTATATACTCGTCAAATGTTGTTTCGATTTAATAATTAGCCGACCACCTATTCTCAGACCTACCAGATATACACGAAAAAATCATAAAAATCGGTGAGGCCGTTTCGGAAGAGATAAAAAACACCGTGACACGAGATTTTTATATATTAGATTTTATTTTAGTTAATAATTTATTTATATATAACTACCTGACTTGGCAAACATTGTTTTGCCACATTAATTAGCCTACGACCTATTCTCAAACCTACCAAATATACACAAAAAAAAAATCATAATCGGTGAAGCCTTTTCGGAGGAGTTCGATCACAACTTCAACGGAATGTAGACCTCAGTAAGTATACGGTTTTAATTTCAACTCAATACCTCTACCCGTTCCCGAGATAAAGGGTCTTGACAGACAGACGGACAGACGGACGGACGGACAACAAACTGATCCTATAAGGGTTCCGTTTTTTCCTTTTGAGGGGTTCCACCAAAAATGGCATGATAAAAAGTACCATTCTTTGTATTTTTGTATTTAAAGATTTTATTAAAGAAAGAAAATAACAAATAGGTTGACAGATTTGCCAAACTGCGCAGCAGCTTATCGGCAGTTATTGACTTGTATAAGTGGCATTGTTGTAAACAATCTTTTATCTGAAACATGTTGATGGCGAATTAAATAAGTTTTATATATTACAAACACTCTTCCTTATGTGCCATCTCCTGTTGGAGGTTGCCAACAAAGGCTATAAATAGGTACAATATAAAACAACATTAAGTACCTAAGTATACCTTAAGTACCTAGGTATATAAAAAGAAGAGGGGAGGGGGGAGGATTGGCTCGATCAGCCGTGTTACGTAATCACAGCTGATCAAGCCAAACCCCCGCCGCCCTTCTCTTAAACATTTTTTACAAACATTCCAAAATTACACGACTTGAATGGATATTGATGGAAGCGAAAGAGGTGTATCAGGATCGTGGAAAGTGGCAAACCCTCGTCTCTGTCTACCCCTACGTGACACAGGCGTGGCTTTATGTAATGCATTGTAGAAAATGGTCCAGATAGTGTGACAGTGGGCGTGCGTGGGCATGATCATTTGTGAAATGTCACAGCGGCTTTGTGCCGAAGGGGGTGGATATTTTTTTTAGTGAAATGGACGGAAATTCTTGAAATTAAGAGAAAAATTGTCAAAAAGTTCCTAATTCAGACTTTACAAATAATGCATCCTATATATTTATGTTCCGCTTAGTGTACAGGCCTTCTATCAGGCAGAGAGAATGGGCTTAATCACCACGTGTGCCCAATTGGCGATTTCAAGCGCTGAGGTATGCGAACACCTCTGGCGCTCAGGTTTCTTCACGATGTTTTCCTCTCTCCACAGTTAGTGAGTGGTATTGCTACTACAAATTCACAAATGTACGTAGCTTACGAAACAAAGTCGCTGGTACATGCGCCTGGGTTCGAACCCACGACCTCTTGACTAATAGGCAAAGGTTCTGCCAACCGTGCTACCACCGCCGTTTCTGTTTATTCCTATTATTCTCGCTATGGTGGCTTTCAATATTTTCCACCGCTGTCATTAACTAGCCGAGTTTAAATTTTATTAATTATCAGTGCGCACAGTGGCACGGACGATGACCCCCATAATGGCGGAAAATCGTACTACTGATTCATAGAGTATAGGCACATCTGTTAGCTGTCTGAGCCATCACAGATTAGGCGTTTACACACAAAGGATTACTCATTTCCCGACATATACGTAAAGACATTACTTATTCTCAACTTCAAGAGTGGTCGGCGAAAGCTCAGCCTAAGCCGTTGAAGCTCGGAAGCTTCTAAGAGCTTACTGTGGTGTAAAAGCACGGCTTGTTCGTGGAAGTTTCGCTGTGTTACTCTCGAGCCCCCTGAGAGCTTTCCTAGTTTATAGCTGGACAACATAGTGTACAAAAAAACCGGCCCAGTGCGAGTCGGACTCGCGCACGGAGGGTTCCGTACCGTTATCTGTACAACATTTGAATATTTCAAGTATCAACCGGTTGCCGTTATAAGAATCGAGGAAAAATCGGAAAAAATCACGTTTATTGTATGGGAGCCCCTCTTAAACATGTATTTTATTCTGTTTTTAGTATTTGTTGTTATAGCGGCAAGAGAAATACATAATCTGTGAACATTTCAACTGCCTAGCTATCACGGTTCATGAGATACAACCTGGTTATAGACAGACAGATAGACAGACAGACGGACAGTGAAGTCTTAGTAATAGGGTCTCGTTTGGCACCCTGCGGGTATGAAACCCTAAAAATGTAAAAGTCACATTGATTTTCAGTCAGTGCTCGCGGTACTTAGGATCGTAGGTCTATTGATGCGCACCAAATCATTTTTGAATCCTGACGTTTGCGATAGCAATTATTTTGGAATGGAATTTAAGACGATTGAAATCGTTCAGGATTTGGTTCGCGTAATAAATAAGTATGATTCTACTCCACAGAAGTCAACGGCCCCTTAACGCATTAGAGCCTCAAGTCAAAGGAAATACAATGGAGTCAACAAATTACAAGTAAATTAAACTTTTGCGTGTAACTGTAGAATCAGCCACGTCGCCTTTACACATGCACTCCATTCAGTTACGATACGTATGACTTTGCAACAAATGCAAAGAGCAAACAGCTCGTGAATGTACTGTTCGAATACATTTGTGGACAAAATTACGTATGGACTGGTATGCGGATTACCCACGGGAGGGTATAATGTAGTTTGAAATTGGGATTGGAAAATTAGCCAGTGAAGTGAGTATTAACCGTTACCTACTCTAGTTTAATAATGTGAGCATCGGTAGAACTTATAGAGAAGAGCGAGAGACCGTACTCTGTCACTATAGAGGTAATTTCCCGCCAGGCAGATCGTATGCCGGGGCCTGGCAGTCTGACTGTTGTTCGTCGGATATTATAATAGATCGGAAATAAAAAAAAATATTTTGAAGTAAAGAATTTAAGTGCATTCTGTTTGTTGGATGTCAATTTACAATGTTTTCCTTCGTCTTCGGGTCGAGTTATAGTGGAGAAAAAGATAGCGGAAGAAAACTCCACTTTGACCATCTTTTCTCAAACCCAACCTAGCTAACAAAATCCCATAAGTGCAATCAAAAATTCGTAATGCTAAAAATATATTTTCATTACTCATACTCTGAAAGGGGGTCATTGTTCATCCAGGCACCGTGCTGAAAGTGGTATATGCCTGCTCTAAAGCAGAAAAGTATTAAAAAAAATATATTTAAGACACAGATAAAACCACCAAATACGCAAATTCAAAATGGCCGTCTTTCGCGGTCGCGCGCCATCTTGCGAATTGTGATGTACGGCTAGCACAAGTTGGCGCGCGAGCTATCTCGCCGCGAGCTAGACCATTCGTCTGTTTCGGCGTGATTTCCTTAAGTTTTATATTTTAAACTTGTTTTTAACTTTTAGTGATTAACATTAATAATTAATTTATATTATTAAATTTTTTAAATACTAATTAAAAAATTAAATTTTTGAGCAGTCGTTTAAAAGGGCGGATAGTTTAACTCTCGGCGAGTTAGCTCACGCGCCGACTTGTGCTAGCCGTGCAGGGTGTGCGTTGGTATTAAAAAAGTAAACTGGCGGGAAACCTTAAATAAAAAAGTACAATTTTTTCTATGGAAGTTCCATTAGACTGTGTTTGTGATATTCGAAATTGAGTTTGATTTTAACTGGCTTGTGTTTACTTTCCTCGTATTCGTAATGAAAAGTAGAGTGTTTTACTCGGGTGATAGCACCCATTTCTGCCTCTAACTATTGGCGCTCTCACTTCGTTCGAGCGCCAAAACATCTCGTCAGGAATGGGTGCCTTTCAGCCCTCGGTTAACAATCTACTATTATGCCACACCTGGCCAAAAGGCGGGTTTTTCCGCACGCTACGCGTACGGGAAAACCCACTTTGAGGCCAAGTGACGACATACAATTGTGTACACAACACGGACTGTAATAAAGAAAGCCCTCTATCGCATATTTATGACCCTCGCCTGCGGTTCGGGCCTTAAACCTCTGCGATATCGGCCTCCCTTTATTTTACGGCCCTAGTTATGTAATGTACTATTATGGTATGTCATGTGTAACTTCGCTTGCGCGATGCAGGAATATCGGACTATATAAGTATGCGGAGCTGACTGCCAACCTTCGCTAGTTGGAGTGGCACCATAAGAAGAAAAAGAAGAAGAAATCTATTTCAAGCAAGTTCTATCCTATGTTATGCAATAGATATAGGGTCAGATCGACATGTTGTCGACAGTACACAGTCCATGAAAAGGTAAATAATCTGTTCTTTTGCATTAGTGATTCGGATTGGTTTCGAATTTGCATCGACGTATGCTGTAGCGAAATCACCTCTCGGCTTGTTGGTTGCAATATTTCCGAGGGTCACTTGTAGCGAAGATAACCTTTATGCAGCTCGGAATATAGGGTAGGGATTCCACTGAATGTTTGACGGTCTACGATGTGGGATTTATTCAAGTTGTGAGTTTGTTCTAGCAAAACCTACGTCTTGCAAACGTTGAAGAAAAAAACATTGTGGGGAAACCTGAATAGAGTTCTGTATCTATGTAAAAATCGGCCAAGTAAGAGCCGGACTTGCGCGCGAAGGACTCCGGACTCCGTATCATTATCTATACAACATTAGACACAAAGATCGAGAACAAAACGACAAAAAAATGACGTTTGTTGCATGGGACTTAAATATTCACTTGATTTTAATTGAATTTTTTTATAAGTAATCATAAATATTCTGTAAATATTTCAAGCGTCTACGTGTTGCCGTTATTAATATCGAGCAAAAAAACGGCAAAAAATCTCTTTTGTTGTATGGGAGCCGTCCTTAAATATTTGTTTTATTCTGTTTTTAGTTTTTGGTCGTTATAGCGGTAACAGAAATACGTCATCTGTGAATGGGAGATACAGCCTGGTGACAGACGGGCGGACGGACGGAGAGATGGACAGCGGACTCGTAGTAATAGGGTCCCGTTTGGCACCCTTCGGGTACGGAACAATAAAAACTACGGGGTGATTTAAAAAAAAACACGATTCGCCTAAGAAATTCCTGAAATGCAGTTTAAATAGTCCGTCGGAAACGAAAGGACCTTAAACTGCTTTTGAAAATTGTTTAAAGGAATCTTGTTTTTACAAAAAAGACTGGTAAAGCTTAAGTTAGAAAAGACAGCACTCAATCCCCAACTCTCTCATTTCCATTAGTTTCACCGACCATTCAGCCAAACAATATAGCGCAAATGAAGCCTAAATTACCTACACAGCCTACGCAGTCTGTTGGCCTGAAAAATATGTGACTGAAAAATAAATTTAAAAATTCTGCCAATAGCTAGGTTGACTCGCTTGTAGAGAGGGGTCGGTCTGGCTAACCCCTGACCCCTGTGAACGGGAGCTGTCCGTATGTCTGGCCGCAGCATTAGTGTTTTCCTACTTTTGTAAGAATGGTAAATAAGTGATAAATAATAAGTAAATAATGATCTAGAATTACAAGTTGTTGATTGCACTTTCTCAAGGTGAGACCGTCCGGGCGCTTACTATCACTGCGGCACCACCCTGGCGGCTCAAGAACCGCAGGGACGTCAGCCGAAACCAACGCTCTCCGGACAATATCATTTATCGCATTAAATTATTACTTAATGTATTAGATTTAAGATGATTTGAGAAAAGTTGATCAGAGTTGAGTTTTTTTTCCCACTGCCTTTTCTCCACTGCAAATTCGGCCCCAAGGCAGCGGCTGACATTGTAGGTACATCGAGATTCTACAAACAGAATGCAAATTCTTAACGTTAAAATAAATGTCTGATTTCTGATAACCAGATTTCTGAACTGTGAATTTCATTAATAATGCAGGTATATCCCACTGCAGGGCACAGGCCTTCTCACAGAGGGAGTGTAAGGCTTTACCAATCACCACGCGTGCCCACAGCGGATTGGTAATTTCAAGTGCTGATGTATGTGAACACCTCCGGGTTCAGGTATCCTCACGATGGTTTTCTTCAGTGGTATTGCTACTAAAAATTCACAAATGTACGTAAGTTAAAAAAACAAAGTCATTGGTACATGCGCCGGGGTACGAGCCCATTGCCTTCTGAATGTGAGGCAAGTGAACCTTTCGCGCTACCACCGCCATTTATGTTTATTCTTGTTATTGTGATTATGGTGGCATTCAATAAGATGTACAAAAATACTAGCGAACCCGGCAAACATTATTGTGCCATATTAATTAGCCTACGACCTATTCTCAGACCTACCAAATTTACACAGAAATCGGTGAAGCCGTTTCGGAGGAGTTCGATAACAAACACTGTGACACGAGATTTTTATATATTAGATTCTTCCAAATTAACATAGACTGTTATTTATATTCGAAATCTATAGAATTCTTAATTGTAAGAAATGTTTTGATTTATTAATTTTTATTTGTAGGTACTTTCAAATTTTTTTTAGCCGTAAGCCTGCATGATCCGATTTTAAGGGTTAGGTACCCAAAGAGGTAACGGAACCTATTACTATCTCCACTATCCGTCTGTCTGTCTGTCTGTCTGTCACCAGGCTGTATATCATGTACCGTACAATACGATTAAAATCAGTTAACGATTCGGCTTTACTCGGATATCATCGCCTTAATCCCGAGACGGAAATGACACGAAATACATTACCGCGATTTCTTTTAGGTAGCATTCAATTTGAAGTATCATAAACGCAATGTATAGCACCCGCCAAGATGACATTACTAACCGGTAGACCTAAGAAATTTATCATGCAGAAGTGATCGCAACGAAGGAAGCTCTTTAAATCTTTCATGAAAGTTATATATCATTCGTCGTATCACGTAATAATCAAAATCATCCATTTTTAAACGATATTTTTTGCCGGGCACTTCTTTGGATTGTTGATCTTTAGGTGACTGATTGTCGTTTTGCTTCAAAATTTTTAACACGCTGCTTTTCGAAACTCCGGTTCCTTCACAAACCCTGTCCAAATTTTTTTTATGATAATTACTTTCTTCTTTTTAAATAAATTAGCTTCTTTTCTAAAATAGTTATACATTATTTACAATTTCACGAGATTGAGCAACCTTTTTTTTTACCACGCTTTAACTCTGTTGAAGCCATATGATACATAACTATAGTAAGTTAATTTTGATAAAATTTGATAGAATCGAATATTTTAACGAATGAAATTAGCGTTCATAAACAAATGTATCAAACTACATATGTCAAACTGTTTTTATTGACACTAAGAAGTCATACTGTCAAAATTGTCAATTATTTTTCTTATTTCAATATAAAGGTTGTTAGTTTTGAGCTACAAAGGAGGTTTTGTTGCTCATATCGTTCTTGTATTGTATTCAATAAGACAACGAGTAATATAATTAAAGGTCATATCTGTAAATTGATAAATCTATGTGAGAGATGACGGATTCACGACAATTACCGACGTTGGCCGAATCATTCAATTCAAAAATTCAAAAATACTTTATTGCACAAGAGGTGTTTGTACAAAGGCGAGCTTAATACTAGTAAGTATTTTCTTATTTATTTATATATTTATTTATTTAATACGGAGATATTACAGAAACATGCCACTTATTCTAAACTTAGATGATAAAAATATGTACTAGGCATGCATCCAAAAACATATCTCACTAAGAACTTTATTATGAGTAAGTTTAGGGTGAGGGCGTGTATTGAGTAATTCATGAAGAGTACATGAATTATTTTACAGCAATAATATGTGACACAACTTATAGAAACTAAATTAAAACTTAATGAACGTTCATGTGGGGTCCTGAAGTGAGTGCACAACACAATATTTGAGTCTTCCGGTTTCTCCCACACCAGCAAACCGCCAATATCAACAGCATGTCGTATCACTTAATAGGCCACGGTACAAACAAAAAAAGAAAACAAAGGAATCAAATGAGCTGCTAACAACAGGCCGTGCCGGGTGGCCAGCAGACCGCTGGTGTACGAGAAACCGGGGGCAAGTTATATAATAATATGGTATTGTAGGTGTGGTATTGCGGTGGAATAGTTATAAGAAGATAGTTGTTTTAATAACAATAACAATAATTAGGTTAGTGCTTTTTTGCAACACTGCTTATCATAGCAGTCATCTGAGGGCTACGGCTAATTTGGCTGGCTGAGCCGTGAACCAGTTTCTCTTCCAATTAGGGATATAATTTTCTTCACAAACGACGCCTGTCTTTCATGGAAAATATCTACAGATAAGAATTCTTCCAGCTAACCTTGGGTTATGTGGATCATTAACTGATTTTAATCGTACTGTAATAGCTAGACAGTTGAAATGTTCACAGATGATGTATTAGGGGTTAAAGTATGAAATTGCCGTTTTATTGCAATAGGTTCTTTGAATTGACATAGAATCTTCATGGTTTGAGGTTTTCGAATGAAACTTTTTTCAAATGGTTTCTATGATGTTCTTTTTTTAAAAAATGTGAAACATTTGAATATCGACTTTCAATTGTTTTTGTTATTCAATTTAGACAAGAAAGATGGATACTGCGAAAATTCGAGTGATTTTTGAATACGAGTTCCGACGCGGAACTAACGCGGCAGAAACAGCCCGCAATATCAATGCTGCGTTTGGAGAGGGGTCTACTAATGAACGCACCGTGCGATTTTGGTTTAAACGCTTTCGTGATGGAAATTTCGACTTAAAGAACGAGCCACGAGGAAGACCGCCCACACAGGTGAATAACGATGAATTAAGAGAGATAGTGGAAGCCGACCCTAGTCAAACTACCCAGGAATTAGCGGCATGGTTTAACGTTACCTTACCCACAATATTGACTCACTTGCGTCAAATCAATAAAATAAAAAAATACGAAAAATGGGTGGCTCATGATTTGACTGATCTGCAGAAAGAAACGCGTGTTGAAACTTGTGTTGCCTTGTTGAACCGGTACAGAAATGAAGGAATATTGGATCGAATTGTAACATGTGATGAAAAGTGGATTCTTTATGATAACCGGAAAAGAAAAATGCAATGGCTGACCCCAGGTCAAATGCCACAACAGTATTCAAAAATCACTCGAATTTTCGCAGTATCCATCTTTCTTGTCTAAATTGAATAACAAAAACAATTGAAAGTCGATATTCAAATGTTTCACATTTTTTAAAAAAAGAACATCATAGAAACCATTTGAAAAAAGTTTCATTCGAAAACCTCAAACCATGAAGATTCTATGTCAATTCAAAGAACCTATTGCAATAAAACGGCAATTTCATACTTTAACCCCTATTATTTCTGTTGCCACTATAACAACAAATACTAGAAACACAATAAAATATATATTTAAGTTTTAATATTTTCAAAATGTAAGCGGTGGTAGCCTAGTGGGTAGAACATTGGACTCTGAAGCGGGAGACCCAGGTTCGATTCCCAGTGCGTATGTACATTTGTGAAGTTATAGTAGCAATACCACTCGCTAACGGTGAAGGAAAACATACCTCAGCGCTTGAAATCGCCAATCCGCGGTGGGCACGCGTGGTGATTAAGCCCATACTCTCTCTCTGAGAGAAGACCTGTGCCCTACAGTGGGACATATATAGGCTGCTTATGATTTTCAAAATTCTTCATGACACCTTTTTGACGACCTCGTGGCGCAGCGGTAGTGCATCTGCATACCATGCGAGAGGTCCCGTGTTCGAATCCCGGCTGACCGGGGACAAAAAAACCCCAGGTCTTGGATGTTTACATGTTTGTGATGTCGTTGTTTCTGGTTCCCACGACACAGGGTATCCTAGTGTGGTTGTTGAAAGGTAGTTGTGCAAGCAAGACGTGTCTTTGTTGTGTCCTGTGTTTTTTATCCAAAAAGTGGTGAAATAAGCCGATCTCTTTTAAAAGCAACACTGCATTTAGTACATTAGATCATTGAGTACAGTGCCAACTAATTATCCGTAACTAACAAATCGAACCTACGGAGATATCAGTGAAAATTCGTAAAGTCTGTGGGTATAATCAAGTCACAACAAACCGTTTATTTATTGTCTCTGACTCCGAGCCGAATCTATAGACGAAATTCGCTACCTAAAGTAAGCTCACGGTTGGTTTAGCGGTTTAGAGGTCGGTCTGATCGCTGGCAGCACTTTTTGTTTCATCTGCCCTAGTCAAAAGCGACTATGCCACTCAGATTGGAACGTACTCCACCTTCTCAATCATCTTCGGTTCCAAACTTGTCTCAGAATAGCAGTGAAATGATGCAAATAGTTAAACAAGCAAGCGACGAGTCAAACACTATTAGGCACAAGAGACCTCGCCTCCACGATGTTAGCCACCAAGATGAATTAGAGAACTGTGATTACTCTATTCTATTAGACGAAATACGTTCCCTACGCCAGGACATTCAAGAGATACGTCCTCTCCGCCAGGAACTTCAGGAGTTAAGGACCACTATTACGGAGAATCTGCGCGATTATGAACAACAGTTTACTGAACAGTCGCGACAGATAAGCAACTTAAACGCCACCGTCATAGAGCTACAACAACAAATTAATCGTCAAGAGCAAACATCTTTACAAAATGAATTAGAGATTATTGGGCTACCGGAATCTGAAAACGAAAACTTGCAACATCTTGTTTTGTTGACAGCTAGGAAGGTTGGGGTGGATCTCCAAGATACGGACCTTAGTATCTCGACTTAGTATCTCGAGCGGGCCTGCGCCGCCCCAACGGTCCCGGAGCAAAGCGTCATGACCCCAAGCTGCCTCGCCCCGTGGTAGTTAAAATGGTCAGACGCGCTAAGAAAGAAGAATTTTTAAAGGCGGCCAGGACAAGACGCGATTTGAACACTGAAAGAATAACTACTGGAATACCTACGAGGCTGTATGTAAATGAGCGACTAACAAAACAAAATAGGCTGCTTTTTCGCGAATCTAAACTACGGGCAAGGCAACACCATTTCCTTTACTGTTGGATACGCAACGGCACTGTCCTTGTCCGAAAGGCCTCTGTCAATCAGATTCGCTCTTTTGAAGATTTGGAACAGCATTTCGGAACCAGTAACATCCAAGCCAGCTCAGACTATCAGCAGAGTGCACAATAAACTACAGGCAATTTCCCGGGTAGTAAACTGTTTTTCGATATTTCTAAGCAAATTCGCTATGAGTCCTCAAACCATTAATTCTCACTTTCTTGTAATATTGTTGGTAAACACAGTTAATGCTAAATTGGATCCTAAGTTATCGTTTATCTATTTCGCGCACAAAAAATCTATGACCGCAATTCTTTTATCTCACTCGTCCCAGACAAATACAAAAGGTACGAAGTATTTTTTATTTCTCCATATTCCTTCCATGTATAAAGTTTGTCCTCAGATTAACAATACCGATAGACAATCTGTAAAATTTTCCTATATTACTTACACATAGCTAGTTTAGAGTTATCACAAGAGGTAGACAAATCCTTCGAGGCAACGTGCCATCTCATAGACATTCCTGAGGAAAGTAGCAATATCTTATCAAAATATAGTATCAAAATACTTACACTAAACATTAGGAGTATGCAGAAAAATTTTGAGGGATTTTTAGTGTTTCTGGCGTGATTGAATACAGAATTTGACATTATAGTCTTGACAGAGTGCTGGATTAACAGTAGATCAATTATAAAATCAATAAATGGGTACAATGCTCATAGCACTACCAAGTTCGTTAACAAAGCTGGCGGTGTGGTTGTGTACGTAAAGGATAATATTCCATCTAATGTTAGTGAACCGGACTTTTTAGATGCTAACTGCTTTTATATTGATATTCCTCACTACCTTTCCTTAATGGCCATATACCGCTCCCCATCTATGTCCTTCAGTAATCCCCTTATCTTCCTACAGTCTTTAGAAAACAACATAAAGAGTTTAAAAGTGTGGCCGTGCTGCGTTGTTACTGGAGACATTAATATAGATATTTGTGACTCTACAAGAACTGATGAGTTATCCTCCCAATATTTGTGTCTGATGGCTGAACTCGGGCTCACCCCAGCAATCACTAAGCCAACACACAATAGAACATGTCTAGATCACATGTTCATTAACTCTAAGAGCGCGTTTGAGTCCTTGATCTGTTCATCGGATCTCACTGATCATGACGCTGTCATGATCGGAATAAGTAATAAGGACCCATACCCATCTAAGCCTAAAAGAATCCAACTAAAGACCGACTATTCTGCAGCGGCCAAGGAGCTGGTTGAGGTGAGTTGGGCTACGGTACTGGAATCTTCTTCAGTTGACGAAGCATCCGATCTCTTCAGCTAAATTCTCATCTATAATAGACAAACATAGTCGTACAGTGACGATAAGTCGTAGCAAACTCACTCTAAAGCCGTGGACTCATAAAGTGCTCAAAACATAAAGACAAACTTCACACAGCTGCTAGCAAAAACCCTAACGATTCTGTCAAAAAACTTGTCTTTACTCGCTATAGAAATTTCTATATATCTCTTTTGCGACGTGTCAAAAACGCATATGAGAGTGACGAACTAAAGTTAAACACAAATAAACCTAAATCACTTTGGAGCGCAATAAGGCGAATTGTAGACCGTTCGAGCAGAACCAACAGTGCTGTTGAGCTGACCAAAATAAGCTTCTAAAACATATTATTTGGTGTTCCGCAAGATAGCATACTGGGACCTACCCTCTTTTTGTGCTACCTAAACGATCTCGCCTCAATTAAGCTAACTAACGCAGAAGTGATATGTTACGCGGATGACACAGCCATTATTTTCCATGAAAAGTCTTGGATATGGGTACACTCAACTGTAGAGATTGGAATGGGAATGGTTGAGAAATGGTTGGCTCAAAACTTACTCACACTCGTTATTCTTAAGCATTCGTTATCTCGGTGTCGTATTGGACGAGAAACTTTCCTTTAGACAACACATTGATCTCATGGCCAGTAGAGTACGAAAGTTAATTCCAATAATGAAGGCTCTTCGAGACGTGGCTGAAAAGACTTTGCTAAAAAGAATATACGCAGCTATATGAGTCCGTACTCTCTTATAGCATCTCCGCCTGGGGTGGCAAAACAAAACAACCCTAATTAAGTTAGAACGGGCACAAAGATCCGTGCTAAAAGTAATGCTGAGAAGGCCCTTTAGGTACCCTACTACAAGTCTGTTTTCCGACGCTCAGGTGCTCAGCGTTCGAAGACTATTTATTTATAAAATAGTGATAGGCGGCCACAAGACTATGCTCAGATCATCAAACCCCAAATCCAGGCCGAAACGGCGCGACCACCTATTGCCCATACCTTCCCTGAAGACGGCCTTTAGTAAACGATTTACCAGATTCCTTACACCACATCTATACAATTCTATCTCCAAGGAGTGTAGCATTTGAAATTGTAACACTAGAGATGCCAAAATAATAGTTCGCAATCATTTGTTGGATAAGAGTTACGAAAGTGCTGAAGCGTATTTAAAAGTAGTTACATAAATTAAAGCACGTCTCTTTACTACGGTAGGGTCAGTTTGCTTTTTTGGAGTGCCTAGCGATTTCTGTTTCTAATAACTTAATTTAAAAAATTATTATAGTGATATACACAATATTATTATTAATTAATTAATTATAATGAGCATTTTTCATGTGCATTCTCATGCCATATTAGAGAAATTTCATGTAACTTCAATCTGTGAACTAATTCGGATTTAATTTAACCCAAACAATGTTTATTTGCGTGTTGTACTCAATATCAATATTAATCAAAATTACTTCGCGATGTTTTGTTAATTTAATTTGTAATTTAAATTTTAATTGTACTTGTATTTTAATTCCAACAATTATTATACTTCTCCAATACCCAGTTGGACACTGTACATATAATAAAATCTGCACAATTTCGTGTAGCAAATTGTCCTGCGATCTCCACGTTACAGGCTATGCCTAGTGTGGAGATCTCAAGCTATCTTACAAAGTACAAATAAGTTTTAAAAAGTGCAGTGAACATGTCTCCAAAAAATGTTGTACATTTTTATTGTTGTAATAGGCAAATAAATTCTATTTTATTTTATTTATTTATTTTATGTGCCTGTATGTAAATGTTATACATGTTATGTTATGTTATAATGTTATTTTTTCTAACCTTTGTAACCATTAGTCTAGCACAGGTCGTTTCATAGAAGGTTTTTCCGTGGGCCTAACCCAAAAAGGCAGCCTCCGCGAAGTGTCGACGGCAGCTGAACGCAATTACGTGCCACTCAAACGAATGGGAGAGTGTTTCAGCACGCAATATTTATTTTTCATTACATTGAGTGCTGTTGAAAATTTGTGGCTACTGCGGCACGCCGAGGAAAGTGTCTTGGGCCTATTTTCCACTGAGTTTAAGTGAATAGATGAAACAAACAACGCAACATTACAAGGCTGGACCGCGTTTCATAAAACTACAATTCTTAGTAAACTATGACAATTCGATGTACCTCGTTGCGTAGCCGAGTCTTCCTACTTGTTAATCTGTGGATTACCTGGCATCGACCCAAAAAAGTGAAAACTATCACTTTTTGAAAGAAGGGTTCTATTACGCAACATATTCTGACCAAAAACTGAAATAAAAAATAACCAACAACCCGACTGCTGAGCATTGACCTCACAATGAGTTACATTGTTGAATTCGGGTCCCGCACCTGCTTAGTAGTCAATACTCAGCAGTTGGGTTGTCGGTATTTTGTATTTCAGTTTTTTATTTTTGTGTTTTTTTATTTATGTTAGTTTTATAGGTATAGCTTATGACGCTCGCGCAAATACGATGAATCGATTGAGACATTATTATTCAAAATCGAAGTTATGAAGGAACATAGAATCGGACATACGAGCTCAACACATTACCCTCCCTTAAAAAGGAAAAGCGATGAATGTTATCATATCTTATACAGATGAACCATGAGCTGGAAACCGCGATACTTCACAGGACATAAGTGAGATACTTTAGGTAAGTCTCAAGCGGTGGCCGCGCAGTTGATTTTTGTTTAGTTTATTTTTTAAAGAAAGGCTGCATTCTAGACATTTATTCAAGTTCAACTTGTTCAGATTAAGTAGAAGCCCCACTTTCAACAAGACAAGGGAAAAACACATTCATAAGAGAATTGTTCTCAAGCACAAGCGTCTGATTTATGACAAAACTCCAGAATGTACTTTGGTACATGCTTTCGCCTTGAGGTGTCACCGTTAATAAGATGCAATTTTAATGCGACTCTGAACTTTAGGAACAATCGCACCGGGGGCGCAGACGTTTTGTAGAGAAGGTACAGTCTATAGTCTATCTATACAGCCCATTAAAGACACCCATTGTGGGCATAGGCCTCGTCACTGTCACGCCATCCTCGCCGGTCCTCTGATAATCTCGTCCATTGGAAGACGTTGGTACTTGGGCATTCGAATCAAGAAACTTAAGTGGAGATGGGCGGGACATCTGGTTAGACATCAGCTGGAAGACGGGCGGTGGACCAAGACAGTCTCAGAGTGGTGGCGAAGCTTACATTGTAAATTTTCATTGAAAAAAACAGGATGTAAACTATCATTTTTCTTCTGTAAGTCTGTCATAGCAGTGAACAATTGTGTACAAAAGTTGATTTGATTATTTCGCACGAATAAATCGTATCCTGCGTGTCTTGACACCCTTGAGAAGAGCTATGATTATGACTGCAAGTGATAACGCAGTCAGCTTTGCAAAGCCTTGGGCCAAAACCATTTGAATTGGTTTGCTACCGACCGATACGCTAAACAAATAACCAACAAAATAAAGGGTAAAAAAATTCCTTACTATCACGTAGTTACCGTAACTTCTCTTCCGTAAACTGAACAAACTTATATACTTTGAACTGAACTTATTAGGCAAGGTAGTTTGGCTGCAGACTCTACCGGGTGCTGGCTGCAAGCTTCCAAGTATCGCGCGGGCGTGACTTATGAATATTATATATAGCACAGGGGGTGCATGACGCACTCAATCCGCTCTCGGTTTCTTACTTTTGAACGGAATTAAGCCGGTTTGAACATGGCTGAAGGAACGGAAGCATCTGGCAACGTCGAGATTGACTGAAACGGCATAATTTATCATGTCATGCATACGATGGTGGCAGATGGATATTTGCCTTGCTCATAGAACATTTATGGTATATTAGATCAATGGGTAAAGTGACACTTTATTTATTTAAGTTACGAAATCACTCTACCCTTTGTCAAATTGAACCAAATAATTTTGGCGCAGTACCATATTTGATTTGCTGATAAAAACGAAAAAGTGGACTGTGTGATAAACTACATAGATAGATAGATGCCACAATCTAGCAAACAATACATGGCTCAGGAATAGATCTTCGTCGTCATCGTCATCACAAACACTGGGTGAACGTTTTCAACGGTTTAATGCGGCAATAGCATGAGATGTTTGAGAAAAATGAGTAGCGAAATGTGTAAGAAGTAAATTTTTACATTTTCTTGCGTACACTCGCTATCGTTGTTGCTGAGCAAAGATAGATAGATAGATAAAAACATTTATTTGCATACACACACACACATAGGCATAGACGAGATAAAGAACAGCACAAGTAACATAAAGCAAAATTGTACAGCAAGTATGCATACAAAAGGAGTAACAGAAATAAGCACAAGCAAATTATGGGTGCGGCAAAAAGTGAAGACAGACCATCAACATCCGTTGGTATGAGCCAAAGTAATCAAATACCGGAAGCACAGAAAATTAGCAAAATATAGTTAATTTCAATCTAATAACTTAATGTAGGTCCAAACTATCACTGAACGTAACCAAACAGGGAGGTACGTAACTTGTTACCCTTGTGAGTAAAATTCAATTAATATAATCCTGCAAAAATCTACGCGGTACCTATACACTTTAGTAGTTGAAGTAATGAATCAACGGTGGGTTGTTTTAACAACCTGGAAACCTATTTGGTTTATCTGCTAGCGGTGATCGTTTTATTTCAGTTTATTAGGGCCAATCTTTCAATAGTCAGACAAAACTTAACTGGAGAATAAATTGCATGCTATCGCTGTCTAAATCATACGACAAGACAGTGACAACATCAGTTTTATTCTCCTGTTAAGTTATATCTGACTGTTCAGGGTCTAAGTCGTACGAAACATTTAATCTAAAAATCGCCTCCTTTTGTGCACCGTGTGAATTGTGCTTGTGCTTTCTACTGTCCTGTCTACATTCGATCGACAGCGAGTTAAGTATTATTATTTTTATTTTTTAACCAGGCCTCAGACTAGTGGATAGAGTACCAAATGTCGTCATCTGACGTCGGGCGAAGTTTGATGATATTTTTGTCCGAATCTCGAGTCTGAAGTGAAGACGGCAGGTGGACCAGGGCAGTAACGGAGTGGCGGCCAAGAACCGGGCGGCGGTCGGTCGGTAGAACAACAGCCCGATGGTCGGACGATGTGGCCAGGTCGGTAGGGGGCCCGTGGATACAAATGGCGAGAGACCGCGAAAGATGGCGTGATGGGGAAAAGGCCTATACCCAGCAGTGGTGGGCTGATAATGATGATGACGATTGTTTCGTGTTTTTGTGGTAGTCACCCGTAATGTAAATGAGCAGGCTGCACGCATTTAAGAGTCTGACTTGCTGTCGACTGCATTATACAGTAAAGATAAAGAAATGTGCAAGCGCAAGTAAAGAACTTATCTATCTATCCAACTTCTCCGGGTTTGACCCGGAGTTTTCCTACCCTGTTAGCAAATGGCAATTATATTTGAATAGACATCTATTAAAACACCCTCAATTCTTAAGGATTTTGGCCCACTCTGCAAATTATCCCGTTTGAGAGTTCCACAATCGGGGCATAAAGTATGAACGGCAATTAGGGCAGGCATTTATTTATTTATAGCGGCTTCTGAGGAATCGCTAGTAAGCGAATTACAAGATTGCGCCTACTGGGTGACACATTTACTTTTCTCAAAGGGAGACATTTTGGAAACACTTAAGTAACGTTCTGTCACGTTCTTTTCTGAGAAGTTCGAAGAGACAGCACTACAGTTAACTATATTCTTAATTCAGAAACTCGCCCTAGCTTCAGAAATTATAGATTATGTGGAGAAGAAGCTAACAAAGACACTTCACATTTACTCTTTTAAAACAAGTTTTAACTGAATTAAAAGAGTTTTTAACCTAAAGTTTTTAGTCACGAATGTGTTGAGCACTAGACACGATCATCCCCGTTAACATTATTTAACAGACATCTTTGTCTTCTAAAATTAAATAATCCTTTATGTTAGTAGACTTTTTTCTCCAACGTCTGCTTAACACATTTTTTAAACTGCGCCGGACGAACTCTAATATATTTTGAGGTGGGTTTAGAACCAGGATTATATATCAAACAGCGCCACTACAAAGCAACGTAAGAAAATTTAGAAAAAACCGGCCAAGAAAATAAAAAAAAAACCGGTCAAAAAGAGTCCGACTCGCGCACCGAAGGTTCGGTACTCGCGCTTGGCCGTTTTTTATTATTTGTCGTAAGAATACTTAAAAAGTCGCCCGCGCACAAGCACGCCAAGTTTGGTGCCTGAAAAAATGGTGAAAATACACGTTTGTTGCATGGAAACCGCTTTAAAATTCTATTATTTGTTAGGTAATCCGCCATAATAACACATATTCTGTGAAAATTTCAACTGGCTAGCTATTAGGGTTCCAAAGATAGAGGCTTTTAAAGGTCGGACGGACAGACAACGGAGGCAGACTAATGAAGTTTCGTTTGGCAACCTTCGGGTACCTACGGAACCTTATAAAAAGAAAGTGACCAAAAAAATCAATGCTGCAAAAAAAGAAATCCTACAAATTGACCGCGTCACTGTCATCTTCCACAAAAAGATCTACACGGTTGGCCCCGATTTCTAACCCTTGTTTTGTGTAAGCAAGCCAAGTAAATACAACAACAAGGGTATAGAGTGTATTAGTAGTCCGCTAATGTAATCCAGTGTGGGCAGAGGACGTGATCTAATTATCTGCTCGATGGATTGACGGAACTAATCGGGGAACCTCTCTGGAGCCTTGACGAGTTAGGTAGAACGCTACAAAAAGTGTATACCGTGCCTGATACACGTATATAATAACACTACTCAGAGGCATTTTAAGTAATCTGTGGTTACGTCGAATGCCAGTGCGGGCATGTACCTATGACTTTGTTCTCTAAGTTACATACATTTGTGTAGTTATACTAGCAATACCAGTCGCTAACTGTGAAGGAACACATCGTGAGGAAACCTGAGTGTCTGAGCTATTCACATACCTCAGCGCTTGAAATCGCCAACCACGGTGGGCACGCGTGGTGATTAAGCCCATTCTCTCTCCCTGAGAGAAGTCCTGTGCCCTATAGTGGGACGTATATAGGCTGCTTATGTGGTTACGTCTTTCCAAATACGACTGTCAGTCTTTTTCTTAGGACATCGTTGGCGATCAATACAGATACAATAGGCCCTCCTTTAACATTTTTATTGCAAAGTAGCCCTTAGTTAGTTAGACCTGAGATTTTCGCACTTAGAGCTTCATAGTTGGGCCATTGTACGTAGCAAGTGCTGAGGTATGTGTAGGGACTCAAACGCTGAGTCAACATTTTAGCAACAAAGTAACATAGCGCAACCACTAAGCGCGGACGACTGTGTCCAGCCAGTCGTCCCCCGAACCCTTCAGGGACAAGTCAAATCTCTAGGAGTGTAGTTGTTTTAAGTCTAAATTATATCTGTGTGTAACCTCCTGGGTAAACCAAACTTATCCAAGTAATATTCGAATACAGACTTCTCACCTTTTACGCAACCTTCTGATGTTTCATTTGTGCCTGAACACTAAATTATATCTCCTCCCATCTCATTTCTCTCATTATCCCATGCGGTAGTCACCCCTCTAACCCACATATGTAACCCACACACCTCAGAAACTAGGGTTTCCTTACGGTGTTTTCCTTCACAGTTGGCCAGTTGTATAACTTCTTTATACGTAACTTAGAACACAAAGTCATTGGTACATGCCGGGATTTGAACCTACGACCTCCCGAATGAGAAGGCGGCGTTCTACCGTTCCGCTACCACCGCTCTTGGGGCCAGTATTTAATGACCATTGAGTTTTTATCATCATCATCAGCCATTTTACGCCCACTGCTAGACAACGGCCTCCCTCGTGGTTTTCCCTAACCATGAAGGGTTTTGCCATAATCGCCACGATTGGCAGGCGGGTTGGCGATCGCAGTATCCGGTTGGAATCTCAGGAAGACGCTGCTGCCCGACTCCTGGTAATTTATTTCCTTAGTCGCCTTCTACGACATCCACGAAATTAAATGGAGTGACCCGGAAAAGTTGATGTGCTGTTGACTTACAAGGTTGTGGTCCAAAATTTTGCAACGCTGCTTGCGTTATCTTTTGCAGTCGTAAGCCTTCTACCTTGAGGATAGAAATGCTTAGGCCTATTTTTTTTAATTGCAATTAGTAATAAGTAAGTAACTTAACCATGAGGGATTTTGCCATAATCGCCACGCTTGGCAGGCATTTTATAAATGAAATTATATATGAGTATTATATGTATAGAAATAAGTTTCAATTAACTCAGTACATTTGTATTTTTTTTAGTACAAATCGAAACATTAAAATTAATTGGTCAAAAATAAAATGAGAAAATTTATACGAATTATGCACAAAAGAAAACATAAGTACACAAAGAAAATATAACGCTAAGAAAATAAGACGCTCCGACACACATCCGTCCGACGCGACGATACCCACTACGCTGGCAGCGTTACCTCGCTGCACTGCGGGGTGAGACTCTCTGCATAGGATACTGGATAGGCCCCAGAGCGGCTATAATAGCCATGGTCCCTTAAGCGGCGACCTATCTATCTACCTATTGTATACTATTAGCGTGTATAAAAGTGAATAACGAGCAGAATAAATTATAATTATTCGATACCCAGGAAGACGCTCCTGTCCATCTCCTGGTAATTTGTTTCCTTAGTCGCCTTCTACGACATCCACGAAAGGTAATGCAGTGACGCTATTCTTAATCCGGCGCCACTGCGATCGCCAAAGCGTGGCGATTATGGCAAAACCCCCTCATGGTTATGAAAACCACGAAAGCCTATATCCTGCAGTGGGCGTCAAATGGCTGATGATGATGATGACGATGATACTAGCTGTCCCGGCGAACTTCGTACCGCCATAGAATCTGCTTATACGATTCTTCACAACGCCATCTATTTTAAACTTAAAATAAATATTATCCCACGGGAACGCATTACCGGGATATCAAGTATGCTGTGTCTCAATTCAGGTCTTTTTCTATCTGTATGCCAAGTTTCATGTAAATCCTTTCAGCCGTTATTACGTGATAGAGTAACAAACATCCAAACATCTTCACAAACTTTCACATTTATAATATTTGTAGGATGTAAGGTCTCGGCTTGCACGAATATTGTCGGAAAATATTTTGCCCGGCCGGCCCATCTCTGCTCATGATTGGTCAGTTGTGCGAGAGTTACTGAATAATCTTGCAAGGTTTTTTTTTTATTTTAGATAAATAAACGATAAAAATATATATTTCTTTTACCGTGCTAAGAGATTTAGATTTCTTTCTACGACTAATACTTTCAATGGAAGAACTCAATGGAAAAACTAAATATCAAATAAGTTTTTCATTACTATACTATTGAAACTCCATATTATAATGGTGCTAGGTAATTCATTAATGACATCTATTCAAGAAATACATCCAATGTAGTTGCGGCGTTGGTCCGTGCATACTTCATTTACTGCAGTAGTATTTACATGGAGGCCTATGTCCTGCAGTGGGCGTCAATAGGCTGATGATGATGATGATGATGATTTATGGACTGCCACCGTCACCGCGTTGGTGTGTGGCTACCTTTACAAGGCGTATTTAGCTGATGTTTTTGCCCCATAACCATTTATCCACTGTCTCTGCCTCTCTGCATAATAAAATCAGTCTTTATTCATCCTGATAAAAGGCACATACTCGTACCTTCTCCCATAGAGAGAGAGTATGCAGTTAATCAGCACGTGTGCCCACCTAGGATTTCAAGTGCTACACCTCAGACTCTCGGAATTCCTCACTATGTTTTCAATCCCTGCCATTTTTAGGGTTCCGTAGTCGACAAGGAACCCTTATAGTTTCGCCATGTCGTCCGTCCGTCTGTCTGTCTGTCCGCGGCCTAGCTCAGACACGATTAGTACTGGAAAGCTGACGTTTTGCGGAGACGTACATATTAATCACGCCAATAAAAAGGTAGAAGAAAATCTTAAAAAAAAAAATTTTTTAGGGTACCTCCCATACACCTAACCTAGGGATGCAATTTCTTTTTCTCACTCACACCATAGTGTGGGGTATCGTTAGATTGGTCGTTTAAAAATTGTCTGTGTTTAGCAAGAAATTTTTGATTTAGGGTTCCGTTTGCGAAATATTAAGCTTAAATTTTTTTAATTTAAATTATTTTTGTCCAAGTAGCTTTTCGACGCCCCCCTCCCCCCCTCTCCTGGCTAAGCGGTTGATTGTTGAAACGTGAAAAAATTCTGGGCAATAGAACATATTATGAACTTAAAAGGTTAACTATCACGGCTAAGTAGGCTCTACAGGTTAACGTGTAATAGGCGACCAACTTATAAAAGGAAAACTTCGTACAAAATCCATTGAAAATTACTTTGATGAAGTTGTTAGTACTGTACGGCAGGTAAAAACCCCCTTCTTCTACGTAACCCTACACTGCGCGTGGCCCGACATGTCAAGTACAAAGCTGGTTTTATCGTTAAAGTACCTAAGCAAATCTGCCCAAACTCCCGCCAAAACCGAAAATCGGCGTGTCTGATATGAGTTCCAAACACAAGCGCCACCGATAGAGAAGTAAAACCAGCGAAGTTCGAGTCGGACTCGCGCACGGTGGGTTCCGTACCATTATCTATACAAAATTTGATTATTTCAAGCTTCTACCTGTTGCCGTTATTAATATCGAGAAAAAAACGGCAAAAAAATCACCTTTTTTGTATGGGAGCCCCCCTAAATATTTATTTTATTCTGTATTTAGTCTTTGTAATTATAGCAACAACAGAAATACATCATCTGTGAAAATTTCAACTGTCTAACTATCACGGTTCATGAGATACAGCCTGAGACAGACGGGCGGAGGGACGGACCGCGGAGTTCCTCACCCTTTGGATGCGGAACCCTAAAAATCATATCTTTTCTACAGATCGTTTTTGCGAAAAGTGTCAGACCAATCGCTCAATCATGTTACTAGTGATTTTAGGACACTTAGCAAAAACGATCTGTATGAGATATGATTTTTTTTCATTGGTGTCGCTAGTGAGCCCCATGGATCCTCGTAATGCTGGAGGCGCGGGTTCGCGTCCCGCTTCGGTCCAGAACTTTTATTTCTATGTGAACTTTGTTTGTGGTACCGCCTACTCACACTAACGAATTCGGACTCTTCCTACAAAAAATCAAGTAAGTGAATCCGGAATTAAGCTAATAACGAACAGCATGCATGCATAAGCCTATATACGTCCCACTGTGGAGCACAGGCCTTCTCTCTGGGAGAGAGTAGGGGCTTAATCACCACGCGTGCCCACCGCGGATTGGCGATTTCAAGCGCTGAGATATATGAATAGCTCGGACACTCAGGTTTCCTCACGATGTTTTCCTTCACGGTTAGCGAGTGGTATTATAACTTAGAAAACAAAGTCATAGGTACATGCCCGCATTGGGAATCGAACTTGGGTCTCCCGCTTCCGAGTTCAATGTTCTACCAACTAGGCTACCACCGAATTAAAAGTTCGTTATTCTGCCACTGACTGAGCTCTAATCAGGGCACCAATAAATTGTTCCATCCGTTGAGGCAGTTGGTGCCGGAAATTTGTGGTTGCGGCCTGCGGGTGGCCGGACAGGATCGATACCTCAGTTGCTCTTGATTGGGAGGAAGGCTGACGTGCAGGCTTGCATAGCAATGCAACGGAAAACTGAGACGCTTAGGTAAAATTGTACACGTAAACGTGAGTACAAATACAAATAAACTTTATTTCTCCATCCACAAATAAGGTACAAAAGAGGTGGCACAATATGGCACAATCTGAAGCAATTTGTGGAAAGACTGGGTCCTAAACTAGATCAGAGATCTGTATCTTAGGATGCCAGGCCTCCCAAAAACTAGGACAGCAAAGTATGAAACATACTGTCAGTCCAAGTAAAAAATCGACGGAGAAATCAAAATAAAGAAAATACTTATACAAACAAGAGAAAAATATACAAACAAAAGAAAATATACAAACACATAAAATCAAAAGGGGTACTCATACTCGTAACTCGATCAGCCCCACGACTCATAGTTTTTCAACAAAATGATATAAGCACAATATTTGTTATTTACCTCTATTTGGTAGTCGACAAGGCAATAGCAGTACAATGTCATTCCAATAGGAATCGGCCTCCCGGTTTGTCAGGATCCTTGGTAGGTCGCGGGCTCCATGGCATTGTTACCGCGAAAAGAAAAAATACAAAAGCATTCGAAATGAGCGGGAAATAGAAAAATGTAATCTGCAATGGATTTTTGGTAATAATTATCACGTCGTCACGCGCGGCGCATAGAATGAACCAATCACAGAGTGATTTACTCTACAGCACGTCTTGCGCTTACTTAATTGGTATAGACCATAGACCAAAAAAGAATTTGGTCTATGGTATAGACTAATCAAGAGGATAGGGGCCGATTTTGAGAGTGAATTTTGTAGGAAGAATTCTGTGGTTTTTTTATTCGTTGATTATTACAGTTGATGTTCTCAGTAATGGCAGAGTTTTATTTTACACGAGCCGAGTGCTAGGAAAAGTAAAAACACATTATAATACGTACATTTCATAAACCCATGCCTGTATCCCGGAGGTTTGGCAGAGACCAAAGTTTGCCGCTTGCGAGGCTCCAGATAGACCTCTTTCGCCTGTTTCTTAAAGCTATAATAAGTATTAAACTTAACTGTCAGTAATTTTCGCCTAATCTAGCCTCACGATTACATGACTAATGGTGATGGTGTTTCTGACAAAATATTCAGTTTATCCCAAACACAGCAAACATTTACTCCACGATAGCATCTGGCTGTACCTATGCCTAACATCCATATCATTTCACGCCCAATTATGTGACCAACATCTAACTATGTTTCTTTACACATTTCATAAGTACGATTGAAAACTAGACGATTAGTTAGTTATTCCCATGCTTGTAATGTCCGTGCCTGGTTACCATAGCACAGGGTTTGAGACCAGTTCAAGTGTTTGTGTTGTATGGAAGTTATTATTATTATTACTATAGATTTTAGAACACTCGTAACACTCGGTAATACCAAATTGCGCCCTTGACGTACTCCATCTCCCAGCTATGTGTGGGATCGCATGCGTCCCAATACAAATGTTCTAAGAACTTCTATCGGAATATCGCAGGACGTAGGAACGCAAGCGTCCTACTTCTACTGCGTCGTTATTATCGCAGCGGTGTGTGTAACTTCGTATTGGTCCTAATACATAATGTACTAAAAACCGATACGTGAGTGAAAGTGAAAATGTTTTATTTACCATAAAATCAATGCTTACAGGATACAAATCAATAAATATGTATTATTTTTATGGTAAAAAAGAAGGAGCTCAGCTTATTGCCGTGACTGCATGCGCTGGTTTTTAGCCCGTCCACTTTACTCGCATTTTAAAGAAATGTCTAATTGTATAAAAACTATTATCGCAATAACGCATCCGGTATTATCGGCCGACAATAACGTGACTGCGGGGGAGAGGCTTAGGACCATGGATTGTAAAAAAATATAACTGCGAATAAATGAGCAAAGGCTTTTGAAGGTCGTTTTTTAATCCCAAAATCAGGTCTTCCAAGCTTTTCGCTACACTCAGACAGATACAGGTTTTATCAGCATTTGAGCTCGGGAAAACCCAACCATTTCAACGTCATCTTGCTCAAGGATCCGTTGGTAAAGGTGCGGATCCAATGGAATTTAATGCTTATATTTAATCATAATAGTAACTTCCACACAACACAATTACTTGCCCTGGGCCTAGAGTGTAATAAAGAAGATTTTTTAAGTAACGAATTTTAGGTTTAGAAAAATATATGCTAAGTGTATCTAAAAGGTGACTATGTTGAAAAATAAAATAACATTTGATGAAAGTTAATTACATCTTATTCATCCTCACTCCTCATTGTACTGCAATCCGGCTCGTATTTTGTAAATAAAAACGTAGTTCGGTTTTCATTTCCAAAATAAGATTTTGTATGGAATTTTGACGCTATAGCTGAGTAGGTAATTATTTTTATATTAAAAGTAAATTAACTTTTACGGGCGCTTATTGTACGGAACCCGCAGCTGACTGCAAGTGATTACGCTGAGGCGTTCTTAAGTGTGTAATAATAACATAAGTGACATACATGTATGAAGATACCTACGTTACGTTAGGGAAAATAAACCAATAATAATTATTATTTTGCTGGAGTGGTCAGTCTGGGCTGTTTGCGAGTAGTGTACGTACGTTCCTTGAATAAAATATCTGTGCTCTCGAAACCTAAAATGGCAAAAGTGAGTGAAGTTGACAAAGATACCTCATTAAGTTTAATTAGGAAGTGTGTTGAGACTCAATTCACAAACTGGCGGATAAGTTTATACCCGCCAGTTTATGAATTGAGTTTTTCCCTAAGGGATACCTTGTTTCCTTCAGATTGCTTAAAAACGCAACGAAACGACACTTAAGTATTTTCTTAGTAAAATTCTTAATTTTGAAACTGCCGGAATATATACGAATGCATTTGACTCAGAGTCAGGTTTACAAGCATCAAGCATCTCTGTTTATAGTTTTATTTCGGTGCAACATTGATGAATTAGAATCCTAAATTGTGTATAATGTTTATTTACGAATTAAGGTAGTAAATAAAAAAAATCAAAACGGCCTTAAAAAAGTACAAATAATAGTTACAAATTGTATGTCTCTCAAATGCGACAAACAAAATAGGTGTTTCACACGAATTAGTTTTCTTTGTAAGTTAGTTCGGTCGCAGTTCTTTGTTCCAAGTTTGCTAATCTACACTAGGTACATACTTACTTACTTAAATTATGCAGTTTACAGAGCTGAGGTCCTCGGCGCATTCAAGGGCCAACGATCAATGTTTTTGATCATCGCAACGATAATTTTTAATTATTAAAGGATTTTTTTATATAAGTACTTTTATTTCATTCTTAAGTTTCTAGATCAAGATGTTCTTAAGCTTGGTAATTTTCAGGCTCTTAATACTTTGAAAAGGATAAAATAAAAACCGGCCAAGTGTGAGTCGGACTCGTGCACGAAGGGTTCCATATAATTATCTATACAACATTTGAATATTTCAAGCGCCTACCTGTTGCCATTATTAATATTGTACAAAAAACGGCAAAAAAATTACGTCTGTTTTACGGGAGCCCCCCTTAAACATTTATTTTATTCCGTTTTTAGTATTTTTCGTCATAGCGGCAACAGGAATACATCATCTGTGAAAATTTCAACTGTCCTACTATCACGGTTTACGAGATACAGCCTGGTGACAGACGGACGGACGGACGGTAATAGGGCTTATTTTTTGAGGATGAATTAAAAATAATTCAAAAAACCTACAGATGCCTTCAAAATAAAAAATAAAATATTATGGTTAAGTACAAACTATTGTCTTTATTTGTACTGTGCTATTGTTGCCGTTTTATGCCTCGGAGGGCCACTATGTAGGTAAACTACAAACTTGAAAAAGATAAAGTAACTGCAACAGGAATGTTATTATTACCGACTATGTAGATACGAACTACTGATATACGTACTTAACTATTTATCTAGGGATCTATCTATGGGCATCCAAGGGTCCAAATAATACCGTGGCATAATTTTGTTAACTGTTCTAATCTAATGTAATCTGTATTTTTTTTTTATTTACCTTGTAATACTGTTTTCAGATCTCTATCATTCTCGTGATCTTGGCAGTAGTGGGATTGATAGGTAAGTTGATAGGTAAGGTTTATCATGTACATGCAGATAAGAAGCAACAAAAATAAAACAGCCATCATCGGAAACCAATGATTAAATACTAGCTAACTGGGAAAACGTTGTTTTGCCATATTAATTAGTTCGATAACTGACACGAGATTGTTATATATTGGATATAACGAGAGCCTCGTTAGGCCAGTGGTAATACGCTCGACTACCAAAACGGGGGTTGTGGTTAATTCAGTGATCCGTGTAAATTACGATAGTATTTTGTGTAATTGACATTGTTTTACCAAAAAATCACGTTGCAATAGAACTACAATTCATGGTTTAATATGACAATGCAAAGTCATACATTGCAAAGTCGGCCAACCCACAGATTAACAAAATAGGAATAGAGGATGAAGGATGAAACAAAGATATCGAGCGAAAATGGGTGGAAGGGCCGGTAAGGGACGCCCCAGGCGGATATACTTCGACCAAATAGGGGATGTATTAGCAAAGGGAAAGATAAAAAATACCCGAAACCCTGAAATAAACGATTTTAATAATAATAATAATATTTAAATAAGCAGCCTATATACGTCCCGCTGTAGGTCATAGGCCTTCTCTCAAAGAGAGGGTGAATCGCTCGTAGCTCGTCGCTTAAACGATCACGAAGGTTAAGCAACACAGGGCGCGTTCAGTGCATGGATGGGTCGCCGTCTATGCCTAACGCTAGTGGCATTTTTCCGAGCGGTTCCGTGCTTCGCAAGGCACGTTAAGCTGTTGGTGCCGGCTGCCGTCGATAGATGGCAGTCGTTAAGGCAAGTCAGAGGCCTTAGGGTGGCTTGACAACTTCTGACAGTAGACGAGCCACTAGTCTACAAGCCTCGACCAATCCGGACTTGGCCCCCGTGGTGGAGTATGGCCTATACCTTCCTCAGGGAAGAGACCCGTGCCCCTCGGTGGGGAGTTGGGGACATAATGGGTTGATGATGAAATATTTAAATTATTAATGCATTATATAATTATGATACTGTTTTTGTTCAAAATCCGAACATATTTTTTCATCTGAAATTTCGTTAGTATCGCACAGGGAACTCGCGATTCCTGTAATTCCTGGGATCGGCACATCAATAATTACCTCCAGTTCTCATCAACTCTCACGACGGGGTTTAAATTTGTGCAAAAAAATCTCACGTAGTCTATGGACGTTTCCTTATTCACATTAATGTATAAGATAGATAAAATACTCTTATAACATAAGTAATATTCATGTTTATGTTACAGGAGCCGTACCCAGACCTCAAGATGACTGTGACCTGTTCTGTTTCGTGAACAAACAGATGAACAACAACCATGTGTCAATAATAGAGCATGGAATACCGGATCTAGAGCATGGAATACCGGACCCTTTTTCTAAAACCGGTATTTTTTCGATATCAATATTTGAAATACCGGAATTCCGGTATTTCGGTATTATTTCGGTATTGATGATTTTTTTGTTAAAATAACATACATGATTGTAAAACAGTTGATTTACGTGGCCTCTACGTTTTGTCCCACTGAGCTTTCCCCACATCATCAGTTCAAGTTGTCAAATTAACTCAATGAAATATAAAGTAAGCAACATTTTTTTGGGCAAATACAATAAGTCCGAGAGAAAACTGAACTCAACCTGATAGTATTCATCATCATCATTCAGCCACAAGAAGTCCACTGCTGGACATAGGCCTCCTCCATGGATTTCCAAAAAGACGTGTTGGAAGCAGCCTGCATCCAGCGCCTTCCTGCCACTTGGATGAGGTCATCTGTCCATCTTGTGGCTGGTCGACCTACGCTGCGCTTGCCGATATGTGGTCTCCATTTGAGAACTTTTCGGCCCCATCGGCCATCAGTTCTGCGTGCTATGTGCCCCGCCTACTGCCACTTCAACTTACTAATCCGCTGGGCTATGTCGACGACTTTCGTTCGTCTACGGATCTCATCATTTTTGATTCGATCTCGTAGAGAAATTCCGAGCATAGCCCTTTCCATAGCTCGTTGCGTGACCTTGAGCCTTCTTATGAGGCCCATAGTGAGAGACCACGTTTCAGTGCCATAAGTCATCACTGGTAACGAGTTGGACTCTACGATTGACCTCTTTCATGAAGTTGGACCGGCCTAGTTGGACTGTTTGTCCTAAGTAGACGTATTCGTCTACAACTTCGAGAGTCGAGTTCCCCAATGTTATTGGGGTGGGCACAACACGGGCGTTAGACATGACCTTCGTTTTGTCCATGTTGATTTTAAGGCCCACACGTTGGGAAACTCGACTGAGGTATTCGAGCATTATGCCGAGGTCTTCCATCGTTTCTGCCATGACTACTATATCGTCGGCAAATCGAAGGTGCGTGATGTACTCGCCATTAATATTGATGTCGCGTCCCCGCCATTCCAGAAGCTTGAAGGCCTATCTCACGCCTCTTCTCAATGGAATTGCCTCCGAATTCTGCTCCTGTACTCGGACCGACATGGTGGCGCTGTTGTACAAGCACTTCAGCACCTCGATATACGTATAGTCAATACGGCAACGCTGGAGAGACTCGAGCACTGCCCATGTCTCGATCGAATTAAAGGGTTTCTCATTGTCCACAAACGCTAAGCAGAATGGCAAATTATACTCCTGTCTACTGTATAATTTGCCGCAGCGTGTGGATGTGGTCTATGGTACTAAAGCCCTTTCGGAAACCGGCTTGTTCGGGAGGCTGGAAGTCATCAAACCTGCGATCGAGACGATTCGTGAGGACCCTCGAAAACAGCTTATAAACATGGCTTAGAAGCGAGATGGGTCGGTAGTTCTTCAATAGAGAGTTTCTTCAATAGAGAGAATCTTTCTTGAAGAACAGCGTCACCACGCTTCTGTTCCATGCTTCTGGCGTTTTTCCTTCGAGCACGACGGAATTGACGAGCTTCAGAAGGACTTTAAGTACTGGTGTTCCACCCGCTTTCAGGAGCTCTGATGTGATTCCGTCCTCTCCTGGTGCCTTGTTATTCTTGAGCTGTTTCAGAGGATCCTAATCTCATACAGGTTGATGTCCGGGATATCGTTGGTATAATGGCGGGTCAGTTTGGCTCTCGGATCTTTGTTCAAACTGCTAACAGGTTTTGTGACTGAAGTGTATAGCTGTCCGTAGAAGCTCTCAATCTCCCTCAGCACCTCTGATTTGGTGGACGCTATACTGCTGTCCTCTCTCTTCAGCTTCGTTAAGCAATCTCGTATAAAAAATCACTTCACCATTTTAATTCAGTGATCCGTGTAAATTACGATAGTATTTTGTGTAATTGACATTGTTTTACCGAAAAATCACGTTGCAATAGAACTACAATTCATGGTTTAATATGACAAATAAATTTCCAAAAAGACCGGTTGGAAGCAGCCTGCATCCAGCGCCGTCCTGCCACTTGGATGAGGTCATCTGTCCATCTTGTGGCTGGTCGACCTACGCTGCGCTTGCCGATATATGGTCTCCATTCGAGAACTTTTCGGCCCCATCGGCCATCAGTTCTGCGTGCTATGTGCCCCGCCCACTGCCACTTCAACTTACTAATCCGCTGGGCTATGTCGACGACTTTCGTTCGTCTACGGATCTCATAATTTTTGATTCAATCTCGTAGAGAAATTCCGAGCAGCCCTTTCCATAGCTCGTTGCTTGACCTTGAGCCTTCTTATGAGGCCCATAGTGAGAGACCACGTTTCAGTGCCATAAGTCATCACTGGTAACGAGTTGGACTCGACGATTGACCTCTTTCATGAAGTTGGACCGGCCTAGTTGGACTGTTTGTCCTAAGTAGACGTATTCGTCTACAACTTCGAGAGTCGAGTTCCCCAATGTTATTGGGGTGGGCACAACACGGGCGTTAGACATGACCTTCGTTTTGTCCATGTTGATTTTAAGGCCCACACGTTGGGAAACTCGACTGAGGTCTTCGAGCATTATGCCGAGGTCTTCCATCGTTTCTGCCATGACTACTATATCGTCGGCAATACGAAGGTGCGTGATGTACTCGCCATTGATATTGATGCCGCGTCCCTGCCATTCCAGAAGCTTGAAGGCATCTTCCAGTGCGTTCGTGAACAGTTTCGGAGAGAAAACGTCTCCCTGTCTCACGCCTCTTCTCAATGGAATTGCCTCCGAATTCTGCTCCTGTACTCGGACCAACATGGTGGCGCTGTTGTAAAAGCACTTCAGCACCTCGATATACCTATAGTCAATACGGCAACGCTGGAGAGACTCGAGCACTGCCCATGTCTCGATCGAATCGAAGGCTAAGCAGAATGGCAAATTATACTCCTGTCTTCTGTATAATTTGCCGCAGCGTGTGGATGTGGTCTATGGTACTAAAGCCTTTTCGGAAACCGGCTTGTTCGGGAGGCTGGAAGTCATCAAACCTGCGTTCGAGACGATTCGTGAGAACCCTCGAAAACAGCTTATAAACGTGGCTTAGAAGCGAGATGGGTCGGTAGTTCTTCAATAGAGAGTGATCCCCTTTCTTGAAGAACAGCGTCACCACGCTTCTGTTCCATGCTTCTGGCGTTTTTCCTTCGAGCACGACGGAATCGAAGAGCTTCAGAAGGACTTTAAGTACTGGTGTTCCACCCGCTTTCAGGAGCTCTGATGTGATTCCGTCCTCTCCTGGTGCCTTGTTATTCTTGAGCTGTTTCAGCGCCATCCTAATCTCATACAGGTTGATGTCCGGGATATCGTTGGTATAATGTCGGGTCAGTTTGGCTCTCGGATCTTTGTTCAAACTGCTAACAGGTTTTGCGACTGAGGTGTATAGCTGTCCGTAGAAGCTCTCAATCTCCCTCAGCACCTCTGATTTGGTCGACGCTATACTGCTGTTCTCTCTCTTCAGCTTCGTTAAGCAATCTCGTATAAAAAATCACTTCACCATTTTAATTCAGTGATCCGTGTAAATTACGATAGTACCTATTTTGTGTAATTGACATTGTTTTACCGAAAAATCACGTTGCAATAGAACTACAATTCATGGTTTAATATGACAATGCAAAGTCATACATTGCAAAGTCGGCCAACCCACAGATTAACAAAATAGGAATAGAGGATGAAGGATGAAACAAAGATATCGAGCGAAAATGGGTGGAAGGGCTGGTAAGGGACGCCCCAGGCGGATATACTTCGACCAAATAGGGGATGTATTAGCAAAGGGAAAGATAAAAATACCCGAAACCCTGAAATAAACGATTTTAATAATAATAATAATATTTAAATAAGCAGCCTATATACGTCCCGCTGTAGGTCATAGGCCTTCTCTCAGAGAGGGTGAATCGCTCGTAGCTCGTCGCTTAAACGATCACGAAGGTTAAGCAACACAGGGCGCGTTCAGTGCATGGATGGGTCGCCGTCAATGCCTAACGCTAGTGGCATTTTTCCGAGCGGTTCCGTGCTTCGCAAGGCACGTTAAGCTGTTGGTGCCGGCTGCCGTCGATAGATGGCAGTCGTTAAGGCAAGTCAGAGGCCTTAGGGTGGCTTGACAACTTCTGACAGTAGACGAGCCACTAGTCTACAAGCCTCGACCAATCCGGACTTGGCCCCCGTGGTGGAGTATGGCCTATACCTTCCTCAGGGAAGAGACCCGTGCCCCTCGGTGGGGACTTAATGGGTTGATGATGAAATATTTAAATTATTAATGCATTATATAATTATGATACTGTTTTTTGTTCAAAATCCGAACATATTTTTTCATCTGAGATTTCGTTAGTATCGCACAGGGAACTCGCGATTCCTGTAATTCCTGGGATCGGCACATCAATAATTACCTCCAGTTCTCATCAACTCTGACGACGGGGTTTAAATTTGTGCAAAAAAATCTCACGTAGTCTATGGACGTTTCCTTATTCACATTAATGTATAAGATAGATAAAATACTCTTATAACATACGTAATATTCATGTTTATGTTACAGGAGCCGTACCCAGACCTCAAGATGACTGTGACCTGCTCTGTTTCATGAACAAACGGATGAACAACAACCATGTGTCAATAAGTGGTAGGTGTCTTGTCTTATTTTGAGAAATTGATAAATAGAGATCTTTTCTTATCAATGAGATAAATGGAAGACCCAGTAGAGAGAGTAGCAAATAAATAAATTACCTACTATATTTTTTCTGTGTTAAGCAATCTCGTATAAAAAATCACTTCACCATTTTAATTCAGTGATCCGTGTAAATTACGATAGTACCTATTTTGTGTAATTGACATTGTTTTACCGAAAAATCACGTTGCAATAGAACTACAATTCATGGTTTAATATGACAATGCAAAGTCATACATTGCAAAGTCGGCCAACCCACAGATTAACAAAATAGGAATAGAGGATGAAGGATGAAACAAAGATATCGAGCGAAAATGGGTGGAAGGGCCAGTAAGGGACGCCCCTGGCGGATATACTTCGACCAAATAGGGGATGTATTAGCAAATGGAAAGATAAAAAATACCCGAAACCCTGAAATAAACGATTTTAATAATAATAATAATATTTAAATAAGCAGCCTATATACGTCCCGCTGTAGGTCATAGGCCTTCTCTCAAAGAGAGGGTGAATCGCTCGTAGCTCGTCGCTTAAACGATCACGAAGGTTAAGCAACACAGGGCGCGTTCAGTGCATGGATGGGTCGCCGTCTATGCCTAACGCTAGTGGCATTTTTTCGAGCGGTTCCGTGCTTCGCAAGGCACGTTAAGCTGTTGGTGCCGGCTGCCGTCGATAGATGGCAGTCGTTAAGGCAAGTCAGAGGCCTTAGGGTGGCTTGACAACTTCTGACAGTAGACGAGCCACTAGTCTACAAGCCTCGACCAACCCGGACTTGGCCCCCGTGGTGGAGTATGGCCTATACCTTCCTCAGGGAAGAGACCCGTGCCCCTCGGTGGGGAGTTGGGGACATAATGGGTTGATGATGAAATATTTAAATTATTAATGCATTATATAATTATGATACTGTTTTTGTTCAAAATCCGAACATATTTTTTCATCTGAAATTTCGTTAGTATCGCACAGGGAACTCGCGATTCCTGTAATTCCTGGGATCGGCACATCAATAATTACCTCCAGTTCTCATCAACTCTCACGACGGGGTTTAAATTTGTGCAAAAAAATCTCACGTAGTCTATGGACGTTTCCTTATTCACATTAATGTATAAGATAGATAAAATACTCTTATAACATACGTAATATTCATGTTTATGTTACAGGAGCCGTACCCAGACCTCAAGATAACTGTGACCTGTTCTGTTCCATGAAGAAACAGATCAATAATGGTAAGGAAAACGCTATTTGTAAATGGTACTATAAGTCGTAAACGTAAATTGTTTAGAATCTGTCCAAATCATAAACATTCAAGACAAGGAAAATACTACCGACCGGTTCCAACCGGATAATCAAGAATCGCCATGTAAAATTATAGCAAGCAATTATATTAATGTCTGGCTGCTGTGCTGGTGAATTCTTGCCCGGAAATTTGCCTTGGAAAAACACATCATTAGCTATTGGAATGAAGGGAAAATACATGCAGTTATTTAAGCTGGTTATTGAGTCTACTTAGGAAGGCTGCTAATAGTTATGAATGTGATTTCTGGGTATTATGTAATTAATAATTAAAAAGTGGCCAAGCGCGAGTTGGAGTCGCACACGAAGGATTCTATACAACATTTGAAATTTTAAGCGTATACCTGTTTGTTTTATGGGAGCCCCCCTTAAATATTTATTTTATTCGGTTTTTAGAATTTTTTGTTATAGCGGCAACAGAAATACATCATCTGTGAAAATCTCAACTGCCTAGCTATCACGGTTCATGAGATACAGCCTGGTGACAGGCACGGTGTAACGGTTACTTCCATTTAGTTTTAAGTAAAGTAAAGTAAAGTATCGTTTATTCATGTACATGGGTAAATAAAATAGATTAAAATAACCACTTGTTTTTAAGATTCCGATTTATATTCAAGTTTACAAAATGTAATTTCCAAAACAAAATTAATTGAATTAGTGCCTTAAGATACAGGCCCAGCCTAGTTAAAGGACCCCTGGAAATAATGTACTTTATCTGAACTCCAAGTGATGCTCAGTCTAATAAATAAAATAATATACTCCTTACTGCATACGTATACTTTTAGTGCAATAAACAATTTTTTTACTGTTACTTTTACTAGACAGGCGGACAGTGAAGTCTTAGTAATTGGGTCCCGTTTTTACTCTTTGGGTGCGGAACCCTAAAAAGTAATGGAGAAATTGCACAATTTTTTTTTAATGTAATCTAAGAGGACATGTTAAAAAATAAACAAAAGTGGTTAATTTTTTTCTCTACGTCTACGTTATACTTTTCATTATGTGACCTGTCAAAGTCATTCTAGTCACGTGGTACAAAAACGCGCCATACAAATCGGACTCAAACTATGACGTCACAACTTGCACGTAACACCTTATGATGTAATGGTTTTATGCACCTACACCCTTTTTAGAAAACGTTTAAATTTCAATGAAAAAGCGAAATCTTATATGTTTTTTATTATTGCATCTAACTTACTTTTGAGCTAAAATACTTCTTTCAAAAATTTACAATATCATAGATTTTTATGTATTGTTATTGCAATTTTTTTTTTTTTCTAGGTCGACCAGGCAACACATTAGTCAAAAAGTCATACCATAAGGAGGAAAATGGTAATCAGAGTTACACATCTGGTAAGTCTGATACTGTTTTTATTTGACTACTTGGATAGCCCACCAGATGGTCTGACGACCTGGTCACGGTGGCGGGGAGTCGCTGGATACGGGTGGCATAGGACCGGGAAGCTTGGAAAACCATGAGGGAGGCCTATGTCCTGCAGTGGGCGTCAAATGGCTGATGATGATGATCATGAATAAATTTTTTTATAAACAGTGCCCCATTGGAATGAGAACGAGAGGAAAGGCCGTTCCAAAATCACCTGGGCTCTATTTCGTAGAACTACAATTCATGGTTCACTATGGCAGTTGGATTACATTGCAAAGTCGATTAACCCACAGTCTAACAAGTAGGAAGACACGGCTACGCAATGTACATCGAATTGTCATAAAAAAACTATGAATTTTAGTCTTATGGAACCCGGAAACTCCGAGTCTAACGAAAGGCGGGTAGTATCAGGATTTTTAATTTTATTTTATTCTCAAACTAATCAATCAGCCATTTTCGTCCCCTGCTGGATATAGCCCTTCCCCAAGGCACACCACTTCTTTCTGTCTCGACCATCCTCATCCAGGCACCGCCAGCGAGCTGGCGTCCTACGTTGCATTTGAAGTTCATACTGAGTAGATTTATTCAATAGTAATTCAATAATTCATATTCAATAAATTTATGTTAACTGAACATTGTACAGAAAAACATATATATTATTTTATTGCCTGTTGTTAATCACAAAGTAAAATGGATCAAAATTTACTTTAGAAATAGAATTTTAACCTAACCTTCTCAAATACTCCATAATACATAACCATTCGTCAATTCGATGACCATTTTTTAAAGTGTTAAGTTATAAATAAAACTTTTTTTTTTGGTAGATCTTTAATGCACTGCGATTTCTGGTATCTTTTATATTTTTTAATAAAATAATTTGTTGTTATTTATCACATGCTATTATTTACTCTTTTTCTGTTTAAAATGGCACGCGTTTCTACAGATCAGTACCGACATTCTTATGAAACATTTTATTTAAACAGAAATTTTAAAAAGTATTTTTGTTCATTTTAGGGGTAAACATAAACTGTACACAAAAGAAAAAAAATACTTTATACGCTCCTTCAGTACAAAAATCAATTTTGTGTTCACCACAAATTGCGATAGGTGTTATACGCATTTTTTTTTATTAAAAAAAGAAATACAGGGTGGCCAACTTGGAGGTATACAACTTTTTTTTGCCACCATTATGTTTTGGCGGTAAATATGACAGTTGTTGCATGAAATATACTTTGTGTAGATACAGCAAATTTATTATGGAGCGTTTTACGACAGAACAACGTGTTTTAATTATTAAAACGTTTTACTCAACCCAATCATGTATTGCGGAAACTCTGAGAAAATTGCGCCCGATTTTTGGTAGAAATAACCTACCTTCGTGGCTAACAATAGCTCGTTTAGTAAATATATTTGAGCAGTATGGCATTGTAACAGAAAAAGCAGTTCCTCATCGTGCCAGAAGGGCTCGTACAGATCAGAATATCAAAATTGTTCGTCAAAGTGTAGCCGAAGAACCCACATTGTCTACCAGGCGACGTTCGCAACAACTCGGAAATAAGAGGACTTCTCTACAGACAATTTTGAAGAAAGACCTTTGTTTGTTTCCATATAGGGTACAGATAACTCAAGAACTTTGGCCTCGAGACCATGAGCGCCATCGTGATTACTGTACTGCTGTACTAAAAAAGCTAGAAAGAGACCTAAACTTTTTTTAAAAAGTCATTATGAGTGACGAAGCTCATTGCAACCTCAGCGAATTTGTTAATAAACAAAATTCTCGCTATTGGGGAGAAGAACAACCTTCTTTGATCCACGAACGACGACTGCATCCTCGTCGAGTAACTGTTTGGTGTGGAATTTGGTCAGGAGGGGTAGTTGGGCCTTATTTCTTTGAAGATGCTTTGGGTGATGCTGTTACAGTGAATGGAGATCGGTACCGTGAGATGATTATTAATTTTTTCTCGAGTCAAGTGAATCAATTGGGCTTAGATAGCATGTGGTTTCAACAAGACGGGGCCACATGTCACACGGCACGAGCCACAGTAGAAACATTAAAAAGAATGTTTCCCGCCGATTAATTTCGAGAAACGGTGACATTGGTTGGCCCCCAAGATCGTCTGATTTAACTGCTCCTGACTTTTTTCTGTGGGGCTATCTAAAGGGACGTGTCTATGCTAACAGGCCAATGAATCTTCAGCAATTAAAACAAAATATTCGAGACACAGTCATGGAGATAACGCAGGAAAATGTGATGAGAATGCGATGAAAAGGGTTCGCATCCGCGATGCTGCTAGAGGTGGACATTTGTCTGACATTATTTTCCATGTTTAACTGCCGGCCCTAAATACTATATTTAACAATGAATACTTGATATATTTTATATTTCATAGAATAAAATTACAAAACTAAAGTGTATACCTGTTATTTGGCCACCCTGTAGTACCTACTTGGCTGGCAGAATTCGTTGCCTCTCGCCGAGCCGTGACGAACACCGAGTTGACAAGAGACACACGCTCCGCACCAAACACCAAAAAGATGCAACAATTTTTCTGTCGCTTTACTAATATCGGATTGGAGTACAAAAATAGAAAATCTGCAAAAGGAAACGGGCAAAGTAACGACACATTTACAACCTATAGTTTACTTTTTGTGATTCTATCTATCCCTCCAGCCCATGGATGCAGCCCACTGCTGGGCTTTCGCATCTTTCCTGTCACGCCGACCCTCTCGGTCCCCTGCCAATAGCGTCCATTGCTTTCCAACGGCTTCAATAATATTATTGACACATCAGAGGCCTAATTAAACGTACCAAATCCTGTCGGAATCCTGACGTATGGAATCGGTCAGGATTTGGTGCGCGTAATATAGGTGCAGGTCACTGGTCTGCCTACCAATCGTGTCCGCCTTAGTCCACCGGCCGTCCTGTGTGGACCTGTTGCCTGACCTGCCCTGCCCATCTCAACTTAAACTTGGTTATACGAACTATGATCACATAATGTTGACAGTTACGAGGGGCAAGTTTGACAGCCTCATTGATCTGACAGTCGTGCAGTCAGCCAAATATATTTCTATAGTACTAATGCAAATGTACTTTACACTGTACGACTGTACTTTAAAATTTTAAAATTTAGTCTATTGTTACCTAATACTATTTAAAGAAAAGGTTAAATAAGTGAGATTAATTCGCCAACAAACTGCCACGCAGTTTGGCGAATAATTTATAAAATTTAAAACTCTGCGATACCAACGTAAGTCAATAAATTTAAAAAAATATGTCGTTAGCCTAATACGGCCTCTGTGGTCAAATTCTGCTCCCATTTAAACTAGTGACATTTTATTTTTAAATAAAATAATATAATATTTTTATATACTTTTTGTTGCACAAACCCGTGCTGAGGACAATTTTAAAAACCTATTTGGAATTTTTAGCCTCTAAACAGGTTTTTTATAATATTGTTGTTTTTTTTCTGAGCTATTTCCAAATTCTTAATAGTAGAAATGCAATGTCACTCCAAACTCATTTATTTACGGCAAGTTCCTCATCGTAACATATATTGAAATAGATAGAAACCTGTTAGACTACTAGCTGACTTGGCGTTTTTTTGCCGTATTAATTAGCCTCCGACCTATGCTCAGACCCACCAAATACACAAAAAATATCATAAAAATCTGTGAAGCCGTTTCGGAGTTCGATAACAAACACTGTGATACGATATTTTTTAATATTAGATACTAGCTATCCCGGCGAACTTCGTACCGCCACAGAATCCGTTTATACGATTCTTGCACAACGCCATCTATTTTTAAAACACAACGTTCGCTCCCATAACTCCATCTATTTTAAACTTAAAATAAATATTATCCTACGGGAACGCATAACCGGAATATTAGGTATGCTATGTCTCAATTTAGGTCTTTGTCTATCTGTACGCCAAATTTCATGTAAATCCGTTCGGCCGTTATTGCGTGATTGAGTAACAAACATCCAAACTTCCAAACATCTTCACAAACTTTCGCATTTATAATATTAGTAGGATGTAGGATGGGTAGGAATAATGCCCGAGAGATAACTTGAACCAATATCCAAGCACTCGGAATAAGTTTGCGACGAGTGAAAAGCATTTTTTATTGCTTTAATTGTCTGTTAATGTGAATAAAGTAAAATCCGAAGAATTGTAAGTCACACATCCCACGACCCTCGCCAATGCGGCCTTAAATACATCCGATTGAAAAGTCATTTGCTCAAGTTGTCTGTCACTCATTGTACCTACATTCATGATTGTAGACTTGTCAATAACCTTAGTTTTTCTTTTTTCAGACAATTTCGGAAGCAAAGAGTTAGACGGATTAGACGGATCCAGTTTCACATTGGCAGAATCTTTCAAGAAACACGAGGATCGCGATAGTAGTGTAATTATTAATAATGGAAAATAAAAATATATTTTACTGAAATATAGTCACTATACGCCATTATTAACTTAATTCCGGAAATACTTACGTGAATTTTGACGTGAAACGTATTTCAGTTCTATAGTAGGGGGTCACTTGCTAAACCCGCATGCAAAGAAAACATGTCGCCTCGGCGAGGGGCTGTAAATCTGTAACTACGTCTCGTGTGCAATTCATTTATATTTATAGGTGAAAGTAGAGCAAAGTAGCCATTATTCAGATCCTCTTGACTCGTGCCGCTAGATGGAGCCAGTGCCGTGTAGCACATTGCGCAGTTCGAGCTAAAATTAACGCTTACCAAAGGCTCTTTTACGCCAGAGCAACATCATGCTACAGTGCAGGATGCTACAAATTATGGCATCCGGCTCCTTGTTGTATGCTACAATCGCCAATATCATGCAGCCGATGTAGCATGCAGCAGTCTATTTTAAGTCGATGCGACATCGTGTTGGGATACAAGCTGCGACACTCTGTCAAATGACGCAAGGTGTTGCTATGCCGCACGATTCTTGCCACCAAAAATCACGGAAGTAATACCGAAATTAAGTTAATAATGTGTAGTGCTTACGAAAGTCTTAGTTCGGTAATTATACGCCATGCGCCATGGTAATAATACACGTTCAGTATCACGGTATCTAAGTAGATATAAGAAGTGCCACATTTTTTCTTGAATGACAAGATAAGAGATTTAAAATAAAGCTAACACACACACATCAGCTTAATGTGTATATTAATGTGACTACCTACATTAAATCCCAGCATGTATTTATTTACATTATCAAGGTCCATTTACGCCGGGGCAACCCTCTGCGGCATTGCGGCATGGCACAAGGCCGCCTGCTACAATAATTAAAAATATCCGACATTGTGGCAACAATCTTGCGGCATAGCAACAACGTGCGTCATGTAGCAGACTGGGACTTCCTTTTTTGGCGGGAAAGAGGAAGGGCGCCTTTTTTAAAACAAAATTTTAATAATTTCTGTTTTATTGGTAAATCCAAGTGATCCTTGGCCTGTTGAGGAAAAATGGATGCGGAAAGCGACGGTGATGACGACGAGATTGTGTCGACACCGCGGACAAGCGGGAAAAAAAGAAAATTAAGGGAGCAGCAATCTTCATCCCCAGCCCCGGCCGATGAAGATAAGTATAAACCATTTATAAAACCGGAGTATAAAAGGTCATACCCTGACAACAGTAATAAGGAGGAATTTCCGATTTATGTTGAAGGAGTTAACCTCTGAACTGCCCTCGCGGAATGGAACATATAGGTGGCCCATACTAAGTTGGACACAGATCTGTGTCGCGGCAGACGAGTTAATGAAAAAATTGGAAACAAGAACCCCTTACACTTGTCGAAAATTTTCAAAAATGTGAAAGGCATCAAAGAAAAACGACGAATAAATGCCAGTAAAATTATGGTAGTATTCAAGCAGGCGGTAGCGGCGAATGACTTCTTAAGCCATAGTTGTCTTAAGGAACATAACATGCGTGCTTACATACCTGTATCATCGGTAGAAAGGATTGGGACCATACGATTTATAGCAAAGGAGACCAGCAATGTCGAATTGTACGAAAAACTGATGGCAGACTCGGAAATTGTAGGTGTCCGAAGGTTTACCAAAAAAGTAAATGGTGAGATTGTACCCCTCACCACTGTTAGTCTGACATTTGTAGGGACTTCCCTCCCCCAATTTGTATTTTTGGATAGCTGGAGGTACCGAGTGTATACCTATGTACCCCCTTTGATGCAATGCTTCAAATGTATGAGGTTTAGGCATAATGCAAAAATATGCAGGAACGAGCAGGTATGTTCAAAATGCTCAGGTGGACATGGCTACAAGGAATGTACATCTGACATTCTGAAATGTAGTAATTGTGGTGGAGATCATTTAGCTATCTCAAAGTTTTGCCCAATCAAACTTGAACAAATTAAACGGCATGAATCAAATTACATAAGCAGAATGTACTCCACAGTTCTCTCATCAAAAGATTTCCCTGCTCTACCCAAAATACAGGACAAACCAGTGACATTTTCTTCCAAAACCAAATCTATGACTAAGACACAAACTAAGAAGACTGAAAATATTCAGGAATGCCCACATGAATCAACAAATAAAGCGACAGCTCAAGCCACACCGATCCCTACCATGTATGATCACCTTGTAAATGACGAGCTATTCTTACAGAAAATTATAAAAACCTTAGTTATGCTAGGAAATTCAAATAAAATTAACACAACTGCACACATTAAAGAAATTTTAATGCAAAATCTTTCTAAATAATGGATATCTTAAAAATAATGCAACATAATATTCAGAGTGTCAATAATAAAAAGGCTTTACTTAAATCTTCATTGCTTAAAAATAACGTAGATGTGTGTCTTCTTAATGAAACATGGTTAAAAGATTCAACTCCCTTTTTATCAATTGCTGGCTACAATTTTGTAGGAAAAAATGCTAAAAATGAACATGGTGGTGTAGGTATTTTAATTCGCAACTCAATTAAATATAAATGTTTAAAAACTAGTTTCTATCAAGATATACAATGTATAGCAATATCATTATCAACCGTTAAAGGCCCTCTGTCTGTCCTCTGTGTATACTGCCCACCTAAAACAAAAAACACCAATAGTCTTATTAGGGCAAATAAACTGAGAAATATAATAAACCAATTACCAAAACCTTGCATTGTATCTGGTGACTTTAATGCACATAATGTTGCCTTTGGATGTGACATTACAAATCCTAGAGGTAGGGAATTGTTAGACTTATTTGATGAATGTGATTTATGCATATTGAATACTGGTGCGCCGACCACTGTCGGCAGACCTGGCTGTAATGCATCAGCTATAGATGTGACTTGTGTCAGCCAAGACCTAGCTCCACTATGTGAGTGTCACGTAGGTGATGATGCTATGGGCAGCTATCACCTACAGACCTTTATTGACATTATTATAACCACTACAAACTATAAAGTAAATGATAATATTGAGAAATTTCTATTTAATAAAACAGACTGGGAAAGCTATGAAAATTTATCAGAGGTTCTATTTAATGATTTCAATTTTACTATAGATGATTCATTAGCAAAATATGATGAGATGTGCAAAATACTAAGTACTTTAAGGAACAAGTGTGTACCTGTGTTTAAATGTCACGCTGGTAAAACCTGTAGTGCCCCGGCTCCGTGGTGGAGTGACGACTGTGCTGAGGCTGTAAATAAATCAAGAGATGCATTAGAAAAGTATAGGTGTAATATGACAATTGAAAATTATATTGAGTACAAGAGAATAGATGCTAGGAAAAAACTTATTATTAAAGAAGCTAAAAACTCTAGTTGGAAAAATTTATGCTCATCTTTTAATAGATATACCCCAATTTCTAGAGTGTGGAATTATATACGAAGATTTAAAAGAATAAACACAAATAGAAACACCTCTAAGAATGACGACTGGATAGGTACTTTTATGGACAAATTGGCACAGCCAGCAAATAATGTTGACAATAATAGATTTTAGAGAATATCTTTAATACAAATAGTAATGATGAATCAAATATTTTTTTACTAAAACCTTTAACACACGAGGAATTTGAAATAGCTCTAACTTTAAGAAAAAATACTACTCCAGGATTAGATAGTTTCCCTTACATCATGTTACAAAAGTTACATTTATCAGCTAAAAATATTTTACTGCAAATTCTGTACTCACTCTGGTCTCAACAATTGATTCCAGAGTCATGGAAAACTCAGTGTGTTATACCTATACTGAAACCAGAAAAACCTGATGATGATCCTAATTCATATAGACCTATCTCTTTAGCATCTTGTATAGGAAAGGTATGTGAACAAATGATAAAAATAAGATTAGACTACTTTGTTGAAAATGAGAATATAATTCCTTTATGTCAGTTTGGGTTTAGGAAGGGGAAAAGTGCAGTAGAAAGCTTTACTACATACCTGATAGATATGAAGAACTGTTTGCTATCCAAGTCAGCAGCAGTATGTGTGTTTCTTGATGTCCAGGGAGCATATGATAATGTGGATCTCCATCAAATGGCAAAGGTTCTCCACTCGTTGAAACTTCCTGGAAAATTAATTAAGTGGCTCTTTAATTTTTCCTTTGGTCGCACCCTATTTGTTAAATATAATAATATTTTACATGGCCCAAAAAATGCCTATAAAGGCCTAATGCAAGGTGCCTCCTTGTCCCCAATATTATACAATTTATATACTTCTCAAATTCTTAAACATATAACTGAAGATGTTAAAATATTACAGTTTGCTGATGATATTTTAATATATTGTGCAGATAGTAATGTACAGATTGCTGAAAGAAAGATTAATTTAGCTTTGAATGAACTCAATAGTTATTATTCAAACATTTTGAAACTAAATATTAACTCAAGTAAAAGCTCAGTCTTAGTATTTGGTAGCAATAGTTCTGTAAATATTAAGTACAATAATGCACTATTACCACAAACAGAGGAAAAAAAGTTTCTAGGTGTAATCTTTGACACAAAATTAAAATTTGATAAGCATATAAATTACATTTGTAGAAATGCAATGAGAGGTATAAATGTTATGAGATCATTAGCTGGTACCTTCTGGGGTTCAGATCCTAAAATTTTGAGTATGTTATACAAGAGCTTGGTTCGTAGCCATTTTGACTATAGTTCTCTTGTATATATGAACATCAGTCCTGTTTTATTAAAAAAAATTGATGTAATACAAAATATGGCACTAAGGATTATTAGTGGTGCAATGCGTACAACCCCTATTAATTCTATGGAAGCAGAGACCTATATACAACCTTTATGCATTAGGCGCATATTTGCTACGGAAAAATTTTGCTTAAAAGTGTTAGCAGTAAATAATGAAATAGTAAGTAAAAGAATTTGCTTACCTGAGGTTCTTCATTCTTCTCTACAGTCAACTTCTTATCTATCAGCTTCAGATCTTCTTAATAATCAATATCCATTAATTACTCGCATTATGAGTTTTGTCACTGATTTGTCTGAAAATATGTACAAAGGTCAGTTATGGCCTGTATATGAATGTAAATATGAAGCATTAATAAGAAAAGTAAATGTAGATACTAGTTTTATTTTAGATGAGACTGATTTTAAAGAATATTGTTCCAAAAAAAGTAATTGCTTTTATTTGTACACAGATGGATCTAAGTCAATAAATTCTGTACAGTCTGGTTATTATGATCCTCAAAATAAGAAAATAAAATGTTTTAAATTAGATAGAAATTGTAGTATTTATACAGCAGAAGCTTATGCAATTTATCAAACTTTGCTCTACGTACAAAACTTAAATAATATTGATGGATATAGCGAAATTATAATTGTCTCTGATTCTAAAAGTGTGTTAATGTCTTTACAAAATTTTAATTTTAATTATAAAACTAATTATTTAGTGTATAAGATCAGAAACATTGTATGTAATCTCAATAAGCAAGTGACTTTCAAATGGGTACCGTCTCATAGAGGGATCAAAGGTAATGAAGTAGCAGACAAAACAGTCAATTCTCAGCACAATGAGGACCACAGTGAAACATGCAAGATACCATTCACGGATTTATTTATGTTTTTAAAAGAAAAGAAAAGACAACTATGGCATGAATATTACAAGGATATTTCAGAAACCAAAGGAAGATGGTATGCAGAGATACAAAAAGAATTACCAACTAAACCATGGTATCATAACCATAAGGATGCCAATGAGCGAAGATACATTACAACTATAAATCGCCTGAGATTTGGACACTGCCAAACACCTGCCCATTTACATCGAATGAAGATAATAGACAATAGCAAATGTACTTACTGTGAAGCTGAAGATGCAGACATAATTGACATTATTCAATGTTGTCCCAAATTCAATATGCAGCGACTTACACTTGTGGCTGATTTGAGAGAGATTGAAGCAGAGGAGGAGGAGGAAACGGTCCAAACGGATAATTCAAATACATCAAACTTGACGTCAGTGCCTGCAGTGACAGTAACAGCTGATACCTGTCAACCTCGGAATGTTGTACCCCGCCGCGTTCAAGATATTTTATCAAATCCAAAACTGTTTAAGTGTGTATTTCAGTTCATCACAAGTACCGTTGGACAAATTTAATGTTATTTTCTGTTTAGATTTAAGTTAATGTTATGTTTATTTTTATATTAATTACATTAATAGTTTATTTTTATTGTACATGTACAAATGTATCTGTTGAAATGCTAATGGACTTGCTTCCGGCGAATAAATGATTTAAAAAAATGTAGCAGACTGTCGCAGCTTGTATCCCAACACGATGTTGCCTCGGCGTAAAATAGACTGCCGCATGCTACATCGGCCGCATGATGTTGGCGATTGTAGCATGCAACAAGGAGCCGGATGCCACCATTTGTAGTATGCCGCACTGTATCAAGATGTTGCTCTGGCGTAAAAGAGCCTTCATAAAATGTATCTTTTTTAGGCCTCCATACCCAATCAAAGACTCCACTGTCCGTCTGTCTGTCTGTCACCAGGCTGTATCTCATGAACCGTGATAGCTAGACAGTTGACATTTTCACAGATTTTTGTTCTTTCGTACCCTAAAAACTGTAATATACTCAAGTTTATACTCAAACACAGTGTGAGTCGGACTCCCGTCCCGAACTGAGAAGAAAATGTATATTAGACACATAAAATACATAAAAAACGGCCAAGTGCATATCGAGCCACGCGCAATGAAGGGTTCCGTAGAAAGAGGGTTTTTTTATCTGCTTTACAGAACTAACAACTTCATCGAAGTCATTTTCAATGGATTTTGTATAAAATTTTACTTTTATAAGTTGGTTGCCTATTACTCGTTAACTAGTAAAGCCTACTGCGCCGTGATACTTTTCCTTTCAAGTTCATTATATGTGTAACTACCCTGAATTTTTTCACGTTTCTACAATTAACCGTTTAGCCAGGAGAGGGGGGGGGGCACCCTACTCGGACAAAAATTAGCGCTTTAAAACTTCATATTTTGCAGACGGTACCCTAAATCGAAAAGTGGTCTTCCTTCACCCACAATATGTTTCCACGAACAATCCAACGATACCCCACATGATGGGGTAGACGAGAAAAAAAATCATCCCCACTTTTCATGTTACAGTAAAAAAAAATCCACCATTTTATTGTTTAACTTTGTCGGCGTAATAAATTTGTATACACACACCAAATTACAGTTTTCTATTACCACCGGTCTTTGCGCTAGGCCGCGGACGGACAGACAGACATACAGACAGACGGACAGGGTGAAACTATAAAGCTTCCTTGTCGGACTACGGAACCCTAAAAAGGAAATTACACTGATATTTCTTAACCTAAAAGTACAGACGGTGGCTTTATCACTAAAGGACAACCTTTGGATGGACTGGAGTAATACGAGTACATTGGAGAAGGAAGTAAATATACAAACATAGAAAATAATACTGAAAATAACACTGTGTACCTTATGAATGAGGATGTAGTGACTAGAATTGAGAAAGGAATGTTGGGACATGTAGAGAGGATGAAGGAAGAAAGATTGACTTGATTGATTGAATGTGGGTGGAACGGCCGGTAAGGGACGTCCCAGGCGGACAAATCTTGACCAGACAGACAGACCCTAAACTGGCGTGCGTGCATGCAACGACTAATGAATGTTGAGGAAGTGAAAGTGGTCTGTCAGGATCGTGGCAAGTGGCAGTCCCTGGTCACTGCCTACCCCTCCTCTGGGATACAGGCGTGAGTTTATGTGTGTATGTAGAAAATAATAATTTCAGAGGTATATGAATTATTATTACGACAATTTTATTTTACACACCAGAAAACAAAATACATTAAACACTACAACAATAAAAGCCAAATAAAATTGTCCTATGAAAAAAAAAAAATAATTATTATTACTATACATGAAACTCGGCGCCACACGGAATACCTGCTATCCCAATTATCAAGAAATTGACAGTCAAATCACTAGAAATTCTCCAGAATTCAGTGCGTGCCCATAATTCTGCTGCTAATAAATTAGTATTCCTTTCATATACTAAAGGGGTTTAAAGCCTCTCCCCCACAGGCGTGTTATTATCGGCCGATAATACCGGATGCGTTATTGCGACAATGCGTCCCTATTCCTTTCACACAACTGCGTTTTTATCGTCCGATAATTCTATTTTGTATTGGTGTTAGTGGCAGGTTTTTCCCTAATGTCGGGCAGATTCACCATTTTGTCAAAGTAGTCTCTAATTTCATTTATATTTAATCATTTACCTTCGTTTTTGGCGTCTTTGTCAGTCATCTTCCATATCCACTGTTAGTGATAAAAAAATCTTCGTCTGATGATATTAAATCAATATCCATATTATATTTGGTCTAGCCGTTAAGGCTCTTAACTACCAAGACAGAAGTCGTGGGTTCTATTCCCACCGGGGGCCGCCGCCGTATACTTGTACAAATGTTCTCAGTCTGGGTGTATTCCCATGCTTGTAATGTCCGTGCCTGGTTACCATAGCACAGGGTTTGAGACCAGTTCAAGTGATTGTGTTGTATGGAAGTTATTATTATTATTACTATAGATTTTAGAACACTCGTAACACTCGGTAATACCAAATTGCGCCCTTGACGTACTCCATCTCCCAGCTATGTGTGGGATCGCATGCGTCCCAATACAAATGTTCTAAGAACTTCTATCGGAATATCGCCGGACGTAGGAACGCAAGCGTCCTACTTCTACTGCGTCGTTATTATCGCAGCGGTGTGTGTAACTTCGTATTTGTCTTAATACATAATGTACTAAAAACCGATACGTGAGTGAAAGTGAAAATATTTTATTTACCATAAAATCAATGCTTACAGGATACAAATCAATAAATATGTATTATTTTTATGGTAAAAAAGAAGGAGCTCAGCTTATTGCTGTGACTGCATGCGCTGGTTTTTAGCCCGTCCACTTTACTCGCATTTTAAAGAAATGTCTAATTGTATAAAAACTATTATCGCAATAACGCATCCGGTATTATCGGCCGACAATAACGTGCCTGCGGGGGAGAGGCTTAGGACCATGGATTGTAAAAAAATATAACTGCGAATAAATGAGCAAAGGCTTTTGAAGGTCGTTTTTTAATCCCAAAATCAGGTCTTCCAAGCTTTTCGCTACACTCAGACAGATACAGGTTTTATCAGCATTTGAGCTCGGGAAAACCCAACCATTTCAACGTCATCTTGCTCAGGGATCCGTTGGTAAAGGTGCGGATCCAATGGAATTTAATGCTTATATTTAATCATAATAGTAACTTCCACACAACACAATTACTTGCCCTGGGCCTAGAGTGTAATAAAGAAGATTTTTTAAGTAACGAATTTTAGGTTTAGAAAAATATATGCTAAGTGTATCTAAAAGGTGACTATGTTGAAAAATAAAATAACATTTGATGAAAGTTAATTACATCTTATTCATCCTCACTCCTCATTGCACTGCAATCCGGCTCGTATTTTGTAAATAAAAACGTAGTTCGGTTTTCATTTCCAAAATAAGATTTTGTATGGAATTTTGACGTTATAGCTGAGTAGGTAATTATTTTTATATTAAAAGTAAATTAACTTTTACGGTCGCTTATTGGACGGAACCCGCAGCTGACTGCAAGTGATTACGCTGAGGCGTTCTTAAGTGTGTAATAATAACATAAGTGACATACATGTATGAAGATACCTACGTTACGTTAGGGAAAATAAACCAATAATAATTATTATTTTGCTGGAGTGGTCAGTCTGGGCTGTTTGCGAGTAGTGTACGTACGTTCCTTGAATAAAATATCTGTGCTCTCGAAACCTAAAATGGCAAAAGTGAGTGAAGTTGACAAAGATACCTCATTGAGTTTAATTAGGAAGTGTGTTGAGACTCAATTCACAAACTGGCGGATAAGTTTATACCCGCCAGTTTATGAATTGAGTTTTTCCTTAAGGGATACCTTGTTTCCTTCAGATTGCTTAAAAACGCAACGAAACGACACTTAAGTATTTTCTTAGTAAAATTCTTAATTTTGAAACTGCCGGAATATATACGAATGCATTTGACTCAGAGTCAGGTTTACAAGCATCAAGCATCTCTGTTTATAGTTTTATTTCGGTGCAACATTGATGAATTAGAATCCTAAATTGTGTATAATGTTTATTTACGAATTAAGGTAGTAAATAAAAAAAAATCAAAACGGCCTTAAAAAAGTACAAATAATAGTTACAAATTGTATGTCTCTCAAATGCGACAAACAAAATAGGTGTTTCACACGAATTAGTTTTCTTTGTAAGTTAGTTCGGTCGCAGTTCTTTGTTCCAAGTTTGCTAATCTACACTAGGTACATACTTACTTACTTAAATTATGCAGTTTACAGAGCTGAGGTCCTCGGCGCATTCAAGGGCCAACGATCAATGTTTTTGATCATCGCAACGATAATTTTTAATTATTAAAGGATTTTTTTATATAAGTACTTTTATTTCATTCTTAAGTTTCTAGATCAAGATGTTCTTAAGCTTGGTAATTTTCAGGCTCTTAATACTTTGAAAAGGATAAAATAAAAACCGGCCAAGTGTGAGTCGGACTCGTGCACGAAGGGTTCCATATAATTATCTATACAACATTTGAATATTTCAAGCGCCTACCTGTTGCCATTATTAATATTGTACAAAAAACGGCAAAAAAATTACGTCTGTTTTACGGGAGCCCCCTTAAACATTTATTTTATTCCGTTTTTAGTATTTTTCGTCATAGCGGCAACAGGAATACATCATCTGTGAAAATTTCAACTGTCCTACTATCACGGTTTACGAGATACAGCCTGGTGACAGACGGACGGACGGACGGTAATAGGGCTTATTTTTTGAGGATGAATTAAAAATAATTCAAAAAACCTACAGATGCCTTCAAAATAAAAAATAAAATATTATGGTTAAGTACAAACTATTGTCTTTATTTGTACTGTGCTATTGTTGCCGTTTTATGCCTCGGAGGGCCACTATGTAGGTAAACTACAAACTTGAAAAAGATAAAGTAACTGCAACAGGAATGTTATTATTACCGACTATGTAGATACGAACTACTGATATACGTACTTAACTATTTATCTAGGGATCTATCTATGGGCATCCAAGGGTCCAAATAATACCGTGGCATAATTTTGTTAACTGTTCTAATCTAATGTAATCTGTATTTTTTTTTATTTACCTTGTAATACTGTTTTCAGATCTCTATCATTCTCGTGATCTTGGCAGTAGTGGAATTGATAGGTAAGTTGAATAGGCATTTAAGAAATTACTTTAGGTTAAAAGGCAGTTGCATGTTTTCTTGTGTCGTAAGTAAGTAATGGTAGATTGATTAGTTGCAAGTCAAAGGTTTATCATGTACATGCAGATAAGAAGCAACAAAAATAAAACAGCCATCATCGGAAACAAATGATTAAATACTAGCTAACTGGGAAAACGTTGTTTTGCCATATTAATTAGTTCGATAACTGACACGAGATTGTTATATATTGGATATAACGAGAGCCTCGTACCGTTGGGCCAGTGGTAATACGCTCGACTACCAAAACGGGGGTTGTGGGTTCGAGTTCTGCTATAGGCCGCCATACTTGACCTATGAAAATGGTCTTAGACTGGGTGTGTTTTATATCTAACCTTCAAACGTGCAACTATTTATTGTATATGCATATAATTAGTATTAGAGGCTTTCGGGGCGATAAATCGATTAACCAAAAAAAATACCGAGCAAAGCTCGGTCATCAAGGTATTAATGTATTAAATTTTCAAGAAACATACGATGGAAGCCTTTAAATTTAAACATAATATTTGGGTAATCAATAACAATAACAATCAATAACAGCAAAACCACAACAATGTGTCAATAAGTAGTAGGTGTCTTGTCTTATTTTGAGAAATTGATAAATAGAGATATTTTCTTATCAATGAGATTAATGGACGACCCAGTAAAGAGAGTAGCAAATAAATAAATTACCTACTATATTTTTTCTGTGTTAAGCAATCTCGTATAAAAAATCACTTCACCATTTTAATTCCAGTGATCCGTGTAAATTACGATAGTATTTTGTGTAATTGACATTGTTTTACCGAAAAATCACGTTGCAATAGAACTACAATTCATGGTTTAATATGACAATGCAAAGTCATACATTGCAAAGTCGGCCAACCCACAGATTAACAAAATAGGAATAGAGGATGAAGGATGAAACAAAGATATCGAGCGAAAATGGGTGGAAGGGCCAGTAAGGGACGCCCCTGGCGGATATACTTCGACCAAATAGGGGATGTATTAGCAAAGGGAAAGATAAAAAATACCCGAAACCCTGAAATAAACGATTTTAATAATAATAATAATATTTAAATAAGCAGCCTATATACGTCCCGCTGTAGGTCATAGGCCTTCTCTCAAAGAGAGGCTGAATCGCTCGTAACTCGTCGCTTAAACGATCACGAAGGTTAACCAACACAGGGCGCGTTCAGTGCATGGATGGGCCGCCGTCTATGCCTAACGCTAGTGGCATTTTTCCGAGCGGTTCCGTGCTTCGCAAGGCACGTTAAGCTGTTGGTGCCGGCTGCCGTCGATAGATGGCAGTCGTTAAGGCAAGTCAGAGGCCTTAGGGTGGCTTGACAACTTCTGACAGTAGACGAGCCACTAGTCTACAAGCCTCGACCAATCCGGACTTGGCTCCCGTGGTGGAGTATGGCCTATACCTTCCTCAGGGAAGAGACCCGTGCCCCTCGGTGGGGACATAATGGGTTGATGATGAAATATTTAAATTATTAATGCATTATATAATTATGATACTGTTTTTGTTCAAAATCCGAACATATTTTTTCATCTGAGATTTCGTTAGTATCGCACAGGGAACTCGCGATTCCTGTAATTCCTGGGATCGGCACATCAATAATTACCTCCAGTTCTCATCAACTCTCACGACGGGGTTTAAATTTGTGCAAAAAATCTCACGTAGTCTATGGACGTTTCCTTTTTCACATTAATGTATAAGATAGATAAAATACTCTTATAACATACGTAATATTCATGTTTATGTTACAGGAGCCGTACCCAGACCTCAAGATAACTGTGACCTGTTCTGTTTTATGAAGAAACAGATCAATAATGGTAAGGAAAACGCTATTTGTAAATGGTACTATATTAATTTCTGGCTGCTGTGCTGGTGAATTCTTGCCCGGAAATTTGCCTTGGAAAAACACAATATTAGCTATTGGAATGAAGGGAAAATACATGCAGTTATTTAAGCTGGTTATTGAGTCTACTTAGGAAGGCTGCTAATAGTTATGAATGTGATTTCTGGGTATTATGTAATTAATAATAAAAAAGCGGCCAAGCGCGAGTTGGAGTCGCACACGAAGGATTCTATACAACATTTGAAATTTTAAGCGTATACCTGTTTGTTTTATGGGAGCCCCCCTTAAATATTTATTTTATTCGGTTTTTAGAATTTTTTGTTATAGCGGCAACAGAAATACATCATCTGTGAAAATCTCAACTGCCTAGCTATCACGGTTCATGAGATACAGCCTGGTGACAGGCACGGTGTAACGGTTACTTCCATTTAGTTTTAAGTAAAGTAAAGTAAAGTATCGTTTATTCATGTACATGGGTAAATAAAATAGATCAAAATAACCACTTGTTTTTAAGATTCCGATTTATATTCAAGTTTACAAAATGTAATTTCCAAAACAAAATTAATTGAATTAGTGCCTTAAGATACAGGCCCAGCCTAGTTAAAGGACCCCTGGAAATAATGTACTTTATCTGAACTCCAAGTGATGCTCAGTCTAATAAATAAAATAATATACTCCTTACTGCATACGTATACTTTTAGTGCAATAAACAATTTTTTTACTGTTACTTTTACTAGACAGGCGGACTGTGAAGTCTTAGTAATTGGGTCCCGTTTTTACTCTTTGGGTGCGGAACCCTAAAAAGTAATGGAGAAATTGCACAATTTTTTTTTAATGTAATCTAAGAGGACATGTTAAAAAATAAACAAAAGTGGTTAATTTTTTTCTCTACGTCTACGTTATACTTTTCATTATGTGACCTGTCAAAGTCATTCTGGTCACGTGGTACAAAAACGCGCCATACAAATCGGACTCAAACTATGACGTCACAACTTGCACGTAACACCTTATGATGTAATGGTTTTATGCACCTACACCCTTTTTAGAAAACGTTTAAATTTCAATGAAAAAGCGAAATCTTGTATGTTTTTTATTATTGCATCTAACATACTTTTGAGCTAAAATACTTCTTTCAAAAATTTACAATATCATAGATTTTTATGTATTGTTATTGCAATAATTTTTTTTTTCTAGGTCTACCAGGCAACACAATAGTCAAAAAAACATACCATAAGGAGGAACATGGTCATCAGAGTTACACATCTGGTAAGTCTGATACTGTTTTTATTTGACTACTTGGATAGCCCACCAGATGGTCTGACGACCTGGTCACGGTGGCGGGGAGTCGCTGGATACGGGTGGCATAGGACCGGGAAGCTTGAAAAACCATGAGGGAGGCCTATGTCCTGCAGTGGGCGTCAAATGGCTGATGATGATGATCATGAATAAATTTTTTTATAAACAGTGCCCCATTGGAATGAGAACGAGAGGAAAGGCCGTTCCAAAATCACCTGGGCTCTATTTCGTAGAACTACAATTCATGGTTCACTATGGCAGTTGGATTACATTGCAAAGTCGATTAACCCACAGTCTAATAAGTAGGAAGACACGGCTACGCAATGTACATCGAATTGTCATAAAAAAACTATGAATTTTAGTCTTATGGAACCCGGAAACTCCGAGTCTAACGAAAGGCGGGTCGTATCAGGATTTTTAATTTTATTTTATTCTCAAACTAATCAATCAGCCATTTTCGTCCCCTGCTGGATATAGCCCTTCCCCAAGGCACACCACTTCTTTCTGTCTCGACCATCCTCATCCAGGCACCGCCAGCGAGCTGGCGTCCTACGTTGCATTTGAAGTTCATACTGAGTAGATTTATTCAATAGTAATTCAATAATTCATATTCAATAAATTTATGTTAACTGAACATTTTACAGAAAAACATATATATTATTTTATTGCCTGTTGTTAATACAGAATCACAAAGTAAAATGGATCAAAATTTACTTTACAAATAGAATTTTAACCTAACCTTCTCAAATACTCCATAATACCTAACCATTCGTCAATTCGACGACCATTTTTTGAAGTGTTAAGTTATAAATAAAACTTTTTTTTTTGGTAGATCTTTAATGCACTGCGATTTCTGGTATCTTTTATATTTTTTAATAAAATAATTTGTTGTTATTTATCACATGCTATTATTTACTCTTTTTCTGTTTAAAATGGCACGCGTTTCTACAGATCAGTACCGACATTCTTATGAAACATTTTATTTAAACAGAAATTTTAAAAAGTATTTTTGTTCATTTTAGGGGTAAACATAAACTGTACACAAAAGAAAAAAAATACTTTATACGCTCCTTCAGTACAAAAATCAATTTTGTGTTCACCACAAATTGCGATAGGTGTTATACGCATTTTTTTTATTAAAAAAAGAAATACAGGCTGGCCAACTTGGAGGTATACAACTTTTTTTTGCCGCCATTAGGTTTTATTTAAACAGAAATTTTAAAAAGTATTTTTGTTCATTTTAGGGGTAAACATAAACTGTACACAAAAGAAAAAAAATACTTTATACGCTCTTTCAGTACAAAAATCAATTTTGTGTTTACCACAAATTGCGATAGGTGTTATACGCATTTTTTTTTATTAAAAAAAGAAATACAGGGTGGCCAACTTGGAGGTATACAACTTTTTTTTGCCGCCATTATGTTTTGGCGGTAAATATGACAGTTGTTGCATGAAAATTACTTTGTGTAGGTACAGCAAATTTATTATGGAGCGTTTTACGACAGAACAACGTGTTTTAATTATTAAAACGTTTTACTCAACCCAATCATGTATTGCGGAAACTCTGAGAAAATTGCGCCCGATTTTTGGTAGAAATAACCTACCTTCGTGGCTAAGAATAGCTCGTTTAGTAAATATATTTGAGCAGTATGGCATTGTAACAGAAAAAGCAGTTCCTCATCGTGCCAGAAGGGCTCGTACAGATCAGAATATCAAAATTGTTCGTCAAAGTGTAGCCGAAGAACCCACATTGTCTACCAGGCGACGTTCGCAACAACTCGGAAATAAGAGGACTTCTCTGCAGACAATTTTGAAGAAAGACCTTTGTTTGTTTCCATATAGGGTACAGATAACTCAAGAACTTTGGCCTCGAGACCATGAGCGCCATCGTGATTACTGTACTGCTATAGTAAAAAAGCTAGAAAGAGACCTAAACTTTTTTTAAAAAGTCATTATGAGTGACGAAGCTCATTGCAACCTCAGCGAATTTGTTAATAAACAAAATTCTCGCTATTGGGGAGAAGAACAACCTTCTTTGATCCACGAACGACGACTGCATCCTCGTCGAGTAACTGTTTGGTGTGGAATTTGGTCAGGAGGGGTAGTTGGGCCTTATTTCTTTGAAGATGCTTTGGGTGATGCTGTTACAGTGAATGGAGATCGGTACCGTGAGATGATTATTAATTTTTTCTCGAGTCAAGTGAATCAATTGGGCTTAGATAGCATGTGGTTTCAACAAGACGGGGCCACATGTCACACGGCACGAGCCACAGTAGAAACATTAAAAAGAATGTTTCCCGGTCGATTAATTTCGAGAAACGGTGACATTGGTTGGCCCCCAAGATCGTCTGATTTAACTGCTCCTGACTTTTTTCTGTGGGGTTATCTAAAGGGACGTGTCTATGCTAACAGGCCAATGAATCTTCAGCAATTAAAACAAAATATTCGAGACACAGTTATGGAGATAACGCAGGAAAATGTGATGAGAATGCGATGTAAAGGGTTCGCATCCGCGATGCTGCTAGAGGTGGACATTTGTCTGACATTATTTTCCATGTTTAACTGCCGGCCCTAAATACTATATTTAACAATGAATACTTGATATATTTTATATTTCATAGAATAAAATTACAAAACTAAAGTGTATACCTGTTATTTGGCCACCCTGTAGTACCTACTTGGCTGGCAGAATTCGTTGCCTCTCGCCGAGCCGTGACGAACACCGAGTTGACAAGAGACACACGCTCCGCACCAAACACCAAAAAGATGCAACAATTTTTCTGTCGCTTTACTAATATCGGATTGGAGTACAAAAATAGAAAATCTGCAAAAGGAAACGGGCAAAGTAACGACACCTTTACAACCTATAGTTTACTTTTTGTGATTCTATCTATCCCTCCAGCCCATGGATGCAGCCCACTGCTGGGCTTTCGCATCTTTCCTGTCAAGCCGACCCTCTCGGTCCCCTGCCAATAGCGTCCATTGCTTTCCAACGGCTTCAATAATATTATTGACACATCAGAGGCCTAATTAAACGTACCAAATCCTGTCGGAATCCTGACGTATGGAATCGGTCAGGATTTGGTGCGCGTAATATAGGTGCAGGTCACTGGTCTGCCTACCAATCGTGTCCGCCTTAGTCCACCGGCCGTCCTGTGTGGACCTGTTGCCTGACCTGCCCTGCCCATCTCAACTTAAACTTGGTTATACGAACTATGATCACATAATGTTGACAGTTACGAGGGGCAAGTTTGGCAGCCTCATTGATCTGACAGTCGTGCAGTCAGCCAAATATATTTCAATAGTACTAATGCAAATGTACTTTACACTGTACGACTGTACTTTAAAATTTTAAAATTTAGTCTATTGTTACCTAATACTATTTTAAAAAAATGTTAAATGAGTGCGATTAATTCGCCAACAAACTGCCACGCAGTTTGGCGAATAATTTATAAAATTTAAAACTCTGCGATACCAACATAAGTCAATAAATTTAAAAAAAAATGTCGTTAGCCTAATACGGCCTCTGTGGTCAAATTCTGCTCCCATTTAAACTAGTGAAATTTTATTTTTAAATAAAATAATATAATATTTTTATATACTTTTTGTTGCACAAACCCGTGCTGAGGACAATTTTAAAAACCTATTTGGAATTTTTAGCCTCTAAACAGGCTTTTTATAATATTGTTGTTTTTTTCTGAGCTATTTCCAACTTCTTAATAGTAGAAATGGAATGTCACTCCAAACTCATTTATTTACGGCAAGTTCCTCATCGTAACATATATTGAAATAGACAGAAACCTGTTAGACTACTAGCTGACTTGGCAAACGTTTTTTGCCGTATTAATTAGCCTCCGACCTATGCTCAGACCCACCAACTACACAAAAAATATCATAAAAACATGTAAATCCGTTTCGGAGTTCGATAACAAACACTGTGATACGATATTTTTTAATATTAGATACTAGCTATCCCGGCGAACTTCGTACCGCCACAGAATCCGTTTATACGATTCTTGCACAACGCCATCTATTTTTAAAACACAACGTTCGCTCCCATAACTCCATCTATTTTAAACTTAAAATAAATATTATCCTACGGGAACGCATAACCGGGATATTAGGTATGCTATGTCTCAATTTAGGTTTTTGTCTATCTGTACGCCAAATTTCATGTAAATCCGTTCGGCCGTTATTGCGTGATTGAGTAACAAATACAAATACAAATGGATTTATTTTACCAAAAAACAATTTTACATCCTTATTATCTACAGATAGTATGGATAGTATTACAAATTTAATTGTGGCCCTCACACTAGGTCAAGCCTGTCCTGTGAGGACCGTGTGAAAGACATTACCAAATAACTTACGATTTATGACAGAATATGGATGCCATTAAATTTAAACAAATCAATTAAATTATATGTAATTAAAACATAAACATGCAAACTTAATATTATAATAATGTTGTTCCTATTCTATTTATTTTTGTCACTTAAGTAGCTACTTTGCACTGCTAAGGACTGGTTCCAAAATTGGCTATGGGCTAGTTCCGAAGTTAATAAAGTATATATATATATATCATTTTTAATTCTTATTTGGTGATTTTGAGGACGTTTTCAGTTTCAAGATATGAGAGATTAGATAGCCAGTTATAAATTAGAAATTTTGCTTTATTCACAGTACATTCTTTTATATTACAGTATGTTATGACTTTATTGTAGATATGTGGATGAGTAAAATCAGGATAGTGCTGCGCAAAAAAAGTTTTAACAAATGGTTAGGAGATTTTAAATACGCGTTTCTTGAGTAGAGCAGTATAGTCCGGGGATGTAAGTGTTTTTCGATGCATTATTATTGATGCCCTTAAAATAAATAGCTGTCTGACATTCAGGACTCTTGCCTCGGAGTAAACGGAGGAGGTTGGGTACCTATATGGCTTCTTGAGCATCACCTTAAGCACTGAGCGTTGCGCCCTTTCCAACTCTATCATAACAGTCACTCCCATACCGCCCCATACGCCAATGCAGTAGCTGATAATAGACTCCACTAGAGAAACATACACTAGCCGAAGAACTTTTGTGTCAGCTGAATTTCTCAGTAGCTTCATTACGTAGATAAGTTTCCTAACCTTGCCAGCAAGTGTGGTAATATGTTGTTTGAATGACAGATTATGGTCAATAGTGATGCCGAGATATTTTATACTTTCCGCGCGCTCTATTAGAGGACAGGCACACAGTGATCCATCGCAGGAGTGAATTTTTAAAGGAGGCAATAAGTGTGGCTCTGATGCTCGAGTCTTATGAAAGCATAGGAACTTTGTTTTGCTTGGGTTTAGAGTGAGTAGGTTGTTATCGAGCCATTTGCTTACTTTAGAGATACTAGCTTCAGCCATTTTGATTGTATCATGCCAGACATTTCCGTTAACCAGGAGAACGGTGTCATCAGCATAGGAGATGATATCTTTATTCACCAAGGAATTTAAATGAATATCATTAATATATAATATGAAAAGCGTTGGCCCCAAAACGCTACCCTGTGGGACACCAAAACATATAGGGAGCTCATTACTAGTCTCTGTACCGACTTTGACACTCTGTCGCCTTTCCGTCAAGTAACTGCGGAACCAATCGAGGGGCAGGCCCCTGACGCCTATGAACTCGAGTTTCCTCAAAACCACTGACAACGACACCGTGTCAAAGGCCTTGGCGAGGTCCAGAAATATGCCCACACATTTCTGTCCCCTATCCAAGAATGACGTTACCTGTTTGACAAGCAGTTCAACAGCGTCTTCAGTCGATCGACCACGCCTGAATCCGAACTGCCGGTCAGACAGGATGTTAAATTGCTCCAGATATCGAACTAAGCGATTGTTCACAATTTTTTCTAATATTTTAGAACATCCAAACTTCCAAACATCTTCACAAACTTTCACATTTATAATATTAGTAGGATGTAGGATGGGTAGGAATAATGCCCGAGAGATAACTTGAGCCAATATCCAAGCACTCGGAATAAGTTTGCGACGAGCGAAAAGCATTTTTTATTGCTTTAATTGTCTGTTAATGTGAATAAAGTAAAATCCGAAGAATTGTAAGTCACACATCCCACGACCCTCGCCAATGCGGCCTTAAATACATCCGATTGAAAAGTCATTTGCTCAAGTTGTCTGTCACTCATTGTACCTACATTCATGGTTGTAGACTTGTCAATAACCTTAGTTTTTCTTTTTTCAGACAATTTCGGAAGCAACGAGTTAGACGGATCCAGTTTCACATTGGAAGAATCTTTCAATAAACACGAGGATCGCGAAAGTAGTGTAATTATTAATAATGGAAAATAAAAATATATTTTACTGAAATATAGTCATTATACGCCATTATTAACTTAATTCCGGAAATACTTACGTGAATTTTGACGTGAAACGTATTTCAGTTCTATAGTAGGGGGTCACTTGCTAAACCCGCATGCAAAGAAAACATGTCGCCTCGGCGAGGGGCTGTAAATCTGTAACTACGTCTCGTGTGCAATTCATTTATATTTATAGGTGAAAGTAGAGCAAAGTAGCCATTATTCAGATCCTCTTGACTCGTGCCGCTAGATGGAGCCAGTGCCGTGTAGCACATTGCGCAGTTCGAGCTAAAATTAACGCTTACCAAAGGCTCTTTTACGCCAGAGCAACATCATGCTACAGTGCAGGATGCTACAAATTATGGCATCCGGCTCCTTTTTGTATGCTACAATTGCCAATATCATGCAGCCGATGTAGCATGCAGCAGTCTATTTTAAGTCGATGCGACATCGTGTTGGGATACAAGCTGCGACAGTCTGTCAAATGACGCAAGGTGTTGCTATGCCGCACGATTCTTGCCACCAAAAATCAAGTAAGTAATACCGAAATTAAGTTAATAATGTGTAGTGCTTACGAAAGTCTTAGTTAGGTAATTATACGCCATGCGCCATGGTAATAATACACGTTCAGTATCACGGTATCTAAGTAGATATAAGAAGTGCCACATTTTTTCTTGAATGACGAGATAAGAGATTTAAAATAAAGCTAACACACACACACATCAGCTTAATGTGTATATTAATGTGACTACCTACATTAAATCCCAGCATGTATTTATTTACATTATCAAGGTCCATTTACGCCGGGGCAACCCTCTGCGGCATTGCGGCATGCCACAAGGCCGCCTGCTACAATAATTAAAAATGTCCCACATTGTGGCAACAATCTTGCGGCATAGCAACAACGTGCGTCACGTGGCAGACTGTCGCAGCTTGTATCCCAACACGATGTTGCCTCGGCGTAAAATAGACTGCCGCATGCTACATCGGCCGCATGATGTTGGCGATTGTAGCATGCAACAAGGAGCCGGATGCCACCATTTGTAGTATGCCGCACTGTATCAAGATGTTGCTCTGGCGTAAAAGAGCCTTCATAAAATGTATCTTTTTTAGGCCTCCATACCCAATCAAAGACTCCACTGTCCGTCTGTCTGTCAGGCTGTATCTCATGAACCGTGATAGCTAGACAGTTGACATTTTCACAGATTTTTGTTCTTTCGTACCCTAAAAACTGTAATATACTCAAGTTTCAAACACAGTGTGAGTCGGACTTCCGTCCCGAACTGAGAAGAAAATGTATATTAGACACATAAAATACATAAAAAACGGCCAAGTGCATATCGAGCCACGCGCAATGAAGGGTTCCGTAGAAAGAGGGTTTTTTTATCTGCTTTACAGAACTAACAACTTCATCGAAGTCATTTTCAATGGATTTTGTATAAAATTTTACTTTTATAAGTTGGTTGCCTATTACTCGTTAACTAGTAAAGCCCACTGCGCCGTGATACTTTTCCTTTCAAGTTCATTATATGTGTTACTACCCTGAATTTTTTCACGTTTCTACAATTAACCGTTTAGCCAGGAGAGGGGGGGGGGCACCCTACTCGGACAAAAATTAGCGCTTTAAAACTTCATATTTTGCAGACGGTACCCTAAATCGAAAAGTGGTCTTCCTTCACCCATAATATGTTTCCACGAACAATCCAACAATACCCCACATGATGGGGTAGACGAGAAAAAAAATCATCCCCACTTTTCATGTTACAGTAAACAAAATATCCACCATTTTATTGTTTAACTTTGTCGGCGTAATAAATTTGTATGCACACACCAAATTACAGTTTTCTATTACCACCGGTCTTTGCGCTAGGCCGCGGACGGACAGACAGACATACAGACAGACGGACAGGGTGAAACTATAAAGCTTCCTTGTCGGACTACGGAACCCTAAAAAGGAAATTACACTGATATTTCTTAACCTAAAAGTACAGACGGTGGCTTTATCACTAAAGGACAACCTTTGGATGGACTGGAGTAATACGAGTACATTGGAGAAGGAAGTAAATATACAAACATAGAAAATAATACTGAAAATAACACTGTGTACCTTATGAATGAGGATGTAGTGACTAGAATTGAGAAAGGAATGTTGGGACATGTAGAGAGGATGAAGGAAGAAAGATTGACTTGATTGATTGAATGTGGGTGGAACGGCCGGTAAGGGACGTCCCAGGCGGACAAATCTTGACCAGACAGGTGATGTATTAGTAAATGGCAAGATAAAAAGTAACCCTAAACTGGCGTGCGTGCATGCAACGACTAATGAATGTTGAGGAAGTGAAAGTGGTCTGTCAGGATCGTGGCAAGTGGCAGTCCCTGGTCACTGCCTACCCCTCTGGGATACAGGCGTGAGTTTATGTGTGTATGTAGAAAATAATAATTTCAGAGGTATATGAATTATTATTACTATACATGAAACTCTCTGAAACCCTCTATGCGTGAGTCTTTCTTGCACTTGGCAGGTTATTTTATTCCAACTCTGGATCTGGACTCCGAGCTATTTGAGAAAAAGAATCCTACGTTTTCAACTTTCTTTGTACGCAACACTGAAGGCGTCGTCGTCGGAAAAGCGTAGGTTGAGACAACCTTTTCAAAGTAATATAAAATGAGCACTTCAAGTCTAGCGCAAACCTTTATAAAAGAAATTCTTCTTTCTAAATAAAAAGTGCCAGTTTGAACCAAGACGTCCATCCATGGAAATTGCATCATAGGCTGCCAATCTGACAAAATAAAGCCATCATCATCATCAGCCATTTGATGCCCACTGGAGGGCATAGGCCTCCTTCGTGGTTTTCATAACCATGAGGGGTTTTGCCATAATCGCCACGCTCGGCAGGCGGGTTCGCGATCGCAGTATGCGGTTGAAATCGCAGGAAGACGCTGCTGCCCGTTTTCTGGTAATTGATTTCCTTAGTCGCCTTCTACGACATCCACGGGAAGAAATGGAGTGACGCTATTCTTATTCCGGCACCACACGGAGCATAAAACCATGAATGACACAAATAAAAAAAAATGTATTAGAAAATAACCAACAACCTGATTGCTGAGCATTAACTTGTAAGCAGGCGGGACCAACGTAGAGGTACCTCGCAATGAGTTACATTGTCAAATCTGGGTCCCACCTGCTCAGCAGTCCGCCTGCTGGTTATTTTTTTTTCAGTTTTTGTTTCTTGCATTTATGTTGATTTCATATCGCCTATAGCACTTGCGCGAACGACGAATCTATTGAATCATTATTGGTCAAAATCAGAGGGAACTACAGAACCGAATATACTTACTTACATACATACACATTACCCTCCTCCACTGCGCCTAGTCGGGTTAAGATGGGATAAGCTAATAAAGGAATGGACTTGCCCTTCTATCACGTAGCAGTCCACTTTACCGGGATAAACGTTAGCTGAGAGTTCCGAGTAGGTAGGGTAAGTCAGACAACTCCATACAGTGGAGGATTTACGTAGTAGTGCCCCAAGGTTGCCGGATGCTGGGTTCTTTCCTCGTACGAGGGTGGCAAAATATGTCGTTCTTTTGGTACATAATCTCGTACATGCTTAAATAAAAAAAAAAAAAACCGTAACCCCAGGCCCCGAAAGGTTTGCGTACCTACAATGTTATTGGTGTCTTCAGCTTTAATTGCAGTCCATCCTCCCTTTTTAGGGTTACGTAGCCGACAAGGAACCCTTGTAGTTTCGCCATGTCCGTCCGTCTGTCTGTCTGTCAGTCTGTCCGCCTGTCTGTCCGCGGCCTAGCTCAGAGACGAATAGTATGAGAAAACTGAAACTTTGCTTAGACATACATTTTAATCACGCCAACAAAACGGTAGAATAAAATCTAACAATTTCTTTATGGTAACCCCCCTATACCAATTAGGGATGCAATTTTTTTTCCAACATTTTTTTTAGTGTGGGGTATCATTGGATTGGTTGTTTAAAAATATTGTGGGTGTAGGAAGATTTTTTTTTATTTACGGTTCCGTTTGCGAAATATTAAGCTTTAAAGCACAATTTTTTCTCCGAGTAGGGCGTCCCCCCCTCTCCTGGCTAAACGGTAGCACATAATGAATTTAAAAGGAAAATTTAGTAGGTACAAATCCATTGAAAAATATGTTGATGAAGTTCCTATCAGAACAGATGTTCTAAATTTCCATCTCCGAAAGTCCTCACCAGAACATCACCAAATTAACTTGGGACTACTTTTACTCTATTTTATGAAACTTACGGATATTACTAAAGGATGGGCCCCAATAGGGCTTATTTACTGCTGTCCATTGAAGAGTTCCGTTCTCCATCTCTCCATCAGATCTTCACCAAATTAAAATGGGACCAATGGGACGTTATACCTGTTCGAACAAAAAAAGAATTGCCGAAATCGGTTAAGATTTGACGGAGTTATGGAGCAACATAGCCAAATAAAATATATATATCTATATATATATATTATATATACGCGTCGAATTGATAACCTCCTCCTTTTTTGAAGTCGGTTAAAAATAGACTTTTGACCCGTATACGGGTGAGCCAAACGGGTTGTGATTTTAACAGTCTTTTGATTTATGTATGTTTAATATTCTTAAAATATAACAAGCGCCAGAAAAAAATATTTTGCTATATTTGCGCGTTTATGATATTGTAACATGCAAGGACTCGAAATCAAGACCTCTTGAATGTGAGCGTTCTACTGCTGCGATTCAACCACAGATTTATTTCCACGTAAATAATTTACATCCAGTTTGTTAAAGTGTCCAGGTTTATATTTTATTTAAAAATATTTGTAGTCGCATTGTTTTGCTGACCGCCGCTTTTCTAGGAACCACCACTTATACACCGCGTCCTAGGGGTGTATTGATCTGCTGCCCTTGGCCTGACACTGGCTTCGGAGCCTTCCACAACCTGGCAGCGAGTCAAAATACCTGTGTAGTACGTGTAGGCACCTCCACACATCGACACAAAAAAGGTCGTAGCACATTACATCGGCACCGCCACGGCACGGCTCCAACCCAGCAATTAACTATTCATTCAGTTGTGTGTCGTGTCACTGTAAAAAAGCCAACGGCGGCCTCAGCGCGCTTGCCGCTACTACACAACTCGACTAGCAGCCGGAGGCTTCAAGCGAGCGGACCGCATGCTTTCAGCGCACCGACTGCGTAGTCCTAGGCGTGTTCTATCTCAAATGTCACAAAATATGCGATCGCGGTGCAGTAACAGCAAATTTACACCCTGCAGCCGCCGAGCATACGGCGTGCTTGCAGCTCGCGTGGTTAGTGCGCTGACGGAATCAGAAATAAAAAATTCTTTCAACATAAAGATTTTACATTCTGTTTGCTGAATGTCAATGAACAAAGTTAGGCACTGCCTTCGGGCCGTATTTGCAGTGGAGAAAAAGGCAGCGGGAACAAAAACTCCACTCTGACCATCTTTTCTCAAATCATCTTAAACCTAACACATCTGTTGCTGCCTATAAAAGCCTGAATTCAAGCCAGAGCTGTGCTGCATGCAGCTGAGTCGCAGCAGTGCTGGGATAGTGTGCCATGACCTTTAGCCGGTAGAGGAGCCCGGATTACTTGTCCTAAGTCGGCTTGAGGTTCTAGTCCATAGGTTTGATGATGATTGTTCCGACCGGTTTCGGCCATGGCGACCACTTTGACCCCTAATCAGTGATGAGGCGCTGGTGCGCTCGAAGATGGCTTATGTAGCCTATCTTCACGGCGAAACTCCGTGCACACTGAGGGCACGTGAGAATGCCGTTCTCGTAATTATATATTATGGCAGCAGGTGGGCGAGCCTTTAACTGGTCGCGTTTGGTATCCAGGTCAGCTTTACGCTGAACCTCGAACTCGCGTACTTGACTGTTCACCATCCTGCGCCATTCTGGCCGCTGTGCTGCCAAACGTTCCCAGCGGGAGGGCTCTATTTTGCATCTCTTCATGTGTCACTTTTGGACATCCTTGTACCGGAGGAGGGGACCGCCATGATTCCGCTTGCCCTCCTCTAGTTCAGAATAGAAGATGCGCTTCGCCACTCTTTCCTCCGCCATACGAGATACGTGACCGCACCACCGAAGCTGTCGACGCATTAAATAGGCCTCAATGCCACCAACATTGGCTCGTCGCAGAACTTCTGTATTTCGCACTCTATCAGACCATCTGATCTTCATGATGGTACGGAGGCATTTAAGGTGGAAGCGATCCAGAGTGCGAATGTGGCGGCGGTATACACGAGTCTGAGTCCATAGGTTTACATAAGCAGCCTATATACGTCCCACTATAGGGCACAGGCCTTCCCTCAGGGCTTAATCACCACGCGTGCCCACCGCGGATTGGCGATTTCAAACGCTTAGGTTTGTGAATAGCTCAGAAACTCAGGTTTCCTCACGATATTTTCTTTCACAGTTAGCGAGTAGTATTGCTAAAAAAACATTGGTACATGCCGGGATTACAATTCAGGACCTCTTCTGATAGCTGTAAATTTCCTTGGAAAGCTACCGTAAAGTACAAGTACATATTATAAATTTAAAAAGGTCTTTTACGACTTTTAAATAAAAAATAGAACTGACTTCAAAACACTACAGCACTAAAAAGTTAGAAATAATTTAAAAGAATACCTTTAAATTAGAATTATGTATACATGAATGTATTGTAGAAGTATAATTTGTATATACTTCTATCTTTTTAGTTCTGTAGTGCTTAGAAGTCGGTTTTAATTTTTTTTTTTTTTTACGTAGCCTCGTTTGTGTCCCACTGCTGGGCAAAGGCCTCCCCCAACTCAGACCAGATGTTTCTGTCTTGTGCCACCTCAGGCCACTCCGGCATGTGTCGGTCGAGGTCGTCTCGCCAACGTCTTCTTGGCCTGCCTCTCCTGCGACGACCGCCTTGTGGCACCCACTCGGTGGCAAGTCTCGCCCACCTATCCGGGTGCATTCTACTGACATGCCCTGCCCAGCTCCACTTCAACCTTGCAGTCTGGACACCCACATCAGCTATGCGTGTTTTTGAGCGTAACGTAGTGTTGCGGATATGGTCAATCCTTCTGATGCTCAACATGCTACGCTCCATAGCTCGCTGGCAAACCTTGAGCCTGGACTTCTGTTCTTCGGTCAATGACCAAGTCTGGGAGCCGTAAGTGAGGACGGGCAGGATGCACATGTCGACGAGTCTCCGTTTCAAGGAAAGCGGAAGGCTTCCTTTCAACAAATCCTTCATGGACCAGTAGCACTTTCAGGCGTTTTCGATACGGCGGTTGATTTCCTTGCCTTGCCTGTTTTCGAAGCTTACTATCTGGCCCAAGTAGATGTACTCGTCGACATAGTGTATCTCCTGCCCATCGACCTCAACTTTGCTTTTTCGACCGTTGGTCATGACTTTGGTTTTAGACCTGTTCATAGAAAGTCCCACCTCAAGGCTTGCAGCACTAAGCTCTTGCAGCATGATTTCGAGCTCGGATGCATTCGAAGCGAACAGGACAATGTCGTCGGCGAAGCGAAGGTTTGTTAGTTTTCTGCCGCCAACTGCAATGCCTCTATTTGCCCACGTGTCTGGTAACGTTCTAAAAACCTCTTCTAGGGTTGAGGTGAATAGTTTTGGCGAGAGAGGGTCGCCTTGTTTGACGCCTTTTTCTATTGCAAATGATGGCCCTGTTGAATTTAATTTTATATTTGCTGTGCTGTTGCTGTATATTAACCGTAGTAAGTCTATGTATGTGCTATCAATGTTTTGATTGCTTAAAGAATTAAATATAGCGGAGTGTGATAGGCTGTCGAAAGCTTTAGAGTAGTCAACAAATGCCAGAAACAATGGTACATTATACTCGTAGCTCTTCTCAATCACCTGATTTACGGCTTGTAAATGGTCCATTGTAGAAAAGCCAGGACGAAAACCTGCTTGTTCTGGTGGCTGTTGTGAGTCTAATTTTGCTGTAATACGGTTTTGAATGACTTTAATAAAAATTTTGTAAATGTGTGAAACAAGGCTTATAGGTCTGTAGTTTCCGACGTCAGTCTTATCCCCTTTTTTGTGCAGTAAGATGATATTGGCGTGGCAGATCTTGTCAGGAAGAATGCCCCTGTACATAATAGTGTTGCATAGGTTGGTAATGTGCGGCAATAGAGACGTTCTCCCCGTTTTTAACGCTTCTGTGGTAATACCATCTTCTCCTGGACTTTTGTTATTTTTCATAGTCTTGAGTACTCGGTTTACTTCTAGACCGGTTATAGGGGAGATGGCATCTGGATTAGAACTAATAAAAGGTGTGGAGGATTTGGTCTTAGATATATCAGAGTATAGATTCTGGTAGAATTTTGTGCAGATATCTATTATTTTCCCTCTACTACGGTGCTTGACTCCTTGTTCGTCAGTAAGACTGGTTATCCAGGATTTAGCACGAATAGCACCTTCTTTGGCTATTCGGAGAGATGTGTGATATTCTACAGCCCATTTCACAAGATTAGAGTTCAGAGATCGGATGTCGCTTCGAATGCTACGCTTCACTTTTCTATCTATTTCATTATAAGATGGTTTGCTCTTTTTATGTGTTTCTCTTTCATCTATCAGCTTCAGTGTCTTGTCTGTCAGTTTGTTTCTACTCTTCTTTGTTGGCTTTATTTTACGAGTTGCTACATCAATTGCAGATTTAATATTGTGATATTGTGATTCAGGGTCATTGATGTCGGTTTTCAATTCTTTAAAATAGTTATCTATTTCTATGTTAAATGTATCGAAATGTTGGTGCAATGTCTGTATATTAAGTTTAGTGGTTCTTTTTGTAAATAAGTTTTTGCGATGGATTTTTATATTGAGTAAAATTTTGATACGCAGAGGGCGGTGATCAGAGCTAAATTTAAATTTATTTATTATCCCAACATCTTGTATTACTTTTTGGTCTGAGACTAACGCAAAATCGATTTAATTTTGAGTTTTATTATCTGGGGAAATCCAGGTCCAACGACGTTGCGGCTTTTTAAAGAAGAAGCTGTTACTTATTTGTAGGTTTTGACCAAAGGCGAATTGAAGCAACCTTGCACCACGCTCGTTTCGACATCCAAGCCTGTGCGGTCCGAGAACATTTTGGCTGTCCAATTCTTGCCTAGGTCCGACCTTAGCATTGAAGTCACCGAGGACTATATTCCAGGTACCTCGGTGATTGTCACACGCTTTGTTGAGAAGGTCGTAAAATTCTTCTATTTCGTCGTCACTATGCGATAATGTTGGGGCATACGTTTGAACCAGGGTCAATGTTTGAGTCTTAGATATCTGAAACTTTAAAACAACAATTCTATCTGAGTAACCTACAAATTCGATGATGTTGTTCTTCCATTTCTTGGCAACTAGAAAGCCTACTCCGTACAGTCCACTGGTTGTACCATAGTGGAAGAAAATGCAATTTTCTCGCTCTGCTGTCTCTTCTCCCAATCGTCTGACTTCCGATAAGCCCATGATGTCCCATTTGATGTTTTTGAGAGCATTGTCTAACTCAATTAACCGATCGTCTTTCATGAGTGTGCGAACGTTAAAAGTGAAAATATTGAGCCAGAGGGTTCCAGTATCCTTTGTGCATGCTGTGGTTGTTGAACGGTGGAGCAATCTCTCCCGGGGATTCTTCGCACCCGTTGCTCCAGGGCTCCTCCGACTACCGTCATCGCCGGAGTCACCGCTGTTGACGCCGGGAACTCGGGGCCGTGGTTGAGTTGTACTATTCATTAATATTCATAGTTGGGGGGTTTGGACCATATACCCACCACGCTGGTCCAGTGCGTGTTGGTGGGTTTTTCGCCAGAGCCTCGTCGGTTGGTCAGCAGGCTGTACCGCGTGCAGGTGAGGTTGACTCGGCCTCTTTAAGATGATTTTATAGCCCCTTACAGCTTTTATTATTAGGTTTTAATTATCAATTTAAAATTTTTCATTTTTTTATTTTTAGTGGGAGAGCGGACTCAAAACTGCAATAGGGTCCGCATATTGAAAAACTATCGGGTAGGTTGAGTTCAGCTGCATTTGCAGTTAGAAAAATTAGGCAACTTACAGACATATCGACTGCGAGGCTGGTCTATTTTAGTTATTTTCTCAGTATCATGTCATATGGGCTGTTATTATGGGGACGGGCAGCAGATATAGAAACAATATTTATTTTGCAAAAAAGAGCAGTAAGAGCAATTTACAACTTAAGCAGTAGGGAATCGCTAAGGGAGCGTTTCAAAGAAATAGGAATTCTTACACTGGCTTGCCAATATATATTCGATAATATAATGTATGTCCGTAAAAATATAACAATGTTCAAATTAAATAGGGACGTCCATAACGTAAACACTAGAAATAGAAATAAGCTTGCTTATTCTAAATTTCGTTTAGCCAAGGTAAATACATCGTTCGTAGGCTATTGCGTTCGTTTTTACAACAGAATTCCAGAACATGTTCTATCCTTGTCTGAAAATAAATTTAAAACATTCATTAAAAAATCGCTATGTAAAAAAGCCTATTATAGAATAGACGAGTATATGAACGATATAAGCCCTTGGTAGTACGCCAATTCCACTGCGATTTCATTGTTATTTAATTATTAATATTATAATTTATTTAGTTTTAAAAACGTGTACTGACGACGTGATTGCACATTAATAACTATAGCACACATTTTATAGCTAACAAGAACTCAATCTGCAGGTTTGCTAAAGGTCATTCGAATGGTGGCGTGGTGGCCGGGTCACCTATCTCCCTCTAAAATGGTTGAGACTGGTGATGGCTGACCCCTGCGTTATGCTCGTGAACAGGTGCTATTCGTGTGTCTGGCCGCAGCATTAATGTTTTTCCTACTTTTGTAAGAAGTGTTATTTTGGCTTTTAAAGTTATTGGTGGCTATCACGGAATCATATCATATAGGTTTTGATGTACAAGTTTAAGATGATTTGAGAAAAGATGGTCAGAGTGGAGTTTTTTTTCCCGCTGCCTTTTTCTCCACTACAAATACGGCCCGAAGGCAGCGGCTAACATAGTAACATAGTACATTGACATTCAGCAAACAGAATGTAAATTCTTTACGTTGAAATAAATTATTGATTTCTGATTTCTATGCGAGAACATAGCCAAAAAAATAAATATTATACTCCTCCTTTTTTGAAGTCGGTTAAAAATGGGTGTGAGCAATGTAGGCGTAACTCGTAAGTCGCATTAGAAACTACGGCTATGAATAATTGAACAGTGCTACTACTCCCACTAGTGCCCACCCTTACTATGGATCCATCGCCGTACAGCATTCGTCTAGCTCGCACATTTAAAAATTACGTACATACATTAACTAACGTCTGTATTCCAGAGAGGTAGGCAGAGACCAGGGACTGCCACTTGTCAAAATCCTGACAGATCACTTTTGCTTCCTCAACATTTATTAGTCGTTGCATGCACGCACGCCGCTTTGGCATACTTTTTATCTTGCTCTTTGCTAATATTTGGTCGAAGTATGTCCGCCTAGCTCGTCCCTTACCGGCATTTCCACTCACATTCGCTCGAAATATTTGTTTCGTCAAGCTTTCTTCCAATTCAAATTCAATCAAAAAATTATATGCATACATACATAAACTCACGTCTGTATCCCAGAGGGGTAGGCAGAAACCAGGGACTGCCACTTGCTACGATCCTGACAGATCACTTTCGCTTCCTCAACATTCATTAGTCGTTGCATGCACGCACGCCGGTTTCGGGTACTATTTATCTTGCCCTTTGCTAATACATTCCCTATTTGCTGGAAGCATGTCCGGATGGGGACGTCAATTACTGGCCCTTTCACCCACATTCACTCGATATATTTGTTTCGTCAATCTTTCTTCCAATTCAAATTTAATTCAAAATTTTTTATGGTTAATTTAAAAAAATATATGAATCTAAAATTATGTACTGTCGATGAAGCGAAACTGCGATCTGTGAGCATCGTGGCTAGTGGCAAATGCTAGTCTCTGCCTTTGTCCGCTATGCTCCATAAAGCAGGCATTTGGAAAAAACCGAAAGCAGGAAGTGACCGAGTAGATTGATGGTCTCCTTTCGCATTTTAACCCGCTGTATCATCATCATCAGTCATTTGACGCCCACTGCAGGACATAGGTCTCCCTCGTGGTTTCCATAACCATGAGGGGTTTTGCCATAATCGCCACGCTTGGCAGGCGGGTTGGCGATCGCAGTATGCGGTTTGAATCTCAGGAAGACGCTGCTGCCCGTCTCCTGGTAATTGGTTTCCTTAGTCGCCTTCTACGACGTCCACGGAAGGAAATGGAGTGATGCTATTCTTAATCCGGCGCCACAGGGATAAATCCGGCGCCACACCCGCTGTATGAATAATTAATTAATAACGACTGCAACAAAAATGTAAAGATTTACCTGCTGTTGACTACACCATAACAATAACTTAGTTTCTAGTATAATGCCCGGCAGATAACTTGGTCCAAAATTCGCGCAGTTGGAGATTTTTTTTGCCATGAGCAACGATAAAAAAGCCTGATGAAAATTTTTCTCTACTTAATTAGAACCAGTAAATCTACAGGGTGACTTTGAATTCTTTCACCGTATTTGAAGGGGACATTCCAACCATGATTTAAAAACATATGGTGCTAGTTTTGAAAAAAAATGGTGCGATTCGCAACTTATTATAAAAAAAAATTTCTTACCCATAATTAGCAAATAAATACTATGTTTTGAGGGTCTTATAGTCGGCGCCGGCCCACTCAATTGTTGTACATTCATACATTCACTAAACTGGCTAGAATCATTCGCTATCAACGTTTTGTATAGGAAATAAGATAATAAAAGAATATTCTGGTAGCGGTGGTAGGTTGGACTCGTAAGCGAGAGACCCAGGTTCGATTCCCAATGCGGGCATGTACCTAAGACTTTGTTTTTTAACTTATGTATTTATATTTGTGAAATTATAGTAGCAATACCACTCGCTAACTGTGAAGGAAAACATCGTGAGGAAACCTGAGTATCTGTGCCCTACAGTGGGACGTATATAGGCTGCTTATGAAGATTCTCATTGCACACAAGAAACAAAACACAAATGATTGCTCACGGCGGCCTTATTGCTGAGAAGTCTGTACATCTGTACTCGATATTTCTGGACTCATAATAAAAGTTATTTGCACCTATTTAATAAGTAGAACCTCCTTAAGTTTCACCAGACCTCCAAATATTCTATTCTAGCTGTCCCAGCGAACTTCGCCACAGAATACATTTAAACGATTCTTGCACAACGCCATCTATTTTAAACTTAAAATAAATATTATCCCACGGCAACGCATTATTGCGAAATTTCGAACCTCTTACAAACTTCTCTGTATTACGCCTTTGTAAAGAGGTTCGAAATTTTGCCCATTGCCCATTAACTCAGTTGGGAGAGCGCTGGCACGGTGAGCCAGAGGTCGCGAGTCCCGGCATGGGTGGATTTTTTAGCCTCTAAATAGGTTTTTAAAATTGTCCTCAGCACGGGTTAGTGCAACAAAAAGAGTATAATCTTGTAGGTACAGCGAAATCATTCCGATGTTATAACCTAACAGCAAAGTGGGTTACTCGGAGCTGCAAGTGATGTAAATTGCTTCGGCCAGATGTCGCTGCCTGTACGTAATACAGAGAAGACTTGCACTTGCCTATTAACTCAGTTGGGAGAGCGCTGGCACGTTTAGCCAGAGGTCGCGGGTTCAAGTCGCGGCACGGGTGCAATTTTTTGCCTCTAAATAGGTTTTTAAAATATACAATGTGAGCAATTTCTGTCTTTTTAGCAACGCTTTGTTTCTGCAGCCATGTAGCAACAAAGTTTAAACTTTAATTTAGTTTTAAGACGCAGGGATATTCCCCTAAGGCTTACGACCTTTACAGGGGACACGAACACAAGCAAATTAACTTAGCAAGCTCGCGTGGGCGGCGAATTAGCGTCTAGTCCATGGATCGATAATTTCGCGTGATATCTATCTACCTAACTGACACATGTTACAATCGCCAGCAGGGCCGCGTTTCATAAAACTACGATTCATGTTTATAATGACAATTCAATGTGCGTTGTGTAGCTGAAATAATACATAAACTTATACTTGAATCGCGTAACTACTTGGCTGACCGAAAGGTAACGTCATTTAATGACTTTAACTTAAAATCTTCCTATTTCCTATAAATACCTATTATAAGATTAATTAATTAATATTGCACCTACCATTTGTGCCCTGCTATTGTCCATTGTCTACTTGATCCGTGGCTTGATAAAGTAACATAACATTCACGCCTGTATCCCGGAGGGGTAGGCAGAGACCAGAGTTTGCTACTTGCCACGATCGTGACAGACCTCCTTCGCTATATCAACATTCATTGGTCGCTGCATGCAAGTACGCCTTTTTAGGTACTTTTTAACTTGCCCTTCCCTAATACATTTATTTGGTCGAAATAGGAATTAAATCAAATATAAAATCATTTTTTCTATGTTTGTAGTTATTATTTTTAGGATCTCGCCGTCTGTCCGTCCGTAATCCATAATGAACCGTAAGGTTACTATCTACATTACAACGAGTCGGCGAAGTATGGAGAGCACGATTTCAATCCAAAATTATCCTTAAATACCTACTTACGCAGTTAGGGACTACACTGAAAAAAGAATATAACGCGTCGAATTGATAACCTCCTCCTATTTTGAAGTCGGTTAAAAAAGCCCAGCCACATGCCGCCGATGGGCGGCTTACGGGCACGACACGGGAGCGGGCTTTTTTTAGGGTTCCGTACCCGAAGGGTGCCAACTGGGACCCTATTACTAAGACTTCACTGTCCATCTATCTGTCTGGCTGTCACCAGGCTGTATCTCATTAACCGTGATAGCTGGGCAGTTGACATTTTGACAGATGGTGTATTTCTGTTGCCGCTATAACAAGAAATACTAAAAACAGAATAAAATAAATATTTAAGGGGGGCGTTGTATAAAGACAGCGCTTGCCATCTAGCGGCCATCTATGTAACCTTCATAGCGCCGATTTCATGTCGTTAAATGTCAATGTTAAACGCTTCTTGTTAGTTTCTGTAGATAGCGCTGTTCTCAAATTCGATCTTTGTCTAATGTTGTATAGATAATGGTACGGAACCCTTCGTTCCCGAGTCCGACTCGAACTTGACCGGTTTTATACTGTTGTATTGTAGTCTCTAACTGCGTTAGTATTTAGGGATTATTTTAGATTGAAATCGTGCCGTCCGCCCGTCGCCACCCCATTGTAACGTGGACAGACCTTTATAAGTGTCTAATTAAAATTGAATACGAACAAAAAGTTATAAAAAGGGGGTTCACAATTAAAACGTGTTTTAGTGATCCAAACATCTGTTAAAAAACTAAACCCTTAATTTCAGCAGCCTACTGTAGAACCTACTATTTTAGGCTGTTGTTGTATTTATTTAATTAGTCACGGTCGACGACGACAGGCCGACTCAGCGAAGGATATACGTGACGCCATATTTTTTTCCACGAAACATCATGTGAAAAAGGTGCCATTTCACATAAGTTCAAAAGTGACATCAAGCCGAGATCCTTATGGGAAACAAAGCTTTTGTGGTAGGAAATAATAGTAGATTATGTACTAAGGGAATAAAACCATGTATTATGTCATGGGCGGCATATTGAACCCTGAGCGGAGCGAAGGACTCCGAGTTAACTCGCGAGCGCAGCGAGGGAGTTAAATTTTAACTCCTGAGCGAAGCGAGGGAGTTATGTAGAGTCCTGAGTGAAGCGAGGGGTTCATACCGCCCGAGACTAAGACATGTTTTATTCCAGAGGTGAATACTCTACTTTTCACACCATCTGGGAGACAATAAAAAGACAGGGCTGCATAAGTTGAAAATATGTATTAAAACCTGAAATTAAATATAAAGTCCACACTCTTTTACGGCTTAGCAACTTAAATTGAATATAACTTTTAAATTCGTATTTGCAATTCGCGCCTTTTTTTCTTTTTTTGTTGGTGTTTCGCGCGGTCACAGGACACAGTATTTCAGAAAAAAAAGAAAAAAAAGAGGTGAGTTTCGAACAACAATTCGAATTTCGAATTGCAATGCGGGGCTTCTCCATAGTTTTCATGCGAATTTTGACATTCTAAATTCAAATCACTTTATTCCCTAGGGAAATTCTTCATTATTATTGCCCTCGAGAGACAAGGCCATGCTTTACGATGATATTTGACGGTACGTAATAAGGCATTGTCGAGCAGGAGGTGTGAAAAGTCGTTTGTTGAATACCTACTCGTCAGTAGGTACTCCGGAATGACACTCCCTAAAAAGTACAGTGGTTTCCTAACATTTATTTTCACTAATGAGACTTCTATACTTTTGAGGTTGTATCGTGGTAAGAATTCCGTTTCTCTTACAATTAGGTTCATGGCATTTTCATACAACGTGAAAACCTTTTCAGGTTTTGCATTATTTCAATAATTGATAAATTAAACAAACTTACAATAAGCCAAATTTTTATTTCATATTTTACGCTAACTTTATTCTTTTTCTACATCTATTTGTAGTGTAGTTATAACGGCAACAGAAATACATCATCTGTGAAAATGTTAACTGTCTAGCTATCACGGTTCATGAGATACAGCTTGGTGACAGACAGCCAGACAGACAGATGGACAGTGGAGTCTTAGTAACAGGGTCCCTTAGAATAGAATAGAAAAAGTTTTATTCACAAATTGATTTAACACAGTACAATGATACTTAAACCTAGAATACAATGGTAATCTCGATCATTTTACACAATTCCTTACACCTTCGGGTACGGAATCCTAAAATACCAACTTCTAAGTAAAGTTTAAAATATTCCTTTAGAAGAGGAACCCCTTAGATAGGCAATAATGGAGACGTGTTTGTGGGCAAGAAATAGGTCCAACCCCATAAATTACCTAGGTACCTAAGCAATTGTTAATTTATGCATAATGAATATTAGGTAATCGTAACAATTCAGACGAGTCTAGGTAAGGTTCTACTAATTGAACTAGACTGATTGTAATTTCTAACATCTACATATTAATTGCTCCAATTTGCTTTCCTTTGTCTGCGCAAATGGAATCAGGTCATAATAAGAAGAACATGAAACCTTACTGAAATTACCTTATGGGCATGATTTGTTTAATTTATTTATGTAGCGTCCCACTGCAGGGCACAGGCATTCTCTTAGCGAGAGAGTATGGGCTTAACACCCACACACTCGTACGAGTTCTATCTTCTGTCAATACCTTTTATATGAGGATTTTAGCAATCGATCATCATCATCATCATCATCACCATCATCATCATCAGCCATTTGACGCCCACTGCAGGACATAGGCCTCCATCATGGTTTTCATAACCATGAGGGGGGTTTTGCCATAATCGCCACGCTTGGCAGGCGGGTTGGCGATCGCAGTATGTGATCGGAATCTTAGGAAGACGCTGCTGGTCGTCTCCTGGTAATTTATTTCCTTAATCGCCTTCTACGACATCCACGAGAGGAAATGGAGTGACGCTATTCTTAATCCGGCGCCACACGCATTATTTGTTGTTATAGCGGCAACAGAAATACATCATCTGTGAAGATTTCAACTGCCTAGCTATCACGGTTCATGAGACACAGCCTGGTGACAGACAGACAGACAGACGGACAGTGAAGTCTTAGTTATAGGGTCCCGTTTGGCTCCCTTCGGGTACGGAACTCTAAAATATTAATAGAGCATTGTGTGTGTGTGTGTGTGTGCGTGTGTGTGTGTGTGTGTATGCGTATAACTGCAGAAGATTTTTTTCATTCATCTTAGATTGTTAATGACTCTTTCTTCCTTAACCTCCTCAGTCTTGAAAATAACTATTGTAAACCATTCTTTTCAAGGTCCGGACTGAGGAGGTTAGTGGGAGATCGATCGAAAATATTTTCTTGAATTTTTTTTTGTTCTGTTTGCGCAAGAAAGAAGAGTTTAAACCTAAACTTTCCCGTCATCGAAGGCTGGCAATATGTATTCTGTGACCCACCATAAAGGTTAGTAATTGTACTTAGAGCTTTAAAAATGAACACTCTTTTTTAGGGTTCCGTAGTGGATAAGGGGGTACCTTTATAAATAAGTGTCTTTCTTCTTCTTATAGTTTCGCCATCTCCGTCGGTCTGACAGTATGTCGGTAAGTACTAGAGAGCTGAAATTTGGCTTAGATGTACATATTTATAACGCCGACAAAACGGTATGATAAAACTTCGAAAAAACCTTTTTTAGGCTACCTTCCCTACACCCAAATTAGGGATGCATTTTTTTTCGCCTACACCATAGTGTGGGATATCGTTGAATTGGTCGTTGGAAAATATTGTGGATGTAGGAAGACCATTTTTTTATTTAGGGTTCCGTTTGCGGAATATTAAGCTTTAAAGTGCTAATTTTTGTCTATGGGAATCACCTCTATCTAGCAACCCATCCAAAAAAATAAACAATATGTAAATGAATATCCATTTGGCGAAAACAAACCTATGGACGTAGGTATACGGTACCCGAAGGTCGTCAGTTGAAAAGCATAATGGAAGATAAACAGAGATTTGAAAGCCTTTTAATTTCCCCCTGCTATTGACCTATTCCAGAGGGTAGCGGGCCAGGGACAACGAAAACCGGCGACAGGCGTAAAATCACGAAATAAAATGAAGGCCCGATAAAAATTTTCAAATAAAAAATAAAAACCGACTTCGAAACACTACAGCACTAAAAAGTTAGAAATAATTTAAATAAATTAGAAGTATTTATACATGTAGGTATTGTAGAAGTATAATTTGTAGTCGATGCCTAGTTTCAAGACCAGCACATATATTTTGGGCATAAAAAATATATTTTTCACTTTTTAGTGGGAGAGCGGGAGAAAAATAAATAAGTCCCTTATAACCATAATTTACCCTACTTAATTCGTTGCTTTAAAATTTGATGTTCTAAATTTACATCTCCAAAAGTCTTCACCAGAACATCACCAAATTAACTTGGGACTACTTTTACGCTATTTTATGAAACATACGGATATAACTAAAGGATTGAAGATTGAAGAGTTCAACGCTCCATCTCTGAAAGTCTTCATCAAATCTTCACCAAATTAAAATGGGACCAATGGGACGCTATACCTGTTTGAACAAAAAAAGAATTGTCGAAATCGGTTAAGATTTGACGGAGTTATGGAGGAACATAGCCAAAAATATATATATATATATATACGCGTCGAATTGATAACCTCCTCCTTTTTTGAAGTCGGTTAATAAAAATCTCCGTTTCTTTTTAAATCAAAAACCAATTGTGGTGTCAACTGTCAACAGCACGCCTACTTTTAAGGCTGGGTTCTCCGACATTACCCCTAAATCAGGTGTTTTAAAAAACATTTTACTCTCTAATGGTTAGTGTTTAAAATCTCAAAAATATATTTTTTTTTCAATGTTCTATCTAGGGTCGTCGGTCGTTATTTTTATGATTTTTAAACTTTATAGCAAGAAAAAAAATCGCGAATATGAGTCTAAATTTTCACTAGATATGGTTTTGTTTGAGCTGTAATGAGTTTTAAATAATGATAAATATACCAAAATGAGAATCATTGAACGCGTTAGTGACTTCGGTCGTCGAAATTCTGTTAATATGATTTACATTCCTGTAATTTCAAAAATGCCTACTTTTCCCCCAACTTTTCGCTCGCGCAGCGCAATAAGTCCCATACAAATCTCTGCGCTCCGAGAACCCAGCCTTAAACTGACAATGGTTCAAAATGCAAAGGTTCATCATCTTTCGACTGTGCTATAAGAACTAATACTAACTGGTATTGAAGGTACCTCATAGTTAAAATTTTAATGGTACATTTTTAACAACATTAACTTCAGTGAAGACAAAAGCAACTTTCCCAGAAAGCATAAGGATTTTGTGCTGAAAAACATGTTTTCTCAATTCCAGGAACGGGCTAAGAGCTTTTTTATAATTACGGCAGGTAATAAGTACCTTTAAACAGAGTTTCATGGACCTCACAAAAAGCTGAAAAGCACAGTGTTATTGCTTAAAGCTCAGACATTTTAGTACGGTTTGACAGATTATCTTACTCTAAATCACCTAGAATATTTTTTCGATGGTTTTGTGATAGTGACGACAATAGCAAAAAGAGGTTTTTTTTTTTTTCAAGCCTTGACAAGAGCGATCTTTTCATCATCATCATAATCAGCCGGTGTCAGTCCACTGCTGGACATAGGCCTCTCCCAAGACACGCCACTGAGCCCGATCTTCGGCTCTTCTTTTCCAGTCACCGCCCACCGCTTTGAGAATGTCGTCGCTCCACCTGGTCACCTGAGCGAGTTTTTAATCGCAAGTAAGTTAAAACTTACCATAACATGTAGAGAGAGGGTTTTTTCATCTAGCTGTGAGTACCAAAATGATTCATTCGTTAATAATGAGCTGAGAAATATCAAAAACTGTTCTTTGTCATTTTCTTAGTACCTACGATGTTGCACTTTATACAATATTGCTAAATTATCAGTTAATCCTTTTGAAACTCAACACGTAAGTAGAAAATACTCAATTGAGTAAATTTATATCTCTTAATTATACTGTAATTAGACTGATTTACAATTGAACTATTTGGTATTCTTTCTTCAGGTTGGGCAATAAAGTGAGCTTTATGTATTTGCGATGTATAGCAACAATCATTGAAAAGACTCGTGGCAAAAGCAAGACTCAAAGAAAAAATATATTATTTCTTAACTACGTTCAGACAACGTAAATAGTTACGTTAATGGATAAATATGATCAAACAGAATCTCTAGGCGATTGACGAAAAGTCGGATTCGTTTCAACCGGGCTCACTACAGGAACAAGATAAGGGCTTTATTAAAATTACGGCGAGTAAGTACGAGTAAGTACCTTCCAAGTTTATTTATAAGCCAACTCACCAAAAACCTGAAACGCACAGTGGTAGGTATTGCTTGAAGCGTTACCTCCTAAAAAGTAGGGCAAAACTGTTTACCAGGCCCGGGTCTTCAATCTTTGCAGGTTTTACTTGTTGATTATGTGCGCAACAGATATGTTGAGGTTTTCAACAAAGAAAATGGAAGTAAATCTTGAAAAAGGTCTTACATAATACGTACCGTTACAATAGGTGAATCTGTTGATAAAAATCGATTGTATCCTTCTATTTCAATATCACGTCGAAACCACAAACCTTTCCCGTTTGTCTTTGTATTGCAGGATAAATAAATCGAAGACTTTCCGTGTTGATAAAAAATAACCAATTTCGGTATAACAATGGCAACTGAGGCTTAAATTGGTTCAGCATAAAGATAGAACAAAGAAAAAAACTTACCAAGTATACTCGTGGACAGCGACCGGCCAGTAAGCAGTAAATTGGATGCCTTGTCAAAACGCCAACGAAAAAAGGAAATTTATGTTTAACTAAGCCAAAGGCGCGTCCACAGTGGTGTGCGCTGTGATCCCGACTGGGCTTTGAAGGTAACTGAAAGCCGAGGCTTTGGAGCGGGCGCTAAGGGGTGGGTCGCCTGAAAACCCCTATTCTGTGACGGCCGGCAGCGTGGGCGGTTCGCGCGGAGATGCGATTAGGATCCGCTATTCAATTGTCTTCATTAATTCACAGCTTGAGCCGTGAGGGGGCTTACCTTACTCTGTGTGTATGTACAACTAAGCCAAGGTCCAATGATCACCAATAATACATGGTTTTCTTATAAATTTTATTTATTCTTATTAAATTGTTTTTGGGACTTAGTTCTTTTTTTGGTGAATACAGTTTGGTGAAAATTTATTTATTTAATTTGGTGTGAATTTGGATTTTTTTAGCAAATGTAAATCGGTGAGAATTCATTTAATTTGATGAGGATTAGGATTTATTGGTAGTTCCTACAGTCGACAAAACATCAACCTTTATATTTTAGTTGCAAATAAGCCCGTAACCAAACTGAATAAAGTGCATATAGATGTTAACGTGCTGTCGACTGTACAGTATGTATTTTTTTTTCTAAATACTTACAAATTACATACAAGCCTAACTTAATCAGTATGGATTTCGGTTAGTGAACAGAGAACGACAGGAAGTGCTAACTGCCAACTTTTCATGGATGATAAATTAATTACTAACCATATTTGATTTATTTGCTTACTATTTGTGTCGCTGCTAATTTATTAATTATGCTGAACAGAATAATTGTCGGCTTATCGAATTATCATCATTTAATTAGTCCCAAAATTAATACCGAGTGATCCGTTTCAGATTCCAGAATACCTCCCCAGAACCAGTGAATGGATCCATCCCCTCTACTGGGAGGCATGTGGTACCTGTTACTTTGTTTGGCACCCCGAGCACGCGGGGAGGGGTGGGGGTGTCCTAAAGGCACATTTACACTCATCCAGTGGAAGGAAAGAAATAAACGGTTATTTACTGCCACTTGAGACCAGCCCTCGATTTCTCGTAGACTAACAATCTGGTAATCTGCTGTTGTCAGCTTTTAGTTTGTTTTTAAACGACTTCAAAAAAGGAGGAGGTTCTGAATTCGACGCGTTATATTACTTTTTACGTAACCGATTTCAACAATTCTTTTTTTCTTCTAATAGATATAACGTCCCATTGGTCCCATTTTAATTTGACTTTCAGAGATGGAGAACGGAATTCTTCAATGAACAGCAGTAAATAAGGCCTAAAATATAGCATAAAAGTAGTCTCAGAGTAATTTGGTGATATTCTGGTGAAGACTTTCGGAGATGGAAATTGAGAAGTTAAAATTTTCAAGCAAAGAATTAAGTAGGGTAAATTATAAGGACTTGATTTTTTCTCCCGACTCCCTACTAAAAATTGAAACCTAATTTTTTAGAAGTATGTAATTTAAAGGTATTCTTTTAAAATATTTCTAACTTTTTAGTGTTGTAGTGTTTTGTAGTCGGTTTTTATTTTTTATTGGTTTCATGTTCATGTATTTTATATATGTATGCAATTTGGCCAACAAACAGCTGTTAGGACGGCGCCTCACGAGGCGATTCCCATACAAACGAAGTTTGGTTTTCATTTGCGAACGATATGCCAGATTAAAATGAAACTTTGTCAATAGTCTGAAAGAACAAAAAGAGAGATTTAGATCGGATTTTTCAATAGGCAGATAAAACTTAACAGGAGAATAAAACTGCTTTCGTCACTATCTTGTCGTATGATTTAGACAGTGATGGCATGCAATTTATACTCTAGTTAATTTTTATTTGACTATTGAAAAATTGGCCCTTAATCGAGTTGTGACTAAATAAATTAAATAAAAATTAGAGCTTTTTAAGAAGTTTCTTTGGAAAGGCTTATGAGACTCTAATTTATTTTTCATTCTCAATTCTAAGCACGATCAAACCTCCATTTGCATCGTCTTAACATATTGGTAAAGTTTTAAAAACCTATTTAGAGGCTAAACATTCCTCTCATGATGTCGCTGCCTGTACGTAATACAGAGAAGTTTGTAAATAACATAACATAACATAACATTTACATACTGGCACATACATTGCTTCTGGCCCCACACTAGGATACCCTGTGTCGTGGGAACCAGAAACAACGACATTACAAACATGTAAACATCCAAGACCTGGAGTTTTTTTTTTTTTGTCCCCAGCCGGGATTCGAACCCGGGACCTCTCGCATGGTATGCAGGTGCACTACCGCTGCGCCACGAGGTCGTAAAGAGGCTCGAAATTTCGCTGATGCCTGCACTTGCCCATTAGCTCAGTTGGGAGAGCGCTGGCACGGTTAGCCAGAGGTCGCGGGTTCAAGTAACGGCATGGGTAGAATTTTTAGCCCTAAATAGGTTTTTAAAATTTTCCTCAGCACGGGTAAGTGCAACAAAAAGAATATAATATTGTTAAAGTTTTATGCGACTTTGTTCTTGGTAGCAGAAAAATCAATCAATCAGCTCGTAATAATCTTCTCCTGGACATAGGCCACTTCTATCTGTCCTCGACCATCCACACCCAGCCGCTGCCAGCAGTCTGCCTCAGGTCATCGGTCCAGCAAACTGGCGGGCGTCCTACGGTGCCTTTGCCAGTTCGCGGTCTCCGATCAGGAAACTTGGAGAAGAAATATGTATCACCGTAACTGACTACTGTGTCAGTGTAAACAAGTCTTTACTGCTGGGAAGTGTGGATGGAAACCTCGCCTTTGTTCCCTGCGCTGTTACCGGCAGATTTCCGCGACACTTGGTAGATTTCCGATCTGCCCCTTGACTGTCTACAAATATATACTACTGTCATATTGCTTTACGCTTGCGTCCGTTTATTTCGTATTTATGTCCATTGTCCACCTATGGTTAAGAAATATCGGTGTAATTTCTTTTTTTTTTAATATACAGTAAATATTGTTCGCTAACTATCTGCAGAAATCGAAGTTTTAGGCGAGGGGTAGACAGCGTAACCAATTGTAGATCTTAACATAAACAATTCAGTCCTATCTTTTGGGGTATGTAGCGTCAGAAAAACAAGCAGGAATCTTAAGCAACCCGTAGTTCTTGCTTCTCAATAAATACCTACGCTAGATGATGTATATAACGTCTTGTGGCACCTTCATTATACAAGGTGTAAACAAAATCCTCATATCCATCCGACAGTGGGAGGTTCTAGGTTCTACCAGTCAATATGAACAACTTTTACTAGCTTGGTAACTAACTAAAAAAAGCAAAAAAATAAAAGCTCTGCTATAGAAGAGTTCCCACCTACGGCTTTAAAAATTGATTTCGAAGTTTTTACCGTATTAAACGTTTATTACACCCGGTATATTTTTCTTTGTATATTATTTTTTATATTTATCTTGGGAACCCGTAACATGCATATGGTATACCTAAGTGCTATTACCGTTGACATCATGCCCGATTTCACCAACGAGCCCCTAACGTCCACCTAACTAGGGAACTCCTAGCTTAAGTCATTCCCTAAACCATCCCGTAACTTAAATTCATTTTCACCATACAAAGAATCACCTAACTAGGGGTTACTTACTTAGGTGATGTTTTGTCTATGGTCTAGTGTTGTGTTTTAGCGTAAACTTACCGGTAACTTCTTTTTACGTGTTTTGAGTCACTTTAATGGACAACTAACTACATTGTAAGCTTTATTACGTATTCATTCTTTATTGAGCAAGTAATATTTAGTAAAATATGTAACAATACATGCTTGTCTGATGATATCTCATTGCGACATCAGTAAAAAAAAACTGTCAAAAAGTCAAAACAATTTGCTTAAATCCTTAGGGTAGCCATAACTAAGAATTGAATTGAATTGCTTTGCTTTCTAAAATCTCGGTCGGTTGTGTGTGGTATTTTTGTTTCTTTCGTGTCGTGCGTGATCATAAACTCTAAAATAATGGCTGAAAAAAGGAAAGGAGGGCAAAAATTCTCTTCAGAAGAGAAAGAAAAGCTGGTCAATCTTCTACGAGATCAACGGGACGCCATTCTTAACAAGAGCACAGACGGCACAACAAACGAAGCCAAAGCTTTGGCATGGGCTAACCTCACGATAAAGTTTAATGGTACATATGTATGATTGTATTGGGTTAATATATAGTACTTAATAATTATTGTAAACTTTCCCCCCTTTATAATGTTCGTATCACCACATCAAGGGTTGGCTGGAAGAGATTTCTGCTGAAATAAGCTCGTCATGTACACTTTAATTTTTCTGTAAATGTTGTGTTTTATTTATGTGTTTTATGTGTGCAATAAAGTATAAAGTATTGTGTACAAAACTGAAACGGTGCAGTACTCACTCACTTATTATCTTTAAATTCGAGGCGAACTTCAATTTTGTTAAGTAAAAAAAGAACAGTTTGGATAACCTATAACGCTTAGCAAAATTCACATCGTCGTAGGTACTTTCCAAAAAAATCGAGCCTCGATAAATTCGAGGTCTTCAAGACCTTTAAAGTCACCAATAAAATCCAACAAATTGTCCATTTTACGAAAAAATTACCATTTAATATGTCAGACAGATGGCAAAGAAACCGACACCTAAAGCTAGGGGCTCAATAAACGGTCTCCTAAATTTAGGGGCTCCCCTAGCGGCGTAAGTGACGCTTTACCGCTGGTGAAAGCAAAACAAACGTTAGGTAGCCCCTAAAAATGGATAGGTGTCCCTTAAAAGATAGGGATTGTTGGTGAAATCGGGCATGATACAATTAATTTCAAATAAAAAGAGTCATGACAGTGTACAATAACACTTATGCTTGAACTAAGTTAAAAAATAACCTGTATCCAAAGGCACACTTCCAAGCCAACAGCACCGCAGTTTGGCGAAATTTGTAAAAAAATGTGAAGGTCTTTATTAAAATAATAATCTTTTTCTACAAATCATATGTTACCATGACAATTCGATGTACATTGCATAGTAGATTAGCGCAGTTAGTCTTAATCTGGTATGAAATGTACATCGAATTATGGGGAACCATGAAAAGTACTTTAATAAAATGAAGGCCACACGTTATACGACTTTGCTACGACAACGATATTATTTCAACTAAAGTTTCACTAAGAAGTTCTAATTGAATTTATAACTTACACGGCACGGTCTAACATTGTATCTACTAAGATTACCGAGCGGAGTTTTCTGCGTATAAGACCATCTCCCAGATAAAACGATAAGTTTACCTACTAAAATGGCCGGTCAGAGAATATCTTAGCGAAGGGACAATCCCCAGATTCAGTTATTATATCCCAACAAGCCGTTAGGAAATAAATAAAATTGTAAAGGTGCACGCACACTGGGACTATATGTTTCATTTGCTAACATAAATAAACATTATTAATTCAAAATACTTGACATCTATTGATTTTTTTAATAAAGAGTTGTTGATGAAGATGTTGCTGTTTCAGAATCTCAAAGAGAATTTGATCAAAATAGATGTTGGGTACAAATAAACTTTCTAATTTTCATAAGACAGTAGCATTTACAATGTTACAATCAAAATTTCAAATAATTTGTGAAGTATCAAAAAAAAAGATGGAACAGTAATAGCAATCCCACTCGCTAACGGTGAACGAAAACGGTATGAGGAAACCTGAGTACCTGAGGTGTTCACATATTTCAGCGCTTGTAATTGCCAATCCGCGGTGGGCACGCGTACTGTTTAAGCCCATACTCACTCTCTCTGAGAGAAGGGCTGAGCTCTACAGGGGGCCGTTTATATAGGCTGCATAATTATAGAAGGGACAAAGTACAGAAGCCGTTGCAACCTTATCCTAAAACAATATTTATTATCATGCAGACATGTTGCTTTTTACCACACGGCCGTAATACGTAATACGTTCCATCTTTTTCCATCCCACATTTCCCTGAAGCGAGGGAAATGACTAAAGGTTCTCTTTTCTCCGTGCGTATAATGTTTCACATATTTTGAGCCTTTTTGTAGGGAAAGTAATAAAGTGCAATTTATGGTGGCCCCGCCCCGGGCTGAAATTAAAACTAGATTCGCATTAGGGTCTCTTTTCTTTTTTTTTGCAGAAACGAAAAGAAAAAACGGGTCAAGTGATGAAGTCGGACTCACGGACGGAGGGTTCCGTACAAAATAATTTGTCTAACTTACAAAAATATTTTTTCTTTCAGTTCGGGTTTAAGTCGGCCGGTGGCTGACTGGCCGTTACACTTGGCCGGTGTTTATTATTTATTGTTAAACCTACTACAGGAATTTAACTATAATCACACCAAGTCGACACTATTACTGCTTTTTACGATAGAGTTCTAACAAAAACACGATGTTTCAGATGATTTGAGAAAAGATGGTTAGAGCGGTAGTTTTTTTCCGCTGCCTTTTTCCACTAAAAATTCGGCCTGAAGGCAGCGGCTAACATTGTATGTTGACATATCATCATCAGCCACTTCACGCCCACTGCAGGACATAGGCCTCCCTCATGGTTATCATAAGCATGAGGGGTTTTGCCATAATCGCCACGCTTGGCAGGCCGGTTGGCGATCGCAGTATGCTATTGAAATCTCAGGAAGACGCTGCTGCCCGTCTCCTGGTAATTTATTTCCTTAGTCGCCTTCTACGACATCCACGGAAGGCAATGGAGTGACGCTATTCTTAATCCGGTGCCACGCGGATCAGACCAACCCTGCGCTGATGACAAAGACAATAATTGACTTATACATATAAACAAAGATAGATAAACAGTTCTGGTCTTATTTATAAAGACTCGATTCCCTAAAACACTCCAAAACGCCTATTAAAATCGTCAAATAGTCTGTGGTGGAGATTTTACAAGGGAAAGATGTAGCCCTAGATTAAATAAAACGAGTTTTAGATTGGTTTCAGAGGAATCGCGCTTTTATAAATAAGCTCGTAACAGTTTAATATTTCAAGAGATAAGCATTCCAAACGAGCCCTCGCAAATAATTACCTCGCTTAATTAGTCTGAAAAGTTTTTCTCTCCTTCTAAATACCTACTTTCGGAAGGTGTTTTGGTGAATACTGAGCCCAGTGTCGTTGCCATGGATACGCCGCGCGAATGTCTACAAAATTATCGCGGTCTGTAATGGGCATTTGTTTAAAAATAGTAGATTTTACAACAAGTGCACAAAACGAACCATTTTTATAATAAAATGATTTTGTGGACGAGTTATAAACTCTGCTTTTCACTTCGATTGCGAGGAAACAAAACAGTAGTATAAAACATAACAGTTCTCTTCACTGGACATTTTTAACAATTTTAGCAAATTGAAAAATGAAGGTCTGTTTCCCGCCGCTTTATTTTTTTTTAAATCTTCCGACATTTCTATTAGGCTTGGGCTGCAGACCTGTACAGCATCAAATTAATTTTGTAAAAATAATTTTCTTAAATTAATTAAACAACCTACCGTACTTGAATTTAAATTTTAGTATCTTTTATGTTGCGTGACCTTGAGCCTTCTTATGAGGCCCATAGTGAGAGGCCGCGTTTCAGTGCCATAAGTCATCACTGGTAACACACACTGGTTGTATAATTTTGTCTTGAGCGATGGAGGTATATTATTTTATTCTATTTTAATTCTTTATTGCACTAATTATATTGTAAGTGTACAAGGGCGTGCTTAATGCAAGAAGCATTCTCTTCCAGCAAACCTTTGGTATTGAAGAGACTGGCGACGGGTAACGAAAAGACTTTTCTAAGTTTCCCGAATGCTGCCCAGCCGAAGGGCTATGCTCGGAATTTCTCTACGAGATCGAATCAGAAATGATGAGAACCGTCGACGAACGAAAGTCGTCGACATAGCCCAGCGGATTAGTAAGTTGAAGTGGCAGTGGGCGGGGCACATAGGAAGACCAGCCACAAGATGGACAGACTTATTATGTCTAGTGCTCATGTTAACATTAGAAAATACTATACAACTATGATCATCATCATCATTCAGCCACAAGAAGTCCACTGCTGGACATAGGCCTCCTCCATGGATTTCCAAAAAGACCGGTTGGAAGCGGCCTGCATCCAGCGTCTTCCTGCCACTACGAGATCGAATCAGAAATGATGAGATCCGTAGACGAACGAAAGTCGTCGACATAGCCCAGCGGACTAGTAAAGTTGAAGTGGCAGTGGGCGGGGCACATAGCACGCAGAACTGATGGCCGATGGGGCCGAAAAGTTCTCGAATGGAGACCACATATCGGCAAGCGCAGCGTAGGACGACCAGCCACAAGATGAACAGATGACCTCATCTATACAACTATACTAAACTTAATTTATGATAGACTTACAACGTAAGCTAGAACATCCATATATTTTCAGGTAGGTAAACATTATTAGTTGCTATCTGCATGGAAAGTTTTTTGAACAATAAGTAACAACATTTAGGCCGACTTGCACCACTTTCCTAAATGTAGCTTAAACAGCGTTTAACTAAAATTCTTCATACAAAAGTCGATTTAAATGGTGGCTTAAGGGACATTTAGGAAGTGGTGCAAGTCGGCCTTAATATTTCTGTAATTTTAAAATTTAAGTAATACAATTTTTTGAAGAAAAAAATATTCACCGTTTTTCCGCTTTGTAATGGCCTTGTTTCAATCATATCCCACTCGAGTCCTCATCAGTCCTCCACATCAGAGTCCCTCTATGTCAACCGGACCACAATCGCATCCATTGACACCTCATTCATCAAAATCACGAGCGCTATTACGGGGTAACGCAGATACATACAAACATTTCATCATCATCATCATCAGCCATTTGACGCCCACTGCAGGACATAGGCCTCCTTCGTGGTTTTCATAACCATGAGGGGTTTTGCCATAATCATTTGAATACAAACATTTACACCCTTCCTTTCACTCTGCTGTAACAATGTTTTCCTTTGCCATTACCGGATCAATCAAGAAGCTCTATTCAACAGAAATAAATAACACACGATACCACGACTAAAAGCGCCACTGAGTCTAATAGTAGCAGACTTCTATACTCGGTACTCAGCCGTCAGAATATCAAATTAGTGTCCGATTCGCAGACGATATACTCGTAGGTCGTATCGATTTTTCGCTCCGAACTACCAAAAGCTACATACAGATTTTGACGTCAACCGCGAGTTTTATATTGATATGTTACATGAAATGGGTGGATTGAATAAATCATCGGACGGCCCTAGCACTTCTTACCAATTTGTTAGTCTTAAAAACCGGCCAAGTGCGTGTTGGGCCACGCGCAGTGTAAGGCTCCGCAGAAAGAGGGGGTTTTATCTGCTTTACAGAGCTAACATCTTCGTTAACGTAATTTTCAATGGATTTTGTACGAAGTTTTCCTTTTATAAGTTTGTCGCTTATTACTCGTTAACTTGTAAAGCCTTACTTAGCCGTGATAGTTTGCGTTTTAAGTTCATTTTTTTGTCAAGAATTTTTTTTTAGGTACCCTGATTTTTTTCACGTTTTTAGAATCAACCGTTTAGTCAGGAGATGGGGGGGCACGTGCACTCTGTAATCAGTTAGATTAATAACGAAGAATGCTTACGGCAAGAGACGCCAAAGACCCTGTCGGAACGATGGACAGACATGTGGACAAACTCCAAGGTACCCAACGGGGATCTGTTGACTCACGAGTTTCTCACTTTAATCTACCCCGAAGATACTGGACTTCAATCAATAGGTGTAGGTAACGAACCTCTGTCTGCACCTCTGCTAGGTAGATACACCGACCTAGGAAGGTGGAAGTTCTGTACAGACCCCACCTGCAGATGCGGAGAGGTGCAGACTGAGGTTCGTCGGCGCATCTACCTCGCAGGGTAGATGGGCCGACCTAGGAAGGTGGAAGTTCGGTACAGTGCAGACCCCACCTGCGGATGCGGAGAGGTCCAGACTACCTATGTGTTACATTACGGACCACTGTCCGCAATGGTCCTTAAAAGGAGGGATTCGGAAAATTCACAAGACTGACGAGGAAGTGACCGAGTGAATCGATGGCCTCCCTTTTTTTTCTATACGCGAAATAAATAATAACTAATAACGACTGCAACAAAAATATAAAGATTTACCTGCTGTCGACTATACCATAACAATAACTTAGTTTATAGTATGATGCCCGGCAGATACCTTGAAAAAAAATTTGCGCAGATGGAGTTTGTTTTTTGACATGATCAATGATTAAAAAGCCTTATGAAGATTTTTCTTTACAACTAATACTTTTCTTAATATAATCTGTCGAAAAATAAGTCTAGTCAAGCAAGTGGTATAAAAACGCTTCCTACAAATCGGGTGCAAGCTATGACGCCACAAGTTGCGAACCGAGCCTTATAATCTTATTAATATGGATGAGGTTTTTTCATTATTCTCGTAAGATAATGATTTCTGTGTCTACTCTAATAAGAGTTTTACAAAACGTTCAGAATCTGGTAAAAATCTAAATCTGACAGGATTTTTACTATTTATGTAACATGATTTTTAGGGTTCCGTACCCAAAGGGTGAAGTCTTAGTAAAGGGACCCTATTACTAAGACTTCACTGTCCGTCTGTCTGTCTGTCTGTCTCTCTGTCACCAAGCCGTATCTCATGAACCGTGATAGCAGTTCAAATGTTCACAGGTGATGTATTATTTAACAAATACTAAAAACAGAAGAAAATAAATATTTCAGGGGGCTTCCATACAACAAACGTTGTCTAAAGACAGCGCTCGCCATCTAGTGGGTATCAATATAACCTTCACAGCGCCGGTATCATGTCGTTAAATGTCAATGTTAGACGCTTCTTGTTGGTTTCTATAGATGGCGCTGTTCTCAAATTCGATCTTTGTCTAATTTTGTATAGATAATGGTACGGGACCCTTCGTGCGCGATTCCGACTCGCAAGTTCGTAAATTCGCTCGTAAATTCTAGAAAAAAATAATAATAATGTAGGATTTCATTTTTAAGTTTTGTGATCTTTGTGATTCCCAATCTAATTTCAAGTCAACTATCATGTAATATTAAGGGTTTCTATGATGTTCTTTTTTTAAAAAATGTGAAACATTTGAATATCGACTTTCAATTGTTTTTGTTATTCAATTTAGACAAGAAAGATGGATACTGCGAAAATTCGAGTGATTATGAGGCACCCATTTTTCGTATTTTTTTATTTTATTGATCTGATGCAAGTAATAGAGTACAGCACGTCTACTATAGAGTAGAGGTCAGCTATACAGCACGTCTACTATAGGGTAGACGTGCTGAACGTCTCCTACAGCTGGCAAGTAATCTTCGCAGGTATATATTGAAAGCGCTATAATGAACTCTAAGACACCTGCTATAAAACAGTTATTGGGACTTTAATATAATCTTTGAAACTACCTCATCATTTATTTCACATTATTAAGAGATAAAAATATTTTTATGTTCATATGAACGCCCGGTTCAGTGGAAGAACGCGCCATGCATTTCATATTTTTTCCCAACCTAGAACGAAATTAGACAAATAACTTTTCCAGCAAACGAATATCAGCAGGAACCGTACGTGAACGGGTTAACAAAATGTTATCAAATTATAGACAGAAAATAAATAGGTAGCGTCTCTGGCAGATTAATGACGCACCTGTCTGGAATATTGCGATCTTTTTCATTTGTACACGCGACTGCCCAAACAAGAAGGAGTGTAATGTTTGTAGGGTACATAAATTGTATGATAGCAACATACAAAAAAATACAAAAGGAGTACAATAATATTTATTGAGTCCAGTAATTTTACAGCGTGTGGTGCAGAAACCCACCAAGTAAGTATTAAACCGGTCTATGGTGGGTCCCGAATGGACGAGACTAGCAAAAGACCGCATGGGTTGGCGTGAAAGAGAAGAGGCCTGTACCCAATAGTGGGCTTTGTTTAAGGACCGATTAGATAGATGGATATAATGTATGATTGTCCGTTTCTTTATTCCACAATAACTTCGAAATGCTATAACCGATTTTGGCAAAGATTATGTCTTTGCAACGCAAGTGACTATGACGTAAAGACATCATGTCGAAGGTTGTTGAAGTTGATTGCTTTGTTGGTCTAGCGGTTAAAGTGAAAGTGACTTTGTTTTATTTATTGCCGAAAACACATTCTATACATAATTTAGACAAGATCACATCATTAAAATGTTTTTTTAATGTTTTATAAAAAATTACAACATAAATGTGTTGTTTTCTGGCTTGTATACAATAAAGAATATTCTTATCTTATCTTCTTATCTTAAAGGTTTTGGCAAACGGCTCAGCAATATGCCGCCAGGAGATGCATGCAACACCGGTCGGCGCTGATCTTCAGCGAAATAAATTGACGAAAACTAAATTACAAACGGCGTCGTAACGCTGGAGGGTTACAAAAATACTACCAAAAAACCGGCCAAGTGCGAGTCGGACTCGCGCGTAGCTACTTACATAATTATAAATAATTCAGGAATTGAGCCTCGCAGTTTTTTACGACCTTTTGAGACAAAAGTTAATACATCCTTTATGGGGCACTGTGTACGGTTCTACAATAAGATTCCTCAAGATATATTAGAGTTACCACCGACGCGGTTTGAAAAATGTATTCAGCATACTCTGTGCAAAAAAGCCTATTATAACATTAAGGATTATTTGGAAGACAGGGATGTCTGGTGTTTGAATAGTGTTAACAGGAACGATTGTATCTAGTGTAGTGTAACTTTAAGTTGAAAATTCTGTAAATTAAGCAAACCTGTTTTGAAAAGAATAAATGTGGAGTTTCTTTGTTAGCTTCTTCTCCGCATAATCTATTAATTGTGAAACTGGCTTTGACGTTCATTAAGTAAACATTTTGTTTTTATAGTGAATAAAAATTTTTGACTTTTGACTTTGATTTTTTTATGATTTAGTTATAAATGTATAGTTTCAGATTTTCCCTGTATTTGTAGTATAAGATGATATTACTTGCCAAATTTCATAGTTCTAGGTCAAACGAAAGTATCCTATAAATTTGGTTCCCTTGAGTGTCCAAATATCCGCTTTTTTGCGGCATAAATGACCGTAACTTTATTTTACGTTAACTTAGAAGTTTCATTGTTTCACAGCTTCAAAGGACTGTAAGCTTGAGTATATAGTTTTAATTTCAACTCGATACCTCCACGCGTTACCGAGATAAAGTTTCTTGACATAGATACGGACGGACGGACGGACGGACGGACAACAAAGTGATCCTATAAGGGTTCCGTTTTTCCTTTTGAGGTTCGGAACCCTAAAAATAGGTTTTTATTATGTCACGTGTTTCGGTATACGATAAAGAATATTCTTATCTTGTAATAACTGACTCGGCAAACGTTGTTTATTATAAATATAAAATAGCCTACTACCTATGCTCAGACATAATACTAAATATACAAAAAAAAACCATAAAAATCTGTTAAGCCGTTTTGGAGGAGTTCGATAACAAACCTGTCCGAAAACAGATGCATAATCAGCCTATATGCGTCCCAATGCAGGGCACAGGCCTTCTCTCAAGGAGAGAGTGTAACGAGGTAATCGCCTCGTTGCTTTTTTTATCATTTTCGGCCATCTACTATTCCAAATTTAACTATTTTATGACATGTGCCGCAGTGTTCGGACGTATTTAGGGAGATATTCCTCAGCCTCCGAACTAAGTGGACGTAAACGAGATCCTATCTTTATTATCAAATTTTATTATAACACGTCTGTCATCTTATCCTGCGTATCCTGTATCCTTATCTACGAAATTAATAATATTCAAAAGGCACATTAATAAAATTAATGTAAGTGTTCTTCCCTTCAACTCCTCATTGTATTTTTATATTTATGTTTTAGACCGTAGTTAAGCTTTTCTATTTTATTGTTCTCAGGTGCCTTTCCATTACATTATAAATATACCGTGCCCTTGGATACCCTCTTTTATTATCACGGATCGCACCCCAACCTAACCTCCCGCGACAAGAGTATGGGCTTAATCACCACGCGTGCCCACCGCGGATTAGCGATTTCAAGCGCTGAGGTATTTGAATAGCTCAGACACTCAGGTTTCTTGACGATGTTTTCCTTTACCGTTAGCGTGTGGTATTGCTACTATAACTTCACAATGTACATAACTTAGAAAACCAAGTCATAGGTACATGCCCGCACTTGGGATCGAACCTGGGTCTCTCGCTTCCGAGTCCGATGTTCTACCCACTAGGCTACCAACGCTCTAAAACAAATGAACGTCAATTAAAAGTCCTCAATCCGATACCGAGTTTAAATGACTACATTACATTAGTTCTACTGGCATTCTGCACATACAGTTGCAAAGCCGTAACCTTAGTTCGGGCTAGTACAGACTATGCGAATATCCAACAGCTGAGAACAGTATGCATATGTAATATTAACATACTCCTTCACTGAACGGTTGTCTGACCCAGTAATTTGCAGAGCGGCGTGGAAAATGCATTATGCATTGCCACATTTTCGGCGAATCAAACACAGCTACTCGTACACAGTTTGAAGGTTGATTTACATTGCTTTGAAGCTGCCCTCCGTCTGTCCACTGTAATAGGTTTTCCATTTTGACGTTTCCGAAGTGTCATAATATGTATGTAATTGAAAATTCGCTTCCATACAGTGGAAAAGTTACGTAGTAACACCCCTGGGGCCTGTGTCATAAAACTATAGTTCGTGGGTTTCTTCATCATAACCATCATCGGCCTACGCTTGTCCACTGCTGGACATAGGCCTCTCCTATTGCACGCCACTGAGCACGGTCCTCGGCTACTCTCATCCAGCTCTTGCCAGCCGCCCTGCGAAGATGATCGCTCCACCGAGTCTGAGGACGTCCACACTCAAGAACTCGTCTACCCCATCGGTTATCAGTTGTTCGGGTGTTAAGGCCGGCCCACTGCCACTTCAGCAGGTTTATTATAACAATTCAATGTACTTTGCGCAGCCGAGACTTCCTACTTGTTAATATTTGGAATGTTCGACTTTGTAATGTACATCGAATCACCATAGTAAGCCATGAATTTTAGTTGTAGTTACATTAAATAGGCCTCTGGACGTTGATTTTTGCCGTCGTTCCGGATATAAAATCATTTTTCACACCTGCTATTCAGAAAAGATCCCTTGATTCCCTCAAATGAGGGATCAAAGTTGTACTTTTCTTCCCTGATATTCTAGTTTTTTTTCTATTGCCCTCAGCATGATCCGTGTGCAGATTTTCACAAAACAGGTTTGTATATTGGGATTACTTTATAACTGATACAATTTGCTTACAAATAATAAACTTCTTTCGATATCTTAATTGTGTTTGATTTAAATTTTCCTTATAGCAGGTGTGAAAAACAGTATGTGTCACTCGGTAGCAAAATTATTTCTGTCTTGGGCGTAAACACTTGAATCCCTCGCTACGCTCAAGATTCTACTTTAGAATCCCTCGCTACGCTCGGGATTCTATTGTAGAATCTTTCGCTTCACTCAGGATTCAATATACCGCCCTCGCCGTAAATACTTATATCATTTTGCTCCCTTGAGACACAATCTACTATTCTCAACCTAGAACGAAATTAGACAAATAACTTTTCCAGCAAACGAATATCAGCAGGAACCGTACGTGAACGGGTTAACAAAATGTTATCAAATTATAGACAGAAAATAAATAGGTTGTAAGCTCAGACTCGGAACCTCCTTTGTGTTTTTTTTGCATTTAGTCATTTCCTCGCTGAGGTGGGATGAAAAATTACGTGTTGCACTCGAGTGCAAAGATTTTTCACCTCGTGCTCTTTTGATTCCCTCGCTATCGCTCAGGATTCTAATTATTGAATCACTCGCTGCGCTCGTGATTCAATTTTAAAATCCTTCGCTTGCTCTGTCATCAAAATTGAGCACGCGGTTAAAAAGCAACTTTGCACTCTTGTATAACAAATAACTATTTTCTGTTTTATAAAATGCATTACTTAATTATAATTTCTATTTTCGCGTTTTCTACACTGCGTTTTTTGTGAACACCGTCAACCATAATCATTTAAAGAATAATCTTATGTTATCTTATAAACTTTAGAATTAATAGTTGGGACCAAACTCGTGTCTCGGCACAATACCACGGACATCTAGACATATGTGAAATTAAACAACACATTTAATGCCACTTTCCCCTGTAAAAATTTTCCAAGTGTGATTAGACATTGAAGCTCTATTTTATAGTAGAAACCATTTATTTTAAGGTTGTTTATTACTTTAAAGCGATAGAAAAACAATGTTTAGTTGGATGTATTTTTGTTACATACAGCTTACAGTTTTTTGACAATGCGAAGTAGCGTTATGTAATTAATTATCCCCAACGGGGTAACACTAACACAGCTATACTGCGAGGGTATGAAGGTTTATTTAATATACATTAAGCAATTTATAGATTTTTGTATTTGCACATTATATTCAAGATTTGTGACATATGGGGCAAAATCTGATTTCCTAATAGGTTGTCGGGGTAACGAAATTAAAAATTTTAGGAACCTGTGCTAGACGTAAGTTATACATAGACTTGTCGGGGTAATTCAAAATAAACGTAGTAATATAGTAGACGGGTCTAACTGCGATTATTTATTAGGTAAAATGTACCTTTGACCCGTCTAATAAATTACTATGTGTGAGCATCGCCAGTCATAAAACATACTAAAAATAATCACCATATTTAATTTAGAAGTCTTTATTTGGTTACCGTTAAGTCATGTCATGTAGGATCAAAAGTATGACAAAAACATTTCCAACATAAGTATGCCAGATCACGTCTCATCGTAACAGTGTTAGCTCAGTTTTATTTCCATAGAGATGTTGTTAGTGAATAACCTCCTCCTTTTTTGAAGTCGGTTAAAAATAGATAAATATTCAGATAGGCGAACAAGGTACATACAAACATTTTTATTTAAAAACCCCAAATTATATTCAAATAAATCAGGTATTCGCAATATACCTACTAAAGTAGCTAGGATGATAACGAATTTCTGTACGTAATTTAGAATGTTCTCCGTGAACATTGATACCTGATTAATTGGTTTCTATCCAATGAATTTTGTGAAAATCCAATTTATTCTAATAATCCAACGATCTATATAAAAATGGGTAACAACAAGTTGTTTAATGTTACCTATCCCTTTCAGACCTGATGCTAAGCGGCAAGGTATATCAAAATGAAAGTTACCGTTTGTAGACAATATGGGGTCGCTGAAAAAGAATATACTACTGAAAAAAATCGCCCCCAGTATAGAAAAGCGTAAAGTCATACTAAAAAAATTGAGAACAGGGTCCGAAAGGGCTATACAGAATGTAACGAAATTCCTGTATGCGTCCGAAATTAGGCGGTTCTCGAAGTTAATACGCACAAATTAAAGCTTGGAGACGCGAAAAACAAACTGTACTGGCACTTTGATACCGCACGTTATTACTTTAGTATGGAACATAAGAGGGTCGGCGGACTAAAGCACATAGTGACATATGTCGTCATTAAATTTTTATAATTTATCTAACCGTTAAGTTCTACACAACATTAGTACATAAATTAAAATAGCAGTTTGCTTAATTTTTGTAACATGTATGGTTAACATGTATGTTCAATTCATTGTTTCATGACAGCTCTCCGTAAATGTTATAATGATAATAAACATTTTATAGAATAGTTCTATAATTTCCTCACTACCTCAAAAACGTGTTAACGACTTGTTCATTTTGACGAGCAGAACCCCCTCCCCATTTTCGAATATATGCGGGGATTTTGTTACATTTCGTATACATATTTACTTACTTATTATCTTTTCACGTAGGTATCTTACAACTAGGGCTTAAACTTCGAATATTCATTTTATTCGAATACTCGCCTGTTTTACTATTCGAGTACATAATTTGGACTTTAGTTTTCGAATCTTTCGAATATGCATTTTCGAACTATTTTCAACGCTACCTCCAGCTGTATGGAAAACATTAAAGAGTACTGCCAACATACTTGTCCATTACTTATTTTTTTGTCAAATTCAAGTCAAATATTTCGTATGGCTTCTTTGCAAAAGTTTCAGAATAGCCAAAGGTTTCATCGGAGTAGAAGGGCTTTTCTTAGTCCACAAGTACTGGTAGCCACAACGCTATTATTCGAAAATAAAAAAAATACAGTTGATTTATTATTTTATTTTTTTATCTTAACGAAGTAAAAGTTTACTACCATGTTTAGTGAGGCCTTTCGAAAACTACAAAAGTTTGATTTTAGGGGGAAATAATAGTAAATTGTACACCGAGGGGAGAAAACGATTTATTTTTCGAGAGTATGTTTAAGCCCGACCCGCAGCGGAGGGCTTAAAGGAAACATGAGAACAGAAATATAACATTCTCCCGGCTGATACTTATTGCTTTATACTACAACTAAGAGAAAAATAACATTATTTAACATAATTAAAAGCGTACCTACTGTTAAATTATCAATTTAGGAAAAAATCCAAATTTAACAAAACAAAACAAATTACCACGCTTGTTTTTTTTTTTCGTAGTGCAGAATAAGGTTGCCAGGCTTCTTTAATTGAAAATGAAATACAAAAAAATTCCCACCTCATTTTTCTAATAGATAGATAGATAGAGAACACTTTAATGTACATAAAAATGGAAATTACACAGATATTTCTTAACCTGGCAGTGCAGATCGCGGCCTTATCAATTATTTGATATAAAACCTTTTTAAGATTTGACGTTTGTATTTTTTAACGTTAGCAGGGAAGGAATGGATTTTCATACAACATTCCTGCAATGCTACGGAGGATACTTTCTGAGTGGGTGTGGTATAAAAAGATTTTTCTTCATAAAACCGCAGATATTCGAAAAAATCGATTTATTCCAATATTCAAACAATTGGGTTAAGGATTATTCGAAATATTCGAATAGTAAAAACTGTAGAATATTGCAAGCCCTACCTACAACTTACAATCACATCATTACAACATGCAGTCGATTTGAAAGTAGCTCGAATATTCGTAGTATAGATATTAAATTCGATAGCCTTAGATTAGATCATACATACTCTGTTTCAGTTAATTAAGGTATATCTAAAGGTAGGAACATACCATCAAACATGAGCGCCAGTTACGACCTATACGGGCTACATTCAGACCTAAACTTTCGTAAGCACAACACATGACCTATTAACTTACTTCCGTCTCAGAGACGAGCTGCTTACTTCCGGAATTAAGTTACATGCATTCGGAGACTTCGGACTCTGAAGGTCATGACGTAGGCGTTAGTTCACATTTGACAGTATTCTTCCAGCCTGAACGCACTGGTCATTCGTAATGAGCATTCATTGACATTTGGGCTTCCCACCATGCTGGGAAGCCCAAACAGAACCGTGGGTAAGCCCAAGACATTAAAAACCATCGCAAAATTTACAGCTCCGTGTGCTGCGAAGGGAACTTCTTCAACACGGCATGGTACAGGTTATAGAAAGCGTAGATTGACACGCTCAGTATAACAACCAGCGACCCGCCGAAGACGAAGCTTAGGAAATTGCCGTCAATCATCGTGGTGCCACGGAGACTCGGCGCGTGACCTTGGAAGAGGTCCTTGGTGCCTGATCCTTGAGCCTTGCGCTCCTCCATCATCCGTTTCATGGAAGAGAGCCGTTCTTTCAGCTCATCGATTGACTCCAGCATGTCTTCGGAGGCTGAAACAAAGATATTCGTTATGCTCATAAAACTACGGGAGATTTTACTTACAGCTGAATAATAAATTCACGGGCGGTGGACGAATGCGCTGATGCACTAGGAAGCTACACTCGCATCTATGAGGTAAGCGGTAATGGGGGTCCTGGGGTTCTAGTAACTTCTCCACTGTACACTATAAATATACCTACATATTTTTTGACACTTCGGAAACGTGAAAATGGATAACCCAATACAGTGGACAGTTACGCGATAATCATGTGCCCGTTTACAGATACCGGCAAACATCTTGAAGAACGTATAGTAAGTAGCCGATTTTTTTAACTATTTGGTGCACTGGGGGTGGCTTGAAAATCAATTCACGTGTTGGAAAGTTATGATGGAATAAAGAAAAGAATAAACATACACGTATATTTCATTTATTTCCAATTTTGGTGTAAACAAAAAATAGTACATTACGATACTAGTGCGAAAAGTAGGAAATTCGCAACGAGTGGCGATAAATTAAAACACGACCGAAGGGAGTGTTTTATATCGACACGAGTTACGAATTACCTATTCGCACGTGTATCGTACAACGTTTTATAGTACATATGGCCCTTTGAAGTTTCGACATAGGCACGTAAAGTGCTCATTATCGCACTAGTGCGGTAATGTAGCACCATATGTACTATAAAATAATTTTAACAATGACAAGAATTTGATAATAGGATTTCATTTTTCTTGAACTAATGAGATGAATTACGGAGGATCAGCAAACAACTTCGTGATAAATTAATTGCTTTAGTTTTTAGGGTTCCGTACCCGAAGGGTGCCAAAAGATAACTAAGACTTCACTGTCCGTCTGTCTGTCTGTCAGCAAGATGGAACTCATGAACCGCGATAGCTAGGCAGTTGCATTTTTCACGGATTATGTATTTCTGTTGCCGCTATAACAAAAAAACAGAATAAAATAAAAAATTAATGGGGGGCTTCCATACAACAAACGTAATTTTTTTTGCCGATCTTTGTGTCTAATATTGTATAGATATTTGTATCTGTAGTTGAAGGAAAACACCGTGAGGAAATCTGAGTGTGTCTGAAGTGTACTGGCACTTACAATGAGGTGGCCACTTGTAATGAATTAGTGACTGAACCCTCTCTTATAAATGGCATTAGTCCAACAGTGGCACGTATTGTACTGTACAACAAAGAATATTCTTATCTTATATTATCCTATTGATTACGCTTTGTTAGACCTGAGATTGGCACACGTAACCACATAGTTGGGCCATTCTACGTAGCAAGCGCTGATGTTTGTGAACGCGACACTAGGGTCTCGTCACGATGTTTTCCTTCACAGTTAGCAAGTGGTATTGCTGCTATACATTTAGACAAATGTACCTACGTCAGTTACGTACCAAAACTTGTTACATGCCGGGATTCGAACCCACCCCTCTCGAATGTGAGGCCAGCGTTCTACCGATGCACTGCCACCGCTCTGCTGATTATGCTTTCTTCCACTAAGGGCCAGTTTCTGAATTGAGAATTTCCCTGAGTAAATAGTTAAATGTAGTGCTGTCTCTTCGCATTTCTCAGAAAAGAGCGTGACAGAACGTTACTTAAGTATTTACTTAGTGATATTCCCAATTTAGAAACCGGCCCTAACGAACGGTTTGTTCCGTAAGACCGGCAATATAAACAAATAAACTTTCTACATACCTTCGCCTTCCCTGTCAGGGCTCATTTTGCTTTAAAACTTCTCCGTTTCCAAGAATTTAATACAGAAAAATCCTTTTAGAGCACAGTTATATCTGTTCAGTGACTTTTTTTTATTTGGCTCCAGATTTTCCCAGACGTCCTGGTTTTGACGTTTTCCAAGATGGCGGCTGCGCGCGCACCAAATTTCTCCGACGGGATAGGGTGGGACGCGGCGGCAAGTTTATTGATCGCGGTAACCTAGGCTAGGTTCGATTTTCAAATAATTCCCAGAATAACGTAGGAGAGGGCGTAGGGAGCCTTCTTGAATGACTTACCCTGTGTATCTCATATCTGATGAATATGGATATTAGTGGGACGCATTCAACAGCTCATTGGAAATAATGGAATTAATGGAACCCTAAAAACAGGGGGAACCCTAAGGGGGGGCTCCCATACAACAAACAAAAATTTTTTACCGTTTTTTGCTCGATATTACCTAGTAACGGCAACAAGTAGACGCTTGAAAATATGCACATTCGCTTCAAAAATAAATAATTAGATTAATATTTAAGGGAGGCTCCCATACAACAAACGTGATTTTTTGCAGTTTTTAGGGTTCCGTACCAGAAGGGTGCCAAACGGGACCCTATTACTAAGACTTCACTGTCCGTCTGTCTGTCTGTACCTACGTCAACAGAACTTAATATTCTGTGAATATTTCGAGCATCAACCTGTTGCCGTTATTAATATCAAGCAAAAAACGGCAAAAATATACAAACGTATTTGTTGTGCGGGAGCCTCCTTAAATATTTATTTTATTTTCTTTTTAGTATTTGTTGTTATAGCGGCTACAGAAATACACCATCATCAGTGAAAATTTCGTCTGTCTAGCTATCACGGTTCATGAGATACATACAGCCTGGTGACAGACAGACGGCACTGTCTTAGTAATAGGGTCCCGTTTTTACCCTTTGGGTACGGAACCTTAAAACTGCGACAAAAAATGGATATATGAGCCGTTCATTTTTACAAATACAATTTTTACCGTGCCGTGTAGGTGTATTTCCATGTTTGTGATGTTCTTGCCTGGTTACCATAGCACAGAATGTCCTAGTTTTGTGATTGTGTTGTGTGTGGAAGTTATTAGGTATTATATTACAAGCTGACCCGGCAAACTTTGTTTGCCATATTAATTAGCCGGCCACATATCCTCAGACCTACCAAATATATGCAACGAAAAAAACTTAAATTCGGTGAAGCCGTTTCGGAGGAGTTCGATAACACTATGACACGAGATTTAAATATATTAGATTTTATTATTAGACACCTATGAGAGCAACTCCGAAATATCGAAAAGTAACAGCTGTTCCTTACTAAATATTTAAACTTGCTCTAGCGTATGTTTTATACCGCTGATATTTTCGTATCATAATAAATTTGAGTATTTATGAGTAGAATAAGCAGCATTTTTTACTGGACCTTTCTCACTTTAAAAGTCAGGAGAGAAAGAAACAGTGTTTGTAATCGAACTCCTCCGAAACGGCTTCACCGATTTTTATCTTTTTTTAGTATATATTTGGTAGGTCTGAGAATAAGTCGTAGGCTAATTAATTAATATGGCAAATCAACGTTTGCCGGGTCAGCTAGTCTAGTAGGTACATAAAAATCTCGTGTCATGTTTGTTACCGAACTCCTCCGGAACCCAGCTTCACCGATTTTTATGAAATTTTGTGTGTACCTATGTTCGGTAAAGGTCGTTTATGTGGTACAAAATAGATAGGTTCACGTCCGTAACATTTATGCAACACGTGTGCTGCAAGTTTTACATGTGATTAACGTATCAGGAACATCATAAGTAGGTAGGTAATAATAATGAATATTTAAATAGGAACCAAAAACTAATGTAGGTATTTTTAAGTCGAGGTTCTGTTCCCAAAATGTCCACTTCTAAGAATAGTACCTACCTACTTTAGAGATACCTAACGCCCGACAAATAACTTAAACAAATGACTTTGAATGCGCATGTCTTTCGGGTCTTATCGGGAAAGATGCGAAAGTGACTTTAGAATTTTGCGGACTTTAGTTTAATCAAATAAACAAATAATAAAAAAAACTGCCCTTACCCTACCTACTTGCCTGACGCAAGCATGCTGTACCTACCTACTAATTTTCGGAAGCACGATTGGAAGTTGCAGAAATCGGGTAGCCAGCTGACATCTACGAACTCACAACTCAGCCTTTACATTTCTTTGCAAAGAAATGGCCGTAACGTGACTAAGGCCGGTGAGGTTTTTTACATGATCGGGTGCGTTTGTTTTGGGGGCGTTGCCGGAATGGTGGAAAAAACGGTGGTGAATGAAGATAGTTTTAAGGTTTTTAAGTTAGCTGCTCGCAGTTTGATGTAAGAAGTATAATAATAATCGTTAAACTGACATTGGTGGTTGTATTGAAGAACAAAATTATTCTACAGAGATACCTAGACTTACAGCGCGACTTCTAGCGCCATCTAACGTAACACGGCTGCAACTTTGCCAACTAGAGGCATGGAAAGACCCATATTTATTTACACTCACAGTTTTTTAAAATAACGAAATTAAACAATCTCCAGAAATAAAATAATTATTGCACACTATTGTATGTACCTATTATGTATCTGAAAATAAGGAATATTATTATTGGTTAACATTAACCAACATGGTACCTACAGTTTGAAAGTCGAAACGCAACGTTACGTCATCTGTCTAGTGTTGCCAACTTAACTAATTTCCCGTTTTCTAGGGGATTCAGATTCTTGATATGGGGAAAAAAGTAAACGGTCTACAGATTTTTAACACGCTTTTGAAAATCAGAATTAAGAAAATAAAAATAGTTCCCATTATTCATAAAAAAAAATTAACCTAATTGGAATAGCAGCGGAAACAGAATGTATTTAAACCAGCTATATTTATAGATCTGAATTAAAAAAAAAACAGAACTATCTCAATTCCTTACATCAGCATGATCTGTCTTGAATATCACTAAGTTTGTAAGTAAATTAGTCATAGCTCATAAGTTGTGAAGAGTCGAAACATTAGTCCTCTAACTCTGGTTTTTACTTCTCTGTATTCATTGGAACAATCTGAAGAATTAACAATCTTGAAGTTATTTAAAAGTCTGTCATGCAGTAGTATAGGTATTATTTTGTCTTGTTAAATCAATACAATAACCATACTCTGTAAATTATGTCATTAATTTAGATTCTCTCAGCTCAGTGCAGAAAAATCGATTAGCTGGGCCATTTCTGTTCTGGGACCTAATTATGCCCACCGAATCCTAAACGATTCCAATCGCTTTACTGTTAATGTTAAATTCGCCTTAATGTTAAATTATTGTGGAATGGGCATTGTTCAGGGAGGCATCGACTGTCGTAAAGTGAAAACCATTTCGAGGAATAGGGATACTGATTACTATTAGAGGTTTAAATAAGTAAAATAAAGACGGATTACTAATATTTATCGCAAAAAATGTATAACCTTCATTTGTCTTTCAATTACGTCATCGTTGGCTCTAATGCGTTAGTTCCACTATCTTCAAACATAAAAAAATAATACATTCGTTCGTTCAACAACTGTCAAAAGTGTCAAATTCTTAGATACAGTGAAGACAACCTCAATTCTCAACAAATATTCAAGTAATTTGAATAAGTATTACGAAGGAGACGCTAGCTTGGTATTTACATGAAAAGATGTATTTAATACAATTCTTGGTTATTGGCAATATGATTAGAAAAGAAAATATCGGTAAGTAGTTGACACTGATTGACATTTGTTTGTCATTGTCAAACGTCAACGTATTTTTATTTTTTAAAAACATGAAAAATGGCAAAAGAACGTGCATCATTATGCCAGTGGTGACGTCATACTTACTAAGCTATTAGAAATTTTAAGTAATTAATAAAAAAATAGTGGCATCGAAAATTAAGAAAATATTCAAATTAGTTTATTATATTAGGCTATATTTTCGATTTATAGAATAAAAAAACACGGGTGAACAATGCCCATTTAGGGGCGTAATATAGGGGCAGAAAATCTGTAACGGATTTGATTATCGGAAAAAGTAAAGATTTTTACAACTCAAAGTTATTGTTGGCAACACTGCATCTGTCAGCCATTCAGCGGGCGGCCATTTTCTATTTTCACCAGCACAAAACGTTGTGCTTTTCTGTTGGAGAATCATTAAAAATAATCAAAGCGTTGGATTTCAGTAGCGGTCAATTTAATTTATATATTCTAATATTTGTCCTGTGGTTTGGAGGGAAGAGTAAGTTCAAAACTTCGAAAATGACCGAAGAAACAAATACAGTCAGATTGACTTACAAAAATTACGAATTCGAAGTGACTGTAGATTTGGAAACATACAATAGAATAAACAATGGTAAGCAAAGCATGGCTTAGTAATTTTAATGACTCGCGATGCATTTACCTAATAAACAATCGTGATTAGACAACTAGACCTATAAAAGCTAATTATTTAAATTTTCAGACGAAACCTTTAAAGAAGAATTTGCACGGCAAACCTACGATTCCCTCGAAAGTGACGGCCACTTTCTAGGCGATACTGACGACAGAATTGACACAAAACCACCAATGAACACTTTTAAGTGGACTAAACCAGCCATAGACCAACTGATCAACATTCGCTTCAGTAGAAACAATGAATTCAGCCACCCGAAGAAGAGAAAATCCGAACTCTGGTACTCAGTAGCCAGAACACTCAGCCAGAACTTTCCTGGTATAACAGGCGAAATGTGCGATGCTAAATACAGAAACCTTTTGCACACATACAAAATGAACAAGCAGAAACAAACAAAATTTGGCTTGGACACTTTAAAATGGGAGTATTTTGAGATATTTGATAACATGGTAGGGTCAAAAATATCATCTCAACGTGAAGCTACTTTTTTTGATAGTCTATTTGATGAAGACGAACCTTACAGCAAAGAAGACTTGTTATTACTTGATATGTCGGTAGCAGAAAGCCCAGACTTGACTGCTAGTCCATCAAGGAAAATAAGTAATAAAGAAATGAGAATTAGCCAATACTTAAGGTTGAAAGCTGAAAATGATGTGCGTAACATGAAACTGAAGGCAAGGATTTGGAAAGAAAAAAAGCAACTCAAGGAAAGAGAGATTGCAGCTATCATACAACTGGCTAAAGCATTGAAAAATAAGAAAAACTGAATACTTTAGACAGCTTAATTTAGTACAAAGTAATAAATTTTATATGTGATGCTGCAGTAAGGTCTAGGCCGCATTTCATAAAACTACAATTCATAATTTATTATGATGATTTGATGCAAATTGTGTAGCTGTATTCCTACATGTTAATCTGTGGGTTATTCGACCTTTACAATGTACATTGAATTGAATTGTCATAGTAAACCACAAATTGTAGTTCTATGAAATAGGGCCCTGGTCAGTGGCGTAGCTATACCATCAGAGGCCTATGGCAAATTTATTGGATGGGGCCCTCCCAGTAAAAATAAAAAATATATATTATATATGGTCTTTACTTGTAGTATATATGGCCCAATTGATTTGAAGTACCTACTCATATAAACAATATAATTGTTACAATTTGTTAAAAATGTTAAGTTACTTCTGAGCTCGCGGCTTCATAGTTTAGGGGCCTGTGGCATTTTGCCAGCCCTGCCACCCTATAGGTACGCCACTGGCCCTGTTAGACCTTATGGGGATTATCCTAATCATGAACAGTAACAATTATTGTTATATTTAAATGAAGATAAATTAGCACTCCACTCCAGCTTTACCTGCTGGAAGATGGGGTCTAAGATTTTATATACTTGCCTGTTAAAGTTTTAGGACAGTCTGAAAATACTCTTTCAAATGTGTGAAATAGCTGAAATTTTAGAATTTCAGAGTTATACTTAACCTCCTCAGTCCTGATCTGTGGTCCTGATTTTGAAAATAACAATTGAAAACCAATGTTATAATCAAGGTCAGGACTGAAGAGGTTCTATTGATATTGATGACAAGAATAACCCACTTAGGTCCTACCAAACTGCAACACTTTAAATTTGGCTGATTTTGTACTGTAAATATAGCCATTCAAAGACATTATTAATTTGTCACTAGGTATAATTCAGTGTTACAAGCTGTTGTTTTTGGCAAACATTATATACCATATATTATGTTTCATGTCCATAGTGTATCTGGGTAGAATGCATGCTATAGGTAAAGTTAGATGCTGACAGGAAATCAAACTACCACTTTTTTAAATTTTACCTGATTTTTATTTTACTTGGTATTCTAATTAGTTATCCAATGGTAAATGCCCAGTTTGTCAAATAAAAATCATTTTAATAAGATCAAATTTATTCATCAGTTTTCTTACTAAAATAATCCCATAACTGACAGCTATGCAGGACTGGAGAAAATCTAGCAGAAAGACTTTAGCTATTTTTAAATTTGGCACGTTTGTGGAAATGCTAACTAGTCTTTGGTGGTGGTGACCCCAGGTTCTGGGCCTTGATTCTGTTGGTGCACTATAGTTTGGTGCTACCCCATGGTTGTCCAAGCTTCCCGGTCTTGTACCGCCCGCATCCAGCGACTCCCCGCCACCGTAACCAGGTCGTCAGACCATCTGTTGGGTAGTAAGCCCACGCTGCGTCGTCCGGTCCGCGGTCGCCAGGTCAGAACTTTTTCGCCCCAACGGTCACCAGTTCCCCAGCTATGTACCCCAACCACTGCCATTTCAACTAAGCAATTCTTCGAACTATATTAGTACCTAACTCTAGTAGAGTTAGCTGTGCTATGGTAAGCAGGCCAGGACATCACAGACCTGGAAATACACCCGGACTGAGGCCATGTGCTGTGTACAAATGTATGGTGGCCCCCAGTGGGAAACGAACCTCCGGCATGGTAATCAGATGTGATGCCGCTAGACCAACAAGGCATAAAGTGAGTGAATTTACATACATAAACTCACGCCTGTATCCCAGAGGGGTAGGCAGAGACCAGGGACTGCCACTTGGCACGATCCTGACAGATCACTTTCGCTTCCTCAACATTAATTTGTTGTTGCATGCACACACTCTGTTGTTGGGTACTTTTTATGTGAATTTAGACTAGAGTTAATAATTTGTAGCACTTACAAAGTTTTAGTGTGAAGATTTTGGCTTTGCAAGTTAACGAGTAATAGGCGACCAACTTATAAAAGGAAAACTTCCATCCGAAAATCCATTGAAAATTACTTGGGTGAAGGTGTTAGATATCAGTAAAGCAGATAAAAAAAAACCTCTTTCTATGGAACCCTACACTGCGCGTGGCCCGACAAGCACTTGGCCGGTTTTTTTCATTAGTGATGCTGGTTAGTCCCTTTTTATGGAAATATTCTGTTTAGTTGAAAACGCAAGGTGTACTTCTAAGACCAGGGCAGTTATGCCATTACCAGTTCAATTTCAGTTGCACTCAAAAATTTTTCAGTTTCATATAACTATCTCTGAATCTAGATCTGATACTGCAAGATTAGTTGCTTGCTCCATTACTTTTATTCTCAGAGCACGGGCAGATGCCGTTTCCTCTATGAAATTATGAACTGGTTCTAATTCGCACAAATTATGGTATGGCAACTCAATTTGATTACATTCCACACCATCTCTTATTGACAAGTTGTGCAAAATACATGCCGCTGTCACAATATGTTTGCAATTATCCACTTTCACAATGTTTAAGTATTGCAAACGACAAAACAGTTTTTTCAGTCTGCCAAAAGCTTGGTTTATAGTACAGTTTAGGGTATGCAAACTAATGTTGAAGTTTCTCTCTTCAGGACCCATAACACAGTCATTTTCTCTGAATGGTACTAAAAGAAATTCATCCAAAGGATAGAACTCATCACCAACAAGATATGACCCTTCCGGGATAAAGCTCTGGTCTTTTTTTAACCTAGAATACACAGCAGAATTTAGCCACACTTGAGTGTAGTTTGCCGAGCCTGGCCATCCCACGTTGATGTTCATGAATGTGTGATTGGAACTGCAGATAGCTTGTAGGATCATTGAGTTATTCCCTTTTCTATCATAGTATGTTAAATCAGTCTGTGAGGGAGGTATGAGGATATGTGTCACACCGAGGCAACCAAATACATTCAGGATTCCTCTGTTGTTTGGTGAATTGTTGAAGTCCTCAACAACTTTTAGAGCATCTTCACCTGATGGCCAACGTATGTATCTTTTTGAAAGATTAAAAAGCTTCAGGCATGTACTGTGAAATATTTTCACACATTGTCCAATGGACATATTGAATCGATCTGAAACGACTCTGTAGGGTTCTTGATTTACCAATATCCATATTGTGATAAGTAGACTTTCTTTCATTGGTATAGGTGGGCGTCCAGCTGATACAACATGGCTTGAGATGCTGCGCCACAGCTCCTGGAACATGGGAAAAAAACTATTTATCTCTTCCACTTGTGACTATAATAAAGCTATTCTCCCACTCCACCATTATCAAATTCTGGTATTTGAGGAGTTAATTAAGCTAAGGCCATCATTCCTATTTCTGTTTCAGTTGTCGAAAAACCGATAGATTTGTGTAATATTTCATATAAAACACAAACAGAAGGCCCTGGATTAGGTTATGTTGAAATTATCTCACCTCGAACGAAGAACGATTGATGCTAAAGTGAAGTTTAAAATCTTGTGCCGTGATGAACGACGAGTCGATGATATCACGAAAGTTATCGTTCCTGATATCGTACTTGGAACGTTTCACTGGTGGCTCCTCATCATTTTCTTTACCGTCTAAACAGTTGAGAATGGTCAGAATATCTTCGTCGTCCGAGTTGCTGGACTCGCTAGAGCTCTCTAGCATCGACTTCACTATTTGTATCATTCTCTTCTGTTGTTCTTTATTGCACAGAATTACAAATCAATCAGCCTGTATTCCGAACATAGGAAATCAAAGAAACAAACAAGAATGATTTCATTCACAATCCCAGCAAATCAAAACAAACTAACATTTGAAAACAAGCAAGACTGATAACCACAGAGTAGGTATTTACCACAGAACAATTTTTTTTGTTCTGTGGTATTTACAATAGCTCAATCGCTCTGGCTCCAGTGTTGCCAGCTGGTACTTGCCATTTAGTACGGCATTTTGCTTGAAAAGGTACGGACTGGAGCAAAAAGGTACATTTTCATAATTTTACAGGATTGTACATTTTAAAACTTTCGTGGTTGTAACGACATAATTGTAAAAAAAAACGGGACTCACCAATATAGTTATAATTAAGTAGTTTAAAAGTAAATTAACAACTTTAATATTACCTACTAAATGATTCATCTTCGGGGGTTACGCAGATTGAATTGTAAATCAGCTAAGGGCTTGATTGTAAATACTTCTATCGTCAGTAATTGGACGAAAGTTTTCCCCATTTGTAACCTGAAAGAGCACTAGGTATAAAGAAAGAGACTGACTGAAAGAGTACTATAATGTTTTTTTTATATAGGTAGGTACTAATTTATTTTTCGTTGTGCATTCGTGCAAGTGCAAAGTGGTTGGTTCAAAGGTCTTTCGTTTCCAATCTCTCTAATATAGTCGATGTTCGTTTCGTTTGCGTTAGCGAGCTACGTTCGGAAACAAAATATTTTGTGGGCCTATTCCACAATATGGCAGCATGTACCAAAAGGTACGGTGTGTGACGTCGTACAAAAAAGGTACGGCCAAAAGTCGAATAGTACGGTTTTCGTACCAAAAAGTACGATCTGGCAACGCTGTCTGGCTCTGGCAAATGGCCAGTTTCTGAATTGAGAATTTCGCTAAGTAAATAGTTAACTGTAGTGCTGTCTCTTCGAATTTCTCATAAATGAGCGTGACAGAACGTTACGTAAGTATTTACTTAGCGAAATTCTCAATTCAGAAACTGGCCAAAAGAGTAGTACCTACTAGTAGGACGCGTTCAAAAATTAATGTTTTGTTTCAACCACAGATTAAGTTAAGAGGAAAAGTTAGTTACGCATCCTTGTGTCATGGTAGGTCATATCATAGTTATTTGGCACGTGTTTGGCACACACAATTTAGCGATGGGCCGAGTCACAATTTTTTCAACTCGAGTTGCTCGAGTTTAACTAAGGGCTGACTCGAGCAGCAACTCGAGTCAGCGTTGTCTCAGCGCGCACCGCCGCCCATAGATTACTACCGCCGCCGTCAAGTTGCGCGAGTCGGTCGGACCGGAAACACCAACTCGGTGGCGGTGGCGGTTAGGTTGAGGGACGCCAGGGGACTAAAGTCTGTATCACGTGTTAGTACGTGAGTACTAACTAAGAGCGTAGTAACACGTGAAGTACCTACTTTATGGTACAGATTCGACCTATATTGGATTAATCTTAGTAAATGGCCTGAGTTTACTATTAAAATAGCTGCGGCGGAGCGGGAAGTGCAGCCCCTACGTTTTTGCGTAACAATTAGTACAAGCACCTATGGCCACCTCCGTAGCTTCGGCTAGTTGGTCGCCGAAATCAGCCTCAGCCGCTAGGGCTCGCACGGGTGCCTGTGCTTTGTCGCTGCCTGTACGTAATACAGAGAAGTTTGTAAAGAGGCCCGAAATTTCGCTAATGCCTGCACTTGCCCATTAGCTCAGTTGGGAAAGCGCTGGCATGGTTAGCCAGAGGTCGCGGGTTCAAGTCCCGGCATGGGTGGATTTTTTAGCCTCTAAATAGGTTTTTAAAATGGTCCTCAGCACGGAAACCTAACTGCAAAGTGGGTTACTCGGAGCTGAAGTGATGTAAATTGCTTCGGTCTGATGTCGCTGCCTGTACGTAATACAGAGAAGTTTGTAGTACCCCTAGAAATTTAGGCGGCCATGCCCATTTAGGTACGTAAATTTAGTAAACAGTTGTACCTACTAGTACTGCAATGGCGCTACCATCGGTTATAAGCGCTACTGGTAAGGAAGATAAACATCTATAAAGACACTCAGATTTACTCACGATGTTTTCCTTCAAAGTCATTGGCACATTGCGTGATTCTACTCAGAACCACACGCACTATCAGCAGTTAAAGTAAAACAAATAGAAATTATCTCACCGAACTTTGCTTGCCAAACACAGGAAAATGTTACGAAAAGTCTTTTTATTACTTAATTCATAATCTGATAAGCAGGTATATTTCATATCATTCAGCGTTTCTCTGGGTGTAAACTATTTTTTTTAAATAGATTATTTTATTAACATGAAAATCGAGAAGATGATAGATACCTACCTTCTTAAAATGATATAGTATACCGGAACAGGCTGTTTTTCTTGAATTATTTTCGCTTGCACGTCGCTTAGTACTGTTTTTACCACACTGAGGTTTTTACAGTGTAGGTATGTGTGAGTAAATGACTACTTTAGTAAGGACTAATAATAATTTACTATCTACGCACGCATCATACTTCGTCAATGACTCACACAAGTCACACATACACAGTAAGTACAGTAAGCGATGTGTCAACAATCTGTGACTATGTTCATGTTACCGCCAAAAAGATCTGCGCGGACTATACCTCCTTAGTTGCCATGTTTCGGAGTAAAACATCGTTCCATTTTTTAATCGTTAAAAATAACACTTTCATACAACTTTTGCCGGCCGCTGCTCGCATGTACCTATTGGGCAAGTAAGTACAGCAATTTCGATTTATTTCGAAGGTTGTCAAATTAATGCTCACCAGGCATGTTTGAGAAAAAGTAATAATTTAAATAATTTCAAGTAAAATTATTAAAAAGTGAGACCCATTTAAAAGTAAGTCAAAAGAACTAATAATATTCATAAGCAAGCAAAATGTGTATGAATATGTGTGTGAGAGAGAGAGTAGGTATCTGAATTATATGTGTGTACATTCGTGTACTCTTCATAAATTACTCAATGAGGGCGGGCTCACAGTAAACTTACTCATAATAAAGTATTTAGTGATTATTATTTTATTTTTCGATGCATGCCTAGCAGGTACATATTTTTGTCATCTAAGTTTAGAATAAGTGGCATGTTTCTGTAATATCATATACAAATGTGCATATATCGTTGAGGTTTGTTTAGCTGCATACAGCTAAGGAAAAGCTGAATAAAATAAAAGTAGTAGGTATAGGTTATTTATTTTTTGGCAAATAAGACTATGGGTATCATATTCTCTAAGAACATACTTTAATCGATTTTTTTAAATCTGTAGAGTACTTAAGTAAGTCTCAATTACAAGTGTTTAACTGAGACAATATACAAAAAGTTCATAAAGTATGTTGAAAGTCAAGCTAAGTCAACGGATCTGTAGTGGGTGGCACACACAAAGAAACTCTGATCATTTTCACTTAAAATCATTCACCCTGCTTTCCCTAATTCTAAATCGGATCAAAATCCTATCACTTGTAATACATAGCTTCGGAAGAATTACTCGAGAAGAAAACGGGTGACTCCGGATATGGCGGGACCGGTGTTTGAGCCACATGATTTGATGACTTGTCGACGTTTTTCAGCACCCTTTGGAGTAGAGTCTGTTGTTCTAGCAACAGCGTATTCAGGTGTCTCATTTCTTGGTCTATCTTCTTCAAATTGAACGTCGTTTGGTCGACCTTCTCTTGCATCCCTCTGATCTCTATGTTAAAGTTCCGGCCCTCCGTAGGCGTGTCGTTTTTGATCTTAGAATACTTGTTCTTGTGAAGGATTTCCCTGACAGACCTCCCTGACTTTACTTTGTTTATTTGGGCGAGTTCGTATGCAGCCATCATGATGTCCGTTGGGAGTCTGTTTTCCCTTGGATTTAGTGGTTTCACGCTAAGAATGACTTTACCTGCTTCTGGCGATACCAAAGCGGTCCTATAAACGAATTTGTGTAGGCACTTAGGTAGCCACGTACTGAACATTCCCATTTCCACAAACAGAATGAGCTTAGTTTGACGAACCAACTTTGAGAGTCCAGCCGTCTTCCTCAAGCCCTGAATATCGTGAACTGCTATACCAACCAGTAGATTCATCAAGATAATAGTGACAAACATAAGGAACAGAATAAATATAAACTGAGCTGATAATTCAAACATCAACGGCGGATCTCTTTGCACCGGATCGTTTATCAAAATACTCAGGTTCAACTCTCCGACCATCATAGAAAGAGTAGTGATGAAGCCCATGAGAGGGTTAGAAAACATTTCCTCGTTAGGGAAGACCACGCAGAAGCAAATCGTGAAGCCAAGTAGAAGGCAAATGTAAGCTAAGATGAGCTTTAAAAATTCTGAGAGCACTTTTTGATACATGGCTACGTAGTCACCAAACATTGGGAGCTGGCCCATCATCAACATCAGGTTGGTCCAAGCCCCTAGCACCGCGTAGCCTCCCACGTGATTCTGCCACCCATACTCATTCTTAATACTGTATAGAGAAAACACAGAAAGCAACACGAACCATTCCAATAAGTTCTCAACTGTCGTAAAATATTGCCTCATGGTCGAGTACCCAGTTATGCCCGTTAGTTTTCTGGCAATTTCCAATACAGTGATGGCTATCAATATCCAGCGTTCCCATTCTATAGGGTTGTCTTCCAAAAGATTACCCAAAAGTGACTCGTCCTGACACAATTCGTTTAATATGCCGTACTTTTTTGAGAACGGGCCGTCGCAAGCCCTTGCAACAGTCGATAAAACGTAAGTTGACAGAAAGGTGACAAATAGAAAGAAGAAGATTAGTCTACCCAAGTAAAACTTCCGTATTTTCCTCCACTTCATGAATAGGAAAGCCGAGCATAGCGGATGTAACAGTATGTCTTTCTGGCCTTCATCGACTAAGCTGTTCAGGTACGTTATCTCTCGAGGATATGAGAACTTTAGTAGTCTTCCAAAGTCGAATTCTATCTGGACTTCCTCGTTGCCTTCTGCCGGCCTACTTATTGATATACCACAATCTAAGTTATATCTCAAAATGGCTAATGATTTCGGAGTCTTTCTGGCTATAACACTAAGCGCGGTCTGTCCTCTTTTAGACTTTGAAGTTACATCAGCACCAAGAAAGATCATTGTCTCAACACAATGAGTTAATCCATCCATGGCAGCTATGTGTATAGGTGAATATCCAAACTCGTCTTTTTTATTTATTTGCGCTCCCCAGCTTACCAGCATGTCTATGATGTCACAAGCCCTTTCCGAGCCACACACAGCAGCATGTAATGGTGTTCTTTTGTCGAAGTCTTCAGCGTTAGGGTCTGCATTGCCATCTCTGAGCAAGACTTCTACGCATTCTATACTTGGAACCATTGCACTCAAATGCAGGGCTGTAAAACCCCTGTAATTTTTTGTGTTTGCTTTTGCTCCTTCAACTAATAATAACTCTACACATTCAGCATATCCTCTAGCTGCTGCTAGATGTAAAGCGCTGCATTCTTTCTCCCTTTGTTTCGTCATTCCATTAACGCTGATCTTTGTCTCTTTTAGTAGGAAGGAAAGGCATCTCAACGCACCTAACTCTGCGGCCAAATGTAAGGCGTTTAATCCTCCTGAGGTGACATAAGATGGGTCGACTCCCCTCTCGATGAATAGTTCCATACATTCCACAGCATCAGCTCTGACAGCGCAATGTACTAAGTTATCTTCACATCCAGCTCTTTGCACTACTGCATGTAGCGATGCTCCGTGGGCGATTAGCACCTCGGCGACTTCCAGAGAGTTTCCAAAAGCAGAGCAATGCAGTGGAGCGAAGTATTTAGGTGCAAAGTCCACGTCAGCTCCTCGGGAAATTAAATAGACTGCAGCTCTTGTTGCACCACTGAAAGCGGCCAAATGTAGCGCCGTCAATCCGGCTGGCTCGCAATAATTAATATCAACACCCGAGTCCAAAATAGTTGGAATTAATTCGTCTCTCGTTAAAAACGCAACCCAAAGCAATGTCAGATTGACAACTGCTTCAGGCGCCGAGTTCATATGTTCCGCGATATTGTCATTGGTTATCAATCCACATTCTAAGTCGTCGAAGAATCTTCCTGCTCCTAAGGTTAAAGCTCGTTCACACAGACCTCTTCTTATCATATCCTCGGTCAATCTGGCATCGGGGTCTGGTGCCAGGACATTAAAGTTCTGGTACAAATTTGGCCGTTCATCAGCTGGGGGCGACGGTCCCACAAATAGATACTCCTTAGTCTTCGGACCTCCTGGATCTGTGGCGGATTCAAGCAGGTCAATGTTCTGTACGCGAAAATTGTTTAAAGGAAATTCTTCATGTTCCTTAGTCGAGTTGGACCTGAAGCTGCCGGTGAACCGCGAGCGAGTCGGCGACTGAGTCGCAGTGGGTGATGCCCACCCCATTTCTCTGTAGCCGAAGTTGTCCATATAAGAATTCAATCAAATCAATGCCTTTTCCTCTACAGGAGATAGTTCATGAAAGTAGCACTATTTCCACAGCGTTGTGTAGTCGTGAAATCTGTTTGTTATCCAAAAACAGCTCCAAAACTTTTATCATGTGGTCTTATATCAGTTGCTTCGTGCGTAAGCGATTTTGCAAAGCACTGTTACGCCGCAATGGTGCCGACACCTTACACTCGACGTTTTAAACTTCAGGACATAGTCAACTGAACAAGTCCAATAGCAATCGCAATTTCTCACACTTGGGCGTGCGAAGTGACATCACAGAAGCCACCGTTATGCTAGCACGGTTCGAGTAATACTGAAAGGAGAGATAGCTCTTATCTCGTTTGTTCTGGCTGATGTTTGAGCTGAGCTCAAGATACTTGTCTGTCTTCGCAGTGATTTATGGTGATATTTTTGTTGTTTGTGAGTGAGTACGCGTAATAGTTTGTACTTGGCATGTCTTTGTTAAATGTTTATGAACTGCGGGTTAGGTTTGTTTCAAATAGGTCTTTATTTGTAGCTATTTTATTTAGGTACTAGGAAATAAATAGACTCGATGCAATACAATTTATTACGTGACAAATTTACATTGCTTTTATAAACCTGCACCATAGTTTTCCATGTCCTTGTTTGCAAAATATGTACCCACCATTCTTGTCGTGTGCGCATTGAAATGCAGGTAAATCTAGAGATCAGTGACTGTGTGTTTTATTTTGTAACAACATCACATTCTTCCCAATTTCTGAGAAACTGAAATCACATGCTGATTTATTATACCTGCAGTAGTAAAATTATCTCACAGTTATGCAACTGTCAGTATGCACTGACACTTTCAATTAACGATTGTGCGAGTTCGAGTCAGACTCGCCCTACCGGACACCGAGGGTTCCGTACAAATTTGTAGTTACTTACATATTATAAATAGTTCAGGAATCGAGTCTCGCAATTTTTCCGAGCTTCCGAACAAATTTTTTTATGATTGAATTACAAATGTATAGTTTTCAGATTTTTCGCTGTATTTGTAGTAAGTAGGTATAAGACGATATATTACTTGCCAAATCTCATAGTTCTAGGTCAACGGTCAACCTGTTAAGTATAAATTTTGATTCCCTTGAGTAGGTTTTTGCGGCATAAACGGCCGTATCTAATAAAAATAAATAATTAAATTATTATTACATAAATATTTAAGGGGGGCTACAATACAACAAACTTTCGATCTTTGTGTCTAATGTTGTAAGTAGATATAAATAATGGGACGAAACCCTTCGTGCGCGAGTCCGGCTCGCTTTTGGCCGGTTTTTTCACGTTAGCTTAGGAAACATATTTTTTTCACAGCTTCAAGGGACTGTAGACCTGAGTATAGTTTTAATATCAACTCGATACTTCCACGCGTTCCCGAGATAAAGGGTCTTAACAGACAGACAGACGGACGGACAACAAAGTGTGCCTATAAGGATTCCGTTTTTCCTTTTGAGGTACGGAACCCTAAAAATGGTGCAAGTAAAACGAAGCAAAATTGTACACCAATGAGACAAAAGCATAGACAAGTCAACATAGAGTACAAGAGTACAACAATTTGTAGGTGTGGTAAATGCAAAGGCCAGCTCCTTTGCATTTACCACGCCTATACAGGCAGAAATTAAAAAATAATATAGTAGTATTTACAAGAACATGATTCCTTAACAAAATCTCCTCAAATGCAATTTAAACTTGTCTTTCCTGTAACGCATGACTATTTAAACTGCAACTTAGGAGTGTTTTAAAGGAATCGTGTTTTTATGGTTCCGTACCCAAAGCGTAAGGGACCCTATTAAGACTCCGCTTAAGACTAATAAGACTCCGCTGTCCGTCCGTCCGTCCGTCTGTCACCAGGCCGTATCTCATGAATCGTGATAGTTAGACCGTTGAAATTTTCACAGATGATGTATTTCTGTTGCTGCTATAACAACTAATACTAGAAACAGAATAAAATAAATATTTAAGGGTTACTCCCATACAAAAATTGTGATTTTCTTGCCGTTTTTTGCTCGATATTAATAACGACAACAGGTAGACGCTTGAAAAATTCAAATGTTGTATAGATAATGGTACGGAACCCTTCTTACGCGAGTCCGACTCGCACTTGGTCGGATTTTATAAATACCACCGTTAATCTGCATCTATGGTGCTTGAGCTCGTATCATAGACTTGAGCTCATATGAATGGCCAGTCTTTTGGAAGATAGGTGTATCCACGCCCGATGGCGATTTAACAATTTATTTATTCAATTGAAATAAATGACCGCTTATTAGTATTATTTAACATAACATAACATAACATAAACTCACGCCTATATCCCAGAGGGGTAGGCAGAGACCAGGGCCTGCCACTTGCTACGATCCTGACATATCGCTTTCGCTTCCTCAACATTCATTAGTCGTTGCATGCACGCACGCTGGTTTCGGGTACTTTTTACTCTTACGCTGCAATTTTTTAAAACAGCCTCGATTGTGTCCCACTGCTGGGCAAAGGCCTCCCCTTCAGTTTCCACTCCTTCGTGTTCCTGGCCTGCCAACCCGGTAGAAAGGCCGTAAGGTCGCCCCGCTACCTCCGCTTGGGTCGGCCACGTTTGCGATATCAATTTTTATGTAGGTAAATAAGATAAATAAATTAAATTGTGCTGGTAGGCGCTGCTTCAGGCAGTGAGACGTCGGCTGCAGGTGACAGATCGTCGACCTCGTTACAAAGGCGTTTTGTTTGCGTACGCGTCCTCATGACAATATTTAAACGTCCGTCCCAAGAATAGATATACCTACTCGTCATTGTAGTCTACAAGTAGGATTTTCGTAAACAGGGTGATTCAGAAAGACCCGGTGACAGAGCTATCGCTAATGACGACTTTTCTTGCTCGTTTCTGACTGAGTGAAAATCAGCGCTGAAGGCTTGACCCTCAGCATACTGCTGAGACAGTTGCCATTTATAGCAGCAGTGACACGCCGTGACCTTTCGTTTTCCTTTCTTTTTTATAACATTTCTGTTGAAATATTTTCTTTGTTTTTTTTTTATCTTTTGTTATTGTAGCGTGTGCACTGTTTTTATAATAATAGTTATTTGTTATGCAAGGCTGCAAAGTTAATTTTTGGCGCGAGTACCTTGTATTGAAACCTGAGCAAGCGAAGGATTCTAGGATTGAGCCACGAGCGAAGCGAGTGGTTCAAATATAGAATCCTGAGCGTAGCGAGGGTTTCAAAGGTACGAGACGCTAAATAACTTTGCTGCCGAGCGCAACACACAACTTTTCACCTCACTAAAGCGAGGAAAATGTTAGGTGCAAGAAAAACTGTTTTAATAAATATTAAATTACTGTTAATTTATATCTTCGTCGCTGCTAGCTTCGCTCATATTTTATGATTTCTTTCGATTTTATCAAAAAACAAACCAAAATAATGGAAGTAAAGTGAATTCAATAAAGAGAAGAAAATTTTAAAGTTTTTTTTTTAAATAAAATTTTCTTGCCGGCCAGTGCGATTCTTTAAATGAAGCTGGCGCATGACATGAAATAAGTATTTGCATTTCAATCATCAATGGACTGGCTGCAGAGAATATAAACTACCTATTACGAAACCAATGAGGTTCTATATATATGTAATTTATTGTACGAAACCTTTATTGAATAAAAATATTCGAATTTTAAAAACACTCCACGCTAGCGGATAAAGTGCGATTTTCCACGCAGATTTCGAATGATAAACAGAGCTTTTACGAGCTAGTGAGGTGAAAATGTTTTTTCTTCTTCTTCTTCTTTTTTCTAAGCGCGTTTTCTGTCATTTTTAAGTCGTCGTGGGCGATTAGTCTACAAATCAATACAAAACTCCGAAATATAAAAAAAACCGGCATTTGGCCAAATGCGAGTCGGACTCGCGCACAAAGGGTTCCGTACCATTATATTATCTATACAACATTTGAATATTTCAAGCGTCTACCTGTTGTCGTTATTAATATCGAGCAAAAAACGGCAAGAAAATCACAATTTTTGTATGGGAGTAACCCTTAAATATTTATTTTATTCTGTTTTTAGTTTCTGTTTATTTGTTGTTATAGCGACAACCACAGAACACAAAAGGCCACAACAGAAATACATCATCTGTGAAAATTTCAACAGGCTCACTATTACGGTTCATGAGATACAGCCTGGTGACATACGGAGAGACGGACGGACACCCGAGTCTTAGTAATAGGGTCCCGTTTGGCACACTTCGGGTACGGAACCCTAAAAATACCAACTGTATCATACATTCACTACAGCGAAATTCAAAATGTTGTAGTGGCAATCCCTGGTCTCTGCCTACCCCTCTGGGATACAGGCGTGAGTTTATGTATGTATGTTAAACCAGGCGTGAGTTTATGCTGATTTTTTTTCGTAACTCTGAGTTTCTTTCACAATAGAGTTGTATGTATGACCTTTCTGAAACACCTAATCAGTGTACCAATATCAAAAGAAAATGTCCTATTTGTAAACAAGTTTTATATGATTCGACTCTACGAAAATTCTTCCATATATATCCACCGAAGTTGAAACTTCGTGCTTACTAAACCTATTACTGTACTTGTTATTCGATAACCTCCATCTGAGGATTATGATGAGAATCTACAGCGGCACTACCCGCCTGCGGCGAAGCCGAAAAGGAGGGTAATGTGTTTGGCTCGTATGTAAGTATGTCCGATTATATGTTCCCTCATAACTCCTTAACCAACAGACATATTTTGACAAATAATATCTCAATCGATTCGTCGTGTTTGCGCGAGTCTCATAGGCTATATGAATTAAGCAAAAGGTCAACAAAAAAAATCAATCACTAAAAAGACAAACACATCACCCTCCTTTTGGGCTCCGCCGCAGTCGGGTAAAAATAAAAATAACCAACAACCCGACTGCTGAGCATTAACTACTAAGCAGGCTAGACCCAAATTCAGCCATGTACCTCATTGCGAAGTATCTAGGTTACTCCGACTTCTGAGCATTAACTACCAAGCAGGCTGGAGCTTGGTAGTTAATGCTCAGAAGTCGGATTGTTGGTTATTTTTAGGGTAATTTTTAGACGAGACGGATGCGCGCACGAAGTTTTCCGTACCATTATCTATAAAACATTAGACGCAAAGATCGAGAAAAAACGGCAAATAATCACGTTTGTTGTATGGGAGCCCCTCATAAATATTTGTTTTATTCTGCTTTTAGTATGTGTTGTTATAGCGGCAATAGAAATACATCATCTGTGAAAATTTCCACTGCCTACCTGTCACGGTTCGTGAGATACAGCCTGGTGACAGACAGACAGACAGACAGACGGACGGACGAACAGCGGAGTCTTAGTAATTACGCTTTGGGTACGGAACCCTAAAAAGCGAAAAAAAAACAATAAATTTTCAAGTCATAAAACAAAAGTGTTTGTGACAAACGCAATTGCAGTGTTTCAGGAATTTTACATTTCGGACCATGTTTATTTTGCGTAGGTATAGAAATACATTCCTTCCTACCACTGACCGAGCGACAATGTAGGGATATGATATAAGTAAATTGTCGACTTATCCGTTAAGCCGTTATCCAACTGCTTAGTCTATCGAGTTGCCTTCCGAATGGCACCAATAACAATATTTTTGCTAACTTAATTTGCACTAAATAGACTCCATTTGCCGATGGCACGGATTTCGATTATCAACTTTGAATAAACACAACAATTTATTTGCCAATGCTGGACTAGTCCCCTATCGTCACTTTCGCGGTTTGTCACACTTTTTACTACCCTAAAAACCCTCAAAACTGACCACATTTAACAATCTTCTTCTGATTTAAGGTTTCATCATCATCATCAGCCCACCTCTGCCCACTGCTGGGTATAGGCCTTTTCTCCTTCACGCGATTTTTTGCGGTCTCTCGCTAATCGCATCCACGGGCCCCCTGCCGACCTGGCCACATCATCCGACCATCGGGATTTAAGGTTTAAGTAAGGAAAACCGGGGGTGTATAATTAAACTACTGTTAACAGCCGTCAGTTGACTAGAGAGCATACAAAACTTTCAGCGGTTAACAGTAGATTAACAGACTTTTTGTGAACGAGTAACCGGAGGTAACTTGTAAAACTGAATAAGTTATTAATAATTACTAATGGCTCTAGAGTAGTCGTGCCTCTCTAGAGTAGTCGCACACCCGTAAATTAGGGATGCATTTTTTTTCTCGTCTACACGAGTGTGGGATATCGTTTGATTGGTCGTTTTAAACACAAAATATTGTGGGTGTAGGAAGATACTTTTTTCATTAAGGGGTTCCGTTTGGGAAATATGAAGTTTTAAAGCGCAATTTTTCTTATTTTGATTATGTTGTTAGTTCTGTAAACGCGATTCCATGTGCTCTTGCATCGCACAAACTATGCCAGGAATGCAGTTGTTACTAGTGTGACCCATATATTTAAAAGGTTTTTTAAAGAAACAGATCCGTTTTTGTTAACCAAATATAAATTCAACAGACAAATTAATGCTCGGCTCCAGGAGGACGCTCCCGGAGCCGAGCAATTAATTTCAACGCGATCTTAATTTCATGCAAATTCCAATTTTTATGTATTTATCTATTTATATTTTTATTATTTATCTACTCGTTTATTAGGTATTTATATATAAATATTACAAAATATTATCTACTCGTTTATTTATTTATTATTTCGTCATATTATAGTCCATTACAATTACGGTGATGAAATGATGTTAGCAGATTAAGTTTACATTCACAATTCAGTTTTGTTAAAAGTAAGTCTTATGTGAGTCGATTCCGGTTAATCCGGTTTTGTGAATTAGTCTTTATTAAACGTAAACACTCAGTACGTTGTATCTTCCGAGGTAACCTATAAATCGCTATTAAACTTGTCTATTCTAAAAAATAAGTTAATTTGTAAAGCTGTTGGTTGGTTTCCTGAATAAACAAAATTAAAATTAAAACTGATAATTTAGATAACGATATAATTTCTAAAAATCCTAGCATAGATATTTTTTCTGAATCATCGAATATATTTAAGGTTAAAATAAGAAAAGTAAATAAATTTTTTAGTTTGTTTTGGTTAAAAAAACTTTATTTTTGTTTTAAATTCTTTTTACCTAAGCTTCATTGTTTTTAGTTTGTGTTTGTTAGTTGTAAGTACTCTTAATAGTGTTGCTGTAAAAGTGAAATTATGTTTACATTCCTTTGAATGCACAGCAGACTTGTTATATAAAACTTTAATTTTGTACTTTATTTGTACCAAATTAAAGTTAATAAAAATAAAGCTACAATCCGGTATAATCACTGACTGACTGACTGATCATCTATAGATTTCCTCGGAAACGGTAAGAGCTACGGGAAAATGATGTATGAGAAAGTTGTACGATATACAGCCATCCTATGAAGCCGATTTATGAGAAATTTGAATTTGGATGAAATTTGTTCAAAATAGGGGCGAGAATATGGCCGCCCAAAAAATCGACCTCCGCGCAAAAAAGTCGGCAGCCAACTGGGCACATGCTGGAGACGTGCCCTAAACGGCATCAGGTGGTGAAAAAACCCAGGTATATGAGAAAAATCCGACATTTTGGATTTTCAAGATGGCGGCCGAGATATTGACAATTGAAAATGAGAAAATTTTGTATGGAGAATTTGTACTGAAAATCGGTTTTTAGTACAAAATTTTAAACAAAGATGAAATTTTTTTCAAAAAAACCATTTTTCAAGGCCGAAGCGGGGATGATGAACCTTACCGTGGCGAGGCCGAAGGCCGAGCTCCGTTCAGGCCGAGGCCGATGACCGAGACTATACATTTTCCGGCGAACAAGCAACAACGCAAAAGCCAGATGGCGCAAACTGGCGAGGCCGAAGGCCGAGCTTCGCGAAGCGGGCCCCAGGAACCCCGCCGTGGCGAGGCCGAAGGCCGAGCTCCGTTCAGGCCGAGGCTGAAGGCCGAGACTATACATTTTCTGGCGAAACGCAAAAGCCAGATGGCGCAAACTTGCGAGGCCGAAAGCCGAGCTCCACGAAGCGGGCCCTAGGAACATCGCCGCGGCGAGGCCGAAGGCCGAGCTCCGTTCAGGCCGAGGCCGAAGGCCGAGACCATACATGTTCCCACTTATCAAATCCCTACCCCGACACAGATGGCGCAAACTGGCGAGGCCGAAGGCCGAGTTCCGCGAAGCGGGCCCCAGGAACCCCGCCGCGGCGAGGCCGAAGGCCGAGCTCCGTTCAGGCCGAGGCCGAAGGCCGAGACTATACATTTTCCGGCGAAACGCAAAAGCCAGAGAACATAAATGTTCCCACTTTTCAAATCCCTACCCCAAGTGTCTAGCGAGGCCCTAGGCCGAGCGCCGCGGAGAGCGAAGCTCGGAGCGGCTGTGGGTTGGCGCGCGAAGCGCGCAGGGAGTTCACCCCCTAGTTAAAGTTTATAAAATTGAAATAGGGTATTTGACAAAATATCAGATGAGTTAATTTTAAAACGGAATTTTGTATGAAAATACTGGCTTATGACGTCACATTTCAGAGCACCCTTTTTATGTTTAATCTATTTAAAAAATGTAATAACTATTAATTGACTAAAAGAGATACATTTTCCGCGATATTTTGTCATTTTTGTTCTAATCGAGTATATATGAAATAATTTATTGTTTGATCGTGTCAAATACCGAATTATATAAATACTGAAATAAAGATGAAAATCCCTTTTTTCTACGGAACCCTACACCGCGCGTGACCCGACTCGCACTTGGCCGGTTTTTATATCGTTCTTTTGCTACCAGAATGAGTAATTTGTATGAGGAACGATAACATTAGAGGCGAGATTTGTTACTTTCTGACCCCTCTTTCCCCCACATAAGCAAAAAATTACTCCGTAGAACCACATGTGAGCAAAAGTAAGACTTCTTCGGCTCGCCTCGTGCGTGATCCAAATTTCTTACGTAATAAATGAACGAGGCTGAAAGTGCAGCAACGATTTTTTTTTATAATATATGAATTAATGCATGAGTGAAAACTGTGTCCAATGCAAGTGTAAGAAACTGCGACTAAGCCGATGCTTTGAGGCTGCGCAATGTTATGGTAGCGAAAATTACTGCGAATTCGCAACTAAGTACGCACTTTCACGATGGTATAGCTGTAAGTAGTTTGCTTGCTGACATCGAGGTTCTGAGTTTCGTTCAGTCGTTTATGCGTTCCTGAGTAACACACTTCTAAACATCTCCACTCCACAATTAACTAATGGAGAACTTGCGTCGAACTTAGATTGGAAGTAAGTTGTTTTTATAACGTAAGAAGAATACCATAAGAAGAAAAAGAAAATCACAGAAAAAAATAAGAAATAAACATATTTTCTTTTCTGGTTTAAAAATTCGATAAATCAAGTCCAATAAAAAATGAGTTTTTAGAAAACATTTTAGATAGGGTTTCGGACTTCAAAACAGAGTGGCCAACTACAAATCATGAACTTTAAAATAAATGGCTTGCACTTTAATTTTCTGACAATAACTAAACTGTTGGATGCGAATAAAGGCAATTTATTTAATTTTCTAAGACCACTTGCTTCCTATTGCTTTATGTTAATTATTATTGATCTCAAGAATACCAATTTACGTAGTATAAGTTGATTTTTGGATAGTTTAAAGCAGAGTTTCTCAAAGTGGGGTACGCGAACCCCTAGGGGTTCGCCATCCGACGGTAGGGGGTTCACCACAAGATTTACGTAATGGATTTTCACAAAGGGATTTTCGTGCAAATTCTTACAAATCTTCTGAAGTATATTTATAGGATAGACTGATTTTCGTTTTTCAAATCTTCTAATTTATACCAATTTTTATAGTTCATCTACTACTATACTAAAACAAGAGTTGGCAACAGTTACTTACGAATTTGGGGGGGTTAGTGGTTCGCTGTCATTTAGAAACTTCAACAGGGGTACGTGAAGCCATAAGTTTGAGAAACCCTGGTTTAAAGTATAGGCCTTTTTACCCTACCCTAGTATAATAAGGCCTACAGACTGCGTTTTTAAAAAAGTTATATATTGTTTTGGTTTTAAGCTAGAGAAGCTATTTTTTGTTTAAACTCTGTAGTAATTTAGTACACGACTGATTAATAATAAAACTTGTTAATTATGTTGGATATTTTTCAGTATATTACAAATTTCCCTTAGCTAGGCCTTAATACCCTCAGGTACCTTAATCAATGCGTATTTAACATTGTTACATGTGACTTCACCATGAATCCATTAGGATTTTTTTTCTTCCTTTACTCCTACTGACCCTGAAATGAATAGTTGGGGACCGCACCCGGGTGCTCCGTTTCCGAATCTTACATTGCGCTAGATAGCTAACAATACAGGTGAGCCTAACATTTGCAAAGCGGGTGAGTCATCTAATCTTTATTCTACAGCAAAGCCATCCATTTCAAAACTATGAATCATCATAATCATAGCCCCCTGTAGGGTACAGGCCTTCTCTCAGGGAGAGAGTATGGGCTTAATCACCACGCATGCCCACCGCGGATTGGCGATTTCAAGCGCTGAGGTATGTGAATAGCTCAGACACTCAGGTTTCCTCACGATGTTTTCCTTCACCGTTAGCGAGTGGCATTGCTACTATAACTTCACAAATGTACATAACTTAGAAAACAAAGTCACGGGTACATGCCCGCACTGGGAATCGAACCTGGGTCTCTCGCTTCCGAGCCCAATGTTCTACCCACTAGGCTACCACCGCTATGAATAATTATGATGAATATTATTTAAGTTGGCTTATTAATTTATGGCAACAGAAATTAATTAAATAATAAATTATTTTATGTTCGCATGTATTTTCATCGGGGGTTTGTGCTATAGTAAGCTTAACAAATTATTTTACAGTACAAACTAGCATTATTTAGTCACTATCTTTAAAGTGCCTTACAAAGGGTCGCTTCTAAATACATAGGTACAAGCAAAAGTTGCCACTTCTGGCTATGCCGCTGTACTTGCCAGAGTTAGCACCTCAGATCATAGAAAGAATCTTCTTCTTTCTATGATCTGAGGTTAGCACGTAGCACCAAATTGTTCCTGAAGGTCACTCTGGTCCTTTTTTAGGGTTCCGTAGAGGACAAGGAACCCTTACAGTTTCGCCATGTCGGTCCGTCTGTCTGTCTGTCCGTCCGCGGCTTAGCACAGAGACGGTAAGTACTAGAGAGCTAAAATTTGGCTCAGATGTACATATTTATAACCATGAAGGGTTTTGCCATAATCGCCACGCTTGGCAGGCGGTTTGGCGATCGCAGTATGTGGTTGGAATCTCAGGAAGACGCTGCTGCCTGTCTCCTGGTAATTGATTTCCTTAGTCGGTTTCTACGAGATCCACGAATGGAAATGGAGTGACGGTGTCCGGCGCCACACAGACAAGTAACGCTATTCTTAATCCAGCGTCACACGGACAAGCGTTAAAGCTCTCCTGGCTAAACGGTTGATTGTAGAAAAGAAAAGTGAAAAAATTCAGGGTAGTAGCACATTAATGAACTTAAAAGGAAAATTATCTTAACATTACATTATCTTTTAATTAGAAATTAAAATTAAGTAGGCTTTACTAGTTAACAGGCAACCAACTTGTAAAAGTAAAATGTCGTAAAAATCCATTGAAAATGACTTCTGTGAAGTTGTTAGTTCTGTAAAGCAGATAAAAAGCCCTTTTTCTAAGGAACCCTACATTGTACGTGGCTTGACACGCGCTTGGCCGGTTTTCCTCTGTGGTGCAAGTAACGATTTTACATATCATATTTTGCAAAGGATACTTAGGTATAATTGAGAAATTGTAAGTACAAAAAACGTCGAGATCATTCAAGTCTCTGTTATCACAGCTGTTATACATGGTAAAACATGATCAATATAAAAACCCATTCCGAGTATAATTCTCCTTGAATCGAGGAAGCTCAAATATTGTTTTAATGCGTGAGGTGAAAACGGGTAAACGAAGACGAGAGATAAAGTTAACTTTGGAAAGGAGCATCTAAAAATCTAGAATTAACTGAAGAAATTTTGCCCCATTCACATGGAAGTCCTAAACTACGTGTAAACATTTGCTTCAACATTAAAAAAATATAGTTTCTGGTCACTGAGAGGCTAAATATGTCAAAAGATTGAATCGTGATAAAAAGTACCCGAAACCGGCGTGCGTGCATGCAACGCCTCATGAATGTTGATGAAGCGAAAGAGGTCTGTAAGGATCGTGGCAATTAGCAAACCCCGGTGTCTGCCTACCCCTCCGGGATACAGGCGTCATCATCATCATCATCAGCCATTTGACGCCCACTGCAGGGCATAGGCCTCCCTTATGGTATTCCAAACTTCAAGGTGCTGTGCCGCCCGCATCCAGCGACTCCCCGCCACCGTAACCAGATCGTCAGACCATCTGGTGGGGGGGGGGGCCTGCCCGCGCTGCGTGATCCGGTCCGCGGTCGCCGGGTCAGAACTTTTTCGCCCCAACGGCCATCAGTTCTCCGAGCTATGTGCCCCGCCCAGTGCAATTTTGGGAGACAGACGTGACTTAATGTAATGTTAAAATAAAACGCTTATTTACTTTTTTACTCTTCAACTATTTTTTATTCCTTTTTGTACCCAATTACATTACTAGGGCATCTAATTTGCGTGTAATTATCATTGTAAATTTATAAGTTAGGATGTATTGAATAATTATAATCACGGAAAGTTTCATTCCACTCTTTCTTTGAGGTATTGTTTACAAATTATCAAGTAACTGATAAAGAACATCATTTACCTCACCAGACAGTACAAATGCTGTCAGAACCTCAATATCTTTCTTAGCCACATCATTCAATTCTGTAGTTATTATTATCTTCAAGCGTTTTAAAAACATGTTGAGAGATTTAACAAGTTTTTCGTGTGTTGGATTGTCAATCCAATTTTGTAAGCCAATTTTTAAATCACTAAACGTTAATTCAATGCTTTGATCTTTGAAAGATTGGTCTATAATGTCCATTATGATTCTCAGAGCCTTGACTTTGGCGTCCAACAATTTATTTTCCGTGGAGAACACCTTGAACTTGTTGCTTACGAATAAAATCATTACTTGTAAAATGTATTTGGATTTAGAAATGTCCTTTTCCAATGAAAGTATATTCGTGGCAATGTCCTTACCGTGGTAAGGAAGAAATAGTTTTATGAAAAATTCAATTTCTTGAGGTTGATGGAAGAGTGCTTTAAAAATAAGATGGATATTTTCGTCGGGCAAATACATAATGTCGTCCATGAAATCAGCTAAATGATCAGAAAAAGCAGGATACAGTTTGCACACCACTTTTCGATCACACAAATATTTCACTAATCCTGCCTTTTCATCTTCTCCTTCCGATATTATCTTATCCTGCATGTAATACCAGTGTCTCCTCATTGCTTCGTCACCAGCAGAATAGTACTTTTCAAACACATCAAGAATCTTCTGTCTTGTAGTTGTAAGTAGATCTATGTAAATATCTAGCAAATGCAGAGCCAGCGATTTGCTATCCACAGATCTTAAGTAGACTTTAACTACTTTTACCTTTAGATCCTCCATTTTTTCTTCGAATTGTCTATTGATTTTATCTATTTTTATGTTCAATTTTGTATCATTTGGTTTTACTAAATTCGGATTTTTTTTAACATTCGATTTTTCATTCACGTTTTCAAGTTTTCTACTAAGCCATTTGTCATCCCATTCGACGTTTTCTGAGTCATCGATTTTCCAGTGACCTTCTTTTTTATTCCAGTCAGCATGATTTTTCAACTTAGAGTCAACTGTTATGTAATTCACTTTAGTAGAATCGATTTCATAATTTTTCTGAATTTTGTGGTCAACGTTTATACTATCGTCGTTGTTAACATATTTCTGTATTTCAGGTTGTTTATTGGGGTCTTTATTACCTATTTTCTGCATTTTAAGATTTAAAATTGTGTCATCCTCCCAGTTTGAATGTACCTGCATTTTATGTTGTTCATCCAAGTTTATACGTTTTTTATCGTACATGTTAGGTTTATTCTCCATTTTTAGTTTTAAATTAATGTCATAATCCCAATTGAGAAATCCTTGCATCTCAGTTTGTTTATCTGAGCTTATACGTGATTTATCGTCTTTATTAGCAGTGTTCGTATACTCCTGTATGTTCGGTTTTATATCCGAGTTTCCCAGTGGTTTACCATGTAGGTTAGCTATGTTCTGAATTTTAGTATTGAAATAGGTAACATCATCTCTGTTCGGATATTCCTGCATATTCGGTTGGATATCTAAATTTGTTTGTAAGTTACCAGCTTGGTAAGCTGTGTCCTGTATTTTAGAATTAACATCGGTATCATCAGCCCAATTTGGATACGACTGCATTTTAGATTGTTTATCTAATTCCTTATCTTTGATGTTAGCAATTTTCTGAATTTTAGGATTAAAATCGTATGTCTCATCCCAGTCCACATGTCCCCCTGTATAAGGTTGTTCATCTAAGCTTCTCTGTACGTTATACTCTAGATTAGTCGTTTTCTGTATTTTCGGCACTTTAGATTTAATTTTCATTTTTTTTTGTTTTATGTCGTCAATATCGGTATTCATAATATGTTGTTTGTCCCAGTCGGCATAAACATCAGTATTTTTCACGTTCCAATTAGGATTTTCCTCAATTATGGGTTCCTCGTTTGTATTTTCCTGCCTTACATAATAGGAGTTACCAGATGTAGTTGTTCTTAATTCCATATTAATATTTTGGTGGTTTGCGGTACCTTTTTCCCATATATCGGACTTATTATTTATATACAACCTACGATTTATTTCTAGTTCTGGTTCTGTATCAATGAAATTTCCCTGTCTATTAATTTTTGTATTTCGTTTTTCATTTTTAGATAAAATTCTTTTCAAATTTAGAGTCAGTGTACGTAGTTTTAGCTTTCCTATTGCCGTCAATCTCTTCACTAGGTTTTCAACTAATATTAAGGAATTAACATCATTCTTTTCTTTATCAAGTTTGTTTGTTGCATTATTTGTCATTTGATTTATTCTGTTAAAGGCAATGGCTAAATTCACCTGGTTCAACGAAGGTTTGAAAATTGACTTCATGAGATCGCGAAACTGAACCTCTTCTCCTTCAATTGATGCAGCGTCATGGTTAGTGACAGTAGGGGCCAGGATGTGACAATTTGTGTGACACGTATGTAGTACTGAAAAAAATAAGGATCGTTGATGAGATAAAGTTTTTTTATAGGAAAAATCTTTTACTTATTTCAAACAGATACTTATTGGGACAAACAAAACACAAATTTCCCAAAACTATGAATACGTATTCATAAGATTTAAATAAAAAACTTACAAGTAAGTATAACGATGGATGCAAAAATGTACATTATTCAGAAGCGATCCATACAACAATGTGCTTAAAAATTACAGTTTACGATATCGCGTTTTAATAAAATACTTGTTTATAGTGTTAATTAAAATGCCCATTTCTTCTAGAAAAAATTACCTACTGCATAAGTACAGTTTGTAACGGGAGGACTAATCACTTTTAGACATGCTTATGCCTATGTTGTGTAAGTACATTAAGACCTAAATTAAGATATTTTGCCGTGTGATATCAACAATTTTGTGCTTCGTAGGTACATAATAGTTCTCGAATAGTTATAAAAACCTAGTAGGTACCTATAAACTCTTAGATAAATTTCTAGTTATTTGCAATGGGTTTTTATTGGGTAGAAACAGTCGATAACGATAATAATAAAGATGATATTGGAAAATTAACAACATACATACATACATAAACTCACGCCTGTATCCCAGAGGGGTAGGCACAGACCAGGAACTGCCACTTGCCACGATCCTGACAGATCCCTTTCGCTTCCTTAACATTCATTAATCGTTGCGTGCACGCACGGCGGTTTCGGGTACTTTTTATCTTGCCCTTTGCTAATACATCCCCTATTTGGTCGAACAATGAAAATTAACAAGTAGGTACCTATACATTTTATATTATCTCAGTCTATCTTATAACTGAGTCGATCAATAGAGGATCTTCTAGCAAATATTGTTTTATTTTTGTATTCTATAATGTTATGCGTCAGAGATTCTGAAACAGAATACAAGTAGAATAGTGTGGAATAGAACTATAATACTTTATTATCATTACTGTCACTACCATCAGAGTACGAAGCTCAAATTCAATCAACTCCGTGGTTTTTAGGGTTCCGTACCTCAAAAGGAAAAAACGGAACCCTTATGGTTGAAGTAAAAAACGGAACCCGCACCACCTCTCTTGTGGTTGACTGGTAGAAAATGCTTATAGCATTAAGTCCGCCACATTGCCATTTTACTCTTAGCTTATGTGCAATAAGCGTATTAATAATAATACTATACGTTTGTAATTAAATTTAAAAAAATAGTCTGAAGTTCGTGAAAAGCTCAGAAAGTGCGCAGCCATGTCCCGAAAGGGAAAAAACTACGAGACTCGATTCCTGAGCTATTTATAATATGTAAGTATGTCCCTAAAAAAATTACGGAACCCTCGGTGGGCGAGTCCGACTCGTACTTGTCCGGTTTCTTTTACCTGGTCTCTGTTTGTGTCCCACTGCCGGGAAAAGGCCCCCCTCAATTCAGTCCAGATTATCGGTTCTGGACCAGCTCAAACTATTCAGACAGAGATAAATATATCAAATATTAAAACAACTATTTACTTATGATTGATTACGTTTGTCTTTAATCACAACATGTACAAATCGACAGGTTCGCGTTGAAGAAACTCGGAGCCAGATTCAAACAGATCTTTTAAAAGCTCTGGATTTATTAGGCTCGAGCCTCTGAGCGCTCCTTCTATCAACGTCATCACTTCTTCACGAGTCTGTCCTCCCCATTGGCTATCGCACATTATCAAACTGTGCCTCAGGAAGTCGGCCAATACTTTCTTAACATGTACTATGTTATCCCGGGAAGAAGCTTTAAGGGCTGATCTTACATTACTGAACGTTATTCTGGTCAGTTCATGGCCATCTTTCTCAAAAACTTTGTTTATTATCTCCATCAGAATCCGCATTGCTTTGGTTTTACCTTTCAATGTCAGGTCGGTTGATTTCACCAATTTTAATCTGTCCTTTATGTAGTCACGGACTTGGCGAAGTAAATCCTTTGTATTATTAGCTTCGCCTTTTTTCAGATTATCCATCACAGCGGAGAATGAACCTAAATCTTTCTCTCGTATGACAGATTCAAAGAAATCTTGGTGTTCCACGACTAGTTGTTTAAGCAGCAACATGAAGGAAATAAACGTCGATTGTGGCAGTGATATGACATCATCTATCAAAACCGCCAAGAAATCGACGAAGCCTGGATAAGATTTGCATATTGCTCTTTTATAGCAAAGCTCCTGCAGGTATTGGTGTTTCTGTTCCATGTAGTCAAAATTTATGAATTCATTTATCGTTGACCATTTTCTAGACATTTTGCCGATATTGTAAACTGAGTAGTGCTTCAACAGGAGCATTTTCTTCGTGAATAAATTCTCGTTTACTTCTTCGATGAAGTTTAGCAATATCGATTCCCAATCAAAGTTCTCTCTGTAGTGTTCTATAGTGTAGTTGTACTCATACTTTATTGCAGATGTGTACGTCTTCAATATCTCTTCTTGATACTTATAAGACATAGGATAATTATTTTCCGACTGTACTTTCATGATTCTTTGTATCGTTGTGGCCACGTTGTTAAGATGTTTTACCCCTGTGGTTGATATTTGTCTGGCGAAGTCACGGAAGAACTCAGCGTCTGTTTTCTTTTTTTTTTTGTAACGGTCTGAGTAAGTATCAATTAGGCCTTCAAGTATGTCTAGACTAGTTTTGTTGTCGGCCTCGTTTAGTCTCTCGACAAAATCTCTTTCAAAGTTTACATTAGCTGACAAGTCATTATCTTCGAACGCCTCAGTAAAGGTCGATATACAAGTCGGAATGCCTAGAAAAAATATATAGGTATAATTGTTACCATATACACAAAATAGTCAGATACTGGTACGGTGCGGGATTCTGTTGGTAGTACCCGATTACCCAAACAAAAAGAGTGCCACTGTTTCAGGGTTCATGTATGTACTAACTGAGAAGTTAGACACTGTAAGAAATTCCGTGTATGTGGTGTTAACATGACTTAGCGCTTAAAATCACCAAGTCCGGTGGGCCAGCCTGGTGATTATGCCCACATTCTCTATCTGGGAGAAGGCGTATACCCTGTAGTAGAACTGTATCCGTTAAATGACAAACTCTAGCCAGCATGATTCAGAAATTGCGCATTTTAGAAATAATCCTGTATAGGCTGCTTATATTTCCCACTAAACAGAAGTTGATGGAAAAAGCATACCTACCCCAGCGGTGATGATTATCATGATGTGATAATAATAATGATTATGATGACGATAATATTAACAACACAAAAACTTCCACAAAACACAATAACTTATACTTCCCAAACTAGGATACCCTGTACTCACATGCAAGCGTCAGCAAAATAATACCAAATCCAATCATAGTGAATAAATACTTCAAACTATTGTCGCTTGAAATTCGTTTTCCGTTAGGTGTTAAGGAAAATGGTTATTGCTTGAAATAATTTTTCAATAGACCTGTACGAAACTGTGTTATCGCATCAATTATTTGATAAACAATGGCGCTTTTACATTTTTCGTTTTAATTATTTGTTTTTTATTACCACTAATTCGCGAATTTATGGTAGCAGTAGCACTTATAATTACCTACTGTAAACAAAAATATCGTGAGGAAACGTTTAGTAGGTACCAAAAAAAAACTTCTACAACACACAATCACTTGTCCTGGTCCCAAACTAGGATACCCTGTACTATGGTAACCAGGAAAGGACATCACAAGCATGGAAATACACCGAGACGGACAAATACGGCGGCTCCAGTGGGAATCGAATGAATCAAGCTCATACTCTCTGCGAGAAGGCATGTGCCCTACAGTGGGAAGTACATAGGTTGCATTCACTGATATAGATCTGGCTGTGGCTGCATTATGGTGTCATAAGACGGGAGTGAGTGAGTCAGCTGCCTTTTGTGGCAACGTAGATACACCACAGGCTACATCTATGGCCCCGTTTTATTTATTCGTTTTGTCTGTTGTGTATTTAGTTTTCTTTCTGTTGTTGTGCATATTATGTTACTTATGTGCTTATTTTATTTCTGTGATGTATCTTGTTGGTATGATAAATGTCTTTCTTCTTCTTCTTCTTCTTCTTCCATGGTCGAGGAGTTATTCGGACCCTAGACACATAGTTTTTCAACAGAATTACATGAGTAATTATTAAGTACAATTGCTGTTATTAGCCTCTATTTGGTAGTATACAAACCAATAGCAGTGCAATATTATTCCAATGGTTGTCTGGAAGAGATCGCTTTCAGCGATAAGACCGCCAATTGTATACGGCAAAACTTAGACGTGTAAGCCTTTTAATGTATTTTGTTTTCTGGTGTATAATAAAGTGTTCTAATCTAATCTATAACCCGCGCAAATTAAATAGGCGTAAAATATAAATCCCGAAGACATTGCTAAGCGACGAGTTTAACGGTCTTATTTTAAAAAAAAAGATTCCACTAAAACAGCCCTCAGTGAGACTTATCTGGGTCTTAAGGCAGATCTTAACTAAATTTTGATTTATAAAGTCAAACCTCTACATTAGTTAAGCTATAAGCCCTCCGCAACTAAAGTCTCCTTAAATTTACTTTAAGCAGTGTCTGTAATCTGTGGTGTGCTGTGCACTCTGCACCACACGAGTGAAAGAATGTCCAACTTATGGCGGCCAAAAATTATTATTATTATTGCAATTGCAACTGCACCTACTTTTCTTTGTTGCAGGAGGTACATTTTCAACATTTTCTATCGCCTTTTAAGTTTCGTCAATTCAACTTCGAGTTTAAAAAAACTCTGAAAACTTCGTCAATTCCATTTTAGGAATTTACAATAACAGAGCGTTTTTTTATATATCTTTATTTTTACAGGACACAACAGAGCGTTTCTGACATAACCACAGACTACATAAGAATGAAGGAAAAACGTAATGTGACATTAGAAAAAAAACAACTGCGTTTTAGCTCGAACTTTTTATAAATCATAAAAAATTAAAACGCCCACTAAAGTTAATCAGTGTTTTACTTATAGAGACTCTGAGATAGGCATTATTCATTCCGTACCCCAAGGGTGCCAAACGGGACCCTATTACTAATTACTAAGACTTCACTGTCCGTCTGTCTGTCTGTCTGTCACCAGGCTGTCTCATGAACCCTTCGTGCGTGAGTCCGAATCGCACTTGGCCGGTTTTTTTATAAATAAGGCCATATGTGTATAAACCGTTGGATTGAAATGCGATTGGTTACTACAGGGTGACCTTGAATTCATTCACCGTTTTAAGGGGACATTCTAACCATGATTTAAAATTTATATGTCGTACCATTACTGATAAATAATTAATAATACTGTTCTTCGCAATGAAAAAAACATTGCCTCAAAATACGGTGAATGAATTCAAAGTCACCCTGTAAACTAGTAATAGTGTCAATGGAAAAACCAGTACCATACTACTTTGGCTCTATTGAACCACTATGCACGTTTGAGACCCGCCCCTGATCAAATACGCGTATTGTAGTGGTACTTTCCAGAAACGAGGAATCAGCCACAGAGATCAACAAAGAACCCTTATAGTTTCGCCATTTCCGTCCGTCTGTCTGTCTGTCTATCTGTCCGTCTGTCTGTCCGCGGCTCAACAGAGAGACGACAAGTACTAGAAAGCTGAAAATTGACATAGATACCTACATCATATTAATCATGCCGACAAAACGGTAGGTTTTAGGGTACCTCCCCTGCAACAAAATTTGGGATGCAATTTTTCTTTCTCGCTTACACCTTAGTGTGAGGTATCAGTAGATTAGTCGTTTAAAAATATTTTGAGTGTACGGAAATCATTTTTTGACTTAGGGATCAGTTTGCTTCATAGCGCAAATTTTTGTTAGAGCAGGGCGTCTTCGCCATTTAGGCTCTAAGCTGACCAATTACCTAGATAGGGTACTAATAGTCCTGTAACGAGTCCCCGGCTGCCTTCTGTGGTGTAATTAAATTATCAGGGACTTATTAAGTGACCTTCGCATAGGCAATTATTGTGGCCGACATACGAGTAATTACTCCAAGCGGTGGTAGCGCGTCGCTGGAACTATGGCCTCACATGACCTATGTTCGATTCCCGGCATGAGCCTAGCTATTATAACGTAGGTTTGTTAATTTATGTTCATTTGTAGTTAATTATTGGAATCACAGTAACAGTACCATTCTTTAACATTGCTGGGAAAGGGTACTCTGTCTAAACACAAATGTCTCAGGCACTACAGTGTCTGAGTGGTAACCACAACTAGTATATATGCGTCTCTTGCTAAAAAAAATACGAAAGCAATCCGTTTTCCACCTGCGAAACATTTTTGTTGTCAGGGGGAAGCTAAAAAAATATAGTTTGGAAAACCGATTATTTTATGTGAATTTCTCGAATCATGAAAAATACGACCACAAAATAATCCGTTTTTAATAGTTACAAACTGCACTCGCCGATTTTGAACAAACATCGGAATTTGACAAACAAAAAAAATGATCTCGTTGAATAGGCCATGTTTAAAGATTCCTAATCTTAATAAGGATTTTTCTCTACAACTAATACTTTTAATAATAATATAACCTGTTGTAAAATTAATTCTAGTCACATAGCACAAAGCTCCATACAAATTGGGCGCCGTGGAAGCGTTTTATGTATTTTTGAGTTGTCTCGAAAAATATTTTGTTGTGTCTACATCTTTCAACTCAATTCCAATGTTGTCTACGTTTAACATTCTATGGCAATACTGAATTTAATATTTATTTTTTTATTTTTTATTAACTAATTTTCTCGCATTTTACCGCTGAAATAAAGAAACAATATTTTATTGATTATATTTTTCATTTTCATGAGTTTTCTGTGTCCTATGAATACAATTTTACTCGAACCCAATTTTGAAGCATGTTCCTCATTAGATCACTGTTTGAAAAATACGTCCCTGACAATACTAATCAGAAAAGGGACATAATTATATTAAGGGCGTAACTAAGCTCGTATCTAGTACGAAACAACTGCGCTAGTTTATATAGAGTGTTAATTTACTGACTCCCTTCCCGCATAGGGTTGCCAGCCGTCCTGGCTTTTTACGGTCACGTCGTCAGACTAAATGTACACAAATTCCGTCTTTTTTGAACGATGAAAGTTGCGTCTAATGCGTACCAATATTTTTTTAAATATTTTTTTTTTACCAAAAAAAATAATACCTTCTAAAAGAAAATGTGGATATTAGTAGACTTTATTTTGGTGTCCGGATGTGGATGTGCTTTTGCGTTGAGAATTGTGACAACCTGTATTATAATACAGACGCCATGCTAACGGTGAAGGGGTCCCAACCTCCAATTAATTTTACCAGCTAATAGTTAGCTAACTGACAGTTACAAAATAAGGGCATTTATTACAACACATAGAGTATACAGAATATCCAACATTTCTGAATAGAACTCAGAAAGTCCATCGCATTCCATATTTATTTCGTACTAGCTGACCCGACAGACGTTGACCTGACCAAACAAAAGAAGAATTATACATATCCTTCTATACAGCGTGTCACAAAAAATACTGTCAAACGGAAGTCCAGAGATAGACCACCTCTAGGGCTACCCAATTCACCCCCATTTATGTTCCGCGATTTTTTGTAGTTCTCGAGTTATAATTGTTTTTCTTATTTTTTGTCCCACCTTGACCTTCAAGACATTATTGGCCACAGAGCCACACTATTCACTATTTTGGAAGAAAAATGTATATTAATAATTCATGGCTCTGTGGCCAATTATGTCTTGTAGGTCAAGGTGAGACAAAAAATAAGATAAAAGTTATAACTCGAAAACTACAAAAAATCGCTCAACATACATGGAGGTGATTCGGGAAGCCCTAGAAGTGCTCTATCTCTGGACACTATTTTTTGGGACACTCTGTATATTCGTGAGTCTTACGCCCGGATCCTGGTACACTCAAAACACAAACGATCTTTTAATTAGTTAGTATTAATTGATGATTGTGATTAAATAAATGTTGCCATCTTTAAAAGATTTTATTGTGCCGTTTTTCGGCGTGATTTACGAGTATTTATAGTATATTAGCCAAATTTCAGCCTTCTAGTACTCATCGTCTTTAAGCTAAGCCGCGGACAGACAGACAGACAGACAGACACACGGAAGGACATGGCGAAACTATAAATTAACAGTCTCCCACTTTTTGGTTTGGATGTAACATCGGTCATATTAATTCAAGTTTCTCAAGTATCCACACGATGTTTTTCTTCACCTTTACGATCGATATCGCTTAGATTCGTAAATTTACAAATGTACATAAATTAGAAAAAAAAAGTCATTGGTACATGCCGAGGTTTGAACCCACGACCTCTTCGAATGTGAGGCAAGTGTTCTACCTACTGCGCTACCACCGCTTCGATCAATTCTACGTTCCTTCATCTTGTCCTACGACCTAGATCAGGTAATACCCAGCCTTTCATTACATAACTAGTTGAAGTAGTTAATCTCATTTGCCGGTGTCAATGTGAGCGATAGTCAGGGTGTGGCTTGGAACTTGAAACTATATATACTCCATTCCACGAAACGACCTCCCAAAGAAAATCGTCCATGTGCGCCTATTGGTTAATGCGCGTGACCTTCATCGCTTACTGTTTCCTTTATCTCTAGCCGCGCGCATTGACCAATGAGATGCGAGTTTGCTCCCTAGGAGTTCGACTCGTGGAACGGAGTATAGCCGTGATATTCCGTCTCATGTAAACGGCCGTTTTTGGCACAAATGCTATTTAGTCCCAGGTCTGTGAACCCAGGTTCACGATTAAGGGTCCTAAAAATCATTATTAACGTGATTGAGAGATTGATCTTACACTTTTTGCAAAAATTATCTCTAAGAAAAGATACCTACGATTTTTGTCCATTGGTGGCGCTAATGTTACTGCGTGGACCCCTAAGGGGCTCCATAAGGCTGGGCTCTCCGACATTACCCCTAAATCAGGTGTTTTAAAATACATTTTATTCTCTAATGGTTAAAATTTTAAATGTGAAAAAAAAAATTTTTTCAATAGTAGTTTATAATAATTATTGAAGTAAGATTAATGTAAATTTATTATTAAGTTTAAACACTTATTAGGTATTCGTATTTGCACCAACTTCCCGTCTCTCTTTCTCCTTCAGCAACCTTCCGTCACAAGGTTGTCTGGAAGAAATTGCTGTTAGCAATAAGGCCATCCATTGTACTTTTTCATTGTAACTTTCATATTTTATGTCTCTTTTTTCTTGTGTGCAAGAAAGGAATATTCTTATATTTTTATGATTTTTTAAACTTCATAGCATAAAAAAAAATCGCAATCATGAGTCTAAATTATCACCAGATACGGTTTTATTTGAAATGTACTTAGTTTTGGATAATAAAAAATATACCAAAATGGCTATCACTGAATTTGTCAGTGATGTCAGTCGTCAAAATTCTATTAAAAGTATTTGTATTTCAGTAATCTAAATACTTTTTCCCCAACTCTTGGTCGCGCAGAGCAATAAGTCCGATACAAATCCCTGCGCTCGGAGAACCCGCCTTAAATACAGCACACCAAACAATCCCAGTTTTTAGAACAAAGAGAATTTTAACAAAAATGATAGGTCAATGCATGTGAGTGCCCATCACCAAATCATTTAATAAGTTTTTAAAATTATGTAGAACGATGAAAAGGATACTGGTTTAGCTTATCATAGGCTTTTTCGTCCGTTACATACGATTTATGCAGTGTCTAAGAGTTACACTTTTTTGAATGTCCGATTCGGGAACGGCAGGCACTACTGCATATCATCATCATCATCAGCCATTTGGCGCCCACTGCAGGACACAGGCCTCCCTCATGGTTTTCATAACTATGGGGGGTCTTGCCATAATCGCAGGCGGGTTGGCGATCGCAGTATGTGGTTGGAATCTCGGGAAGACGCTGCTGCCCATCTCCTGGTAATTTATTTCCTTAGTCGCCTTCTACGACATCCACGGGATAAAATGGAGTGACACTATTCTTAATCGGGCGCCACACGGATATCCGGCGGCACACGGCACACTGCGTATAGGACACCTAAAAGAAGACTCTGGGGTACGTATTTGGTGCCTCCTGGCTCCTCCTCTTTGTGGATTATCTACAAAATAAAAATAAAAACTATTAAAAAAAATCCGCTCATATCACACGCTAATGACCTTGACCGGTCGGGTGGACCATGAAAGATAAAATACACCCGGTATTTGGTCCCATCCGCTCACAAGCCGCTTCGTCTAGTAGCTAAATAAACAGTAAACTTTACAGCAGCTACACGGCCCTTCATATCGTTCCAGATTCCTTAGCAAGGCAATCCGGCCATTTGCATGATATTCAAATCCCACACGCACTGCAGTTAAATACGAGTTTACTTGTTTTGCGCCTGCGCAGGGGCCTCATTCTCTTACTGGGATCCAGTGGGCTAGCTACGGTCACCAATGAAAAAAATCATATAGTCCTTTCCAGATCGTATTTGCAAAAGTGTCTGTACAATCTCTTAATAATAACAGTGATTTTTAGGACCCACGACAAATAATCTAGGATTGAGAGATTGTACAGACACATTTTGCAAATTCGATCTGTAAAAGAAGGTATGATTTTTTTCATGACCTGAACCTCATGAGGTTCAGTAGCGCTACCAATGAAAAAAAAATGTCTTCTCTTAATGGTCGTTTTAACAAAAGTGAAAGTGAAAGTGAACTACATTTATTGCCAAAAACACACTTTGTACATAAATATAGACATAAGCATAATTAACACTTTTTAAAACTTTTTTCTTTTATAAAAAAATTACAACTTAAAGGTACTGTGTACAACAAGGAATATTCTTAGGCTATCTTATTATATTATTAAAGTTTTTGGCAAATGGACTCATGCTCAGCAATATGCCGCCCGGAGATGCATGCAACACCGGTCGACGCTGATTTTCAGCATGAGCCATTAAGACAAAACATAGGTTGACAAAAACTCAATCAAAAACGGCGTCGTAACGCTGGAGTGTTACAAAAGTGTTTATAAGTAGATTATTGACCAATATAAATTAGATCAGATATGAACAGTACAGAAAAAAAAGTGAATGCACGCACGCACGCACACACGCACGCACGCACGCACGCACGCACGCACGCACCCACGCACGCACGCACGCACGGACACACACACACACAGGCTACATCAACATCATACATAACAATATACGTCCTATATACGTCCCAATGCAGGACACAGGCCTTCTCTCAGGGAGAGAGTATGACACTCAGGTTTCCTCACGATGTTTTCAGTCACGGTTAGCTACTATAACTTCACAAATGTACATAACTTGTAATTGTAATTGACTTAAGTCATAGGTACATGCCCGCATTGGGAATCGAACCTGGGTGTCTGGCTACATCAATGTTTGCTATATTTTGCCGTTGATGTATATTATATTACATTTTCGTTTAATGCACCCAAACATCCATACATCGATCGATCGAGACAAAATCTGTAGGGTCTCGGACACTGTTGCAAGTAGAAACATATACAATTTGCTTCAGTGCCAAGATCAAAAGGAGGCAGTGGAAACTTAAAAAAAGCATAAAGTAAATTAAAAAACTTCGAAACCCCGGATAGATACCTTAAAAGTAAAAAAAATATCGTTCCATCGGGAGACCGCTACACCATTTGTACAAACTACATACATTATGTAAACTCACGCCTGTATCCCGGAGGGTTAGGTAGAGATCAGGGTTTGCATTGGCTAAACCACTTTTGTACAAATTGAAGCAAGTAATTCCTTTTTTAAAGCATTCTCTATCTATCCACGAACCCTATCTTGGTAATCAGACGTGTTGCCGCTAGACCAACGTGGCAGTAAAAGTAGACTCGGGGCATGTCCTATATTAGAAAGAATCGCAGACATTTTAATCATCCTTAAGGCAGCCATTCTCAAGGGCAGGGTAAATGTAGGAAATGCCACGTCGCTCAAGCGATAACCGCCTTTGATTTAATGGGGCCCTGCACCTATACTCTAGACGTAATTGTGTTCAAAATTGCGCCACAATTAAATTTAACGAGGGTACCCCCGGTTTGTCGTACACTAACAATCTGTTTATCTACTGCTAACCCATAACTATAGCCAGTTGCCCTGAGTGCATATAAAAAGAAAACAAGTGGCAGTAGATTAACAGACAGTATACGAGAAACCGAGGGTTTAGTAAAGGATTTCCCTCGCTGTGCAGCGCAGCAACGCGGCCAGTGTTACGAGGACTTTTGGGTCGGATGTGGCGTCGACCGGTCAGGTTTTTTTATTTATAATATGGTTTTGACTTAAGTATATTTTTTTATATTATTTTTTCGTAATTTTATAACTAATTTGGGCTGGTGTATTTCGTATCGAGTTTGTTTGTATTGGGTATTGTTTTGCAAAGTACATTACGTCTCGTTACATGAGTAATTCATGACCTTTTTTGAAACCTTACATATGAATAACATAATATATTATAATAATACCGATAATATAAGGAACTCCTTCTTTCTTAAGAAGAAAGAAAAAATACATTTATTGGACAAGGCAAAACACACAGACATTATACAAGGCATAGCAAATAAGGAAAAACAGACAAGGCAAAACACGCCGATATTATACAAGGCATAGGAAAAACAGCACTGATGTTCTGCCAGGGCCTGGTCGAGTGACCCACGGATCAAACGATCGACATAAGGCATGTTTGGCCTAAGTTATTAAATAAATTCAAATTTGTAACTGAGGCTAGCTAAATTAGCGTCGAGAGTGGAGTGCTGTAATTAAAATTGATACAGTCAGACACTTTAGATGCACGAACTCTACTCAAATGCGGTATAGGCTACTTTGCAACAAAAATGTAGGTAACTCATTATATTATAAGTTTTTTTTTTAAATGTAACTGTTGATAATATATTATGTCGCCTGTACACGCGCACAAAGATTTGTCGATTCGCCCCTATGGCTTTACGATAAGAACCGAGGTTTTTATGTACAGTTGACAGCAGGTCAGCCTATAAGTACATCATCTTGGTCGACTCTAACCTAGCTGAATATGCCGCGTTGCCACATCAACCCATCAACATCTTGTTGATGTTTGTTGTTTCTATCCTTCTATTTTTATTAAGATCCGTTATATCAATGAACTTACATAAGGTCAACCGGGGCAAAAGCGTCACGTTTCTCAAAAATGTGTATTTTAGTTAACCAATTCACATTTATTTTTCAACATATTAGAAGGAAGTTTATAGTCCGAGGTAGAGTATTTGTTGGGTTTTAAGAACAATGTTCCAGGTGGGCCAGGAACAATGGGCCAGGTTTTAGAATATTTATATAAATTGTGTAAATTAAGGACTTGAAAAGTCAAGTACTGAACTTAGTCAAGTTTGGAGTATTTTTGTCCATTTTTTCTCCATTTTTTCTTCTAGATTTTGAAATGGACGACTAGTTTGACTTGTAAAGTTCATTAAGTCGCAGTCTCTGTTTTACTTTGAATAAAAAAAATTATTTAGCTTGATTTGATTTGATAGATAGATAGATAAATGATTTGATTTGATCAATTAGAATATTTAATATATCTATAAATTTGTGTGATTTAAAAGTGTTTTTTCTAAAATTTGGAGATTTCGTACGAAACAGTCCCGAGTAGAGAAAGTGCGTCTGGTGCAAATTAAATTTCAAGGTGATTGCTGGCAACATTGCAATCCATGTGAACATGTTGAAAAACATTTATTTTTGCTTGGTGAGTTGGGGTAGAAACTAGAGGAGAAGGGACGACTTTGCCCCGGCTGACCTTACATCAAAACAACACAGTTTCAAAAACATATTGAAAACCAAATATTTATTAGTTTTAAAATAACAACGCCGCCCGCCCTTTTCAAAGCAACATGGCGGACCACATTTGACGTTGAATCGACCAATCACAGCGACGCGTTCATTGCGCTCGGACATCTCCGCATCTCTCCGTCGAACTTCGGGCAGCTGGGATGAAAGAAAACGGAGGGAAAACAAATCATCAGTCCGGCACCGCGCATCGCGTTGGGATTACGTCCGTTGCTCCCGCGTCCGTTCGCATCCAGCTATTGCAGTGACCGCTTTTAGATCGAAACCCGCCAACCAAAATAACAGAATACAACCACCAACAGTGTACCTACAAACTGACCTTCTACACAGTGCAGGATTTCTAAACAGTGACCAAAAGAGAAGAAACGCTTAAGTTTCTAAGCCGCTTGTGCCGGCGACTGACTGTGTGAGTATTCTAAAAGTTATTTAACTTAACTGTACTTTCCAAGGTCCGCGGGACTGCACGAGGCGATTCGCGGAAAAAAACCTGTTTCGAAATGCTTAAAGAGTATTAGAAAGATTACGTGGCGTTCGTTATGTTAGGTTGCTAAATTAGATGAGTCTAATGATACGGCGCGAGAGAGTTCGCCGGAACGGGTGTGTCGGATTTGCATTTTTATGGTCCACGGCGCCGGTCTTTCGCTAATTAGTAATTACCGATGTTTCCTTCAACCCGTTTGTTATTTCGAGCCGTCTCGGTCCTTGTGACACAATTTGAAACAATATGTTTTGTTATCACGCGACGCGAATGACCCGCGGCTTTAAAAAGTTTCTTCCTACCTACATAAAGAGGTGATTTTCTCAGCGATCTAGTGTTAATATTTAGTTGTCTGCGATTTCCCTGACGTTTGTCATAAGATATGTCGGTGGGTGGTTACAGACCTAATGAACGGACGAGAGGTGAGGCGTGTTTAACAGAAATGTTATTTATACCTAGAATAACATTTATAATGAACTTATGACTTATCAGAGACCTAACTATGCGCACCAAATCCTGTCGGAAACTTGACGTTTGCTATAGCAATTAGTATGGGGTTTGACAGACGATTGGAATCGTTCAGGATTTGGTGATCGTAAATAGGAGCAGTACCTATGCATAATACTTGTTATCAATGCCAAGTTGATGGCCTATAGGAAATGCGTTGCAAGTTTGTAACCGTTCCTGATATTTGTAACGTTCATACAACACAATTAGTCTTACTTAGGTTATGATTAAAAATTCAAGAAAAATCAATCCATAACTAATGAATGAATCGACTAATTAACGTTGATGAAGCGAATGTGATCAGAATCGTGGCAAGTGGCAGACATTGGTCTCTGCCTACCCCTCCGGGATACAGACGTGAGTTTATGCTATTTTTATTCATTCATGATAGTAATTTCTGGACTTTGATACTATACTTTGATATATTTCGATAGTATCACTATGTTCCCAGTACAACAAAGTCTAGTGAACGAAACTTTCCATAATTATGTTAATTAGAGTCATCGACCAATCCTGATGTGCCCCCTGTTTCTCGTACGCAATCCGTGAACCTACTCTTGTCTTGGCCAACCAAGTTCAATCATCAAAATACGCCTTCAACTTGATTTCTTCCGACTCTATTTTACATAGATTTTAATGCGACTTCGACGCGTCGACAGCACATCGACCTTCACATTCGTGCACTCTAATCATTACGTTAAGGACGACTTTGCAACAAAAATGTTAAGGTTGCATTTAGACATGCTGTCGTCTGTACCTCAATCATGGCTGAGTTGTTGGGCCCACAAGTACGGCACCACTTACCTATTACTATAGTTCGTGACAACAGCATTTACTGTTGATATTGTAATATGGGGAATGTAGAAGTGATTTGTACCTACTTGGAGTCATGCACAGTCTCGCAGAAATAGTACCGGCTAGGGTTCCGTAAAAATATAAAATTACCTGCTTCACAAAAATTGGCGCCTGAATGCTGGCGTGTGTGCATGCAAGACGACTAATAATTAATGTTGATGAAGTGAAAGAGATCTGTCAGGATCGTGGCCAATGGTTTCTACCTACACGGGCCTACCACTCCGGGATACAGGCGTGAGTTTATGTTATGTTGTTTATGTTTAAAAATTTACACGTGGCACCACAAATATGAAGCTAGATTCATGTCTAAGATTAGCACCTTTAGAAACATCGTGCGATGTTTCCGAGCCCAATTCAGTCTTGCGGTTTTTCACACCATTCCAGAGAACTTGAGAGGCCTAAATATGGATTTGCAAATAACATCGGCTTGTCTTGTGCAATGTTCTGAATTCATGATAGCTTTTTGGCTAGCGAGTGTGTCAAGGCAGTTTGATGATGCATTGTTTTTTCTGTCGCCTACCCAATTTGGGTTTTGCGAAAATTAGCACTGAATGTAACAAATGAAAGTTTGAATTTTTGTAGAACGAAATGCGTAATTTTTGTAAGGAGATGATTGATGCAGCGTCCAGTGGCATCTTCACTCACACTAGATGGGTGAAAGGATCACTCGGACGCCGCAGCGCATGGGACATTGTTTTTTTTAAATGGAGTAGGCTTGCCCAGCACCTATACCATCCTGTCAGCTTAGTCGGCCTAGCCCAGAGGAAAGACAAGACAGTACGTGTGGAGCCAACCAAGCCGCGGGTTTCTCGCGATGTTTTCCTTCACCGTTAGCGTGCGGTGTTGCTACCACAAATATCATCCCTTCATCAACGTAGTAAGATATTAACATTTGTCAGACAGACTTACCACTCGCGTCTGTATCCCTGAAGGGTAGGCAGAGACCAGGGTTTGCCACTTGCCACGATCGTGGCGAACCACTTCCGTAATCTCTGTATGATTTTCAGGGTTTGAAAACTTATACACCGTCATTTTCTCTTCAATAGATCCTCCAATGAAAAACAAACCGATCTCCTATTCGAAATTGTTTTTGCAAAAGGTATCTTTCAAAGTAGATGAGAGATTTGTAAGCCGCACTTTGCAAAAACTATCGGTAGGAAAGAAAAAAAAAGCGCAGCGGTAGAACGCTGACCTCACTTTCGGTAGGTCGTAGGTTCGAATCCCGGCATGTACCAATGAGTTTATTTTCTAAGTTACGTACATTTTGTGAAGTTGTAGTAGCAACACCTCTCGTTAACTATGAAGGAAAACCTCGTGAGGAAACCTGAGTGTCTGAGGTGTTCACATACTTCAGCGCTTGAAATTGCCAATCCGCGGTGGGCACGCGTGGTAATTAAGCCCATACTCGCTCTCTCTGAGAAAAAACCTGTGCCCTGCTGTCGGACGTATAAAGGCTAAACAAAATAACCGCGGTTGTTGTCGCTTGGTGACCATCTCAGCCAAATCGAAACTCTTATTATATCCTAACGGCCTTAATGATGTTGAATAACGACCTTATGCCTTTGAGGAGTGCTTTTGAGTAATACACGATTACTCAAAAGCACTCCTCAAAGGCAGTTTATTTAACGTATTGCTACGACTTTTTCTTATAGAATCTCCACCACAAACCATTTTAATTGGTTGTTTTATGGAATCGTGTTTTTTGTTACAAATAAGACTGAAAAACTCTTTTAAATTTTTTTCTAGTTCGAAAGTTCTCCAAAAGATGGCGCTACACGACATTAATATCGCGAGAGCAAGTAGCTGTCGCTTATGATTTTATTTCGTTGGCGGCGCTACGTCACACTATTCTCGTGATGTTTTGACCCCTGCTCCGTCCTTGTTACAGTTGGTCACAGTTGGTCACATTTGTGAGATTTTTTTACATATTTTTGAAAGATGACGTCACAAAACTTAGAAGGGAACTAAGTGGGAGGGGCCACCCCTTGTTACATAATGTCGCACTTTGTCGACCCCCTCCCCTCCCTTAACGTGTGACGTACTTTATGGATGGTCCCTAGTCAACCTCACGAAGGCCAACAATACGGTTTAACGCAGACGATTAGCGGTCACGACCAAAAGCCTATCTCCATCAGGGTATCCTCACGGATAATACCGTTTTTTTCACCGCAACCTTTCTTTTCCCCCAATTAATCCAATTCATCTCCCGCCTACCCCACTTTCGCGACAGTTAACCCCCATTTCACTTGGCGAGTTATGGGTTTGCGAATAAAGGTAGGCGTCCACAGACCCGCGTTGTCCTGTAGGATTTTAACTTAATCTGATGTTTTTAGAGGTTGCTTTACAAAAACTTTTGTGCCAGTTTTTCCTGAGATTGTTCTTTTTCCAAATACTGAAGTTATACAAAAATAAAAAATAAAAATAATTGCGTATTTGCACACATACACTCACGCCTATATCCCAGAGAGGTATGAGAGACCAGAATGCAAGTAGCATGACCAATCCTCGTCTTATTTATAAAAAAACTCTTAAAAACGTAACAACTAATTATTTTAAATGCTTTTGATGAATGTTTTACAGGAATCAGATTTTTTACAAATAAGACCGTTTTAGTGCATTGTTCAAGCCGTGTTTTCACGATCTTTACGCTCGAATAGAGTGACCCATTTTAACTACTCGGAAGCTACTCGTGCCGTACACACTGGCCACATTTTGCCGCGCCAAAATTGCGACTTGCGTGGATGAAAATCGGCTGAGTGCGTTCGAGCGACGCGGATGAATGCGCCCGTGGACGCTCACCTTAAAACAGCAGTTGTTCGCCGAAACAAAGGAGATTTACATCGTTTATGTTTGGGCTGATAAAATAATTGCGGTGGGCGGGGGCGCATGACATGTCTCGCTCGGCATACGGATATGCGCTCTCCCGTGCTCTTTTATAATTTGTTGTGAATTAAGTGTATAAACGTACCACCATGCAGGGTGTAACAAAATCTATATCTATCCGAATTTGAATAGTTCTACTCGAAAATACGAACAATTTTTACCGTAAGGAAAAATTGGAAATCGCAATTAATATCACTAGCTGTTAAACTAAATACTTGTACAACCAAAGTTACTTTACTTACTTGGTAATATCTGATTAAATTACTATTTATACAATATTGCAATATAAATACTCAAAGAATAGTACATATTAGGTATTATTGTTATTATTATTTTACTTTTACATTTGGAGATTGTGTAGCTTATAGTAATAAAATACAGTAAGTAAAATATTGCACCAAAAAGCCATGGGTTAGTCTCGCAGTTAGCACTAAATTAAAAAGAGGGTAAAAATTTTGATTTGGTTCATTGTTACCACTTTAATGTTTAAAATATTATTATAAAATTACAAAACTACGCTTATCTTTACTCAATTTAATGCTTTATGTACACAAAAGTTAAACGTTAATACGATGAAAAATTTATTTTAAAAAATCGTATTTTTTTACACACACCTTTAAAAACCCTGTTAAGTAGCAAGTTTCTTGAAACCCTCGTTGGGCGTAATAATTATATTGTTTAATACCTACGCTTTCTAGAGGATTCGCCTGTTGTTCAACGGGTTTCAATCGAGGTAATCGATGTCTTTTTTTCCAGTCAATTTACCACAGCGTCTCTTGTTTGCTAATATTAATGCTTAACAATTTGTTTTTCTCCTCCGACCTGCAATTAAACTCTCAGCACTCTATCGTCCCTCCACTCGATATCACCCATTTGGTACTAAATCATTGGCTGAGAATTGCGAGTTGCGTGCGACCCACATTTGTCAACATTTTATAGGTATACAGTCAACTGCATACCAACCTTTACAACAACTCTATGGGGTTTTTTTGGTAGGTGGCGCTTGTGTCACTAATAAAAAAAAACCTATCTTCTAACATTTACCTATCGTTTTTACAAAAATCGGCTTTCGATTCTCTCAAACATTTACAGTAGACAGATGCAGGACAAACTTTAAATTTTTGTTGCAATGTTGCCGTGTTTTAACGTCTCAGGTTTTGCCGTATTTCAGTTACACATTGTAAAGACAAGCTTCTACAAAGTGTGAATGCGATGTATTTTTTGTTGTTTGAATTTTTATTGACTCTCGAACCAATTAAAGACGGATCAACGGATTTCGACGAAATTTGCCACATACATAGATCATGTCTTTGCTTATGCAGAACAGGACAGCACACATCCTATTTTTTATCCCAACCCAAACAAAGCAAACAAAGCAAATACATTGTTGAAACTCGACATCATATGCAGGATAGAACATAGGACACATATCCAATTTTTTAACTAAACCCTTACCTACAAAGTTGAATAAAAAATTTTTGCTACATTAATTCATTCGACATGACATTCATCTGAGCTGCGTCAAAATGTTGACATTTCCAATTAGACCGCAGTGACGGGCTTGTTATGCCGGAACCAACATGGCCGCCCTCCCCTTCCGCTTGCGCGTGCGCACCGTTACGGCCTTTACGAGCCAGACAGGCGTTATTATTAGATTTTATGTGTATTTTTTACTACTATCATAGAAACTTACCTCGATGCTTTTGTAAACAAGATTATGTAAACGGAATTTTTGATTTTATAATAATTAGATAGTAATTCTCAACAAATTTTTAAATCGATGCTTCCATGCAGCCTTTGAAGGCTACGACAATAATGTTCTTTATTGCACTCAACAAAAAGAAGACAGAAAAGTTCCAATGAAAAAAGGTAAAATCTGAAAACCACGTCTTCAGTATCGATAAATTAATCAGTCACAAAAGTATTTAAACTCGAATAGTTTTTCCTATGTTTCTATACAATCTTCAAATTCTAAAAAATTGGTTTTTAAAAATTTAAGAAGCTGTTTATCTCTGCATGGTCATAAAATACATAACATAAGCAGCCTATATACGTCCCACCATAGGGCACAGGCCTTCTCTCGGAGAGAGAGTATGGGCTTAATCACCACGCGTGCCCACCGCGGATTGGCGATTTCAAGCGGTGAGGTATGTGAATAGCTCAGACGCCCTTTCCTCACGATGTTTTCCTTCACAGTTAGCGAGTGGTATTGCTACTATAACTTTACAAATGTTCATAACTTAGAAAACAAAGTCATAGGTACATGCTCGCACTGGGATCGAACTTGGGTCTCCCGTTTCCGAGTCCAATGTTCTACCCACTAGGCTACCACCGCTAAAACACATATAATAATAATTAACCCTCCTTGGTAAACAGCATAATTATGGTAATTTTTAATCTGCACTAACAACCTACTCGTACATAAAAAACAGTACATAATGTACTGGAATGTACGGATAATGTACGGAGCATCATTTGAGAACCGCTCGTATTCGACAGTTTTTATTTGTTCGTATGAAAGAAGATTTTTGAGATAATCCAGATAATCCATGCGAAGCCGGGAGGGATCACTAGTTAAATATGAAAATGATCATTAAAGAACCATAACCATAACTTAAACGTGTATCAGAGATAGCGTCAAACGTAAAAGATCCTTTTAAGTCAATAAATTGTTTGTGCAATAAAAAGGTTGTGTACTTTTTAATGTTCAGATTGTAAAAAAATTGCTTCGGTGCTCTACTCTTGAAACGCAAGTCTTGAGTTTCCGAGAGCAAGTTTTTTAGACTGTCTTCTAGGCCGGCGACATACAGTCGGAATTCCGTTTTGGAATTCCGTTTCCGAATTCACCCACCCACGAACCTCCGGTTTGGTAGTCCAGCATGTTAACCGCTGGACCAACGAGGCGGTACCGAAGTAAAGTAGGTAATATGTTAAGTTGGTTAGATGGATAGTTTTGAAAATACAAAGTATTTACTTTGGATTCATACTATTGCAATTTTAGCGACATTCTAGTTGTCTAAAGCGCCTGCGACGGGAGTGTAGCAAAAAAATCGCGGTGTTTTTTTTTTACTGCCCCGTTGGTCTAGCGGTTAACACGCTTGACTATCAAAACAGAGGTCGTGGGTTTGATTCTCAGCGGAGGCCACCGTACTTGATTTGTACAAATGGCCTCAGTCTGGGTGTATTTCCATGTTTGTGATGTCCTTGTCTGGTTACCGTGTCACAGGGTGTCGTTTTTTTGGCACCGGCGCAAGTGATTGTATCGTGTTTGCACAGGGTGTTCAAGTCCTGGTCCCGTATAATTGATTGTGTTTTATAGAAGTTACTTCATTATTACCAAACTCTAAATTAGAAGTAATCTCGCACGAACTTAATAGGCAATGTATAATGTTAAAATTATAAGGCAAAAGGCAAGCCTTTGTTCTAGAGTTCCCAAGCTAAGTGCATTGCGACTTATCGAGGCTGCCTATGTGATTGTAGTAACTATAAACAATAGCAATACTGAGCATCTATGCCATTATAAAGTAGGTAATAGCTGCGGTGTCATCATGATTGTAATTACATTGGTTTTCTTAATTAACTTCTTTAGTGCTGTATCATATCACGCAGCGTATCATATACGCAGCGAACTAAGAAATGGGCTTTGAAATAGAAATTATACTTTGATTGGACTGGAAATCAAATGCTATACTATTTAATGCTAGTCCAATACTATCCAATATTTAGTATTAAGCCTGCCAATTGTACAATTATTGTTTCTGGTACAATGAAGAATTTTAATAATAATAATAATAAATCCCTGGGCCCCATTTCACAGAACTACAATTCATGGCTTACTATGACAATTTGATGAACGTTGCATAGCCAATTACCTACAGATTAACAAGTAGGAAGAAACTCACAGCGTTCATGAGACACTGACCAGAGATCTCGATGTTTTGAATCAATTCCGCGTTGAAGTTTCAAAGACAAGGTTTCTTGGGAAGAAACGTTCGATATACAGTGATTTCTAGGTGGCAAGTGGCAGTCCCTGGTCTCTGCCTACCCCTCTGGGATACAGGCGTGAGTTTATGTATGAATGTACTATGTAGAATAAAACTAAAATTCATAGTTTATTAGGTATTACAATTCGGTGTACATTGCGTAGTCGATTCGTACAGTGTGTCTTAAGAAGACTCTAAGAATATGCTGTTGAGATCCTGTATCCTTTTGTGACGTTCATTCTTAAATCCAAGTTTTAGAGTGATACGGGCTTATTTATAAAAAAGACACGATTTCTCCAAAACGCTCCTCAGAGGTAGTTTAAATCATCTGTGGTTACATCTTTCCCTTTACCACAAACTATTTGAGCTGCATCTGAGGAGTGTTTTAAGGAGTCGTTTTTTTATAAATAAGACTTTGTCTTTAGGCTGAGAAAGTGTAACGGTCGATGTACTCCAAGGATGGGTAAAACCGTAAAACGTTCTTGATGTACTCAGAGCTACAGAATGTAAAAGCCATTCCGGTAGACGCACTGAAATGAAACAGGAAGTTCCGAAAACGTATGAAGGAATGCGTCTGCTTCGTACAACTAAAAATAAACATCGCACCTGGTTTGTTGTTCGTTAACGTGGGGATCAAACCGAGAGGAAAAACAGACGTTCAGGGGTAGGGCTGCCACCTTTAATTTAAAAAAGTCAAAAGCCCGGAGATTTCAAAAAAGTCGTTTTTATATTGACACGTTAATGCACATTCCTTATATTTTTATCGAAAAAATAATGTTAAAGAAAATCGAAAAGAAAACTTCTTTTTAAGATTTAATAAAATTACTTAAAACGACAAAAACACCACATGTCTGAGACACCACATCGTCTGTGAAATCTGACACGCACTCCAATGGTATAATGGCTTATTTTTTTTTCTGTGATGTATCTTGTTGGTTTAATAAATGTCTTTCTTCTTCTTCTTCTTCTTCTATAACCCACGATGTGGTGTCGCATACATGTGTCTGAGACACCACATCGTCTGAAATCTGACACGTGTCGATTTAAATACATAATAATGTCTACATTTTTTAACATATATTTAGAGACAAGTTTGTATACTTATATTTACCTATACCGCAACTATGTAGGTAAATAAAAATATTCTGCGGACCCGGAGAACTATATTTATTTATTTATTGATACTTTTATTGCACTTAAAATAAATCGTACAATGCGGCGGAACTATAATGTTAACTGGGAGCTCGGACGTGCACCATTCAAGCCTGGAGATTCCAGGTCAAACTCGGAGAAGTGGCTTTCAGCCCTATTTAGGGGGACGAGTCTCTTAAACGCACAGTTGTTCAATAAAGTGACAATAGTACGGCAAGTTGTGAAGTTATAGTAGCAATACCGCTCGCTAACGGTGAAGGAAAACATCGTGAGGATACCTGGGTGTCTGAGCTATTCACATACCTCAGCGCTTGAAATCTCCAATCCGCGGTGGGCACGCGTGGTGATTAAGCCCGTACTCTCTCCCTGAGAGAAGGCCTGTGCCCTACAGTGGGACGTATATAGGCTGCTTATGAGTACGGCAATGGTCGTTTCATTGACATTATTGGTTGGCTTATGGCTTATTTTGTTTCTGTGATGTATCTTGTTGGTATAATAAATGTCTTTCTTCTTCTTCTTCTTCTATAACCCATCTAATAAACTTGGAGCCCCGCGCGATTCGCTATTTGTTTTGCGCGGGCGATAATTTGAGTTTGAGTTTGATACCATTGTAAAGACATTTTAGTGTTATGGCTTAGTACAATACTATGAAATAACGTCAAATAACATCAAATGTCGTGCCAATATCACTTTATCAAACAACTATGCGGTTAAGACACTCGTAAGGAGACATTGTCAATTCAGAAACTGGCCCCTTATCTACTTCATTACGTTTGAAATTATGAAAAGCTTTGCCAATCGGAGGTCCGATTACCGATACTTAGGTAGGTATTTACATACGTCCGAATCAAACACATTACTCTGCATTTGGGATCCGCCGCAGTCCGGAAAAAAGAATTGGGTGAAGAATTTTAAGGTTCCGTACCCAAACGGGTAAGGGAGGGTCCCTAAGACTCCACTGTCCGTCTGTCTGTCACCAGGCTGTATCTCATGAACCGTGATAGCTTGACAGTTGAAATCTTCACAGATGATGTATGACTATTGCCGCTATAACAACAAATACTAAAAACAGAATAAAATAAATATTTAAGAGGGGCTCCCATACAACAAACGTTGTCTAAAGACAGCAGTCGGCATCTAGCGGCCTATGTAACTTTTACAGCGCCGATGTCATTTCGTTAAGTGTCAATGTTAAACGCTTGTTTATGTCTTATTGGTTTCTATAATTATATGGCGCTGTTCTCAATGTACCTAGTCTATCTTGTCTCGACTTTTGTCTAATGTTGTGTAGATAATGGTATGGAAACCTTCGTGCGCGAGTCCGACTCGCACTGGGCCGGTTTTTTCTTAACTCATCGTCAACGTTTTTTATCTAATCCAGCTGTCTTTTGAATCGATTCCAATTCGTGTTTTTGTAGGGTTAGGAAAAACATGATAATGACACGGTTAAAACAAAAAGCAAAATCAAGCGAAACGAAATACAAAATCTTGTTCAATAATCGCTCGTAACATCCTAGCTATAAGAGCCTCTATCGCGTAATTGGTTACGTTCACTGTTGGTATACTGTGGATAATACTGTACATTATAAATAGTTCCCTGATTCTACTGTTTCCTTAGCTCATATAAATTTTAACATTATTGTCGATACAATTACACTTATTACAATAATTATTTATCTGGCAGGATCGTGGCAAGTGGCAGTCTCTAGTCTCTGCCTACCCCTCTGGGATACAGGCGTGAGTTTATGTATGTAATTACACAACTGCCGAATAAAAAAAAATTATAATAGTTTCAGTAAAAATATGTTATATGATCATCGTAGCGCTGGACCTATGTTACAAATTTTAACCGACGTACGAACGTAACAGCTTTAAACCAGGCCTAGAGCCATGTACACTGTATAGTTTTTCAGTGCGAATGATGTAAGCACGACAATTGCTGTTATTTGCCTCTATTCGGCAGTCTACACGGCAATAGCAGTACAATGTCATTCCTATGTTATTTATTACCTGCGCAAATTAAATAGGCATCTCTCGCGAAGAAGATCGAATCGCGCGCGGCGCCAAGTTAGGTTGCACGGGTTGGTTACCAGACTACCAATAATGTCAATGAAACAACCTTTACCATACCAATATCATCATCATCATCAGCCATTTCACGCCCACTGCAGGACATAGGCCTCCTTCGTGGTTTTTATAACCATGAGGGGTTTTGCCATAATCGCCACGCTTGGCAGGCAGGTTGGCGATCGCAGTATGGGGTTGGAATCTCAGGAAGACGCTGCTGCCCGTCTCCTGGTAATTGATTTCCTTAGTCGCCTTCTACGACATCCACGGAAGGATATGGAGTGACGCTATTCTCAATCCGGCTCCACACGGAAGCTAATATAATTCGACTGAACTAGGTAGGCATTTTAGAGAACCGACCCACCTCTGTAACACAGATGAATAAGCCCACGGAAGGAGATGGACTCAAACGGGAACCCTCGTCTACCCGGTCATTAGGGCACAATTAACCCTTTACGACTGTGTTTCTCACGTTCGTAATCCGCGGTCCAAGGCGGCCGACCGCCGCAGTTTAAAATAAATCCTGCTACTAATATTATAAATGTGAAAGTTTGTGAATATGTTTGAAAGAAAGAAAGAAAGAAAGAAAGAGGATATTTATTTAAATTGTCACAGAAACACAAAGTAAACAAAAGGTACACAAACAAAAGACACAAACGTCAACAATTTAGTTTGGATGTTTGTTACTCAATCGCGCAATAACGGCTGAACGGAATTACATGAAACTTGGCATACAGATAGACAAAGATCTGAATTGAGACATAGGATACTTGATATACCGGTAATGGGTTCCCGTGGTATAATATTTCATTGTTACCGTAACCTTTTTTGAAACCAAACTGAAGATATTTATTTATTGCGCTGCCATGGTAACAAGAATCGTATAAACGGATTCTGTAGCGTTACTAAGGTTGCCGGGACTTTACTGGCTAATAATAACTTCCTCATAATATACTCTGGGCCCTTATTATGAAGCATTGTAAAATCTATGTATCCTATGTTTAAGTAAATAAAATTGATTGATTGATTGATTAATTGATTGATTGATTGATTGATATTAATAGTTGGCATTGTGCTACTGATGGTATTGAAAAAATAAAAAAGTAACAAAGTGCTAATAGTGAACTTCGTGCTATCAAACCCATTCCTCAAAGCTCATAACTTGAGCCCGACACTAATAACAATGTTTCCAGTTTCCCACAAAAATTAAGAACATAATCGACCCAAGCAAAACACTGGACTCGCGCGGACCGCCGACTAGTCTAAATTGGCCTTCCCACCCCCCTCTCAGGCTTTACAACTGCAGTAGGACCTCAGGAAGGAGTCGAGACACATGTCAGGGCTCAGCGTTCGTTGGTTCTGAACTAGTAGTGGTCGTTAACCGATGGGCCGTGCCTTCCGTATTTTACCCGACTACGAAAGTAGGAGAGGGGTACGTTCTTCTCATGCATGTATGTAATAAAAATTTAATTTGCACAGATATTTAGTCATTTATTTTTTATTTTACAATTTTCCGACGTTGGAAAATTTTAAATTGAAAAAATAAACGAGTAAATATCCGTGCAAGTTCAGTTTTTATAATGTCTAGTGCTCGTGTTAACCTTAGAAAATACTACGCATGTATGTATTGTAATGAGGCTGTCGAACGTTTTTGACATTACATTACATTATCGTTTTAAAAAGATTAAAAAATCCAAAAAATCTGTCAGATACCTAAAGCTTGAACTATGGGAACAAACGTCTTGACCGATGTTTAGTTTTGGCAAATAAGTTACAGAAAAGGTAAAAGGTACGTAGGTATTTTTGTATAAAAGGTAAGTGGAAGTTGTTGATAACGTGAGTGTCAAACTAAAAAGGATTTTGCTTACGGTATCTGTATTAGACTGTATTCCAGTCAGAAATTACAGATTTTATAGAAACCCACCATGGAAAATAATACTGACATAGTACATAAACTTACGCCAACATCCTGGGAGCGTAGCCCGAGACCAGGGTTTGCCACAAGAAGGGTTACCACAAAGCTTAGGGGCTGCGATTTGGAAGAGAGGCACGATGTTAAATATTTTTTAACTTTTTACATTAGGGGGGAGGTCAATTTTCTCATTTAAATAACAGCCGTTTCCTTTAGTCCCGCCTGTTGAGGCTTCAAATGACTGTTAGGTTTTAGTCTCAGTCTGGCTTATTACTTTTGAGCTGTCAGTTTTTTTATTCGTATATTAAAAAAGATATCTGCTGTTATTTTTAGAGAAATATTATACAGTCTGCTCGTCTGAGATCGCTCTTCCATTTAATATCCCATGCGTTTCTATGGTGCTAATCGGTATCTACTTTGTGAAAGAAGAGCGATTGCGATTGATAGTGGCTCGCACAGAGTAGAAAGGAGTCAAAGAAATAAACACTTGCAGTTGACACTTTTTTTTATTTGTTTCAAAAAAATAACATATTTAATATAGTACACAATTTCGTCAAACTGCTAGCTCTATCTCTATATATTATTTACTTATTATTATTATTGACAGGACATCAACCGTTACATTTTAGTTCCAAACTCGCCAGTAACGTAACGTTGAACATTTTTGTGCAGCAAAGAATTGCTATTTCATCATACCTCCTGTTAGTTCCCTACTTGGTGCTTTGCCCTCGCTCCGCAAAAACAATGGCATGTTGATGGCTCAATTCGTTGTGTTCGTAATTGTAAATGGCGCCGTGCTAAATTCGTAATTTTATCACTGAAATTCTTGCGTCTAAGTTTAAAATGAAAGGTTCATTGTTCGCATTTTATCGTCAAGAAAATCAGGACTTTTGGCGTGTGCCTTGAGTCTAGAAACTACAATCCATGCCGATCTCTCTAAAGAAGGCAAGTTTGGTCTCGGTTGTATCAAACAGTTTGTACCCGTAACCAACTAATTGTTATACAAAGTGTTGTAAAAAATGTATACGGGAAAATTAATGCGAATTACGTACAAAAGAAAACACACATAAGGAAATCTTAACATTAAGAAATAAGCCGCCCCGGGACACATACGACGCAAAGGTACCCACTTCGCTGGCAGCGTTACCTCGCTGCACTGTATATTCTAAAATAAAGAAAAAATGTTGTTCATTTAGTAAAAGTTCTCAAAGAATTGTAAGTTCTAAAAATTTATTATCTAAAAACTTGGCACGTTAGTGGTTCGTTTTGTATTTTACAAAGTCCTATATTAATTTTACTTAACTATATACATACATAGCAGTTTAAATCTTCAGTTTCTTCATCAGAAATTGGGTTTTCGAAAGTGTACGGATGGAGTGAGCATAAGAAATTATTTGTGAAACCTTAAATACGTTACTAGGTGATCTACAAATTATAAAGGTAAGTAAGCATAGGTTTTACTAAAGACTAGTATATAAATATTATATTATGTTAAATTAATACATTCACTGATTTCGTTGGTAGTTTGTGAGACCTGAGTGAGCGCACGTTAAATAATATATATTTTATTTTATCTTTTTGCAAATACAGAGATTACTTTTACAATTGTTTTAGAACTTTTAGTAAATGATCCACACGCACATCAAAAATGTATATTGCATGTATTTAGGTTAATTAATATTGCAAATGGTGATTTCATGTTTCGAGGTATCATCAGCTCGTTCCTTAACAATACTATGAAATCATGCATGCACTAAAAAGATATAAAGGCCGCGTATACTACTCGACAGATAACTTGAACAAAAATCCGCGCAGTCAGGATGATCTTGCAACGGACAGTAAGGAAACATAGGATCTTTGTTATTAGGGTTCCGTTCCTGAAGGGTGCCAACGGGATCCTATTACTAAGACTTCACTGTCCGTCTGTCTGTCTGTTCGTCTGTCAGTCTGTCTGTCTATCCGTCTGTCTGTCCGTCCGTCTGTCTGTCTGTCTGTCTGTCTGTCTGTCTGTCTGTCTGTCCGTCTGTCCGTCTGTCCGTCTGTCCGTCTGTCCGTCTGTCCGTCTGTCCGTCTGTTCGTCTGTCCGTCTGTCCGTCTGTCCGTCTGTCCGTCTGTCCGTCTGTCCGTCTGTCCGTCTGTCCGTCTACCCGTCTGTCTATGTGTCTGTCTGTCACCAGGCTGTATCTCATAAACCGTGATAACTAGGCAATTGAAATTTTCACAGATGACGTATTTCTGTTGCAACAATAAAATAAATATTAAAGGGGGGCTCCCATACAATAAAAGTAATTTTTTTTGGCCGTTTTTTGCTCGATATTAATAACGGCACCAGCTAGACGCTTGACATATTCACATAATATTTAGTTCTATATTCGCTTCAAAAATAAATAATTAAATTAAAATCCCATACAACAACGTGATTTTTAGTCGTTTTTTCTCGATATTTGTATCTAATGTTGTATAGATAGTGGTACGGAATCCTTCGTGCGCGAGTCCGACTCGCACTTGGCCGGTTTTATTTGTTAATTTGATCCGAAGAATTCCCCGCGACCCGGCCAATGAGACCCGAAATAAGTCCAATCGAAGTTAAATCCATCGAGGCAAGTTATTTGTCGAGCACTATAGCATTTACGTGCTCGTAAAGTGAGTTCCGTTATTTGTCACGGATGCCATTTTAACAACTTGAACTTGACAAAATTTATGTGAACCACCCTTGAAAAAACTCGTGTACGACACAATGATACTCATCGATATCTAGTGTGATTGGATCGAAACAATACTGATTGCCACATTTTCAGGCACTGGATGTGCCAGGCAGTGGCCTGTTCCATAGAACTGCTGGCAATTCGATGTTTATTGCAAAGTCGATTAACCCATAGATTAACAAGTAGGAAGACTTGCGAATTGAAAACCCCCTCCTCTTTTTGAAGTGGGTTAAGTGGGCCTGCATAAAAAAAGCACCATTAGCTTGCGAGAAATAAACGACAATACTGAACAGTTGTGTCAACACTTTTTTCAGGTCGAACGAGGAAAGCCAATGAGTAAGGTTTATTTTCAAACAAATAATCAGGTTCACTGTCACTGGCCAAGGTCGGGCTACATGACGCTGTTTGGCACCAGCTGCTGTTCACTAATTTGTGTACACAGCTGGGAGTTAGTACGCGAACCATTATCGTGGATCATCACGTGTTCAAATGTAGTTTATACAGTTGAGCCGAAGGGAGAGCTGCTCTTTATTTTATTTATATTCTTTTTTGTTGCACTAACCCGTGCTGAGGCTAATATTTAAAAACCTATTTAGAGGCTAAAAATTCCACACATGCCGGGACTTGTACCCACGACCTCTGGCTAACCGTGCCAGCGCTCTCCCAACTGAGCTAATGGGTAAGTGAAGGCATCGGCAAAATTTCGAGCCTCTTTACAAACTTCTCTGTATTACGTACAGGCAGCGACATCTGGCCAAAGTAATTTACATCACTTGCTGCCCCGAGTAACCCACTTTGCAGTTAGGTATTTACATCGGAATGATATCGCTGTACCTACATGATTATATCCTTTTTTGTTGCACTAACCCGTGCTGAGGACAATATTTAAAAACCTATTTAGAGGCTAATTTATTTGTTTTTGTTTTAAAAGATTATTAACAAAAACCGACTCTTCGAGTAATCGGGTAACATACATTAAAAAAATAATAAAGATCCCGACGAATTGAAAGTCTCCTCCTTTTTAAGTCGGTTAAAACATTCATAACCTCCCGTCTGTATCCCAGAAGAGTAGGCAGGAACCAGGGACTGCCACTTGCCACGATCCTGACGATTCATTAGTCGGTTAAAAACATACATCAGTTTTATTTCAACCAAACTGTATAACAATTTGTTGGCAGATGCTCTAGGTTTTTTAGAATGCTCTTATTAGCTACAAATACTGGAATAACTGTCTCGGAAGGTATTTGAAATTCTCTACATACTACCTTGCTTGTTCTACGCCTTAGGCTTGGCGCCAGACAGAGTTCTTGTAAATTTAACCCTGTTTCACACTAGCGCGGTTACGGTAGCGACCCAATAAAAACATAAAACATTTGAGTGCGATTCGTATTGATGGTGTAGCCTTTTAGAAGAAGGGATCAAAAAAAGATTGGCGATGCAATGCCATTTCGTTCTTACGAAAACTGTTCTTGGGTGCTCTTAGCCAGCACTTTCGTACTCGGAATAATGAATAACATCAACACAATCACTCGTACCGTTTACAAACTAGGGTATTCTGTGCTATGGTAAACAGGTAAGGACATCACAATCATGGAAGTACACCCAGACAGAGTACGACGGCCTCTAGTGGGAATCTGACCCACGACCTCTTTTTCGGTAGTCAAGCGTGTAAACCGCGAGACCAACGCGGCAGACAAAATCTCCCAATATGAGAGTGACCAATCTTCACATTTGTATTCTTATGTACCGGTACCACTTCGCTAGTGTGTGGCAGACTTTAATCAGACCCAAATTGATCCGCGTAATACAGTTAAAGTGCTTGTTGAATTTACAGTAATTGAAAATGCGACCTTGTCACTTCGGATATTGGGTTACGGCTGTAAACGACTTTATGTTTTTGGACGCATTCCTGTACTCACATTAACCTGGTCTTGCTGCTTTCAGGGTTGGCTCTCTCGAATAATCGCTAATTTGTTTGTGGTTCTGCGTCGTGTGGCCCCACATTTATAGGAGATTTTTTTTGACAGTGACAGTAAAAGGGGGTGATTTTCCGAAAAGAACACGAGAAAAGGAAATGAAAAAGGAAAACCTTCCAAAACTTAATGTGAAAAACCGGACAAATTGCTCGTCTCAAATAATGATTAAAACATTACAAACATTATAAACCTAAAAAATGAATGTTGAATGTTCGGCCTCATCAGGAGGTACCTCTCATTCGATTTCTAGTAAGTAAGTTTATATTTACATATTTTTTCGTTATATCGAGAAATCAACGTACGTTTAAAAATTAAAAATTCAACAGACTCATCTGGGTTTTCTCTTGACTTTTTAGCAGTCGAGTTTTTTGTTTTTTTATAATAAATTATAATTCAAATATTTTGTTCATTTAAAAAGGTGAAAGTTGTTAGTTTCACAATTGATACATGGTGGTTCACTATGGTGAGCGCACCTTAACCTATGTCTCTCACCCCTCTTTTTTATAATGATTTGACTGAAGACCTACTGAGACAAGCTGAGACAAAGAAATGTTTAAAAAATTTATTAGAGAAACACTACCTAAATAAGGTATAGTCTTGTTCGTACGGAAGTATATTAAGTTAGCATAACTTTGTTTCATCCGTGTGGCTCCGTATTAAGAATAGCGTCACTCCACTTCCTTCCGTGGACGTCGTAGAAGGCGACTAAGGAAATCAATTACCAGGAGACGGGCAGCAGCGTCTTCCTGACATTCCAACCGCATACTGCGATCGCAACCCGCCTGCCAAGCGTGGCGATTATGGCAAAACCCCTCATGGTTATGAAAACCACGAAGGATGCCTATGTCCTGCAGTGGGCGTCAAATGTCTGATGATGATGATCGGGTCTTCGGCAGATGTGACCAACCAATAGTCACTTTAGCTGGCTCATCTTGCAGCTAATCTCAACCACTGGATTTCAGAAGAAATCTCGGTCAACAACACATAGTCCAAAGTCAACTCTCGATCGGACTTTCTTTTTCATCGCTGAATGTGCATGTCAACAGACAGTAATGATGACCAAAATACAAAGGTATCTTAAAAAACTTTAAGCACTCCAGCAATAAAAAGCATGCAGCTACATTTTGTTATAATTTCGCCGATAGTACGTCACTCTTTATATTTGAGTTTTCAACTTTGATCGCCTCAGTGATGCGTTATCACATTAATCCTTCATCATCATAATCAGCCGTTTGACGCCCAACTGCAGGACATAGGCCTCCCTCCCTGGTTTTCCAAGCTTCCTGGTCTAGTGCCGCCCGCATCCAGCGACATTTTCTTAATTTTTATCAATTCAATACGAGAGTCGAATCAAGACCCTGGTTTCTCTTTTCTCCTTCTCTTATCATGTTTGTGGGTTATTTATTTATACAGTATGTGACTAAATTCCACATCCATCTATCCAGCGTATGAAATGGAGTCTACTTACAACAAAAAGTGCGTCTTTAAAATTTCTTCAATTTTTTTCGCTGAGGCACAAACATAATTACAACCGCCATAAAAACGATACCTACGCTTTGCCGCAGTCGGGCGAAATGCGATCAGAAAATTTATCGGGACAGAATCGCGAAGGTGTCAAAACAAATCAAGGCTAAGCCGACAGCCCAGTTACATGTCCAGCATGCTATGTGCCGTTACTTTGCCGGCGTCGTCACATATTATTTCTGTACCATGCGTCGTTTATCTAGGGGACACTAGCAGCTCAAATCAGCCAGTTAATTGGAAGTAAATCTTTAATTGCGTCGTTGGTCTAGCGATTAACACGCTTTACTACCAAAACGGATGGGTTCGACCGCCGCTGGAGGCCGCCGTAGGTACCTTATTTGGTTACCATAGCACCGGGTATCCTAGTTTGGGACCAGGACGAGTGATTGTGTTATGTGGAAGTTATCCAATCCAATCCAATCAGTCGGTCCCTCAATGCTGAGGATCGTGGCCGCTATGACGAGGATGAGTGTAGAATGCTCTCCATCTGGACCTATCGTTAGCTGTGTTGACTGCCTGGTGAAACTTGAGTTTTGTTTCCCTGGTGATCTGGTCACTCCATTTAGCGGGTTGTCTGCCTCGAGCTCTCTTCTCCTCCACTTTGGCCATCATTATATTATATTCGAGACTATCAGGTCGAAGTTATAGAAGTAACCTATTACGCGCACCAAAGCCTGAACCATTCCAATCGTCTATATGTCAAGTTTCATACTAAATGCTATCGCAAACTTTAGGATTCCGACGAGATTTGGTGCACGTTAGGCCTCTGGGCCTTATTTCATAGCACTACAATTCGTGGTTTACTGTGACAAATCGATGTAACTCGTATATTGCATAATCGATTAACCTACAGATTAACAACATTGTCCTAATCTGCTACGCAATGTACATGGAATTATCATGATAAACTATGAATTGTAGTTTTTACAGACTTGAAAAAAGGAGGAGGTTATCAATTCGACGCGTATGTTTTTTTTATTATTGTTATTTAGCTATGTTTGCGCATAACTCCGTCAAATCTTAACCGATTTCAACAATTATTTTTTTGTTCGAATAGATATAACGTCTCATTGGTCCCATTTTAATTTGGTGAAGATCTGATGTAGACTTTCAGAGATGAACAACGGAACTCTTCAATGGACAGCAGTATATAAGGCCTAATAGGGCCCATCCTTTAGTAATATCCGGATGTTTCATTAAATAGCGTTAAAGTAGTCCCAAGGTAATTTGGTGATGTTCTGGTGAACACATAGAAATCGAGAACTTACAATTTTTAAGCAACGTATTAAGTAGGGTAAATGATGGTTAGAAGGGACTTGTCTATTTTTCTTCCGCTACCCCACTAAAAAGTGTAGTAATTAGTCCCTTGTCGGTGCTCAGTTTCATGACCAGGACATATATTTTGGGCACCGACTACAAATTATACTTCTACAATACCTATATGTATACTCACGTACTTCTAATTTAAAAGTATTGGGTTGAGTTATGTTGAACTATGTTATTACGCGGTATATTATGTAGATTGTTTTAAGAGTAAAAACTGTTTTGTGTCGACAACCAGCCATGGATGTCTGTAAAAAAACTTATTTGAAAACAAAAAACGAGACAGCTCGAAGTTAAAAAAAACAAGGCATTGGAATTTTCAAACTCAACCGACGCAGACCTCTTCATAAATTTATTGCGGATTTGGTCCCGCCTGCTGAGACTAAAACTCCAACGGATGTCTTATTTAAGCTTTTTTAGCAGTCGGGTTTTCTGCTTTAAAAAGTTTTTTTTTGTTAAAGCTTTTATTGGTGAATTTCTAACAATACGAGAGCTAACGTCCGTCGTTTTCTTTTTTCGTGTCGTCATATAGCCACTAAAGTAACACTCGTATTATAGACATAGTACCATTAGTTCTACGCCTCATTTGTTCAAATTGCTCCACCATTTTGCCCTCTGCGCGGTCATTAGGGTACATACACACACACACGCGCGAAAACATTATCCCCTTTTTTTTCCCAGTCGAGTAAAAACCTAGGTGACGACGTGGAGCCGTAATAAAATCGTCATAACAACTATAGGAGAAAGCGTGAAATAGATTTGCATAATATCAAAACCGCAGTTTATGAAATCGGGCGTTTGATAATAATATAATTTTATTGTCGGCGGGCGTCTCGCATTGAATAATGATGGGTACTAGGAGGACATTTTATAATAAGTAATAATGATTATTACAGCGAAAGAGGTCTGTCAGAATCGTGGCAAGTGGTGTGTGTGCCACTTGCCACGATTCTGACAGACTCTCTTCGCTCTCTACGAGTGCGTAACCCTCTGGGATTCAGGCGTACTCTGGTACCTTTTAGTGCGTGTTTATTTCTTATTTTATAACTAGCTGACGGTGCAAACTTCATGCCGCATCAAGATCTATAAATGTTTAGTTAGTTTTTCCTGAATTATCCTGTGTTTTAATTGTTGTTCTGCTATTCAGGCCGGAGATAAATCCGATAAATTAAATATCATAAAAAGTTCTTGAGTTATAAATGGTGTCAGTAACCCGACTTCATTTTATATGCAATAGCTGTTGCCCGCGACTTCGTTTGCGTGGTAATTTGGATGTGTGGAGGGGGGTGTGTGCTTATGACCACGGGACAGAAGTGAAAACTTACATCTTTTTCTTGTGCTAGATTTTGTTACCATATACCTAGAAGAGCACACGTGACACCTTACCTAAATGAGCATGGTACTCTGAATATGAAAAATAGACGGGAATTGCACTTGGCTTGCCTGACACACAAAATAATCTGGAATAAATGCCCGGCATATTTATATAAAAAACTGAGCTGGTTTAAAGATTGCTCTGGCTACAACACCCGTGCAAAAGAATCGGATCTTCTAAGGATACCAGAGCATAGATCCGCTGGTTTCAGGGGGGGCTTCAAGTACAGGACAGCGAAAATCTGGAATACCATTCCACCTCCTCTAAGGATAAAATTATCTGAAAAAACCTTTAAATTGCAATATCGAAAGGTGCTTTTAGAAAACCAGACGGCTCTGTACTTGTAAGGCTGACCCTGGATCCGGAGGCAAGAACATAGTGCACACACGCACACACATGCACATACACATCCTTTACTCGCCCACTCTACACACAGGAACTCTACTCTACACACGTGGACACTCCCTAAAGGTACATATATGTATATATATATATATATATATATATATATATATATATATATATGTATGTGTATATATGTGTATTATATGTATATGTATGCGTAAGTGTATTGTATGTATTCTTATTATAAACATTGTATTTGTTCATATTATATAAGCAGTAGTATATGTATATTCTAAATTATTTTAGGTACAAATTTATATTGTAAGTTTGTTACCTTTCTCTTACATGTAAGTTTAGTTTTTAGTTTTTTTTGGGTAGTGGCTGAAAATCAGCGCTGCCAAGATCACTGCGTTGACTTGGTTGCATAATGCTGAGCCTCGACCCTTTGTCGTAATATGGCAATAAATGCTTTCTATTTCTATTTCTATTTCTAAATTTCTTTTCTAAATTTAGCCAATTGGCGACTGGAGCCAAGTATACGCTATTCAGCGTCACCGACCTACTGAAGCTGAGTACCTACATCCGATTCAGCGCCACCAACTAACTGGAGCCGAGTATATTTGATTCAGCGTCACCGACTGACTGAAGCCGGGTATATCCGATTTAGCGTCAACGAGGGGCGCGACAGTTCAGCATTGTACACTGTTCAGAAGAATTACGCCTAAAGAAGTTATCACTTCAAAACACGAGCAGCCCTTGTATTACGCGCACCAAATTCTGTCGGAATCTTAACATTTGCGTTAGCAATTAGCATGGAATTTGTCAGGCGTTAGCAATCCGTCCGGATGTAGGCCTCGGATCATATATCAAAGTCAGCGTCTCGAGATAAGTTGATGCACCTGTTCCGAGTCTAATAGGACTTATAAAAGCCATATTTATGTTTTCCGTCCCTGTCTATCGGCCGCGGTTCCCGCCATTTTAATTTGCCAGTCTTATCTCTTAGCCTACCGGGGATTAATCTCTCTATTTCACTTACGACGGCAGTTTCTTGGATCGGCTTGTCCTTCATTACAGAACTGGTTGTTAGATAGATAGAGAACAACATACTCCATTCCACGAAACGAGCTCCCAAAGAAAATCGTCCATGTGCGCCCATTGGTTAATGCGCGTGACCTTGAATAGCTCCTTCAATGGCTGACCGTCTTCGCTTATTGTCTCGCTTTGTCTAGCCGCGCGCATTGACCAATGAGATGCCAGTATTTGGTGTTCGACTCGTGGAACGGAGTATAGTTGCCATGCGCCTGCATCCCGGCGCTTGTCGCCAATTTATATGCCGGTTCGCGTCATTGGGAGATCTCTTCGGAAACTGACACTATGCTGCGTCACTTAATTGTCTATCATTCCATGTACCTATGATTCTATTAATGTAATTCTATCAATTCATAAGCGAGAGTAACTCAATTGTAAAACGTTGGCCTCACATTCGAGATGTCGTGTGTCCCGGAATCCCAGAATGTACCAACTTTGTTTTCTAAGGGAGACTGGCGCCAAATCACTGGATTACTAAGAAAATAGATTAGTTCTTATCTAGGGATAAAGGAATAAAAAGCTGACAGGGTTGCCAGTCATGCACTTTATCCATGGATAGCTCTGCAATTGTCATAGTGCAAGACGTTTTTGGACTTAGTCACTGGTTAGAGAATACTCCTTGGTTAGAGCTTACCCATCGATAAACAGATAGATCATGTTATTAGATAGCGTTGGGCCTAGTCAGCTTAAGATACTTCCAATTGTGAATTTGTTGTAGGTATACCACTCGCTCAGGAGAACGTCGGGAGGAAACCTGAGTGTCTCAAAAGTTCGCCTACTTCAGTGCTTGAAATCGCCAATCAGGTTATGTACGTTTCTTTGGCAATAGTGCACTTTTAGACCCACCCGTCTAGTCTAAAACGTAGACGGCGGTGACAGCTTACCTATCAGTTAAATTGCGATAATTATCATGTGGTAAAATTTTCCGGAGGAATTAAATCCACCAAAATCTCTGGCCGGAAATAGAAGAACGGTGGAAGACTAGAGAGGAGGGAGGGGCGGAAGACGAAAGAAGAAATCAAAATCATTTTTTTTTTTATTCAACGTAACACAGAAACTGCGACTTAATGAACGTTACAAGTTAAACTAGGTGTCCAATTCAAAATATAAATAATTTTGGACAAAAAATGGACAAAAAAACTCCGAACTTAGTCTTTTCAATTCCTTAATTTACAGAATTTATATAAATATTCTAAAACCTCGAACTCATGCATTGAACTAGCTTTAATTCTAGACATCATTGTCTTCTAAATAATCTTTAATGTTATAGTAGCTTTTTTTGCACAAAGTGTGCTTTACACATTTTTTGAAGCGTTTCTGGCAAGCTTATTATATATCCTCAGGGATCTTATTGTAGAAACGTAGACAATAAAGGATGTAATAGGGGTTAAAGTATGAAATTGCCGTTTTATTGCAATAGGTTCTTTGAATTGACATAGAATCTTCATGGTTTGAGGTTTTCGAATGAAACTTTTTTCAAATGGTTTCTATGATGTTCTTTTTTTAAAAAATGTGAAACATTTGGATATCGACCTTCAATTGTTTTTGTTATTCAATTTAGACAAGAAAGATGGATACTGCGAAAATTCGGGTGATTTTTGAATACGGGTTCCGACGCGGAACTAACGCGGCAGAAACAGCCCGCAATATCAATGCTGCGTTTGGAAAGGGGTCTACTAATGAACGCACCGTGCGATTTTGGTTTAAACGCTTTCGTGATGGAAATTTCGACTTAAAGAACGAGCCACGAGGAAGACCGCCCACACAGGTGAATAACGATGAATTAAGAGAGATAGTGGAAGCCGACCCTAGTCAAACTACCCAGGAATTAGCGGCATGGTTTAACGTTACCTTACCCACAATATTGACTCACTTGCGTCAAATCAATAAAATAAAAAATACGAAAAATGGGTGCCTCATGATTTGACTGATCTGCAGAAAGAAACGCGTGTTGAAACTTGTGTTGCCTTGTTGATATTCAATATTCGATATTCAAATGTTTCACATTTTTTAAAAAAAGAACATCATAGAAACCATTTGAAAAAAGTTTCATTCAAAAACCTCAAACCACGAAGATTCTATGTCAATTCAAAGAACCTATTGCAATAAAACGGCAATTTCATACTTTAACCCCTAATATTAACCTTTGCCAGCCTAAATTTTGGGAAGGAAAGTTTATGTCTATTTCTAGTATTTACATTGTGTTGGCTACCTACAGTTTTAAAGTTACTGATATTTTTCCTAACGTAAATAATATTTTCATAGATATACTGACTAGCAACAGTTAGGATGTTAGTTTCTTTAAAGAAAGAGACAGGACAAAGACAAAGACGTAGTCACGTTGCTCATTTAAATTAAATTTACCTAATAAGCAACGCCGATTAGATGCGTTCAATGTAAGTTAGTAGAAGTTAAAGACATTCATTGTAACAAATTAACACATCATAGATACCCCCAATATTACCATGACATCGCGGACACGCCAGGAAAACAATGGACGAGATTAGCAGAGAACCGGCGAGGTTGGCGTGACGGTGAAAAAGGCCAATTTAATATTTAATGAAATTGACATGGTTTTTCTTAATGTGCTCCTCTTTTTTCTATTTAACCGGCTATATTAGGTGGATAACCTGTAAGGGCGGGATCTGTTACGAAATAAATAAATAAATAAAATTAAATGTCCATATTCCGTGGGCTGCAAAGATAGATAGATATACCCATAGATAGGTATCTAGTGTCGGATGAGATCACCCACTTCGCCACCGCCGTCCATCTCGTACGCCGCTCATATCCCGGGACCAGTCAGCTTGGTCGTCAAAGCGGTGTAGACTAAAGTCAATAAGCCATGCCTCGCCGAGTATTCGTGTGACATCCCTTTCACATCTCACGGAGGCATTGGAGACAATTTAGTTCAGCTCGGCTTTTACCGCCTCACTAAATAACCATTCAAGAACAAATTAAGAGTGATCGCTCTGCTAATCCGAGCGAGGGGCCGGAACCTGACCAGGGGCCTGTTTCATCGAACTACAATTCTTGGTTCACTATAACATTTCGATGTACATTGCAAAGTCGATCGACCCACAGATTAATATTATATAGGTAATTCAGTTTTTTTTATAAATTATTTACTCTAACTTATTATAATTTACTGACTTGTTCGTGTGTTTATTGTAATCAGTGAACCGTGTATATATTACCTATAGGTGTTGAAGATAGACATCTTTATCATTTTCTCTGTATCTTCTCACCCGCTCGTTCGTTCAATCTCTCTACCTTTCTGTTTCTAGAAACAGTTGTTTCCCACGTTTTGGAAACCCTACTACATCAAAACAAACTGGGAATATTAAAAACGGAAAGTTAAGACTTAACATCACTTGTCTTAAACTGGGATGCCCTGTAATGTGGTGACCAGACAAGGACGTGACAAACACGGAAAAACACCCAAACTGAGGTAATTTTTAGAAATCAAACCCTTAATCAATCTCTTACAGAAATGAACTCGCCTTTTTACATGTTATATAAAGTACTAGCTGTGCCCGCGACTCCGTTCGCGTACATTTCGATTTTTACGAAGCATTTGTATGGGGGCCACGTCTTATCATAACTGGAGCTAGAATTTAAATAGCCTATCCTGTGTCCCAGATGTCTATATGTTTTTATACCAAATTTCATCAAATTCGGATAATTGGTTTAAGAGTTATGGAGGAACATACATACATACATACACACATACAGAAAAAAATTCTAAAAGTCGTGAAATTAGTTTCAGTATCATATATTGAGCCTATAAACACAATATCTCTGAAAACAAACTAACTTACTCCATGACCGACCCTTACAGATTTATTATTAGTAAGATAAGAAGATAAGATAAGATAAGATAGAAGATAATAAAAATAATAATAATACGGCGGCCCCCACTGGATATTGAACCCATGACCTCTTGCACTATGTAGTACAATGATTTACGTTTTGCGACGTTGTTAGAGCACGTGAAGCACAAAAGTCGTAAAATTATGTAATCCCTGATGTTTTAAAAATTAGCAATCAGAGAAAAATTCGTAGACCAGAAGTCTTTCTACAACAGAAACTCCAAATTGCACATACTAGAAGTAACCCTGTATTTACTTCGCCGCTGGGTTCCCCTTTTCGTTCGAAGTGGTACATCCAGAGAGTTCAATCCACTGCAACCCAGCAAGGGTAGTATGACGGCACCAATCACACGTTTTGTGGCGCGAAAATGTCAGAATTTGACAATGAATGTACCGGAAGGTCGCGACTTTTCACAATTTAAACTCCCCACTAAGTAGCAACTTTGCAAAAAAAAGTAAAGGTTTTTTTTACGTATTTGAAGAAATTTCATAAAGTACATATTTAATACAAAAGACCCTCACTCAAACCTGATTTCCTGTTGATTTCCTGTCGACTGTACTACCTATGCAGACTAGCACAGGTCAGGCTAATCCGATCATGACAGCGCGTCAGTTCGATGACATCTCGTCGGCGAGATCCGATGCACGGCCGGCTGATCGGCAGAAATTCGATGAAACCTCGCGGGCGAAAGTGAGGGCCTCTCTTCCGGATAAAAATGGGAAACTTGCAAAAAAAAAGTTCTAATGTCATTGGTGGGCAATGTTGAAAGATAAATAATGGTGATAAAGATTTTTTCTGCTACTAATACTTTCATCTAATGTATAAAAAACCCGTGTCACAGTATTTGTTATCGAACTCCTCCGAAACGGCTTCACCGATTTTTATATTTTTTCTGTGTAAGTATATTTGGTAGGTCTGGGAATAGGTTTACAAATTTTTGGTTCTGTGGGCTAATTAATATTTTATTTTATTTATTTAATTTTATTATAATAGGAAAACTTACAGCTGTGAAAAAGATACATTACAAATTAAATAAACACAGAGAGCCAATGACAAGTTTTCACTGGTATAAATAAATATTATAGCAGAAAAAATATGGCAAAACAACGTTTGCCAACGTCAGCTAGTTAATACATATTATAAGCTGTCGAAAAGTTATTCTACTCACACGGTACCTATAAAAGCGCAAACCGCGCAAATTATGACGTCACAAGGTCCTCGTAATGTATGAAATGAAGCATTTGCCTCTAATTTAATTAATTTTGTGAAATATTGTTCTTATTATTAAACACCCTTATTACAAAACGTTGAGAATTCACTGGAAACGCGCCATATGTTACAAAATAATGGTTAGAATGTCCCCTTAAAACCGACGAACGAATTTGATGTCACCCTGTAGTATTGCGTGCTAGGCTAACATGTTGTGTCCCTATAAGGTCAGCAATATATCAGAGACAGCTCAGAACCATTTAAATGCAGATATTGTTGGGTATAATCTGGTAGCCTGACTATCTTCCATGGGTTTCACACTGGACGATCACTGCAGACATCGTTGGAATAGTATTCATACAACGTTCACACCACGGCTTTAGTACATTATGAAACGACCAGGGCCAGTATCGTGTCGTTGCGGTTACCGTCCAATGTAAAACAGGCTATTGTTGGGCATAATCTTTTAGCCGGACTATCTGGCATTAAAGCAGGCTCTATCACCGTAGATGCCATCGGCCAACCAGTTTAGGTTACCGTTTTAATCGCAGGAAATGTAAGGCACTTTTGATAGACTCAAATTGTTTATTTCACTTGCTCCCGTCACGCACCGTTGTGATCTGTTTGGTGTTTGGCAAGTGACCGTTAATTTAACATTTGAAAAAACAAAGAAAACAAAATTGAGCGTAAACAATTAACAATATTAGGCTTTTTTAGATTTAATTTCTAAAATTGCGATTATTCATTAACGGGCCTCACTTTAGCTTATAAGACATCATCATCATCATCATCATCAGCCATTTGACGCCCACTACAGGAGATAGGCCTCCCTCATGCTTTTCATAACCATGAGGGGTTTTGCCATAATCGCCACGCTTGGCAGGCGGGTTGGCGATCGCAGTATGTGGTTGGAATCTCAGGACGACGCTGCTGCCCGTCTCCTGGTAATTTATTTCCTTAGTCGCCTTCTACGTCACCCGGGAGGAAATGGAGTGACGCTATTCTTAATCCGGAAAGCGAAACTATAAGTCAAATAATTAATAATTAGTTTTATAAGTTTTGCAGTCAAGAGTGTTGTTCATGGTAATGTGGTTTAACCTAACTTCTGTTAGATGTATCTATTAGACAAATATTAATTATATATATATTATTATATTTATTAATTCTTTATTGCACAAAGACAGTGTACAAAAGGCATTACATATATGGCATCACATAGTTATTTAGATAAATGATTTAATTACACAAGATACACACGTATCAAATCAAATGAAATAAAAGCCGCTGCTTCGGGCCGTATTTGTAATGGAGAAAAAGGCAGCGGAAAAAAAACTGTAGGGCACAGGACTTCTCTCAGGGAGAGAGTATGGGCTTAATCACCACGCGTTCCCACCGCGGATTGGCGATTTCAAGTGCTGAGGTATGTGAATAGCTCAGACACTAAGGTTTCCTCACGACGTTTTCCTTCGCAGTTAGCGAGTGATATTACTACTATAACTTCACACTTAGAAAACAAAGTCATAGGTACATGCCCGTACTGGGATTCGAACCAGGATCTCTCGCTTCCGAGTCCAATGTTCTACCCACTAGGCTACCACCGCTCTTTACTCAAATCATCTTAAACCTAATACGTCAGTTACTACCTGTATGATAAGATTCCATGATTGCCATCAATAATTTTGTACAAAGCAAACCGAAGTAACCCGAAAAATTATCGTTCATTCATTCTACACGCAACAGTAGTAGAAAGGAACGCAGCGATGTTCAGTTTTCCCAGCGATTACATGCGCGTTTACGATCTTAACCCGTAATTTAGAATAGACGTTATCGTAAAACGCGTGAAGTTGTTAAATGGCTGAAAACGAAAGGCAAATTTTAGTTATCGCTTGATTGCTCTTGATCTATTTGAACGATAAGTGAGTCGTCGCATAGTTATAAAATAGCTGTAACTTCTGGTTACTCTTCATGAAAAGGTCTATGCAAGTTACAACGCGACTGGCGCGTATTAGATTAGAGGACGTATTACTTGCGCGTATTAGATTAGAGTATGTATTACATGCGCGTATTAGATTAGAGTACGTATTACATGCGCGTATTAGATTAGAGTATGTATTACTTGCGCGTATTAGATTAGAGTACGTATTACTTGCGCGTATTAGATTAGAGTACGTATTACTTGCGCGTATTAGATTAGAGTACGTATTACTTGCGCGTATTAGATTAGAGTACGTATTACTTGCGCGTATTAGATTAGAGTACGTATTACTTGCGCGTATTAGATTAGAGTACGTATTACTTGCGCGTATTAGATTAGAGTACGTATTACTTGCGCGTATTAGATTAGAGTACGTATTACATGCGCGTGTTAGATTAGAGTACGTATTACTTGCGCGTATTAGATTAGAGTACGTATTACTTGCGCGTATTAGATTAGAGTACGTATTACTTGCGCATATTAGATTAGAGTACGTATTACATGCGTGTATTAGATTAGAGTACGTATTACTTGCAAGTATTAGATTAGAGCGGTGGTAGCCTAGTGGGTAGAACATTGGACTCTGAAGCGAAAGGTCCAGGTTCGATTCCCAGTGCTGACATGTACCTATGACTTTGTTTTCTAAGTTATATACATTTGTGAAGTTATAGTAGCGATACCACTCGCTAACTGTGAAGGAAAACATCGTGAAACCTGAATGTTTGAGCTATTCACATACCTCAGCGCTTGAAATCGCCAATGCGCGGTGGGCATGCGTGATGATTATGCCCATACTCTCTCTTTGAAAGAAAGCCTGTGCCCTACAGTGGGACGTATAGGCTGCTTATGCTATGCTTATGCTACGTATTACATTTAACTCTTAACTATGTACCTTCTATGTCGTAGAAGGCGACTAAGGAAATCAATTACCAGGAGACGGGCAGCAGCGTCTTCCTAAGATTCCAACTGCATACTGCGATCGCCAACCCGCCTGCCAAGCGTGGCGATTATGGCAAAACCCCTCATGATTGTAAAACCATGAGGGAGGCCTATGTCCTGTAGTGGGCGTCTTATCTAGATGGTCACTGATAGACAGATGATGATGATTAATCAATCAGCCCGTACTCATCCTCGGCCATCCTCATCCAGCCGCAGCCAGCAATCTGCCTACGCTACGTTTGGCAATTCAACTTCCATCTAGCTACAATTTCTGCCCTTTGCACTGAATACTTCAATCGTTCCAAAATTGCAATGCATTCCAAAAGTTAGGTCACCCTAAGCTGATATTTTACTTGCTGAGTATTACATTACATAAACTCACACCTGTCACGCGGAAGGGTAGGCAAAGGCCAGGATTTGCCTCTTGTCACAATACTGACAAAGCTCTTTCACTTCATCAACATTCGTCGTTGCATGCACGCACGCAAGTTTCGGGTACTGTTTGTCTTCCTGTTTGCTAATACATCCCCTATTTGGTCGAACTAAATAGACGTATTTGGTCGAAGTATGTGCAGCTGAGATGTCCCTCACTGGCACCTCAATGTTTCATCCTCTCCATGTGTTCAAACCAGCGCAACATTCCTCTCAATTCTAGTGACTACATTCTTTTTCAGTCCACAACCGTCTCTAATCAAACTATTGCGTATCCTGTCGTTAAAAGTGACACCACACATACTTCGCAAGGAGCTCATTTGTACTGCATTAATCCTACTTTCTTGATTCTACTGCCATACCCAAGTCTCGCTACCATACGTAAGTGTTGGGACCAGCACTGCTATTTGAGTCCTGCCGAGCCTCTACTATAAATAAAACAAACAAACAGGAGTCCCCGATGCGTTAGCCCGGCACGTTGTCAGCACAAATCCGGGTGGCGGTCCACTAGCGACCGCTGCCGTCCTGAATCCGATGCGATTAAGCCAATTACGCACGCGGCGACGCCTGATGAGCTGTCGGGGCAAGGCCTCCCCTAAACATTCCAGAAGGCCCACTTCACCCGCGAATATGTGTGCAGAAATCACAAATAGCAGAAATCAATTCCACGACCTCTAACTTGGTAGTCAAACGTTTTACCGATATTAGAGCAACGGGGCAGTCACAATCCGGTCATAACAGCACAGTCGCTGCGACGGGACTGACACATGTTTATTACGAGATCTGATGAGATTTCGAGATGACTCCCTCTCAGAAACAACAGTCGCAGTAACAACCACAAAAGATTGTGTGTTTACAAAGAGCATCATCTTCATAAGTTCGCGTATCCCGAAGGGGTAGGCCGTAACTAGAGTTTACCATTGGCCACGATCTTTACAAACCTCTGTTGCTTCATTCATTAGTCATTGCTTACACGACTTGGGGTAATCAACGCTAACCAAAGCGGGCTATCTGTGTTGTACGACTTGATGCAAAAAATATTCGGTCTCACGGCGCTAATGTGGGTGAACGAACCGAGGTGCAATGAGAGGGAAAGGGGAAAAGCTGAATGGAGGTCACGTGACATGGGGTGGGAATAAGGCAGTTAAGCAGCAGACGTGTAGTTTTTATGGCTCAATCAAGTCGGAATTTCCACGAGGTCTCTTGGAGAACTTACGCCTCATCGTTTGCCGATGGCCTCAGTCAGGGTGTATTTCCATGTTTGTGATGTCCTTGCCTGGTTAACATAGCACAAAGTTTGTGTGGTGTGGAAGTTATGACTTGTTTGGTGCTTTTATTCATATTAGCCGGTTGTGTACGTCTCTCTGCGGGGCACAGGTACTTTATACTTTATTGAACACATAAAATCACATGACTAAAACAAAACATTTACAGAAAAATTAAAAAGTGTACATGGCGAGCTTATTTCAGCAGAAATCTCTTCCAGCCAACCCTTGATGTGGTAATAATCTCCCAGTGAGAGATTATAGGCTCAACCACAACGCGAGCTTATCGCGGATGGACCTTTTCAAGGGTGGTATGAAATCGGAAATCAAAAAATTATTTTGACGAAAAGTATTTACATCCTGTTTGTTGAAAGTCATCCGCTGTCTTCGGGTCGAGTTGTAGTGGAGAAAAAAGCAGCGAAAAGAAACTCCTATGTAAAAACATTTCGGGTTTCCTTAAGTAATTTTCCTTCACAGTTAGCGATCATTAAACTCACAAAAGATGAGTTGAGTGATCGCTCAGAATAGCACACGTTGGTGTGCTTAGGACAGGTTTTATCGATTGATTTAATTGCGGAAATTGTAGGTCCCACGCAGCGTAGTTTCTGAATCTCTTCAAGTCCAGACATCAATACGCACATCTTGCTTTCTTTTTTTGGGTATGAGAGACTTGATCTCTGGGTTTGCCCCACGTAGTGATAAGCGACGACTAACTTACGTTCTTGATTGTTTGGTCATTCTGTCCTAAACTGCCAGTGTAGCTCTCTAAACCATACTCGAACGCTCCGCATCCTCCTACAATTACAATCAATTTAGACACCCAACTGCCATAAAAAGCTGGGATTACCGTACACAACGGCAATGGTTGTGGACACCGCACTGCTCTGGGTCAATATGCTGTGACGAATCAGCCGGCACGAGCGCTCTACAATTCCACATTCGTGCAAATTGCTAAGCTTGGTTGCACAGAGCAGATAGAATGAAAGGCTAAATTTGGCTTAAAGAATTATCTCATCTAATCTTTGGTGCGGGGGTTGTTTATAAAATTACGGCGACTCGCCCTGGGATGTTTGTTTTTGGATGTGAAAATGTAAACGTTAAAAAACAGAGACATACTTTGACTTTTGAGAAATATAACAGATATTCTTAAATCATTAAGCTGTGGTGGGCACGGCTAAATTCGCATAACTTTAGGTTCATTTAGGTGCCTTAATTGTTCTAACAAAATAACCTGTGAGCCGAAACTATAACGCACAAAGCTATGCCGTACTTCCATGCTCGAAGGGGATATTTGTCTTCCACTCATCATGTTATTCTATGTCCATATAGTCACATAAGCTGGTGAAAAGGGCTCCGAATGTCTTTTTGACGCCACTAGGCTGTGCTTAACCGTTTGGCGCCGGATTTAGAATAGCGGCACTCCATTTCCTTCCGTGGATGTCGTAGAAGGCGACCAAGGAAATCAATTACCAGGAGACGGGCAGCAGCGTCTTCCTGAGATTCCAACCCCATACTGCGATCGCCAACCTGCCTGCCAAGCGTGGCGATTATGGCAAAACCCCTCATGGTTATGAAAACCACGAAGGAGGCCTATGTCCTGCAGTGAGCGTCAAATGGCTGATGATGAGGCTGTGCTGTGCCCACTTCTATTATGATCCATTAATTGATTCCATTAACTTCAGAGTGTATGACCGATGCGTCCAACGGTTCATTGCCTGATGGATTTGAGACACGAGATCCGCTCGTTCCATTGTAATCGGCGGTGATAAAACAAGCGTTTTGGTTTTTTACGACGTTCGGTATAAATAGTTGACCGTTGTCTGCCTTTCATTAACATAAGGCCAAGATTTTTGATAGCGGACGATCGCGGGCTATCAGCTTCTTCTTCGGTCCCTTAACCCCAAGGGATAATGGAGGCTCAGGGGGAGACGTAACCAGCCCGAAATTGTCTAGTGTCTACTACATCCATACATACATAAACTCACGCCTGTATCCCAGAAGGGTAGGCAGAGACCAGGGATTGCCACTTGCCACGATCCTGACAGATCACTTTCGCTTCCTCAACATTCATTAGTCGTTGCATGCACTCACGCCGGTTTCGGGTACTTTTTATCTTGCTCTTTGCTAATACATCCCCAATTTTTATCCTATATTATTTAGTGTCTACTAATAAATAGTAATTACAGTGTAATTGTGTAGCATATGTTGGGTTATTGCAACATGCATTGGGATTTGATGTATCAGGCCAATGCTTTTCAGGGCCAGGCACCTCTTGGAAAATATCCCTAAATACACCAATAGGGAAGCGTATTGCCTCAGCCACAAATATAATTTTTTTACGGTGCTTCGGGGCAGCTTCCAGTTCAGGTCAATTAATGCTGAACGACTCTCTTGGGTTGTGCATCTTGTCCAAGTGAAACTTGGCCACCGCTTAAAAATTGCAGTGCTGTAGCACCTTATTTATCCTCGGCATGAGAAAAAGCGATTCAATGCAAAGATATAAAGTTTTTTCAAAGCATATATTTGTTAAAGCCTTTCAATAATTTTGAAGGAACTGCATGTATTTCTTATGTATGTAAATCGTGCCTGAAAAAGAGCAAAGTACATGCGTAACAGTCACACTGACTAGACCAATACGAACGAAATTCAATAACAAGAGTTGATCCCTCAACTTACCACTTCGGGTATAAAGGCGAATGAGTTGATCGTCCTATTACCCAATCCAACTTTATGACAGCGACAGGTCAGAATATCTAACAGGCTTATTGTTTATTGTCTTGTCCGGCTTTCTGCTTTACTCTCTCTCTTTGACAACGTCTGTAGACGAGACCAAATTCGATTACGCAATTCGCGAATCTGCATTCGTTTATTAGCTGGAGAAATGTTAGAGATTTTAATTTCATATTTACTGCTAATGGGTGAATTTATACCTGGCTCTTTGTTACTGAACCGAACTTAAATATTAGGCTCTATTCTATTATCTTTAAGTTTTTGAACTTAAGTGCTTCTAGTAGGCTTAAGCGACTATCGGTTAGTTTTTCTGTCTCAAACTATAATTAAATACCGCCATTTGGCGACACACGCATGGGCGACACCGCGACATTGGAACCGGCTCCAGACTGACCGAGACCTTACAGCTCGATTCTTTATTCACAAACTCGTCGCCGATTATGATAATCGATTCCGGTCGAGCTGTTACGTCTGTGTTAATTAGAAATATGAGAATCTTAGCTAATCGGATCGGTTTGATTAGAAAATCGATGTGCCCGGCGAAATTGAGAGCCGGTTTGGTGAAAGGAGGGAACTGCGTTCGGTGTCGGACTTGGGGCTACTGGGCAATAACTATTGTCTGGAAATCGAGAGCTCTGAGATGCAGAATAGAAGTGTAGCTCAACTGTTGTGGTGTCGAACCACCGTGTGTCGAACTGTTTAGTTTAAACTTTATAAGCTAGTGATTATTATAAAGTATAAAAGTTTTTTATTATCAAGCGAGTAGGGTAAGTAACAACGTAAGTAACAAAATAACATTTTCATCTAAAGAATAACACATTATCTTAAAATTTAAGTTAACAGCTTTGTCACTTTGATACACTAACTTGCGGATACCCTGTGTCGTGAATTGAAGACTTTAAAACTACAACAAAAGAAAGAAAACATACAATTCTTATTTTGAAGGAAATTCATCTGCTTTGAGCTCGGTAAAGATCTGTATGTAGCCATACAATTATTTGGTCTACACATAAAAAGAAAAACATTACGCAATATCTATGTGTAGCGTGGGAAGGCCCCCCACCAGATGGTTAGGGTGGTGGGGAGTCGCTGGATGTGGGCGGCACGGGACCTGGAAGCTTGGAAAACCATGAGGGGGGCCTATATCCTGCAGTCAAATAGCTGATGATGATGATGATGATTATGTAAAAGATCTGTAATGATGATGATTGTGTAAAAGATCTTTCTTGGATCTTGGAAGAGAGAGAGTAGGAATAAGATAGTATTAAAAAGTTTGTGTAGTTTTGAAGTCACTTCCCCGTTTTTCAGATGTTTGTTTTTTTAGAGAAGAAAATATTCTCTATAGTCTCATGTAGAAAGGAAGAAAGACGTCCGTCCAATAAAATGTCTTCTTTAATTAATCAACAAAACCAACACTTGCAACTAGAAACACAATCTTCGAGTATTTCGAAAATCGAAAACAACGCGTGCGCTTGCTAAGTGCAGTCAGTTATGGATATCGTTTAATGGAACATATTAAAAATACTTTTTAGGTTAGCGATAAAGAAAACCGTCAGCAATAGAAGTTTTGTTGAGCAGCATATAGATACAAACTTGAGCAAGAGAAACAGCAGTGTTATTTATTTGTTCTGCTGATCAACTATAAATAAAATAACTATTGGTTGATCGTATGACTTTGTACACTGATATTTATACAATACTAGCTGTTGCCCGCGACTTCGTGCGCGTGGTAATTTTGATGTGTATTTTTCCGGGATAAAAAATAGCTTATGTGCTAATCCAGACTGTAATCTATCTCTGTGAAAAATTTCATCCGGATCCGATCAGCCGTTTTGGCGTGAAAGAGTAACAACCTTCCATCCATACGTACAAACTTTCGCTTTTATAATATTAGTAAGGATGTATTATATTTCCCTGACCACATAATTAGTTCCCTTTAGTTATAAGATCCATCGTTATCACTTTCTTAATGAGATTCACTGGGTTTATGCATTTCTTGTGTTTCATTATCACTAAGTTTGTCAGTCTTTTGACAGGTCTCGACAGCAGATATTAGGTATCTTTTAACACTTAAGTAAATACAATTTATCTTTGCGAGACATTTTGCTTTATCCTTGTCTTATCCTTCCGCCAACTTTCCTTTTGTTGACATAAGTGGGCAAGAAGCTATTTTAGTCTTTGCTGTGGTCAAGCTAAAGTCCATTCTTTTGTCTGCAAGAAATAATCAGTTAAAACCATTCAAAGCATTGTTATGTTCTTTACATGACACATGAAATATACCAACAGCCGGTGACTTTCACTCTCTCGATCTCGCTTCGTGTCAGGTTCTTAACGGCTAGGTAAGTTCTTTTGGCTCAAAATTTGTGGTCTATCCATCATCTCAAACGCGGGTTGACCCGGGAAAAGGTGATCACAAAGGAGGTGATTCTTAAAAAAGCTATTGTCTTGAATCTTTTGGGTCGGACGTGGTTATGTGCAATTTTAGAGGTTTTCTTATCGTGGAAACTAAGGTCCGTATTAATAAAGCGCTCTTACTTTTAAATCATTTTGCTGTCAAGTAGCATTTGCATCTTTGAAATTAACGCTGAAAGGCTACTTTAAACTGGGCCTCGATGTTGTTCGCGCATATAAGGTCGGGTCTCGGATGTGATTTTTTATACCATTGACGCCTAGAACTTTTGATACGTGTGCGTGTATAGACTCAAGACTAGCGGCAATGAAATGAAATAGACGCGTTCGCGCAGTTGTCATTGTGATACAATCATCATCATCAGCCATTTGACGTTCACTGCAGGACATAGGCCTCCTTCGTGGTTTTCACAATCATGAGGGGTTTTGCCATAATCGCCACGCTTGGCAGGCGGGTTGCCGATCGCAGTATGCGGTTGGAATCTCAGGAATACTCTGCCCGTCTCCTGGTAATTGATTTCCTTAGTTGGTTTCTACGACATCCACGGAAGGAAATCGATTAAAGCTATTGTTAATCCGGCGCCACACGATACAATGCAGTACCAGAATCTAGGCCCTAGTCTAACAGCGATTGGATTCTTTTCCGTCACAGTCAATGTCGTCAGCCAATTCATTGATTGAAGATTTTTATCCAGATAAATACAGAAAAATACATGAGTTAGATTTCTGCCAAACTGCATAGCAGTTTGTTGACAGATGCTTTTGATAGGGTCTCAGGAAGAGAGTTACTAGGTTCGAGTCCCGCGACCCGGCCTTGTCCGCGTTCCGGCTTCACGCCGAGCGATGACCGGAGTCGCAGAGATAATAGATACTTGTCACGAGTCACTGGGTCAACCTACTTCTAAGTCACTGACGGGTTTTCTATTGCTAGGCTCGGCATTCTTATTTGGTTGGCTTTGGAGGGTTTACTCATTCTAATAATCTCCTCCCTCTAATAGTCTCCGATGTGATTTGAAATAAAGGAAGAAGGTGTTCACGTACCGGACTGCTGGAAATCGTATGCCATTCTATTGCGAGGATAGGTATCGGTCATGTTTAATTGACTTTGAAGGATTTACTCATTCTAATTCAGTGGAAGACGTGGTCACACAAATCATGAAACAAATCAAATAATAAAAACCTTATTCTTATTTGTATTGTACCTATAAGATATTATTTTGTAAACTTAATGAGCAATCTTTTACATGTTTGTAGTAAAATTATTGCCTTTAAATGATCTATTATTTTATTTCAGATGTAGACAAAGCATCAGATTATGCGTGGCGTAATAGAGAACTAGGTGAGTGAAAGCATTTGAAAAATTATTGCATTTCATTGAATTGCCTATATTGGTTAAGATTTATAATAATAAGATCCACAATTTTTTGAAACAAAAACACAAATGTTTTGGCTGATCGGATGTATTTTTTGCTGATTTTTGTTGCCGATCAAATATTTATATTCTTGATAATTAAATTAGTCCCCATAAGTGTCGTCTCCATCGCACGCACGTCGCCCGTCATAAAAAGTGGCGCGCACGCATAAAGCGACGCACAGCGCATGCGTCGACCCAAATACCCCGCGCTAACGGTGCGCGGCCGCCGGCTGACCTTTGTTGCTGTAACTCTAGCCTAGTGCATTGTGTGATCTAATTGTTCGCTTGCTGATATCGATAAGATGGTAAAGATAAAGATAAAAAGTATTTATTGCCTCATCAAAATACAACTTAAAACAAAGTAAGGCTTAACTAGGCTATAATATTATAAAAAAAGGCAAAAGGTAGCGGCTCAGCTGGTGCTGCCCCGGGACAGACCCGGGCAGCGCTGGTTGTCAGCCACTGCCTTCTCCCTGAGATGTTGTGCGGGAGTTATGCTATGAGGAACGACGAAGGATGTTTTAAACAGAAACGACGCAGACAAGGGAGGCTCTACCAAAAATCTAGAAACGCCATATGGTGGGTTCAGGGACCTAATCAGGATTGCTCGATGGCTGGACGGCATTGGTGATTAGTTAAACAGTAGGTACCATTACATGAAGGCTGCTGCGTCTAAAAAAAGGTGATCTGCTTAAAGCTCTGGCAGATTTGACAGGCCACTTCTTACTGAATAGACATGTCTATACCATGGGACTAAGCGGCCCGCTATGCCACGGAGGTCTCAAGGAAGAGGAAAAGGAAAAGATGAAAATATCCCGCACACTCGGGGTCTTTTCAAGACAGTGACATTTGACAGGTTGAATATGATTCAGTTGATTCTGATAGTGCATTAGTACAATGATAACAGATATAGGTACGGTCGGGTCGCTGAAGTGTTTCGAAACCATTGACTTGAAGCGGCAATGATATGAAATCGACGCATTTATACGCGACGCTCAACGTTCAGACGCCAAGTGCTGAATTTAGGCCCAGGCAGCAGGAGGCCTCGGCACATGGGGTTCGAAAAAGTATTATTTCTTGATGTATTTGGTTGACACTTATTGTAATAATAAAGGATTTATTTCGTCTCACGTAGGGAAAAACGTTTAAAAATTTGAAGAATAATTAGACGACAGACTGTTCACCCACCACAGTTGACATTCACTCCTGTAGCCCGAAGCGGTAGACAGAGATTAGGGTTGAGGGTAGGGTTGCCAACCCTACTATATAATATAGTATCCTACTATATTTCTAAAAAAATATATACTAGGCGAAACTACTATATTTTGCGTGAAGCGTAACCCAAGTTTAATCTTTTTCTAAAGCTCGCTCTTTAAGTCTAAGTCCGTGAATCGCGCGGCCCGACTGCCGTTATTTTTTACCATTATTTTGCCATCTACTATATTTTTAGAGGTAGCTTCGAAAATACTATATTTGTTAGAAAAAAAGTTCGCAACCCTACTCGAGGGTTAGGTACATACCGTGATCACGCACCTCGCTTGAATCGTACCTCTTCCATCGTCACCTAACAGAGGCCACCGACGTTGATTGCGTTTGACGCCAAATTACATTCTAACATGGCGCATGAACCGTTGGGTAACGGCTCATAATCGCCCGTGGCTCGTTGTAATTGAATTTTTTATTTTAAAAACGCGAATTGCGAACGATACGGTCAAGGCAAGGTCGCCGCGAAAGGCTGAACACACCTTTGTATGGGGCTAAACACACATTTGTTCACCGTGAATTTTGGGTAGTTTGAAATAAATTGAACATTCCTCATTAATAGCTATCGAGTGCGGTAGTTTGTGGCCAGTGGTCAACCGTGCTCTCTGCCTACCCCTCCGGGATACAGGGGTAAGCTTTTATTTAACAAAAAAAAACCCAGGTCTTGGATGTTTACATGTTTGTGATGTCGTTGTTTCTGGTTCCCACGACACAGGGTATCCTAGTGTGGGGCCATAACCAATGTATGTGCCTGTATTTAAATGTTTATGTTTAATAGAAATTCATGCTTGTGAAGGAAAACTGAGTTTCTGAGGTGTTCGCATACATCAGCGCTTGTAATTGCCAATCCGAGGTGGACACGCGTGGTAATTAAGCCCATAATCTCTCCCTGAGAGAAGGCCTGTGCCCTGCAGTGGGATATAAAAAATAAAAATGGTCAATTTCTTGTCGAATAATGAGGCAGACCTTGAATCACGTTACAGTTAGCACCAATTAGCTGTGTTATGGGCCCATCCACGCCGCTTGGTTGAGGTCCACAGTTCACTGGTCAAATAAGCAGGTGTCTACGGCAATTAGACAATTACCGGCGACCTCATGGTGAATCCGCGATAGATTACCGTTGCTACGGTAGGCTATGCCTCTGACACCTCCTATTAAGGGTGCTCCTCAAGCGGGAACTCCCATACAAATGCAGTGTGGTTTTAGTTTACAAATGACATGCTGATCGTAATGGAACTTTACCAATATGTTTAGAGGACACAAATCGTGGTTTGCGATGCTGTGCGCAGAATCGCAGGTAAACTAATTAAAATACATTTGAGCGTTTACATACATTTGTGCCCCTCGGTGGGGACATAATGGGTTGATGATGATGATGATGATGAGAAATTTCTGTGAAAAGTTTTATTAAACTCCAATTTCTTTTTAATTTATTTGATCTCAATTTTAAGAATGATTACATTTTGATTTGTGTCCTCTTAACTTTGTTTATATTGTTATTCCTGTAGTATATAAAGGTTTATGTAAGTATATTATTATTAAGTATAAGTAAATTAATATTCATATTTGCACCTAACCTAACCATCTCACTTTTCCTTCAGCAACTCTCCATCGTCGGTTCCCTGGAAGAAATTGCTATAAGCAACAAGGCCGCACTGTATTTTGTAAATATTTTATGTTTTATCTTATCTTGTTTCGGTGCTTTCAAACATGGTAATACTTCTTTACCGATATCTTATCGCTCAATGCTCTCTTTAAATAATACTCGCCAATTGTGAAGGAAAACATCGTGAGGAAACTCGAATGCCTGAGCTGTTTACATACCTTCGCGCTTTAAATCGGTAGGATCGCGTGGTGAGCTCATACTCTCTCTCTGAAAGAACAGAGGAATCCACGGTGGGCTCGCGTATTGATTAAGCCCGTACTCTCGCTCTGAAAGAAGGCCTGTGCCCTGCAATGGAACATATAAGGACTGTCTTCAGAAGATCTTTAATCCGATTGCAATTTTCTCGCTAATACTGTGTCACATTCCTCAATCGATGACTTAACGCGGTCATTTACGTCCCACGTAATGACGTTGAGTAGGAAATCCTGGAGTAGATAGATAGATAGGTGCCTGCTTGCCGTATAATAATAATCGCGGGGAAGTAGCAGAGTTGGTAATGCGTCTTATGCAACTGTCACGGAATTAAGCCGAGGTTTACCATCAACTGGTTGTATTACGCGCTTCTAAGTTTTAGTTTTGACATTGGAAATATCTTTTCCTTCGCTCCAGTATAGGCTCCTATTTCACGAAAAAGTGCGATATTAAAAAAGGACTCAAACATTTAGTCACCCTACAATTTGAAACTAGAAAAAGATTTCTGATTTCTTTTTGAAGAAAGTCGAAAAGTCAGAACGACATTTTTCTGCATTTTTCACGTGACTTTTATAACTCGATTCATTTCCAATATAGTCGTGTGAGGCACGAAATCTGTGATTTTTTTGGAGTAGTACGAAATAAATGGTCAAGAGAGACGAAAAAGCGAGAATCTATCTGTCACTGCTGGCAGTGGACAAATATGCTGTTTGATGTACAGACATAGGCCTCCCATTTCATTCTCCGTCCTCAGCCATACTTATCCAGCCGCCGTCTACAATCTGCCTTAGATCATCGCTCTAGCGACCTGGTGGGCGGCCTGCGCTGCATTTCTATTCGAAATTTCTTCCCGAGAACCTTTGCACCCATCGGTTTCTGTAACCAGCCTGCTGCCACTTCTACTTGATAACATTATAGTTCATGTAACATAGATAAAAGATAGCCATAGAATAAAGAACGTAAGTAAAGGAGTTAATCTGAACACATTAAACAGGGCCATCAAACAATTTTGATTGGCACAGTGAGTTCAGTGATTTTGTCCGCATTCGTTCCTTCGTTCGATTCGATCTGTACTTGGTGTTTTACGAAAAATCACACGAAGACACGAATCTCGCGAAGACGACAAAAAATTAAGTCTGTAACAGAGACTGAAAAATGCTGAGGGTCTGACCATTTCAAAAGAGAGCAGACATCTTGAAAAAAGAGTCGAGTTTACCACTTATTAGATGCTTTGTTTGAAAATTCTTTATTGCACGAGAAATCTGTACAAAGGCAAGCTTAATACTAAAAGGTATTTTCTCTCAGCTAACCTACATAGAAAGCTGCTAAGGATAGAAAACTTTGGGGAATTTCAGAATATATTATGATAAATGAGGACGTCAGAATGACGAATGGATTGGAGTGCATGTTTGTTGCGTTTATTATTTCAAAATGTGGTTCGCGTAGAAACCCATCCGAGGCCTGAATTCGTTGCGGTCTTACGAAGCATCTCCCGCGAAGTAAGGCGGTTGGTTTCCGTCAATAAAGATATAAACGTAACGGGGCTTGCCGTGGAATGTATTTAGATCCGAGTGTGAACGCTTTGCTTGTTATTTGGACCTGTTAAGTACATAAATTCGTGCCTGTAACCTCAAAAAGGATACAGACATGAATGTTTACTACGTACCTACTTAACAATATTTTCCTTACTTGGGTAAAGAAAACATTCAAATGACAATAAACTTGTGAAAGGGTCCACACAATCTCGTGAAACCGCATAAGTAGGTATTTAGCATATCGATGCCAAACGATACTGATTAGTCTGTCTCAGTTTGCGTGTATTTACATGTTTGTGATGTCCTTGTCTGGTGAGCACAAGGTATCTTAGTTTGGAACCAGTACATGTGATTTTATTGTCTGGAAGCTATTATCATTCTTTTTAGCGTGTCGACGGCAAAACAATTTTCATTTTTTATTAAACAGAACGCTGACTGTGATATCGTTTGTAATCATTAGGTCCTCCTGAGTGCAGGTGTTCGGTTACGCAGGGCACGATGACAGACGATCAATCGTGTTAGAACTTATTATCATCGTTGTTATCATTATCGAGTGCATACAGTTTTGGCCCAAATCTTTGCAATGCTGTCTGCGTTATCTTTTCCACTTGCAGTTCTTGAAGACATAAGCTCCTTCTATATTTCTGTTCCGAGCGCATACGTGTCCTACGGGCACGATGAGAGGATCATATATTTCGTCATAGTCGTCCAGGATTTCCACTTAATGCGGTTATTTTTAGGCCGGCGCCTCACTCTCGTATTTGCGTATTTGGCAAATATTAAGTATCCGCCGCCGGGTTTTCTAACGAATCTTTAGCAATGATTGTGTAAAATCTGCAGTACATCATGAACCGCGGGAAATACGCGAATACGGATAGCCAAGTGTAGCGCCAGCATTAGAGAATTTAGGTAAATTCAAATTCAAATTCAAATATTTTTATTCATTGTAAAAACAGAATGTTTACTTAATGAACGTCAAAGTTGTTAGTTTCACAATTAATGGATTATGTGGAGAAGAAGCTAACAAAGAAACTCCACATTTATTCTTTTCAAAACACGTTTTAACTTAATTAACAGAGTTTTCAACTTAAAATATTAGTCATGAATGTGTTGAACACACGGTAAGTAAATATATTCAGGGTAAGAAATCAAATCAAAAATGTTTATTGGACAGAACAGCATTTAACAATAAATGTACAACAACTATTATATTTTACGGATTTTTTTTTAACTTTTACACATTAGTGTTTTTTATATGCTTTTACAGCTTGTCTGCATTGCAGTTGCGTTGTTTGACATTATGATGCCATAAACCGTTTTCTTTACCTAGCCTCTTTTGTGACCCACGGCTGGGCAAAGGCCTCCCCTCCTGCATTCCATCTCTCGCTGTCCTCTGCCAAAACCAAACAATTTTCTGTATCAAATACCTAGAATGAACATTATTATATGTAGGACAACGTTTAAACAGAGGCTGTGACATGAGTAGAGAGAGTAAAACGCGAATAATAATGTATGTTTTGGCGCATTCTAGAGGTATTCCGATATATTTTGCAAGGTCTCATGTGATGGTAGGCTATTCATCTTATTATTAAATATTTTAACAAACTCATCTAAAAAGATGGATGACGAGATAAAGATTTCCGTCAATATCTTATCCCAAAGACTCAATCTTGGAATTAAACCCTTCAATATCTATCAAACAGTCTAGACAGAATGAGAGAGAATGACTCTGCATGATATTAGGACAGACACGCTCCATATTTCCCAGCAGGCTCTGGCCACACAGAAGGGACGTGGGCGAGGGCGCTGAAATGACTCGACGCGTTGTATAGAGTTCGCGCCCTCGCCACGTGTCTTCTGTGTCGGCCTCGTCCCTTTCCTTCAGTACATTTTGTATGAAAGAGAATTGGAAAGACGACGCGCCTTCTGTGTGGCCAGGGCCGTATATGCATTCTGCAGCCCCCTTGACCTCCAATGCCTCAATGTCAATACAAACCTCCGTCAAATCTCTGATGGTTTGTCGATGCCGGTATCCATCGTGGATCGGTATCATCGGGATCCATCGTGGCGCCAATCAATCATTATGACGAGTTGTGTTAGGAACCGATATGGTGTTTTGTTGGTTTCTCTAAAGAGATTTAGCTACAGCAGTGAATTGGCCTTATTTTTAGTAATTAGTTAATAAGTAATTATAATCAGATTACGCTGTTGTTGTTCCTAATAAAGTAAAAATTAAATAAATAAATTACCTGCAAGGAGTTAAGAAACGACCGATTATCTCCCATGCAAGGTTCCTTTGAAATGAAGTTCGAACAATAAATAAATATATAACTCAGAGTTATGATAGAGATAGATAATGCTCATTCAACGCTTCTTAAATGTAACGATCGTGGGGCCAGCGGACATTTTCTGTGGCAATGCGTTGCACAGGCTAACCGAATGGACCTTCCATCCATCCTTCTTCTTCCTATGATAGAGAAGATCGGGAAGATTGTGATGGACAAGATGAAATCACCTTGCACATCATAATGGTCTGTAGAAGGCATATTATTTCCCCATAAATACATAACTTGCATCCATACAGCGTCTTCATTAACGATCCCTAGATAAATCGTCGCAGCCAAATGCATGCATCTGTCTCATTCATAACTTAATTGCGGGTATAAATCACAATGCAAATGGTCACAAAAGGAAAAATCCGCCTACACTTTCATTATGGCTGAGGTAGCCGAACTGTGGGGCTAGTGGAAGCTTGACTTAAGGATCTCAATACGTTTTCTGCTTTCGTCTCGAAAGCGTCGACTCTTACTAATACATCCCGCTCCTATAACCGAACCACTGCTCTCGCGCTGGGTGATGCAGAAATCAGAATCAGAAAAACGTGCCTCCATGAGATCCTGCCAGCTGCACTGTGAAGCCTCAGGGCAGACATTAAGATGCGATGTTGTTTGTCCAGTTTTACATCGGCACAAGATTTCTGCATCTGATGACATTAAGTCCGCCACGTTGCCGTATTTTATTTATCTATGTGCAATAAATAAATAATAATGGGCGGGACACCTGGCGAGGCGGGAAGACGGCTGGTGGACCAAGGCCGAGAACAGGACGACGGTCAGTGGACAGACCAGCAACCCGATGGTCGGACGATGTCGTTGAGTCGGCGGAGGGTCCGTGGATGCGGATGACAAGGGACCGTGAGAGATGGCATTTTTAAGGGAAAAGGCCTATACCCAGCAGTGAGTAATGGTAGGCTGATGATGATGATTATGTGCAATAAACGTATTATTTAATCAAATAAGTAAACCGCTGAAGAATGCCTGATACACCGGTTGCAGAAGACGCGTTAGTGCCGTCTATAAGGGTCAACAAAATTAATACCTAGGTTTCGATATTTTCTGGGGTCAAATAGTAACTGTGTGAGAAAGATGTTATTTATGAAATATCACGGAAACCGAACATTTTCTTTTTATTATTTCGATTGTTTCGTTATCCTAACGTTACTTAGCCGTTATTACTTAAATGAATTGCTACTGCAGCAAGATCGATAACATAATCGCCTGAACTGTTTCTCATTCATTAAATTCAATCAATTGAATCTTAAAATTTTGTAGAAAATGGGTAAATTTTTGTAAATAGGTTTTTAAATTTTATAGAATTTCCGTGATATTTTATAAATGTATGAGCGAAAGGCAAACACCTCCCAGCCCCTTCCTTTAATGAATAAATTCAGAATTTAGGAGTCAGGAAGATAGTTTGCTTGTCGTCGTTGAGTCAAGTCTGCAATAGGACCACAGGGCTCACGATAAATCGCTCGGCGAGCATATCCCACCATATTTCAGGGCTCAATTACGCTCGCATCGGACAGTTATTGAGGAAGCGGGTCCTATTAATCTAGCTCGGCTGCATATACTCGGCATGGAGTCACATTGTTGCAGGCATTGTTGTTGACTTAGCACTAAGCCGGGCAACTGTATGCTACACATGCGGCCAAATATGCCGAGCGAAAAGCTGCGCTAAGGAGGAAAGAAAGTGCAGTGCAGCGCGGGGTGCAGGAACCGAATTTTCAACCAATCGCGTGGCCGAAAAGATCCTCTCCACCCTCGCGTCACCTAAGGTCCGCCAAAATGTCCCTAAAATGAGCTACTGCGCTTGGTACAAGATGTTTGCCGGCATCTATAAGACGAATACACTTGCCAGCTCATTAGACAGACGAATCGCATCTGTTGACACAAGTAATAGTGAGTTAATATCTACCTATATTTTGCTTATATATATTTTTATTTTTATTGGCAAAAGGCAAGATAAAAAGGACCCGAAACCGGCGTGCCTGCATGCATTGACTAATGAATGTTGATGAAGCGAAAGTGATCTGTCAGGATCGTGGCAAATGGCAGACCCTGGTCTCTGTCTACCCCTCCGCTATAAAGGCCCGAGTTTATTTGTTATGCTCTATATTTTCCAAGATTACTGATGCTTACCTCTGCCTGGTATAATATCGTTTAATGTATTCATTCAAAAAGTATAATGACATACGTACATAAACTCACGCCTATACAGAGGGGTAGGCAGAGGCCGGCATTTGCCACTTGCCACGATTCTAACAAACTTCTTTCGCTTTATCAACATCTATTACACACGGCAAAGATTAGTTATTTGTTATGCAAGGCTGCAAAGTTAATTTTTGGCGCGAGTACCTTGTATTGAAACCTGAGCAAGCGAAGGATTCTAGGATTGAGCCACGAGCGAAGCGAGTGGTTCAAATATAGAATCCTGAGCGTAGCGAGGGTTTCAAAGGTACGAGACGCTAAATAACTTTGCTGCCGAGCGCAACACACAACTTTTCACCTCACTAAAGCGAGGAAAATGTTAGGTGCAAGAAAAACAGTTTTAATAAATATTAAATTACTGTTAATTTATATCTTCGTCGCTGCTAGCTTCGCTCATATTTTATGATTTCTTTCGATTTTATCAAAAAACAAACCAAAATAATGGAAGTAAAGTGAATTCAATAAAGAGAAGAAAATTTTAAAGTTTTTTTTTTAAATCAAATTTTCTTGCCGGCCAGTGCGATTCTTTAAATGAGGCTGGCGCATGACATGAAATAAGTATTTGCATTTCAATCATCAATGGACTGGCTGCAGAGAATATAAACTATTACGAAACCAATGAGTTTCTATATATATGTAATTTATTGTACGAAACCTTTATTGAATAAAAATATTCGAATTTTAAAAACACTTTCCACGCTAGCGGATAAAGTGCGATTTTCCACGCAGATTTCGAATGATAAACAGAGCTTTTACGAGCTAGTGAGGTGAAAACGATATTTTATCTTAAGATACAATATAGCTCGCCATACAATGAAATGGACCATCACACACGACGAAGATAATATATATTTTCATATTTTCGAAAATTGTGTGGCGAGCTATATTGTATCTTAAGATAAAATATTATGGTAATTAGTCGCTGTATGCACGCACGCTGGTTTTCAGTACTAAAGGCACTGACTAGGAAATTCGTTGTGTTGTTTTTGGTGTTACCGAATCTAATCCGGATCCATTTGGAGTGCGAACGAAATTGTTTTAACGCCAAAAACTAGTAAGTTCGGCCTCCGATTCTCCACTAATTATATTGTTCCCATGAAGACGGCATTCCAAAAGGCACCGTGTTAAATTGGACACATTTTTCTATTGTAACGTTTATGAAAATGGCTGGTGCTTTTTCGTTGTTCGATTTCATCTGCACAGTTACCGACAAGATAGTGATCCCATTAAATTAGCAAAATGTTTCGCCCTGATTTACAGATTGATGTAAACCTCCCTAAGGCATGCTAGCTTCCTACCTATGCTGGGTCGGCAAGCTAGGCCGCACATGGAAAGTAGTACCTATATACTATGTCGCATCTTCCGCCGTCACCATCCAGCCTACTACGTGCAGTGGACACAGCAAGTCGAAAAGCTTACATTTTAGTGGCCAAGTCCATCTTCCGCCATCACCATCCAGCCGCCCCAATGGCAATCGATGTTTGAAAACTACGTGCAGTCGACACAGCAAGTCGAAAAGCTTACATTTGAGTTGAGGCCACGCGTGAAAATGTAAGGAACATCTGATTTATTTTTTTGCGGATTCAAAGTTTTTCCCGTTATAAGAGTTGGGTTGTCTATGAGAATTTTGTTTTGGACAGGAATTGCCAAGTTGTATAATTTAATAATAATACTTATAACAAAAACTTAATTAACTGTAAGTATAGTATTTTCTGAGGTTAACACGAGCACTAAACATAATAAAAGTGAATTTGAACGGATAATTTACTCGTTTACTTCTCCATTTTACGGAAAAACGTCGGAAAATTCTAAAATGGAAAAGTGAACGAGTAAAGAACTGTAAGTATATAAAACGAAGTAATTAATAAACTAATACTAATATGTAGGTAGATATGATTATATATATTGGTTTAACGGTTTCACTTACTTTTATTAACTTCGGGATAGCCGACTATATTCGACCTCGAGTCTTAATCAAGCCTTAAAAGTAAGTGAAACCGTTAAACCAATATATAAAATGTGCAGTGCTTACGAAAGTTTAAGTTGTAAAATATGTATGATTTCTAATTAAGGAAATAAAACAGGTAAAAAAACTTGCCCCAGGTCGGTGTCCCGCGGCAGGAAGCCCAGAATGCTGGCAATTTCCTCCTTTGGATGGCCAGACTTATTCTCTCCGAGGTATGCGCCAGCCCTCCGGTTCCCCGTGGCGTCGATGAGGCGCGTCGACAGCTCTTTAGCTCTTTTCATACGACGGATATCGCAAACGTGGCCGACCCAAGCGGAGACGGCGGGACGACCGTGAGGTCGTAAGACCTTTCTACAGGGTTGGCAGGAGGTGGCCATGAACAGGGGGGAGTGGAGAGCTAAAGGGGAGGCCTTTGCCCAGCATACAATCGAGGCTACGTAGAAAAGAAATGGGATTTTTGTTGTATTTCGGGAATGGGTCCCTTTGAAAGCATCCATAGCACCTTTGGCAAGAATCAGCAAGCCCCCAATCCTTTCGCTACTGGCGAACCTCGTTTATCATTCACCTACGTTTTGGAGCCCTACCGGTTTAGAAAAAGCTTGCTTTCTCGGACCCGCGGCGATCTATTTGTGTCGCGAATTGCGATCGCAGCGAGATCTAAGCCGAGACCTGCCACAGTTAGAGGTGGGCTATTTATAGAGCGTCATCTGACTGCCGGCGCCTACCGTCCTACAACTTCGAAATAGGGTATAGATTAGATTAGATTAAGACTCTTTATTGAACACCGTAAATGCTCTTTAAAATAGAAGTTTCCAAATATAACTTATGATCTCTAAAATACATAAATAACTTCAACGCAACACAATCACTTGTCCTGGTCCCAAGCTAGGATACCCTGTGCTATGGTAACCAGGCATCACATCACAAACATGGAAATACACCCAGACTGAGGCCATTTATGCAAATGTACGGCGGCCCCCAGTGGGAATCGCACCCACGACCTCCGGCGTGGCAATCAGACGTGATACCTCTAGACAAACGATTCAGTCAATAAATGCTTCAGAGGCTTTAGTGTACTACTTACATCACTTAGATTTAAGAAATAATAATTGTTCTTCTTTGTTTTTCTGGTTGTGCAATAAAGTGTTCTCTATCTATCTGTCTATATTGTAGATGGTAGAGAAACTAGGCTGCCACGTGTCATAACTAGAGTCGAGCCCAACAAAAACTAGTCCAACGAACTCTCAAGTAACAAGCGCCCGTTCTAAAGAATTTCAGCAAATTAGCACCGCCCGCGCAGCCCATAGAGACAGAGGCGCTAACACAAAGACTGAGGGCGTCTTTGTACGCTAAATGAATGGAGAGAACTTAGGTACAGTGTGCAGCTGGTCTACTATTGCAATTTCTTGAAACGAAGAAAATTTTACGTAATATTCCTGAGTGCCTGAGGTGTCAACATAGGCGTTGACACAATACTGAGGGCGTCTTTGTACGCTCTATCGATGGAGATAACTTAGGTACAGTGTGCAGCTGGTCCACCATTATATTTTCCTGATAAGTAATATTCCAGTAATATTTCTGAGTACCAGAGGTGTCACAAAGACTGAGGGCGTCATTTCAATGGTATAATCCCGCGCAGATTAAATAGGCATCGATTGAGAAGATCGAATCGCGCGTGGCGCCGAGTTAAGTTGCAACGGTTATACCATTGGAATGCGATTGGTTAGCAGACTACCAATAGTATCAATGAAACAAGCATTACCGTAATAGAGTCATGTCTATTGAACAACGATGCATTTAAGAGACTGGCTCCCTGGTCTTTAAACAAAATCTGAGGCAATAGATGATAATCAGTCACATTACGGGACATTTCTCATGCTTTGACAACATTATGCTTTACCTCAGGGGTCGGCAACCTTATGCTATAGCCGGGCCACATATGTTGCCAGAGTATCAGTGCGGGCCGCACTTATATTTATATGTTCGGGCATGTATTTTTAATATTTGAAATAAAACGCATATATATTCATACAATTATGTCTTTTTTAATTGAACTACTATACTAACATAAAAGTAAGTACTAGTGAGATTTTTTAACGTCTGCTTTCATTTTAGTAGTAGACACGCGCAGTATCGCGTCTAAATGTTCATCCGTTAACCGCGAACAATTCTTATTTTTGCGGTAGTTGAGAATTGAAAAAGTCTGCTCACACAAATATGTACTACCAAACATAGTTATTATCTGCTGAGCAAACTTTTTCAATTCTTTGAAGTTTTCAGAACTCAAACCTCCGTAGAACTGTATCAAGTCAGTGCTTTCCTTAAATGCCGTTTTAAGTGTGCTATTACTTTGCAAATCTACTATGTTCATTTGCAAATTGCTTGGTACCTCACTAATATCAATTGCAAAAGGGTTTTGGAATATTTCCATGTTAAGGGAGCTCTTTTTAAAGTCGGTGAATCGATTTACAAACTCAGTTTGTAGTTGTGTTAACACGTTTCTCATTGTAATATTTTGCCACACAAAATTATCTCCAGCTTCTTCCACGGCTTTCTTGCAATTAGGAAAATGGTCAAGCTTTTTTTCATCAATATGCTTGATAAACAGTTTCAGTTTCATTTCAAATGACTTTACATCTGTATACATATCGCAAATCAATTTATTTTTTCCCTGCAAGCGTTTGTTGAGCTGATTCAGTTCCTTAGTCAAATCAGTCAAAAAACCAAGATCGATAATCCACTGTTTGTTAGTAAGCTCTTCTACTGGCTTTCCTTTCATCTCCATGAAGTTGCCAATTTCTTTCCTCAAATCAAAAAACCGTTCCAAAACGGCACCTCGACTGAGCCACCTCACTTCACAGTAGTAAACCACGTCACCATGTTCAGCTTCCAGATCTTCCAAAAACTTTTGGAACTGACGGTGTGTGAGCCCATTTCTTCTTATAAAATTAACAGTGGATGTTACAGTATCCATTATTTCTTTCCAGGATATAACTTTGGAGCACAATGCCTCTTGATGGACAATACAGTGAAAAATCAATGGCACAGTAGATCCAGAATCTTTCACTTTGCTGATGATTCTCCCAACAACACCTTTGTTTTGACCGCTCATGTTCTTGCCTCCATCGGTAGTGACACTTGTTAACTTTTCCCAGCTTAATTGCAATGAATCCAGAGCTTGTTCCACATGGTGAAATAAATCTTCTCCCGTAGTTGTACCTTTCAAACTGCACATTTTCACAAGCTCTTCGTAAACAGTAAAGTTTTCGTCAATGCCGCGTACAAATATGAGTAGCTGTGCTGTATCCGACACGTCCGTACTTTCATCCATCGCTAAAGAGAAGCAGTCGAAAGACTGCGCCTTATCCCTGAGTTGTTCACACAAATTAGCACCCAAGTCTTCAGTACGTCGGGTGCAAGTTCTTGCAGAGAGACTAAGACTTTCAAACATTTTTTTCTGCTCTGGGCATATTTCTTCTGCGATAGCTAAGACACACTCTTTTACTAATTCACTATCGGTAAACGGACGTCCACTTTTTGCAAGAATCTCTGTTACCCTGTAACTGGCCCGAACATTCGATTCGCTGTTGTCTGCCACAACCTTAAATATGTTTTGTTGATTTTGTAATGACGATTTCAAAGTGGAAATTTTCCTTTTCCGTATTTCTCCTTCAAGACAGTCAAATTTAGCTTTGTGCTCAGTGTCGTAATGTCGCTTCAGGTTATATTCCTTTACTACAGAAATACTCTTTTGACAAATCAAGCATAACGGTTTTCCTTTCAACTCGATAAAAAAGTATAATTCTGTCCATAATTCGTTAAAAAATCTTTTTTCTTCTTCTATCTTCCTTTTTCTTGAAGCCATGTTTATATAATTATTCTGTAACAATAATGAAAAAAATTAAATTCGTTGTAAAATTATATGTTCCAATTAGCACCTACAAATTCAACTCCACATTCAAATAATAATTAAAACATGACACACTCGTAACTAACTTCATGTCATGTAACTACTATCCACGTCCTTATAACATTTACCCATCAATCTGAAGGTTCACATTAACAAGCAGTAAATAAAATAAAACAAAATGCTCGCGAGTGCATACAACTTACCTCATACGTCGTGCGTGAGAAGCTATCAGCGAAGGGAAGAAAGGTGAAACGAAACGCGTAGCTAGCAACCAGATGAGACGTGAGTTTCCGGCGAATTTCCACAACCGAATGTGGCGAGAGCGAGGATGTCTTCTCGACTCGCCCGTAGGGCGAGGCGGGGAGGCGCTTACTAGGCGATGGCCTATTTGCGCGGTTGCGCCGCCGTCCGTGAAAACGGACGGGTCTTTGGGTTGGGGCTGGTTGGCTCCTAGGGTCTCGTCCTGGGTCTTCGAAGCTTCTGTCACCGGCGAGATCAAGCGCTGCCGGGTGGAACTCCGTTGGGAGAAGCCCAGCAGGCGATGCTCAGCCGACGACTCTTCGGTGTCACGTCCGGGTCCTCTTCACGCCGCCGGCGAGGTCGAGCCCTGCTGGGCGCCCATCAGCCGGCGGCGCCAGGGTAGTATGTCTGGGGATAAGTAGAGTCAGTCGTGAGAGGGAGAGGCGGTCGCAGGGCCAAGCAGGTCCCGCGGTAGTCCCCTCCCGTCTGGCGGCCGCGCGTGGTAGGGCGCCAGCTCCCGCAGATGCAGGAAGCCGGAGTTCTCCGCGCGGCCGAACATGGCCTTGGTCAGGCGAACGATGAAGTCGTCCAGGCTCTCCATGCGCAGGTCCCTTGCGATCGTCGCATTCCGCACGAAGCGCGGGGCGTCCACGATGGTTCGAAGGGCTAGCGACTGCTGTGCTCTGAGTCGCTGCCGGTTGCACTCTCTCACTAGCGCATACCACGCTGGAGCTGCATAGGTGAGGCGGGTCCGCACGTACGCCTTGTAGACGCCAAGCTTCGCGCGGAGCGGGAGGCGCGATTGGAGGACTGGCCGCAGGAGGGCGCGGGCGGCGCGCACCTGGTTCACGACGTTGTTGACGTGATGCTTCATCGTGAGGCGGCGATCGATAGTGACACCCAGGTATTTGACCGTGGGTGCCCACTCGATGCTCTGCCCCATCATGGTGAGCGGCGGTGGAGGGTTCCGTTGCGCGGTCACCATGATCGCCTGAGTCTTGGCCACGTTGACTGATAGTCTCCACTTCTTCAGCCACGCAGGAAGGGCGTCCAGGGTGGCCTGCAGTTTGCAGGCGGCATGCTTCTTCCGTATGGAGGAGGAGAGGTAGGCGGCGTCGTCGGCGTAGAGCGCCAACATCGCGCCCTCCTCCACAGGGATGTCGTCCGTGTACCAGCTGTAGCACACGGGCGAGAGGCAGCTACCCTGGGGCACTCCGGCTCCGACGGGTCTTGGGGCCGAGAGGGCGTCTTCAACTGCCACTTGAAAACTCCTCTCAGCCAGGAAGCTGCCCACTGTCTTGACTACTCGACGAGGAGTAGTAGAGGTGGACAGCTTGTAGAGCAGGCCGGGGTGCCAGACGCGGTCGAAGGGTTTCTCCATGTCCAAGAGCACTGCGATGGTGACCTCCTTCTTGTTCCAGGCGGTCGCCATCTGGTGCAGCACTCTTGCCAGCTGATGACAGGTGGAGTGCTCGGCTCGGAAGCCGAACTGTTCGACCCGTGGCTGGATGTGAGGCACGAGATGCAGGAGCAGCATCCTCTCGAAGAGCTTCGAGGTGGAGGACAGCAGAGTGATGGGGCGATAGCTCTCAGGCTTCAGGACGTTTTTGCCGGGCTTCGGGAGCATGATGACACGGCCAACTTTCCAGGGACCCGGAAACTGACCGGTGCGGAGGATGCCATTGAAGATACGCGTCAGCGTCGCGATGGCACGCGGGGGTAGGTGACGCAGGGCTTCGTTGGTGACGCGGTCAGGTCCGGGGGCTTTGCGGAGTGGTGTTCGCCGTATCATACGCTGCACCTGGCCCGGCGAGAAGACTACGGGGTCCTCATCGGGGGCTATTGGTCGCGCAAAGTAGTAGGCGAGAGCTGCGCGCAGCTGTGATTTTAACTAAAACCGGTCGCTTTGAATTTTTTCGCCGCCGCACACCTGCGTCTAATCAAAGACTGCCGCCCCGCCTATTGTCTCAAAGGAGCCGCCCGCCGCCGCACGTGCGGCGGATAAACGCAAAAGAAATTGCCAAGAATTGAATAAGTACAGCAAATATTTATTTTCGGTAGAAACAATACATAACATCACAGTCTTGATAAACAGTTCTTAAGAAATGAAATAGAGGTACATTTTTATCACCCCGCGTGGGAGCGAGCTTTCAAGAATACTCTCATGGCCCAGCAGCATGGCCGTATAAATTCTAGTGAATTTATATGGCCTTTTGCTTCGGTATTTTTTTCTTACGGACCTCAGGCTTGCGGGCCGCACCGAGATAGTCTACGGGCCGCATGCGGCCCGCGGGCCGCCGGTTGCCGACCCCTGCTTTACCTGGACAAGTAACTACATTTCTAGTCACTCCATCCAACGTCCGATGCAGAGATAACGCTGAAACTCCGTCGAACCAGATCTTCGCTCTCTAATCTAAATTAATAAGCCATGATGGTAGATGATAGAGATTACGTAAACTAGTATAAGTGACGTCGCAAAACGTTTAGTTAATAATAAATTATTTTGAATTGTTATAAATTATGTGAACATAAATCTGGAATGTTTTTTCTGAATTCAGAAACGACTGTTTCAAGGGAATCATGTTTTTTATAATAACACCATAAGACTGTACATATTAGCCACCGACGGTAAAAATAGTGATCGACGTCTAAGTGCAAATTATGTTGGTTCTACCAGCCTTCCTAAGCACCTTCCAACCTAAGATTTCCTTTTCTATAGACCACTGTGGACAATTTCGATTAATGTTGAAGCATGTGTCAGCATCGTAAACCATTACTTTTCGTCGTATTTTGATCTTGGAGTAATAACAATAATAATAAATATTTTTTATTCCAGCCGAAGCCATATTAAATAACATAACAAATAAATGAAAAACCTATTTAGAGGCTAAAAATCCCAACCATGTCGGGACTTGAAGCCGTGACCTCTGGCTAACCGTGCCAGCGCTCTCCCAACTGAGCCAATGGGCAAGTGCAGGCATCGGCGAAATTTCGAATCTCTTTACAAACTTCTCTGTATTACGTACAAGCAGCGACATCTGGCCGAAGTGAATTACATCACTTGCAGCCCCGAGTAACCCACTTTGCAGTTAGGTTTTACATCGGAATGATATCGCTGTACCTACATGTACCTAAATTAATTTAATTATATTACAGAAACGTAATAAATGTTTTGAGTTTCGCCTCATGAAAAGCTAAACGTCCAAAGGTAACGCAGATGAAGATAATATATCACTGCGCCGGCGCCGGTTCCTCTGACTGTTTATTTAAGCTTTTGCTTTCAACGCCAATCAGTGCTTTTAGGATTCCGTACCAGAAGGGTTACCCTATAAATATTAATTACTATAATAATATTAATATAATGTCTGACTAATGAAGGGCTAAGGGCTCTTCAACCGTAATAGGTAGCAAGTTGACATTTTCTCAGAATAATAATAATCACTTTCAAACAACACATTCACTTGTACTGGTCCTAAACTACTAGGATACCCTGCTATGGTAACCAGACAAGGATTTTACAAACATGGAAATAAACCCATACTGAGGCCGCTGTACAAATGTACGGCGGCCCCATGGGAATCGAACCTACGACCTCTGGAATGGTAATACCGCTAGGCCAACGAGGCAGTCGAACATAGTATTTCAATAGAATGATTTAAGCACGACAATAGCTGTTATTTGCCCCTATCTGATAGTGTATTAAGCGATAGCATTACAATGTCTTTCCAATGGTGTAGTATAACCCTCGCAAATTAAATAGGCATCTCTCGCGAAGAAGATCGAATCGCGTGAGGCGTCGAGTTAAGTTGCACGGGCTATGCCATTGTTATGCGATTGTTTACTAGACTACCAATAGAGTCAATTAAAGTGCCATTACCGTACTTATATGACTTTATTGAATTATGCATTTTAGGGACTCGCCCCTCAGGGGCCTGTTTCATATAATTACAATTCATGGTTCACTATGACAATTCCATTTTGTACATTGTAAATTCGATTAAGCCACAGATTAACAAGTACACTCTGCTTCACAATGCACCTCGAACTGTCACAATAAAGTATGATTGGTAGTTTTATGAAACTCGGCCCAGGGGCCTATGCGCACCAAATCCTGTCGGAATCCTGTCGTTTGCGGCAGTATATGGAATTTGACAGTAAGACTATTGGTATCATATTCTTTTTGTTGCACTAACCCGTGCTGAGGACAATTTAAAAAAAAAATAATTAAATTTATAAATAGGTTTTTAAAAACTATTGGTATCGTTAAAGATTTGGTGCGCGTAATATAGGGGAGCAGGTCAGACGGAGCATTCCTTGCGGTGCGCGGGCGCCGCGAGGGCAATTTCAGTTAATTACGTTTGGCGCCCGCTTTGAGTTCGCAGCGCCGCCGGTGACGGCTGTGTTGACTGCGGTTATGTCACGTGGAAAAAGACTGGTGTATGTGCCGGAATGCGATGCCCTTTCATCTTCTTCAGGGTTTGTTTGTTCAGTTTTGGATGTACGCCTCTTTATTAGGCCTCCACCGCGATCGGATTGCGGCTCGTGTAGTTCGGGTTGGCCCTACAGTCGCATTTCATAAATAAATAACACAACACAATCACTTGTCCTGGTCCCAAACTGGGATTTTGTTAGCGTTTTTATGTTGGTTACATATTTTTTTCACTTCTGATCATTTTCAGGCATACCTTAAAGAAACTATATTGGCTCGCTCGCCAGTGAGAGGTTGCCATAGCAACCGACTGACTCGTCTACTACCTGGGGCCTGTTTAATAAAACTAATGTTTACTATGAAAATTGTATGTACATTGCAAGGCCGATTGATACACACATTAATAGAACAAACCTCGAATTGTCATAATAAACTACAAATTGCAGTGTTATGAAATTCGGCCCTGAAAGCTCAGAGGTTATCGACTATTGGTTTTTCTATAGTGTCGGATACAATTTACCAGTTCATGAAGATATTTATAGTGTTTCTCTCGCCCCCTGTAGACTTATGCTTGATGTTATATAGCCTATATGTTAAAACCTGAGTTATAATCATGGTAAGTTTTATGAAATTCCCTTCAGTGGTTTTTGCGTGATGCGCGCAAAAAGAATTAGAGTGAGGCAGACATATATGTCAGACAGAGACAAAATTTACAGATTTATTATATGTATCTGTATAGATTGCGCAGCCGAATCTTCCTATACGTTGTACTGTTATGCACTTAGTCACTTTGAATAAAGTTATCTCATAGCAATTTCACCAGAGTCACTGGATTACCGAAAAAAACATAATTCCAATCATTAGCCAACAAATCTATTAAGACCCATACTTACCTTCACTATTTAAATTAAAATCGCCAACAATTTCTACTACTTTCTATTTGTCTACTTTCTGGCCACTCTGCATGGCCTCTGATTTCATTCACAGCGCTTAGGCCGGTGGGTCTTATTAATGGTGGTATATTGGCGAGTTATGTCACGCCGTCACCCGATGCTGCGCACGCGCCGGTTATCTTGACAGTTCGCTATTCAAATATTTATCTGCGGCTGTTTGATTGACAAACTGGAATCTGCAGGCAAAAAAAAATCTGCTGGTGTGTTTGAAAGCATAGCCTGATGAAAATTTTTCAAAATAATTTTCGAATGTAACTTAAGTTTGGTATCGGCGCAAAAAAATTGAGTGTTGAATAACTATTGCTGTGTTACCTCAGTTGATAAACCCGTTACTTCACAAGCGTGAGCTCTGAGGTTCACTGATCAATGGCCTTTTTTAAGTTCCTTCAAATCGAAGCTGTGATCATTTCAATTGTGAAGGAAAACGTCGTGCGGAAATCTAGGAGTCAGAGGTGTTAGCCTTAACATCTTGAAATCGCCAATCGACTCGCCAAGTGACTGCCTCGTTGGTCTAGCCGTTACGGTGCTTAGCTACCAGAATAGAGGTTGTGGGTTCGATTCCCACTGGGGGCCGCCGTACATTTGTACAAATGGCCTCAGACTGGGTGTATTTTCATGTTTGTGACGTCCTTGCCTGGTTACCATAGCACAGGGTATCCTAGTTCGGGACCAGATCAAGTTATTGTATTTCAAAAAAAGTGATTAAGCCCATCTCTCTCTTCTGTCTCTCTCTCCGTCTTTCATGCATAGGTATGTAACAGAATAATTCAGTGTAGAAGACAATTTTAGGAGATAACGCTACCTTTAAGTTTGTAACTTTTTTTTGTCAAAGGGTTCGAAATCGATTTCGCCCATCACTATTGGCCCCTGAAGCATCACGTCACACAATCTTCCTTACTTTCTGGGTTTTCAGTTGTGTTTATTATGCCCGGGAAGATTGGCGGAACAAGAACATAACGAAAGGGTTCAAGATAGTTTAGCGCATGTTTTGTTTACGAGCACAAATGCCGTAACGTGAATTATCTAAGCCAGGGGTTCCTAAACTTTTTGCTTGTGCTAAGTGCTTGGAAATAACACTAGGCAGGGAAATAACGCTAGGCAAAGATTAACGCTAGAATTAAAAAAAACCGGCCAAGTGCATATCGGGCCACGCGCAGTGTATGGTTCCGTAGAAATAGAGGGTTTTTATCTGCTTAAAAATAACGTTGTCAAACTAATTTTCAATGGGTTTTGTTCGAAGTTTTCCGTTTATAAGTTGGTCGCGTGGAGCGATGATCTTCGCAGGGCGGCTGGCAATAGCTGGATGAGGGTAGCCGAGGACCGTGCTCAGTGGCGTGCAATAGGAGAGGCCTATGTCCAGCAGTGGACAAGCATAGGCTGATGAAGATGATGAAGTTGGTCGCCTATTACTCGTTAAGGCTGAGTTCTCAAAGCGCACGGTTTTGTATGGGACTTATTGCGTTGCGCGAGCGAAATGTTGGGAGAAAAGTTGGCATTTTTGCAATTAAAGAAATAGAAATCCTATTAATAGAATTTTAACACATTTAGTGATAGTCGTATTGGTACCTACCTCTTTTTTGTATTATCCAAAACTTATTACAGCTCAAATAAAATCATATCTATTGATAATTTAGACTCATGTTATAAAGTTTAAAAAATCATGAAAATTATGACCGATGGCCTTAGATAGGACATTGAAAAGTAAGGATTCAGATTTTTAATACTAACCATTAGTGAGTAAAACGTATTTTAAAACACCTGATTAAGTGGTACTGTCAGAACATCCAGCCTTACCTTGTAAAGCTTGCTTAGCCGTGTAGTTTTCGTTTTAAGTTCGTTGTATGTCCTACTGCCCTGAATTTTTTCATGTTCCTACAATTTACCGATTAGCCGGGAGAAGGGGGGGGGACAAAAATCTCTGACTCTGGCAAAATACTCTAAATACACAATACTCTGACAAAAATATGTGCTTCAAAGCTTAATATTTCGCAAACGGAACCCTACATCGAAAAATAGTCTTCTTACACCCACAATTTTTAAACGACCAATCCAACAACACCCCACTATGGTGTAGGTGAGAAAAAATGCATCCCTAATTTAGGTGTAGGTGAGTAATTTTTTTTTTCATAATTTTTTTTTGTTATATTTTCTACTTTTTTGTCGGCGTAATAAATATGTATGTATCTATGCCAAATTTCAGCTCTCTAGTACTTATAGTCTCTGTGCTAAGCCGCGGACAGAGACGGAGAGACGGACAGACGGACGGACATGGCGAAAATATAAGGATTCCTTGTTGACTGCGGAACCGGCGTGGGCGTAAATAAATGTATGTAAAGTACATTTCTTTACATCGTACATCCTTTACATACATTTATTTACACCCACCTACCTACTCTCTTCATCTTTCAGTCCAAATGATCCTGAAATGGTCCGGAAAAGATTGCTTTTACCGATGATACCGCCACTTATATACCCACTAACATACGAGCTAAACACATTACCCTCCTTTTGGACTCCGCCGCAGTCGGGCAATAATGTACGGAGTCTCCCAAGAGGAATCGAAACCACGACCTCTGGCATGGTAATCGAACTCGTTAGCGCTGGGCCAACGGACCGCTAGATCAAACCCATTTGGGAACACCTGATCTAAGATCTTGGCGACATTAATACGTGTGCTTTGTCACACAATCTATTGTGCAGTAATGGCTAACAGCACAGTACGTGTAGACATGCTGATAATTGTAGTTTATGTCGCATTGTCTAGGATTATTCGTGGCTTACGTGGAGCAACAACTGATGAGGAATTGGGCTGTCTATACATTTTATCGTAAGCTTTCTACACTCTCTTGGGCAATCGAAAGAGAAAACGTCAAAGCATCAAGCACTTGAAGGAGATCCTATAGGTCATATAGTCTGATAGTCCGATCAGATAGTCCTAGAGGTCAAGTCGATCGTCGAAAGGGATCGAATCGAAGCGAATCACCCCTAGAAGTGAATAAAAGGACCGAATTGGAATCTAGCAGAATAATCAAGGGTCTATGAGATTGTAAGCATATTGCTTTATAAATAAATAGTATCTTCCACACAAACAATCACTTGACCTGGTCCCAAACTAGGATACCTTGTGTTTGTGTACGTCACAAACATGAAAATACACTCAGACTGAGGCCAGTTGTACAAATGCACGGCGGTCCCCAGTGGGAATCGAACCCACGACCTCTGTTTTGGTAGATAAGCTCCTTAACGGCTAGACCAACGAGGCTGAATCTATCAATCCATGAATCAATTCGGCACGTACTCGTCCACCGCTGGACATAGGCCTCCCCCGCGGCACGCCACTTCCTTCTGTCATCGGCTATCCTCAGCCAGTCGCTACAAGCAATCTGCCTCAGATCGTCGGTCCAGCGAGCTGGTGGGCGTCCGCAGCTGCGTTTGTTAAAAAAAAAACTATGATATTTCATGATCTTTTTACGTGTAAATTAATCTCTGAGGTCGCTGAATACCGATTCCCAGGAAAATTCCTGAATTTATTTCTGAAGTCAGAACTTCTTTACGAGCACTTGTTCTGAACTGTGAACGAAACTGGCTGTCGGTTGGCCAAAGTACATAAAAAAACCGGCCAAGTGCGTGTCGGATCACGCGTAGTGTAGGGTTCCGTAGGAGGGGTTTTTTAACTACTTAACGGAACTAACAACTTCATCAAAGTAACTTTCAAAGGAATTTGTACGAAATTTTCCTTTTATAAGTTGGTCGGCTATTACTCGTTTACTTATAAAGCCTACTTAGCCGTGATTGATTTCCTTTTAAGTTAATTATCTGTGCTACTGCCTTGATTTTTTCACGTCTCTACTGTAGGGGATGTTAGGTACCTGGCCTTATTGTGGACGTGGAGCAGCGCTGGCCGGGAGTGAAAACACTTGTTGCGTAGAATATTATAATATTTTATTGTGGAGCACAAGGTACACGTTTTAATGGCGTCGTAGGTGGTAGAAGAGAGAGAGATAGCATCCAAAATGTTACCATATCAAAATAATCTGTTGGGGATGCCAACATCTACAATCAACGGTTTAGTGGAGATAGTTTAATAGTTTAGTGGTTTACTCCAACAAAATTTTGCGCTTTAAAGCTTACTATTTCGCAACGTATCTCTAAATCCAAAAATGGATTTCCTACACTAATCATATTTTGAAACGAATAATCCAAAGAGAAAAAAAAAATCATCCCTAATTGAGGTGTAAGGAGGTACCCTAAAAAAACTTTTTTTTTAAGATGTTATCCATATCGTTTTGTCGTCGTGATTAATGTGTATATCTATGCCAAATTTCAGCTTTTTACTAGTTATCGTCTTCGTGCTAAGCCGCAGACAGACAGACGGACGGACACGACGAAACTATAAGGGTTCCTTGTTGACTACGGACCCCTAAAATACAGCTGACAGATGTTCACAGTGTTGACAGATGTTGACAGATTCTTATTGATTATATAGGAGGTGAATCGTATCGTGTATCGGAATTTTGTATACTCGGCTCCAGTCTTCATCAGCTCTGGTCACTTGTGGCTAGCATATTGCTGAGCTGCAGCCTTTTTCTCCTGTAGCACTTGTGTTTGCATGATTATATTATTATTATTTTGTTTTCATAAGTAATTTTTAGGCTTCCGTACTGTTGGGTATAGGACCCGCTCTGCTACCAGAGACCAAGGAGAAGGGCCGCCTGCCTCCTGGTCCCAAATTAAACGCTAATAAACACTTAAATACTAATAAAACACTTACAGAATATACAGTCCTTTGTCGACGTTCCTCGTCGACTAGGCAGCCGGCGCCTCCCGGGATGCCTGCACCGGATCGCTAGTGGGAGCCCTAGTCTTCCCCAGACTACCCCAAGAGCGCTCTTCCCCAGAAAACTGCGTCTCAGTGCAGGTTCTCGACACCACGACCTCGCAAATCAACACCACAAATCGTCAGGAATGACTCGGGAACCTTCCCTCCTTATTTATAACTCACTCCACGCGAAGATATAAAGCCGGCAATCCAATTGCCTCACAATTTTTAACCAAAATCACGTTGCCCGCGGGCCACCACGACAGCAAACGTATTATTTGCTCAACCACGAGCCAATCAAGCAAGAAAATTTTCAAGTGCAATAACCTCAAAAGTAAGTGTCATCTGTCACAGACAATGTTGCTACTTTATTCCGAACATCCCCCCGCTCCGGGCTGAGAGGCTCAGGCCGCTAGCCTAATCAACCGGGAGACGAGAGAGCGTTGCTACGGCTCGTCGCAGAATCGAACCATCGACCAACACATCCGCGACGCGTGGAGTTCCGTCCTCCCCAAATAGCAACTTTAAAATGCGCCCCCGGCGCCAAAACAAGGATGGCCAATTGGCCTCCTTCAAAAGTACCAAATCCCCTTCCCTAGGAGGCTCGGTCCTGTCTCTCCACTTCACCCTTTGCTGCAACAGATGCAGGTATTCAACCGACCAACGATTCCAAAAGTCCTGGCCCATTTGTTGCAACATTTGAAAACGTGACAACCGTGACGTACGTTCATCCCTCCATGGGTATTCTGGCAGCGCAGTAAGTGGCTGCCCAATCAAAAAATGGCCAGGAGTCAGGACCTCTAGATCGTTTGGATCAGGGGACAGGGGACAGAGAGGACGAGAATTGAGGACCGCCTCTACTTTACAAAACACAGTAACAAGCTCCTCAAACGTCAGGACAGTCTCTCCGATCACGCGGCGGAGGTGAGTCTTAGCTGACTTGACGGCAGCTTCAAAGATACCTCCCCAGTGAGGGCAATTTGGGGGACTAAACCGCCAAGTTACCCCTTTCCGGGCGAGGATTTGACTTAAACTATCACCATTATTTTCTAAAAATACATTAACATCCTTTAGATAGTTTATGGTACCCTTGTAATTTGAGCCATTGTCGGAGCGAATAAGTGAGGGCAGGCCTCTGCGCGACACAAAACGATCCAAAGCGGCGACGAAGGCCTCAGTAGACAATGCTGAAACTACTTCCAAGTGGACAGCCTTGGTGGCCAAGCATACAAACACGCATAGGTAAGCCTTCACAACCCGAGCGTTGCGAAGGGTGGTCGTTTTTACTGAAAACGGCCCCGCAAAGTCCGTTGCGACTCCCTCAAATGGCCGAGACTGATTAACTCGGTCCGGCGGCAGATCTCCCATCTGCGGCTGCATGAGTGAAGCCTTCACTCTGTAACAAGGTACACACTGAAAGAGGACGCTTCGAATGACTCTTCGAGCAGACAATATCCAAAACTCCCGTTGCAGGATAGCCAATAATGCGCCACATCCGGCGTGGGCATTACGAATGTGTCGATCCGACACCAAGAGCTTTACCAGAGGTCCATCCTTTGGTAACAGCAAGGGGTGGCGACTTCCGTAAGGCAGGTCAGCTTTCCGAAGTCGACCCCCAACACGCAAAAGTCCCTCCGAATCCGTAAAGGGATTTAACCTGGCGACCGCTCCCTTCAGCTTGGTGCGGCCCTCGCGCAGAATCCGAAGTTCGGCCTCGAAGCGGTCCGCCTGCAGGATACGAATCCAGTGCAGCAGCGCGTTCCGACGCTCCTCTGCACTCACAACTGGGGACAAATGTTTATCACTCGGATTTCGACAGTTGCGAACAAATCTTTTAATCCAGCTGGTAACCGCCAGCAGTTTATCCAGACTGCTATACCGCCCAGGCAGCCAGTCGGGATCCAAGGCCGTCTCCACAGCCAGGGCGTGCACCCGCACGCCAGGCAAAACTTGAATCGACCTGTCCACCTGCTGGACAGGCCACGAAGTCTCTGGTTCCTCCAACCAGGCTGGTCCCCACCAAAGTGAATGAGACACCAATTCCGGAGCTGTGCAGCCCCGGGAAGCACAGTCAGCTGGGTTCCAATCACCTGGGACGTGTCTCCAGATGATGGGGATGCCAATGTTCTGTATCTGGGAAACCCGGTTTCCCACGAAGATTTCCAAAGTATGTGGCGCCGCGCGCAACCATGCCAGCGCGACTTGACTGTCTGACCATGCAAAGACATCCCGGATGTCAATGGTGGCAGCCAGCTCACGAGAGACGTGGCTTAACAATCTGGACAACAGATGAGCTCCGCTCAACTCTAGCTTAGGTATGGTCAGACGAGTTCTAATAGGAGCCACCTTGCTCTTTGCCAAGAGTAAAACGACGTTGACCCGACCCTCGGAATCAACCGTACGTAGATACACTACCGCAGCGTACCCCCGCTCGGATGCATCACAAAACCCATGCAGACTTGCCTGATACTTGCCCGGCGGCAAAATCCGACGAGGCAGGGCAACCCGGTTGACCTCCTTCATCGAAGATATCAGCGCAAGCCAGGTGTCCAGTGGAGGCCCGATGAGCGGCTCGTCCCACGAGACGCCCATAATCCAGAGCTGCTGCAGCAGACACTTGGCCAGGAAGATCACTGGGCTAATCCACCCGTTCGGATCAAACATACGAGCTATGGTGGACAGCACTGTCCGTTTACTCCAGACCCTCTGGTGCTCCAGGTCCACCTGGAACGTGAAAATATCATTAACGGGTTGGTATTGCATTCCTAACACCGCTATCATGTTGGGATCTTCCACATCCTCAAACAAATTAGGGTTCTGTTGGTGATCCTCCGGGATACCCTCCAACAGACCCGGCTCGTTAGACAACCATTTCCGCAGCTCGTAGCCTCCGGCTGCTAGAATGGCAATCAATTCATCCCGCAGTATGAGAGCCTCCTCGATACTTTGGGCCCCGGTGCACACATCGTCAACATAAAGGTCGCGTGCCAACACGGCGGCTGCGCGGGGAAAGCGGGCCCGTTCCCGCTCTGCCAACTCTAACAAGCAGCGAATGGCAATATAAGGGCTGGACTTCAACCCATATGTGTTGGTGTTGAGCTCGTAGACAGTCACCGGGTCCTCCGGGTGTTCACGCCAGAGAATCAGCTGGAAACGCCTGTCATCTGGGTGGATAACCGTCTGCCGAAACATCATCCGGATGTCCGCTCCAAACACCACCTGATGTCTTCTAAAGTTCAGTATAATGTCCACGACATCCCTGTGCAACTTGGGACCGGAATGCAAGCACTGATTTAATGACACCCCTGTCGACGTGGGGGCTGAGCCGTCAAATACGGTCCTCAGCTTACCTGACGACGCCTTCACCACCGCATGGTGAGGCAAGAAATAATGCTCAGTTGAGCTCCAATCAACTCGAGCCGGAGACATGTGGCCCAATGCCTCATACTCGCGCATAAACTCAATGTACTTATCGCGAAGGACGGGGTCACGCCGCATGCGCCGTTCCATGGCCAGCAGTCGTTTCTCCGCCAGTGCCCTGGACTGCCCTAGAACAGGAGAAGAAGCAATGAACGGTAACCTAGTTACGAATTGACCGGACGTCAGCCGCGACGTATTGGCTTGATAAAAGGCCTCACACTCCTCATGGTCCGGATCCACCCTTGGAACCATGGGAGGCTCCTCAACTTCCCAAAATCTTTGCATCGCCTTGGCAAGAGATGCAGACGCAATGACCTTCGACTCGTCCGGAGTCGAGTCCTCAAAGACTGGCCCCATTACACAAAATCCAAAAATTGTCGACACTGCCACCAGTGAAGAGGGCCCCAGAACCTTCTGGGTGCCTAGTAGGACCCATCCTAATACATCCGAGCCCAGGAGTAGATCCACTGGAGCGGGATGGTAGAAAAGTGGATCGGCCAGATCCAGATCCGACGTACACGACCTTACACCTGAGGGAAGATCTGTAGATGGCTGCCATCCTACAATGGTATCCATTACCATGGCCATAGCCGAAATCCTCAGCGTAGAAGAGTGTACCGACGAAAAGGTGAAGTACGTCTGCCCAGCCAGACGCGGAACCTTCATGCCGCCAATTCCCAAGAGGGGCACCGAGGGGGCACGCAGCCCTAAACCTAATTGCTCGGCCACTCGTGTTGTTAATAGACATCCCTGGGCCCCCGAATCTAGCAGGGCCCTAACCCTAACCGAATCTCCTTGGGGGCCCCATACGCGGACCACCGCGGTAGGCAGCAGAACCGTCCTCGGTTCTGCGCTTGCAGAGGGGCAGGCTAGCTACAGACTCCCCCTCCCGTAGGGGGGCCCCTGCTGGTAATATGGCTGGCGAGTGCACATCGCCATCCTGGGCAGGGTATACCCTGCAGCCCTACCGTACCTGTAATACGGCGGGTGGTACTCCAGCCGTGGGTACTCGTGGCACGGCGGAGAGTACCGCTGTGGCACCTCTGAGCCGCGCTGCTCCACGCCAGCGCGCGCAGGAACCGGTGCGCAGAGAGGAGACCCTCTCCCCTTGGCAACCATCGGGCCCCCGCCCGTAGGGGCCCAACTCACACTCGGGCCGGCTGCATGGTAACCCGCAGGTGCGGGGCCCCCCATGGGTCCACGCGCAGGTACCTGGCTCAGCTCCCGGTGTGGGGGTGCGCCTCGTGGAGGACTCCTCCTCCCATCGGACGGGGGGCCTCGCCCTGAGGGGCCCCCGCCCGTAGGGCGCCGCTGTTGTGCCGTCGGAGAGTCCGCTCCCGACCTGTTGGCACACAACATTAAGTGGTGCGGCCCGCCGCATGCACGACAACGCTGGGGCCTGGGGCAGTTCCGTTCAAAGTGGTCCCCCAGGCAGCCAAAGCACAGGCTATTGCGCTTCACCATGCGCCGCCTATCAGCAACCGGCAACCCTTGCCAGTCGTGGCACTTCAGCAGAGTATGGCCCGCGTGCCCACACTGCAAACAAGCCGAGTCCTTCCCGGCCGCCGCCAGTGCCGCCAAGCGCGCCGTAGTGCGTCCTCGCAGCGGCTGCGCTGGCTGAGACGCCCTGCGCCCCTGTGAGGCGCCACATCCACACGTCGGCGCCGCTGACTGCCTCAAGTCCGGTTGTGAGGTCTCCACGACCCTGGCCTCATATTCGAGGAACTGAATGAGGTCCACGAATTTAGGCAACGCGTTGACATCGCGCTCCGCAGACTCCCGTTCGAACCTAGAACGCATGTCCGTCGGCAACCTACTTAAAGTAATGTGCACGAGGAGAAAGGACCACTCGTCCACGGGCAGTCCCAACGTCCTCAGTGCATTACAGGCCACTGTAATTGGGGTCAACAACTGCAGCCTCAATTGTGACCGGTTGGTCAGCTTGGGCAAAGCCAATAGCTGACTGACATGCGCATCAGCCAATAGGCGCACGTTCTGGTATCGCGTGTTCAGTAACTCCCACGCAATGCTGTAGTGGTCGTCCTCGACCTTGAGATGTTGGACGAGCGACCTCGCTTCGCCCTCCAGAGTGGACAACAAATATGCCATTTTTTGTCCACGAGACAAGTCTCCTCTAGAGTCCACTAGAGATGTAAACATATTTTTAAATGGAACCCATTCTTCCACAGCGCCTCCAAAATGTGACAGCTGTAGGGTGGGCAGCCTACCTGTGATGCTTACTAAATCCTCCCTGGGTGTATGAGTAGGTACAACATGACCCTCACGTTGTCTCCTGATGTCCGATGCCCTTTGGACTATGGAGTCACCAATCTCCATGATCTGGGTGAAGTCCTGCTCATAACCTGCCCAGACCTCGTGGGTGGGTGCTGGAGTACTGCCTGACAACGACTTCATGGCCCCTTCCGCCTCAATGAGACGTTGAGACACCTGTTCTGCACGTTCCAATATGGCATCGTCACGATCCCTACGTGACAATAGCCCCTGGGCATTGGTAAACCAACGCAATTCATTGGCCAATGACGCCCTCGCCATCGCGTTAGAGTAATTAATATTGACAAGAAATATTAATTTATTGATAGCTCCCCGCTAACAAAATACCAAAACTCAACAATGGCCCAATGTAGATGAAATTATATTAAATAGTACAGTATATATATATAGCAACGGGTACCCTACCACAGATTACTAACATACATCTTTCCAAGATACAAAAGACTAACAATTTTATTAAAGATAAAAGATTAACAAGAGCCGTCTTGTACAAGAACAATATAATTATGAACAAATATCTGTCCTAGATATTACAACAAGACAAGTGTTTTAACAAGAGCCGTCTTGTACAAACCGAACAAATTATAAAGTAATATCTGTCCTAGATATAATAGCAAAAACAATACATATCAACTTTTACAAAACCATTTGTCACCGATAGTACTTGCATACAACGTGAGTGTTTCCCACAGGGTTAAGGGATTAACCACGCTCTGCTACCAGAAAATGTTGGGTATAGGACCCGCTCTGCTACCAGAGACCAAGGAGAAGGGCCGCCTGCCTCCTGGTCCCAAATTAAACGCTAATAAACACTTAAATACTAATAAAACACTTACAGAATATACAGTCCTTTGTCGACGTTCCTCGTCGACTAGGCAGCCGGCGCCTCCCGGGATGCCTGCACCGGATCGCTAGTGGGAGCCCTAGTCTTCCCCAGACTACCCCAAGAGCGCTCTTCCCCAGAAAACTGCGTCTCAGTGCAGGTTCTCGACACCACGACCTCGCAAATCAACACCACAAATCGTCAGGAATGACTCGGGAACCTTCCCTCCTTATTTATAACTCACTCCACGCGAAGATATAAAGCCGGCAATCCAATTGCCTCACAATTTTTAACCAAAATCACGTTGCCCGCGGGCCACCACGACAGCAAACGTATTATTTGCTCAACCACGAGCCAATCAAGCAAGAAAATTTTCAAGTGCAATAACCTCAAAAGTAAGTGTCATCTGTCACAGACAATGTTGCTACTTTATTCCGAACACGTACCGGAAGGGTGCAAAACGGGACCCTATTACTAAGACTTCACTGTCCATCTGACTGTCTGTCTGTCTGTCGGTCTGTCTGTCTCTCTAACTGTCACCAGGCTGTATCTCATGAACCGTGATAGCTAGGCAGTTGGAATTTTCACAGATGCAGCTGCTATAACAACAAATACTAAAAACAGAATAAAATAAATATTTAAGGGGGACTCCCATGCAAACGTAATATTTTTCCCTTTTTTTGCTCGATATTAATAACGGCAACAGGTAGACGCTTGACATATTTACTGAATATTAAGTTCTATATTCGCTTCAAAAATAAAGAATAAAATTAAAGTGAAATAAATATTTAAGGGGGGCTCCCATACAACAAACTTAATTTTTTGCCGTTTTTCCCCGATCTTTGTGTCGTGATAATGGTACGGAACCCTTCGTGCGCGAGTGCGACTCGTATTTGGCCGGTTTTTTATGTTACGTATGTTCATTTATGTTATAAGAGAAATATTTTTTGTTTACTTTCACTTTCATCTAAATTTATAAAATCTTGTACGTTTTTACTTTTCATTATACAACTAATTGCCAAAGTTTACTTTTCATTATACAACTAATTGCCAAAGTACAAGACCGCCTACTTTGGCCATTAGCTGAATTTGACACTTCGGAAACGCTAATATCGATGACGGCTATTACTTTCGTAATAGCAGGACCTAAATAACGGGGAGGTTAGCGTTAAAAATAGAGACCCAGGTTCGATTCCCAGTGCGGGCATGTACCTATGACTTTGTTTTCTAAGTTGTGTACATTTGTGAAGTTTTAGTAGCGATACCACTCGCTAACGGTGAAGGAAAAACATCGTGAGGAAACCCGAGTGTCTGAGCTGTTCACATACCTCAGCGCTTGAAATCGCCAATCCGCGGTGGGCACGCATGGTGATTAAGCCCATACTCTCTCTCTGAGAGAAGGCCTGTGCCCTACGGTGGGATGAATACAGGCTTTAAGTAGCGTTAAAATGAGAAAGCCTCAGTGCGCTCCATTCATGGAGCCGACAAACAGATAGAGTCCTCAGTTATCTCATACACATAAGCCAAAGAGCCAAGTAAACCTACCGGGATATGAAACGTGTTCGCCTACACTTTCTAACGGCGATAAAACAATACATCACATGTGAGAACGACGCTCTGCTGATAAGATTAGACGGCAAATGGAAGCGTCTAGCAAACTGAAGTGGCAGACATAAAATGCGAAGTTGTAATCAGATTCTAGCTCTAACAGTAATACGCCTGCTGGTTTTACTTGTGGAGAAGATTTAATGTTTGCTTTAAGGTCTGTGAACTTAAGGGCCACCTCTAGACATGTGCGCCGCACCGCCGCGCCGCCGCCGCCCGCCATGAGTTTCAAATTGGCGTCCTTTTTTTTTTGGACTATACAACGTTTGTGGTTTAACCTTTTTATTTAGATAAATAAAAAAAATACAGAAATTCAGTTTCGCAAAGCCTGAAAAAATGTTTTTTTCAGCATTGATAATAAAACCACTTCGGATATGCAAAAGTTTACAATTCTCAATTTAGTATTAAATTTTTCATACAAATTGGACACGTACAAGCACTTTCTTTCCTAAAAAAAGCTCTTCAAATATTAACTAATCTAGTAAGAAAGTGAAAGTGAAAATATTTTATTTACCACAAATTTTACAACAATAATAAATAGGTATTAAGTTTTCTTCATTCATATGTTGTGGTAATACAAATTCGATTCAATGCACGCCTTTCTCGCCGATTACGCCGCCGCCGCCAACAGAATTTTGCCCTCACGCCACCTGCCGAACAAATGACATCGGCGCACATGTCATCTACAACAGACGAACAACCTCTACATTTTTATTGTAATGTGCCCCGGGACGTTACCAATAATCTAGGCCCTGGTGGTCGCTTACCCCCCCGGGAACCTCACGCCTAGTTTAAGCCGAATTTACATTACGAAATTAGTGTCATGCATAATGAAACTAGTTTCGTTAAAATAGCAGTGCAGAGAAATTAACAGTATAGCTGGGATTATAGCTCCGACAGCATCGAAGCTTTATTTTGCATTGCAAATTGTTGTCACACAGATGTTGTACGAGTATAAAATTAAGAAAAGGTCATTGATAAATTTTATATTTTTACTATTGCCCCGCGACTTCGTTCGCGTGGTAATTTTAATGTGTATTTTTCCGGGATAAAAATAGCCTACGTGCTAATACAGACTATAATCTATTTATATGCAAAATTTCATCCGGATCCGTTCAGCCGTTTTTGCGTGATAGAGTAACAAACATCCATCAATACATACAAACTTTCGCGTTTGTAATATTAGCACAGATATTAGTAAGGATCAGCTGTCCAATGTTCGTTTGACATGTTTATATTTTGATAAATATAAATCGGAGACAATCTCAAATTGCAAAAGTTTTACAACATATTTATACTAATTGAGGTGTTTCATGAAACGCGCATTTTATGGGTAATCCTACATAAACAAAGGCAGTGTCACGACGACAAATATGGGGCTCGCCATAAATCGGTCGGCGCTAGTACTTTCCCTTGATAGCTGCCCTAACGTCAGTTCCGCAAATGTTTAATGCGGCCGCTCTGATATGTGATCGTATGTGCATTTGTTAAGAATAGGACCGACTCTGAGGTGACTGGATGTTTTTGGTTTACTCGTATGTTGACAGCAGGCCTCGATGCAGTAATTCCATTATAGTACACTTTTATTTAGTTTTAGTGCGTATTTTTCTTGAAGTTGTTTTTTTTTTTTGGTAAAAAAAAGGAGTTTGAGCTTTTAAGGCCCATTTACGCCGGGGCAACATTGTGCGGCATTGGCATGCCACCTGCATTAAAACTGCCGCACATTGTGGCAAGAATCGTTCTCATATTAGATTGACAAATCGCTTGGAACTCCGAGATCTGCAAGACTCAAAACTCAGCAACTTTTGCCATCCGAAACACACCCTGCAACATACGTTTGAACCTCTCAGCGTGATCTCCATTACGATAGCAGTAACCTCACAAGCCCCGCCCACATTGTAACAGCTGTATTGAGCTCAGTGCGTCGGGGATTATCTCTGGCTTGTTGAGGCCCTTGTGGGTGTGGTAGATCACTCATTTTGTACGGCGTAGAGCTGAGACTGTAGACAGCTTATAAACGTGCCACTAATAACTTCCACACGACAAATCACTTGTTCTGGTCCCAAACCAGAAAACTTTAGGGTAACCAGACAAGACTTGATTTGCGAAAAGATGGTCAGAGTGAAGATTTTTCCTTCACAGTTAGCTGGATTGACCATCAAGTGCCTTGCAATGGGAAATTTAGATTAGATTTATAATCTCTATTGCACACCATACAATATCGTCATCAGCCACTCGAAGCCCACTGCTGGACATAGGCCTCCTTCGTGGTTTTTATAACCATGAGAGGTTTTGTCATAATCGCCACGCTTGGCATACAATATAGGGTGTATTTATACACTATACATATAGTATATAGGGTTACCTCTACATATCTGTGTAACCAGCCCATAAACAGACCCAACTGTTAGGCTATGCCTCTTCTCATTCACGCCAACCCATCCGGTCCTTAGTTAGTCTCGGTCAATGTTTCCCAGCCGCTTTCACAATGCCGTAGGGTTACCTCAAAAATGCGCATTTCCTAAAATACTCCAATTTTTGCAACAACGGTACCAATAGAGGAGTTCTGCATTATAAAACCCAATTAAGAAACGCATTGGTACACCGCAATACTAATCTGGACACACGATTGATGGATGCTATATTACATTTTTGGTACAAAAGCCTTTACAATAAATAATCTTATTTAATATTTAATCTTGTTGCAGGTATGTTCAGCTCGTTTTGTTCCTGCAATGAAAAGGTATCGATTAAAAACATACAATGAAATCTAATTCTCAATTCTGACAGTTTGTAATAAATGTCTTTTTCCCAATAACCTCAAAATGGAAGTGTTGAATCTAAAGCAATAGTGGCACCTGTGAGTGGCACTATGAAAGACGGTATGAAAGGTCCGCTTGATAATGGTTTATAAGATAGCGTTTCTATGAACATGTTCGCCATGACGAAATTTTATACTATCATTCGTATCCATGGAGATGTTCGACTCCACGGTTTCTAATACAGTTGGATATCCATAATTAGTTATTTGATTTTTATTTAAAAATTTAAAGATTTTTATATAAGTTGATTAATATTATAATAACTATTAATAGTATAATAACCCCTCACGTTTATGAAAACCACGAAGGAGGCCTGCAGTGGGCGTCAAATGGCTGATGATGATGATAATAACTATACAACTAATAGTATAAACTAATACCAATAAATATAATTTGTAATTAAGTATACATATTATTTTTAATTATGTAATAAAAATAATATGTATAATTTGATAATTTTTTTCAATCTATCAAGAAAAGCGATTTGCCATAGGTATAGTGTTGAGTAGCAAGATTAAGTACGAAGATAAAGGAAGGAACCTCTTGTAAAATAGATCGGGAATTTTGTAGAGTTATAAGATAAGATAAGAATATTCTTTATTGTATACCGGAAAAAAATGTTACAGAAATAAATAGTTATAGTTCTTTTTCTAACTGTTATAAACTTTTTTTTTTGCCGCTACCCACATTTCGGCTGATATTGTGTTTTCTGGTGACTTGTATTATGTTTTGTGATTTTATGTTTTTGAGTATTGTGTCGTCAAATAAATATATCTTTCTTTCTTTCTTTTTTCGGATTTATGCTATGACACCCACGCAATTATGACGATTCGATTGAAGTCTTATTGGTCTAAATAGTTTTACAAAATTCCTATTGTTGTAGTAATAAAGTCCTAGAAATGGGTTGAAGTCCTAGGTTGTAGGCTTCTAAAAAAAAATTGTTCACTCTTTGCAACGACGTATTATAAAAGAACATTAGTCTATTCTGGTCACATTTTATTACGGACCTCATTTCAGTAGCGCTAAGTTTTGTAACGGAGCCAGAGTTTTTGTGGAGCCAAATTATACCAGCACACAATACAACGTGATTGCCGACGGGCCATTCAAATTGTACATCATTACGAGCAACATAATTAATTGGATTATTACTAATGTAAATGTTGGTTTTTGTCGCTACTTGACTAATTTAACTTGAAACGTCTTTGGACGCTGTTTTGCAAGTGAAGAAAGAAGTGGTTGGTCCAATTATTTCTTCGAACTATCCAGATTACATTGCACTAAATTGTCGGCCATGGTTGGGCAAAAATGTTGACCATTACATATGAATGTGGCGGTGGTAGTCTAGTGGGTAGAACATTGGACTCGGAAGCGGGAGACCCAGGTTCAATTCCCAGTGCGGGCATGTACCTATGACTTTGTTTTCTAAGTTCTGTACATTTGTGAAGTTATAGTAGCAATGCCACTCGCTAACTGTGAAGGAAAACATCGTGAGGAAACCTGAGTTTCTGAGCTATTCATATAGCTCAGCGCTTGAAATCGCCAATCCGCGGTGGGCACGCGCTTAATCGCCAATTAAGCCCATACTCTCTCCCTGAGAGAAGGCCTGTGCCCTACAGTGGGACGTATATAGGCTGCTTATACAAATGATTTTAACGTGTTTACACATTTATAACTTATTAAATAAATTTAATTATAAATAATTATCTTAAGTTGCAGAAAGCCCTAAACACTTTTAAAACGAAAAAAAATGTTTAAAACACTGTCTTACAGCGCTATCACACTATATATTTGTGCGCGTTTTGAAAGCGACACGCCGCGACGACGCAACGATGACGCTGCGCTGTCGCGGCGATGTCGCCGCGATTAACACCCACATTTTGTACAATCGCGTTTGTCAGTCCGACCCGCCCCACTCGAGTCATATCAAAGATACGTGTGTAAGCGAACGCAGCATCGTTTAGAGATTCAAACTTGTTGATACAATGGATACAAAGTTATTTATAACTACTCTACAAAATCGTCCCGTTATATCGGATACATAGTAGTCGCTCTCTCCCAGTCGATTACTTGACAATGAATCCTTCCAGATTCGTCGTTGACTTGTATTTCTTGCTTTCGTTTTCTGTGTCTTCAAAACGACAAAGACAGCAGTAGTGTTTACTTAAAAGATCATTCTAACAATCCATTTCGCAACTGAGTATCCAAAAAGCGGATCGCACGCCACGACGAAGCTCGCGGCGCAATCGCTGCGTAATCGCATCGCTTTCAAATCGCTCGCAAACCGGTAGTGTGATAGGGCTGTTAAACACGGCTTTAGACAGTAGGTAAAACAAGTATTCCGAACTAAAACTTTTGTAATCAACTTAATTTTATTAGCTCGGCGAATCACAGCTACACCTGGCTGGGCTTAGCCACAAAAAATTAAGTGAATCAGTAACAATCACTCTATTCACTTAAATATATACAACATGATTTGTTATCACAATATAAATAATAATAATAAACTAAGAATTGAAAAAGAAAATAACTAATAATTTAAATAGAAAATCGAAACCAAATCGGTCTTCGGGCTTCTAGGGGCCGGTAAGGTCCCTAGAACGCTCAAAGTAAAAATGTTCAGAATAATTTTGCAAACTTCTTCATGCGAATGAAAGATAAATGTCAAATGTCAAAGATAAATCTCTTTATCCGATCAGAGAAAACGTGAAGGATCAACTTATACTGGACATGCCCCATTAATGTTCTTGTCAATGTCGAAGGTAAATTAATTGCCATTACGCCTAAAATGAATACAGACAAACAAAGAGGACCATCGTTCATTGATGTAAATTATTAGTTACTAGAGGCGTATAGAAATTACTTTAATAAAATTACTGGAGACGGTTTGTCCGTAACAATAATTAGCAAGTTTTGACCCTGTGGCTGGCAAATCTAAAATAAAAAAACCGGCCAAGTGCGTGTTAGGCCATGCGCAGCGTAGGGTTCCTTAGAAAGAGGGGTTTTTATCTGCTTCAATGTACTAACAACTTCATCAAAGTCATTTTCAATGGATTTTATACAAATTGTTCCTTTTATAAGTTGCCGCCTATCAAGTCGTTAACTTGTAAAGCCTTTCCTTACTGGTCTGAATTTTTTCACGTTTCTACAATCAACCGCGTAGCCAGGAGAGGGGGAGGGGACGCCCGACTCTGACAAAAATTTGCGCTTTAAAGCTTAGTACCTGTTTCGTAAATCTAAAAATGGTCTGCCTATGCCCACAGTATTTTAAAACTACCAATCCAACGATACCCCACACTATGGTACAGACGAGGAAAAAAATTGCATCCCTAATTTGGGTAAAAGGGGGGTACCCTAAATTTTTTTTTGTCCTGCTTATATCTTTTAACACGACCTCTCCCATGAAATCAATTATTTTCCTAGGGTTCCGTACATTTGCCTGACTTTTTAATCGCAATTATTTTTCTTCCAGGCATTATATTTTATCAGACTTTTTTAACAACTTTCTATCCTAATATTTTGAAACATATCGATATGGCAAAAAGCTCGTAGAAATAAAGTTCTCGTGAAATACAAACTCCGACTAACGTGTTCCAGTAATTGTGCATTTTAGAGATACCCCGGTATATAGATCTAATGACAGTTTGGTTATAAAAAGGTAATGGCAAAATAATATTATCACACAGACAGACGACTGACCCTGAATCGGAGAAAAGGCAAGAAACCGTAATGATGATAGCTGTATTCAAATAGTTCGTCGCGTCTGCGACACAACTCATTTACTGAAGATGTGGCACTAACCCCCGGTTCCTCGTACACTTCAATGGGTTAATCTACTATTAACAGCCGTCAGTTATTGTTATTATTAATATATTTATTTCAGAATATAAATCCATATAATAGTTTTAGTAACCCCCAGTTTCTCGTACACTAACACATTGTTAATCTACTGTTAACAGCTGTCAATTGACCAAAGTGCATACAAAAAAACCACTGACAGCTGTTAACAGTAGATTAACAGCTTGTTAGTGTACGAGAAACCGGGGGTTAGTCTATATTAGTAACTAAACGTAGGTAATAGAGAGTCGTAGTCTAACATGCGCGCAGATCCAGTGCCTGAAGATGTGGCAGTCAACTTTATCTCCAATTACACTCAGGGCGCTGTTCGGGCTCCCCCACACTCTGCGCAGTATTGAAGCAGTTCGCTTTCTAATAGTAGAGAAGAACACATACACCCTGGCTTCAGCGAACACACCTGACGCACTGCAGTACCGGGGAAGACCCATCGCATCCTGAAAGCGTTGTTTCACTGCACGCGGAGGGCGTTGTAAGTCTTCTGCGTATACTGGGCCCACAGGCTGCAAGTGTAGAAAGATTGGCAAAAGGTTTTTTTAAAGCCTCTAGTTATCTTTACATCTCTAGTGCACCTTGCAAACCTGCGCGCCAGCATGTTGCATCGGACCGCCAGCGCCCACCCCTCAGTGGTTTTTTCGTCTGAACTTTGGTCAACTGACAGCTGTTATCAACAGATTGTTAGTGTACGAGAAACTGGGTGTAACAGTCTTGAAACGAGCCCGTTTGTCTGCCTCCCGAATAATCTGAAAATGAAAAAATAAAAAAAAGATATTCTCAACAATTAAAGTGATGCAAGTCAGCCTTATTTACATAAGTTTAGTACATGGCTGTTCCTTTGGTACGATTACAGTTGAGATTTAAATTGAAAAAAATATATTAAGGTTAACTTAGGATGACTCAATAAATGTCTCCTACACTACGGGGACGGTAGACAGCTCTCAAATAACTATGTAGGCAGAGTTACGATCATCATCATCATCATCAGGGCACTTCTGCCCACTGCTGGGTATAGGCCTTTTTCCCCAAATGCCATCTCTCACGGTCTTTTGCCATCCGCATCAGTGGACCCTCCGCCAACTCAACGACATCGTCCGACCATCGGGCTGCTGGTCTACCCTGTTCTCGGGCGCCACTCTGAGATCACCCAGGTCCACCTACCGTCTTCCCGCCACGCCAGGGCCTACCTGCCTGGGTGACCTACTTGAATTACCCGCGAGATAGGTAAGTAGCGTAAAATAATTATGCGATATCTCCACCGCGTCTCTTTAACAAGCTCCGAAAACAAAACAAACTCAAGCAAGATAAAGTCCGAAACACTGAATATTCATGGCTTTGCTGGTTATTCATACGAACTGTTGCACACGACGTTGAATATTAAATGAAGTTTAAATGCCGCGACTGTCTCTCGGGGTCCGGCCAATACATCACTTTCGGTGAAATCTCACGTACTTAGCATAACATGTGATGGAGTGAGAGGCGAGGCGGGAAGACGGTAGGTGGACCAGGGCAATCACAGGGAACAGTACGACGGTCAGTGGGCAGACCAGGGGCCTGATGGTCGGACGATGTCGTTGAGTCGGCGTGGATGCGGATGGCAAGGGACCGTGATAGATGGCATTTCGGGGGAGAAGGCCAGCTGTGGCCGATAATGGTGATGATGATGGTGACGCAAATACAACAATAATAATTTCCACAAACACTATTACGTGTGAGTGGGGGCGAGTCTCTAAAACGCATACTTGTTCAATAGAGTCATATTCGTAGGTACGTTTAGTGGCCGTTTCATTGACACTATTGACACGTACAAAATAACAAAATTATAATAGCGTTGCCATCTTATACCTCATCTTATATTTACTTATTTACCATATGTTATTATTAATTTGGTCTATCAACTGTGACTTTGAGTAGGTATGCAAAGCGTGCACAGGTTTGAGTTAATTTAATCTATTTGAACATTATACATACAAGAATATATACAATAAATTTTCTTATCTAAATTGATTTCTAAAATTAAATTATAAAATTATTAGGTACCAACCTGACACTAGCGTACTTAATTAGGTAATACCTTTTTTTCTACCAGTCTGCCAGCCTCACTTATCTGCCCCTAAATTACGCGCAAGAAATCCTGAGCGATTCCAATCGTCTAACTGTCAAATAAGTATGGATTTTGACAGTTAAACGATTGGAATGGCTCAGGATTTGGTGCGCATAGTTAGACCCCTGGGCTGTGCACGCCGCTCCCACCGGGTATCGGCAGAACACCAGCGCTGAGGTTTACTTGTAAACATTCGGCACATGCTGAGTCGGAATTTATTTGCATTTGCCACACTCGTGTTCGTGTTTTTATTCTAATTACACCTGTAGGTACTTACTGTACCGTGTAATATGTCAAGTTACTATGTTTCCATCATTTATGTATGCCTCTATCTTGTCTGTATTTACTCTGCGCCGTTACTTTGTGACTCAATTTGTAATGCTTTGTATACGTGTGTGTGTGTCTTGTGAAAATAAATAAGTTATCTATCTATCTATTGGTAGTCTCGCGCGATTCCATCTTCTTCGAGACATTAATAATAAATAATAACTTCTACACAATACAATCACTTGACCTGGTCCCAAAGTAGGATACCCTGTGCTTTGGTAACCAGGCAAGAACAAACTGGTTGTGACTAACATGAAAATATACCCAGACTGAGGTCATTTGTACAAATGTACGGGCACCCCAGTTGGAATCGAACCCACGACCCCTGTTTTGATAGATAAGCGCCTTAACGGATAGACCAACAAGGCAGCCGTTCTAGTTCGACTGGAGATTTCCGCATCCTCATAGTTGGGCCATTGTACGTAGCAAGTGCCAAATGAGAAGCCGACGTTCTGCCGCTCCGCTACCACAGCTCAAACCGCTTACTATTTATTGGAAACCGTGTAAAATTCTCAACATAGGATGTACATTTTGATTTTTTTTATACTATACTCTTCAAACTTGACGAGGTAATTGTACGAAAAAATAGTTATTTGTTATGCAAGGCTGCAAAGTTAATTTTTGGCGCGAGTACCTTGTATTGAAACCCGAGCAAGCGAAGGATTCTAGGATTGAGCCACGAGCGAAGCGAGTGGTTCAAATATAGAATCCTGAGCGTAGCGAGGGTTTCAAAGGTACGAGACGCTAAATAACTTTGCTGCCGAGCGCAACACACAACTTTTCACCTCACTAAAGCGAGGAAAATGTTAGGTGCAAGAAAAACAGTTTTAATAAATATTAAATTACTGTTAATTCATATCTTCGTCGCTGCTAGCTTCGCTCATATTTTATGATTTCTTTCGATTTTATCAAAAAACAAACCAAAATAATGGAAGTAAAGTGAATTCAATAAAGAGAAGAAAATTTTAAAGTTTTTTTTTAAATAAAATTTTCTTGCCGGCCAGTGCGATTCTTTAAATGAGGCTGGCGCATGACATGAAATAAGTATTTGCATTTCAATCATCAATGGACTGGCTGCAGAGAATATAAACTATTACGAAACCAATGAGGTTCTATATATATGTAATTTTGTACGAAACCTTTATTGAATAAAAATATTCGAATTTTAAAAACACTTTCCACGCTAGCGGATAAAGTGCGATTTTCCACGCAGATTTCGAATGATAAACAGAGCTTTTACGAGCTAGTGAGGTGAAAAGATAATTTTTCACTTCTATTTATTGGAAGTGGCTTAACTTTATCGACAACGGTTCTCGAGTTATGTGTAATCTTGAAAACACATTGAATGTAATAAAATGCATTGAATATTATTAAAATATTTATAATTATATCTTAAGATTATTGAAATGTCAATACGAAACTCTTATAAAATGTTGACAGAAGTTTGTCAGGGTCGTGGCAAGTGGCAAACCCTGGTCTCTACCTACCCCTTTGATACATAGCCGTAAATTTATGTTTCGTCACAAATAAATATGATTTATTGTAACAAGTTCCGGTCCCCGTCATCGTAACAATACTTTTAAATTTAACATCTAGCATAGGAATAGTTAGTTATGTATTCAATCAATATTAATTTATGAGTTAGTTAATTATTATTTGCTATATTAATGTAGAAATCATTTCACAACAATTACTTTTAATAGGATGGGTTTGATTGTTCCGTTGATTGATAGTTTCGGTTGTCACCACTGTTGCAAGATAATATAAAAGCTAGGGAGCGACCGTTAAAGGTCTTCTTAATGTTGTTGGGTTGACCTAATAAAAGATAACCCCTATCCGCGTGCTGTTATTTTCTTCGTCACCTCGACCTGCTATTCTCCTGCTGCTCTGCTGTTTCACTATCTACAACATGACATACTTATACTGTAAGTTCAAGAAACAAAATTACAAATTACGATGAAACTACAAGTCTAGCACAGCGCCGTCGGTTAGCAAATAAAGACAAACTTTTTTGGAGTAGGTACGTAATGGGAGAGGTTGCAAACAATGAACCCAAACTAGATGCTCGAAAACAACAAAAACCGGAGACAAGTGATGCAAATCCTAAGCAAATACCTAAAGACGAACTTCGCGGCCGATAAAAGAAGAGCATAAAGATTTTGAAACAGCTTGATGCATAAAATTGCAGAACTCGCCGTGAAATAATGCAAAAAGCGTCGCATAAACAACCAGAATATTACCTAGAAGAATGTCAAGAATGTCTGGATGTTTTAATAAGGTTACAAAACGTAAAATAATTTTTCAACCAGTTTTTGCTAGCATTTTGGTGGTTTATGAAATAGACAGATAAATGTCATATGACGTGTGACGCATTGGTTTATCGCTTGTGTTTATAAGAACGATGGACTCGGAAGCGAGAGACCCAGGTTCGATTCCCAGTGCGGACATGTACATATAACTTTTGATTATTTTGTAAGTTACGTACATCTGCGAAATTGTAGTAACAATACCACACGCTAACTGTGAAAGAAAACATCGTAAGGAAATCCGCAGCTTGGTTGGCTCCGCACGTATTGACTTGTCATTCCTGTGAGCTAGGCCGACTAAGCTGTCAGGATGGTGACTAGAGTGCTGGCAAGCCTACTCCATCTAAAACAATGTCCCTGGCACTGCAGCACAGTACTGTAGCGTCCGAGTGGTCCATTCACCCAGCTAGTGTGAAGATACCACTGGACGCTGTATAATAACCCTCAGATTACGCAGATGCAAAGGCCAAAGTTAATGATTAAGTGGTATTACGGTGATTGGTGACCATGATTTAGTGGTGATTTGGTATTTTGTGCATGCAATCTGATTTTAATAAATTATCCTTGTTCTTATTCTATTATAATCTACGGGTATAACCAGAACGTCCCCGTAATACCGTAAAAGTGGGTTCCACGTATTTTTACTGTTACATAATTTACCTCCAAATATTATTTTTGATAAGAATAGAATAGAAACAGTTTATTTCAAAGACAAAACACACATATTAAACAACAATTATTAAAAGCGAAGATTCGCTGGTGCCTGCACTTGCCCATTAGCTCAGTTGGGAGAGCGCTGGCACGGTTTTTTTTTTTTTTTTTTTTTAAAATAGGAGGAGGGGAATACTCATGTATACCGCCGTGCCCTAACACACGGCGGCATGCCCGACTCTACTGGGGATTTCTCCCAGCAGCCTACGGACTAAACCCCTCCCCCTTTAGCAGGTACCGCCACTATCAATAATGTGGCGACCTTTGTTCATTAATAAAATATAATAAAAGTCATATATTAAAATCTTAGGTCTAGAATTAAAATTATATAATAAAAAGTCTGTGATAAAATTGTGAAAATAAAATAATACAATTACCTAGTCATTAATAAAACAATGCGTGTCAAGTTATAAAAGTAAAAGCTATTTCTTTTAATATTAGTCTGAATATACCCCGACGCCTTGTCTCTGACTACTCCTAAGAGTAGTGACAAGCAAGGCGCCGGGGCTGATGATAAAAGTTAAAATCTAAAATTACTTATGTCAGGAGTTTAATACTAAGGTCAAGTTTGTAAAAAATAAAAATATAAATTTAAAAGTAATAGATTAAAAATGTAAACATGTCAAGAATTAAAATAAAATGAAAATAATAAATTAGCTGTATTAACTAATAAATTATCTACTCTCTACTAAATTACTTTGTTAAAATTGCAGACTTAAAAAGTTTTCCTTTTCTTTATCTTTTTCTTTTCCCTTTTCTTTCGCTCTTTCTTTCGCATTTTCTTTTCCTTTTCTTTCTTTTTTTTTTTTTTTTTTTTTTTTATTTTTTTTTTTTTTTTTTTTTATTTTTTTTTTTTTTTCCTTTTTTTTTTTTTTTTTTTTTTTTTTTTTTTTTTTTTTTTTTTTTTTTTTTCCAGTTCTTACATTAGGTACACTTTTAAATACCCACCCCGACGCCTTGTCTCTGACTACTCCTAGGAGTAGTGACAAGCAAGGCGCCGGGGTTAACATAGAACTTAAAAACGTAGCAAGTGTCGATGTAAAAATTTAAGATATTACAATACAATATAACAATATAATTATTCTAGTCCTGAAGAAAAGGTAAGAGAGAGATTAAAATGACAGACGACTTTAGTCCCGGCCTCCATTGGCCTTAGAGGCCGCGCGCGTCACCCCCAGGGCGAAGGACAGGAAGACCTCTCGACTTTTGGAGTCGGCCATAAAGGCGGCGAAAGCCTCGCACCTCACCGCTGCTCCCAGGAGTATCTCGCAATCGGCCCGTACAGCTCCAAAACGGGGGCACTCCTCCAGCAGGTGCTCCAGCGTTTCGGGAGTCTCGTCATCACAGATGCAGGACGGACTCCCCGCGAGCTTGAACCTGTGGAGGTACGCTCGAAAGCCGCCGTGCCCCGTCAGGAGCTGCGCCTTGGCATTGCACATTGTGAATTTGCCAAGGACTTTATGGGCCGATGCGACGTCCGGGAAGAACAGCGAGGTGACGCGGCCTGTGGCAGACTCGCTGTAGCGGGTCTGCCACTTTGCCACCGTCTCCCGTCTCACATGCAATTTTGCGTGTGAGACGGGATAACGGTCATAGGCTGCCACGTCCTTGCGAGACAACGCCGCCCTCTTGGCCAACTCGTCGGCGCGCTCGTTGCCGGGGATCCCGACGTGGGCCTTGATCCAGAAAAACCGGATCAGGCCCCCGTTATCCTGAATGTCCCTCAGCTGACCGTGAATTTTCACGGCCAGCTGGTGTGTGGGCGAGGGGTTCCCGAGCAACTCCAGAGCAGATCTGGAGTCGCTCAGGACGCTCGCCCTGATGGGACCGGGACCCCCGGCCACGAGGTCGAGAGCCTTGGAGATCGCCACCATCTCCGCTTGGAAGACGGAGGCGAATCCCTCCAGCCTGAACCCCCTGGTGCGGACCTCAACGCCATCCCTCCACAGAGTGACCGCACCCCCCACCTTGCCCTCGATCTTGCTGCCGTCCGTATAGGCCCGGGCCCAATCGTCGGGCACCTTGCTGAGCTCCTCCACGCTGGCCACCTCCTCGAACTCAACTGGAGTTCGAAGAGCGGGGTGTGCCAGCGCGAAGGGGCTGCAGCGGCGCTCGACCTCCCGGCCCGGCAGCGGGGCGAAGGGCCTCCCCCTCTTCAACTCATAAAGCTGAAGGGCCTCCTCGGCCCTTAGGTCGAGGGGGAGGATCCTCGCCAAGAGAACGGCGGCAGTGTAGGAGGTGGTGCGATGGGCCTTGGCGATGCGGATCGCGAAGGCCCTGGTCACCCTGTCGAGTAAGGCCCTGACCCCCGCTCGCTGCGCGACAGGCGCCCAGACGTTAGCCGCATAGAGGATGGTAGGTTCGATGACGGTAGTGTAGAGCAGCCGGACGATATCGGCATTTAAGCCCCACGTCGCCCTGGCCGCCCTAGACACCATCTGGAACCTAGCCATAGCTTTGCCGCAGACCCTGTTGAGGTGGCTAAGAAAATTGAGGTTCTTGTCGATCGTCAGACCCAACACAGTGATCTCGTCCGAGAACGCGATGTCCTCCCCCCCAAGCTTCAGCTTGGGTGGGTTAACATCGCGCTTCCTGGTGACCACCATGGCTTGGGTCTTTCGAGCGGCGAACCTCATCTTAGCCCCCTCTCCCCACTCGGACACGGCGTCCAGCGCGGCATTGAGGATGTCCTCGAGCTCACCCACAGTCTGCGCCGCGGCGATAATTAAAATATCGTCCGCGAACGCCTGCAGGTGAGCCCGAAGGTCCCCACCGCGCCGGAGCAAAGGGTCGAGTAACAGGTTCCACAGCAGGGGACCGCACGTCGAGCCTTGGATGCAACCTTTCGAAGTGGGTCTGTCTACTTGTGCCCCCGCGTACCTGACTGTGACCTGTCTTTCGCTCAGGTAGCTGCACAGAAGTTGGTAGACAGACTGGTCGCATCCAGTGGCCAGGATCTGGTGTTTTATTCCGGGCCACCACGCATTGTCGAAAGCCCCCTCGATATCGAGGGAGACGACTCCGACAATGCGTTTTTGCCCGACGTGATCTCTTATGAGCTGTACAGCATCATACAAAGCGTCCTCGGTGCTGCGCTGCGGCATAAAGCCATATTGGCGCAGGCTCAGTCCTCCGCCCACCCCGAGCTGCCAGAGAAGCCTCCCGGCCATCATCTTCTCCAGGATCTTCCCCAGGACTGACAGTAGCCCGATTGGCCTGTATGATTTCGGCTGCGAGTAGTCATCTCTGCTGGGCTTAGGCAGGATTTTGACTACCGCAGCCTTCCAGTCCTTAGGGAAGTATCCCAGAGAAAGGCAGGCGTTCATCAGGGCCTCATCTCTCCCCCAGGATCTCATCCCCTCCGCTCCCGATCATCGGGCGATAACGTTCGAGGTGGGGGTGGGGCCCGAGACGGAGCCGGACAGAGCCTGCGGGTCCACCAAGCGTTACCACGCCGGGAAGGCCGACTGGGATACTTTTCGGGCCTCGTTCGTCGACCGTCTGGGAGACTGGACGGTCGAGGAAATCGAGGCTATCGAGACGCCCGGCGGTCTTGAGGAGGCCATTGGTAGGTACACCGCGGCGATTCACGGCGCGTGCGAGGATTCGATCCCTCTTCTGGCTCCACCAAAGGCACCCAAACGGGTGGTTTGGTGGAGCCATGAGTTGCAGCTCAAGAAGCGTCAACTCATTACGATGAGGGGTCGAATCCGGCACGCGAGTAGCCGCCGAAGGGACGGAGTGGTCGCGGAGTATCTGGTGGCCAAGGAGGACTACAAGGCCGCCATTGAGGCGGCCAAGACCGCCAGCTGGGTGGAATTCTGCACTAAGCAGCAGCATGAGAGCGTGTGGGACGGCATCTATAGGGTGCTAAGATGCGCCGCTCGTAGGAGGGAAGACACCCTCCTCAGCGGCGCGGATGGACGCGCCCTGGATGCCGTCGGCTCCACCGCCCTCATAGCGGATACATTCTTCCCAGCTGACGATCTTCAGTCCGAGTCGGAAACTCATGCCCGTGTCAGGCAGGCAGTCGCCCGCATGGAGGATGAAGCCAGGTCCAAGCCGCGGGAGTTTATTCCCTTCTCCCAGCACGAGCTCTCGGGCGTCTTGAAGGGCATCCACCCTAAAAAGGCGCCCGGGGGGGACGGCCTCACGGCCGACATCTGCAGTGCGGCCATCGGGGCGAGAAATGATGTATTTGTCGCTGGCACGGTTAGCCAGAGGTCGCGGGTTCAAGTCCCTGCATGGGTGGAATTTTTAGCCTCTAAATAGGTTTTTTAAAATCATCTAAATAAGGTTTAAAATTAACAATTATGGTGCTTACAAGAAAACAACAACAATATTTCTCCATCGTCGGTTGCCTGGAAGAAATTGCTATAAGCAATAAGGCCGCCAATTGTACTGCATTTTTGTAAACATTTCATGTTTGTGTTTTTCCTGGTACAATAAAGAATATTCTTATCTTATCTTAAACATTATTACTTACTTAGAACTAGAAAGATAATATTAAATTAAATAAAGTTACAACCGGCCAAAAAAAACTCGACCAAATTGGGGATGTATTAGCAAAGGGCAAGATAAAAATTACTTATAAGCTTGTTAAGTAAATCTTTTAATTATTTCAAACATAAAATAAGAGACTTAATTAAGCTTGTTTACTCAAAATCACCTTTTTATTGGCTTTACACAGCAGCGCTGGTATATAGAATGCCTAGTTGCAATCTTGCAATGAAAGTATCACAACTTGTGCACTTTACTTGCTTTTTGTTGCCTAGTGTACGCCCCACGGCCGGGCACAGGCCTTCTCTCAGAGAGCGAGTATGGGCTTAATTACCACTCGCGCCCACCGCGGATTGGCAATTACAAGCGAGGTATGTGAACGCCTCAGACACTTAGGTTTTCAATTTCGGCACCCAACCAGAAACTGCTCTTTACCACAACAGTATTGATATTGTTTGCGGAGGCCTTCAATGAATTGAATACAACCACAGGTGTCTTTATGGCGAATATTGAATAGCTATTGAGATAATTATCACTGATTGGAGATTAATCCGGCCTTTGAACGGTTCGGTCTCGTTTCGAAAGACTGCTAGTCTCTAATTCAATGATTGTGATCGTGAATGGGGTATTTATTGGACTATTCGTGTCGTTATTTGAAATCTACACGTATTACCTACTACCGTGTAGCACTTTGACCCCCGGTTTCTCGTACACTAACAAACTGTTAATCTACTGTTAACAGCTGTCAGTGGTTTTTTTTTATTGTAAAAGCAAGAAGCAAATAGTTGTCCAGTCCCTTTCTTTTATTGACAGGACCCTTATCATCGTGAGGAAACCCGCGGCGTGGTGAGCTCCGCACGTATTGGCTTGTCTTTCCTGTGGGCTAGGCCAACCTAAGCTGTCAGGATGGTATAGGTGCTAGGCAAGCCTACGCCATCTAAGAAACAATGTCCCAGACACTGTAGCGTCCGAGTGGTCCCTTCACACATCTGAAGAAGAAGAAGAAGAAAAACATTTATTATACCAACACGATACATCACTTCTGTAACAGATTCTAGTGTGAGTGAATGTGCCACGGGACGCTGTATGAATCATCTCATTATGTAGATGCAAATGCCAAAGTTTTTTTTTTGTATATAAGGATCTGACTGCTTGGATATTGCATTATATTACTAATGTATTATACTTAAGATGATTTGAGAAAAGATGGTCAGAGTGGAGTTTTTTGTTTCGCTGTCCCTTTCTCCAAGATAGCGGATAACATTGTACATTGACATTCAACAAAGAATGTTAAATTCTTTACGTTGAAATAATTTGTTTTTCCTGATTTCCGATTTTATATGTCTCTATTTTAACCCGCTTTTATTAATAAAACACATTTTACTTTTTAATAGCTTCACTTATATTTAACTGACAAACTACAACACGGTCACATTAACTAGAGACTTGACGATGATACAATAATGTCCAAAACAAATATCAAAATGACAGAAAACTAAGCAAATTATCGATAGTATGGTCAGTATCTTTGTAACCAATACGTGTGTCGATAATTTGCTTAGTTTTCTATCATTTTGGTATTTGTTTTGGACATTATTGTATCAACGTCAAGTCTCTAGTTAATGTGACCGTGTTATAGATCGCTATGTTACTATGTCGTAAATATGTAACAAATCTAAGAATCGCACTTGTCCGTTTCTTTTTTATTTGACGTCATATCTACGATTTGACTTGTCACGTTATCTTGCCAGTCATCGGCCAAACGCCCGCAATAATGTCAAGTGAGTCTTTAATTGTGTCCACATCTGATAATCGCATTGTCACTTACATGCCCCAGTGGGTTCGCGATATCATGCTGCGTACAGACGTACAGACAGACCAACTGAGCGAAGGCGAACGAAGGCACTCGCTGACGTCACCGATCGGCACCGCACACGACCGAAGGCGGCCAAAGAGACATCACGAAATATTTAGAAAGAAATATATTTTAGAAACTAAAACTAAGCCCTGCCCATGTTTATAATAGTATGTATGAATGTATATAATGGAGTTGATTTAGCAAGGACGCTATGACACAAAACTGCATGGGCCGTGCGCTGTGACATAAAACCGTATGTAGCTTTATGGTGGAGTCGACAGATGGTCAACTTTTACATTTTTATTGTACTCTACTTAGTTAATTCGCCCGTAACTTAACTGAGTAGAGTGCAGATATTGTCTGGAATCAAGCGTTACTTTGCGGAAATCCATAATAGCATTAAAATGTGAAAATTACTTTGCTAAATTCCGCCAAAATACCACAAGCGCCAAGCGGTTAGTTAATGCACCGCCCTCCCTCCCACTTTTTCAAGCAGAAGCAAGACACAAACACACCACCACCTAGACCAATACTTGTGTGAAAAAATGCGTTGCGTCGCGCTTTTGCTTGAAAAAGTGTGAGGAAGGGCGGTGAGTTAACTAACCGCATGGTGCTTGTGGGATTTTGGCGGGATTTAGCAGTCATTTTCACATTTTAATGAGTAGAGTGCCACTTGTGTAAAGGTTGAGGTCCTGTCGACTGTAATTGCGCGGGCGCGCGTTGGGCGCTTATTGTATTTTGTTACATGAAGCTCCATACATTTTTCTGTTACAGCGCCCCGGCTGGCCGCGTGCCCTGATATAGCAATGGCGCTGTGACACAAAACTGTATAGGGCGAGCGCTGTGACACAAAGCCGTATGGAGCTTTATGGAATTGCGCGGGCGCAGGTTGGCCGCTTATTGTATTTTGTTCCATATTTCCACACATTTTTCTGTCACAGCACCCCGGCCGACCGCGTGCCCTGATATAAGCATGGGCGCTGCAACACAAAACTATATGGAGGTTTATGGAACCTGCGCGGGGGCGCGTTAGGCGCTTAATTGTATTTTGTTTCATATATTTATAATATAAACATATTATGTTCCTCGGCTGGCCGCGCGTCCTGGCCGCTTACTATCTAATATATAAAAATCTCGTGTCACAGTGTTTGTTATCGAACTCCTCCGAAACTTGACCTCCTCGATGATTTTTTTGTGGTAGGTCTGAGAATAGGTCGTAAGCTAATTAATATGGCAAAACAACATTTGCGGGGTCAGGTAGTATAAACATATATGTATATATAATATGTTTTTACACTACACTGGTTCCTTCAATTTCGTTCGTTCGGATTCGTTCGATTGGTCTCTACCCGGCATCAGCCGTTCCTCCGATCAGTATCGTTGGAAAAATGCCTTTAGGTACTTACCTTGACACGCCCTTTTTGGAATTTTGTGATTGTTTCAAATATCTGTGTCTTTTTGTTTAAAACTGGACTGATAGCAAATGGTAAAGATTGTGAAATTTTATGAATTACATTGTGAAGTAAGACGATAACGATTTAATTTGTCTTTGTATACATATTGTACAAAAGTTTTTAGATACCTCGATATTGTGTGAGATTTGGATTAAAGTATCCTTCCTATACTGGCTTATTTCTTGGTGGTTTGAAAGCCGCGGTTATGTAATTAGTAATTGAAAATAGCATATATTTAGACTATTACTTTTACGTATAGCCGTAAATAAAAAAAAATAGTTGAGAAATCTTGTAATCTAAGAGTATGCGAATAATTAGTACCGCCTAGGCGCCTCGCCGTCTAAAGCCGGAAAACACTCGGCCACTTGTATTTGCGTATTTGGCAAATACTAAACTTCCATTGCCGGGTATCCTGACGAATCTTAAGCGCTGATTTTTGTTACCCCTTTGGGATACAGACGACTGGAACTAAGTACCTCAATGCGAATCAGCGTCACCGACCGACTGGAGCCGAGTATGTCCGATTCAGCGACACCGACCCGAGCGCGGCGGTTCTGTTTCGTTTAATGTTCAGAAAAAGTTTATTTATGCGATTATTTATTAGGCAAAATTAATACAAATCTCGTGCCTTATCGTGCCAATACAAATCTCGTGCCTTATCGCCGGACCTATCCGCGGACGTAGTGAGTGTTGTATGTCGGCCCGCTGCGAAAAGCTAACAGACTTGAGGGTAGACCACCTACTCTCACTACAATAATTAACTGTACTTGACACTTCAGTCCACCATGACCACGGCAGTTGCAACGTTGCCGAAATGTCGGGAATTAAGGTAATTAAATTTTACCTACTAAATAACCGCGATTAGACCCGTTTAATATGTAAGTATGTATAAGCATCGCGAGTCACTAAAAAAATACTTCTATTTGTACAATTTTTATTTTATTTAATAGGTAAACTCCTCACAGGTTACAATTACGTGGCTAGGGTCATTGCCGCATCCGCCATGTTGTCCATAGACCATAGACATTCAGAATTAACAGAGCGGCACGCGTATTACAAAAGGCACGTTCTGCTCGTTATTCATATCCGTTTTTCGAATTTCGAACGCTAAAAATCATAATTAACATCGCACTAAATAACGGTGCTCGGTAACTTCGGCTCTTGGAGTTAACGTAGCGTCAAGATGTTGCCAAAGCACATGGTTTTGCATATACTCTGTGCCAGATACAGTTTCTCTAAATGTAAACAAACTAATCAATCAACTTCAAAACAAGGAGGTTTTCAGCTCGTCTCGGTCGACCGTTTTTGGCGTTAATGCTATGTAGTGCCAGGATTTTTGCCTAGGTTCGAGGCCATGGGTCTTAAAAATCACTATTAACATGATTGAGAGATTGTAGTGACACTTTTTGCAAATTTGATTTTTTTTTCCTCGGTGGCGCCAGTGTTACTCCCTGGAGCCCCTTAATGTATGATCTCGGACCTGCAAATAGTTACTAGACAAGACATTCAAAATGGTCCGTACATTTTTTTTCATCGGTTTGTATACGTTCAAGGACTCGCTGTGAAACCCATTTTTGTCGGATTTTCGCGCGTCTGCCACATGAAATAAGGGCCTCTTAGTCCGATTGTCTCCAAGCTACCATTCATTGTCTTCCGTTTGTGGCAAAAAGGTTGCATTTACTACAGTTGCTTGTTATTATGATAAGGACTGGTAAACACTGTTTTAATTTAAACCCGCTATTGTGTAGGAATGTCAAGGTTGTGTTGAACAATTTGCTTTTTTAGATAGCGTTCCACAAATTCTGCGAAACGTTTCATGTTTATCTCGTTCATAGACTAACCACCGGTTTGTTAATCTGCTGCTAACGGCTGACAGATGTTTTTCCTTTATGCACTTTGGCCTATTGACAGCTGTTAATAGTGGATTATCAGATTATTAATGTACGAGAAATAGGGGGCAAAGGTTTGTACTACAGTTTTTAACTTTACTGTGAAACTGTGGTAGAGCGGTTAAGTTATTAAGTAAGGAAAAACTGTACTTCTCTTTTATCAACAATAAACTCGCTAATCGTGAAGGAAAACTACGTGAGGAAACCTGAGTGTCTGAAGTAGTACTACTTAGTATTCAACATACCTCAGCGCTTGACATTCCCAATCCGCGGAGGGCACACGTGGTGAGTAAGCCCATACTCTCTCTCCGAAAGTAGGCCTGTGCCCTGCAGTGGGACGTGCAGAAGCTACATTAAAAAAACTGTTTCTCTTATCTTCATTTTAGGTTATGGGGATTGTATTACACCCAGGACAGCGTAGAACTAAGCCGTGCCATTGTGGCGTACCATTTCATCAGTACAATGATGTGGAGCCAAGGAATTGCGACGAAATTTGCAGCAGTTAATACAACGATCAAAACAAAGCGTTGTGAAACAATGAGAGTGAAATGAAATGAAACATTGCAGCAGAGACTGCCTCTAATACGCCAAATTAAGTCCATTGTGCTTTGGTATAGGAGTGAACGTTATAGCATTAAACGTTTCTGATAGACAGTTAATTGTTCCATAAACACTAGCTTGTTTCAAAGGAGCCGTTTACCGAAACGCGGCAACAGCGCTTCCGAAACACCCCGGACCCGGAGTAGCGTCGAGTAGCTTCAGTCGAACTAGCAGCTTCGATTTTACCTGCGTCGAAGAATCTACCCGACTGAACTTGCCAGGAATAGGCAAATGAGAAAAATGTATTGACGCATGCATCGTTTCGATATTTTTTTAGCCGGCTAATGTTATAATTATTTTCGAGCCTCGGCTAATGTCCAAAATAAAGTTAATTAGTTTTCTCAAACACGCTTTTTCACGCTCAAGCGTGTTTTGAGCATTAGTTTGACAACCTTCTTCGAGATCCTACCCCGGCAATTCGATTCAAAGCTAGAACATAAAACAGCTACTGCCACCCACATTAACGCAGATACTCGACAGGGAAAGTAAAGTGATAGATATTATAGCAATTAAGAATGGACTGGTTAATTAAAATAAGACAAGGTAATTAAAGAGCACTATGAGTTTGTAAATTGTAATCGAGAAGCTTTGAGTAGGTCGGAATCTTCTCGTTCTATTGGCAGTTATCGGAGTGACAGAGGTATTGACCTGCACAGTGAATCCTCATGACCCCAAATCTTTGCAAGGACAGTGTGTCAAAAAACCCGAAAATACTTGACGAACCGACCATAAGCTGCGTATACTAAACACAAAAATAAACTGCATACATAAACTCACGCCTGTATCCCAGAGGGGTAGGCAGAGACCAGGGACTGCCACTTGCCACGATCACTCGCTTCCTCAACATTCATTAGTCGTTGCATGCACGCCGGTTTCGGGTACTTTTTATCTTGCCCTTTACTAATACACCCCCTATTTGGTCGAAGTATGTCCGCCTGGGACGACCCTTACACCATTCCCCCACATTCGCTCGCAAAATAAACCATTTCGTCCATTTCTATGTCGTTCTACTCGGAAATATTTTGTTATTTTTAAAATATAAATGAGTTGGATGTAATAGCGACGGGTAAGATTAAAAGTACCTACCCGAAACCGGCGTGAGTGCATGCAGCAATTAATAAATGTTGATAAAGCGCAAGAAGGTTGTCAGGATAGTGACAAGTGGCACATCCTGCTTAACCCTCCGGGATGCAGGCGTGAGTTTACGTTATGTTTACGTCTGAATTCCAAGTTACATCTTCTTGGGGCTATATCATCCGAATAATGACAATAAATAACACGGCGCGGTTTGTCTTTACTTGGTTTGACTTATGTCCACGAATTGCATAAGAGAAATAACCCTGTATATTAAGCCCAAGGTAAGGTACAAAGGCAGCGTTTTGTCTGCGTCTAATGCAACTTAAGTAGGTGCCTAAATGCACTGTTTTATGCAAGCCTACACTTACCGTTCTCGTACAGAGGGGATATCACAAGTTTGACGTGATCGTGACAGTTGTCGATATGAGAATATTTATGGGACAAAGAAAAAAACCCCCATGTCTTGGATGTTTACATGTTTGTGATGTCGCTGTTTCTGGTTCCCACGACACAGGGTATCCTAGTGTGGGGCCAGAAGCAATGTATGTGCCTGTGTGTAAATGTTTATGTTTATGAGGGATTATTTACCTATATTATTTAATTTCAATCGGCTTTTGTCTGGGTGTGAACAAACAATTTAATTAAAAACCTTCAAAGTCAAGAAATTGATGATACGAAGGATTTTCCTTGAATTAATGAGATGAATGGATGACCTAAGACGAGGAAACAACATGATGTAATAGACATTATTGCTCCTCGTATTTTAAAAATTTCTATCAACGGTCTGTTTACATGTAAACGAAAGCTGCAAGTGATATCAGAAAAAACATCGTGAGAAAAGCTGTGGAATTTGAAGTGTTCACATACATCAGCACTTGGAAACGCCAATCCACGGCGAACACCCGTAGTGATTAAGCCCATTCTCTCTCTCTCTCTCTCTCTCTGAGAGAAGGTTTGTGCCCTGCAGCGGGAGGTATATAGGGTATAATAAAATCCTAGTTTACATATTAAAGTAGCCTATTGGGTAGAACATAGAGCGCTGAACATTGGAACTTTTAACCAACTTCAAAAAAGAAGGATCAGGTTCTGAATTCGTCGGAATGCTTTTTTTAAATTTTTTATGTATGTTCCCCGAGACGCCAGGACCGATTTGAAATTTTAATTTTTTGTTGATCCTGTCAGGTTTTCCCTTTAGAGACGAGGGAACTCTTCAAATTTTAAGGCCCACTTGAAGCGATTTGAGTGTTTTTTACAGTGACTTGTGCATTTGCTTTCGTAAAACACAATTTGGTACAGTCGTAGTGATATTCCCAAAAAATCGTGAAATATGTATGTTTTAATAAAAAATAAAAACCGACTTCAAAACACTCATCATCGTCGGCCTTTGCGTCCGTTACGGAATGTGAATGTTTGGGTATTGTAGAAATATATTTTGGAGTTGGTACCTACTTGCTCCAAATTATACTTCTACAATAGCTACATATATGTACCGTTATTAGGGTTCCGTTACTCAAAAGGAAAAAACGGAACTCTTATAGAGGATCATTTTGTTGTCCGTCCGTCCGTCAAGCAAGACTTTTATCTCGGAAACGCGTGGAGGTATCATGTTGAAATTAAAACAATACTCAGGTCTACAGTCACTTTCAGCTGTGAAAAAATAAACTTCTTAGTTAATGTAAAAAAAGATACGGCTGCGTACGCCGCAAAAAGGAAAGGAAATCAAAATTTATAGGATACTTTCCGTTGACCAAGAACTATGAAATTGGCAAGTAATATCGTCTTATACTACAAGCACAGGGAAAAATCGGAAAACTATAACGTTGGCCTTTGCATCTACGAAACGAGATGATTTATACAGCGACCAGTGGCACCTTCTCTCACACTAGATAGGTGAAGGGACCACTCGGATGATGCTTTTTTAGATTGCCCAGCATCTATACCATCCTGACAGCTTGGTCGGCCTAGCGCACAGGAAAGACAACTCAATACTTGTGGAGCCAACCAAGCCGCGGGTTTCCGCTTGATGAAAACTATGCATTTGTAATTAAATATAAAAAAATTGTCTTTGAAGTTCGGGAAAAGCTCGGAAAAAACGGCAAGACTGAACTAATATAATATGTAAGTGCCTACAAATTTGTACGGAACCCTCGGTGGGCGAATCCGACTCGCACTTGTCCGGTTTTTTTTATTTTATTTTTTTGAATATAATGCGATCTGCAGAGCCCTGCCGCCTACGCGTACCGAACATGCGCATGCAGATTCCTCTTCCTAATAGCACTTTTTAGTCACGAGCGTAAATGCTCAAAAAACGCTGCATAAAATGACCTGTGATAGACGTAAAGGCCATTTATTGTGATGATGGTGATTTTTTCACACCCTGTATAGGCTGCATACATAAGCAGCCTATATACGTCCCACTGCAGGGGACAGGCCTTCTCTCAGGGAGAGAGTATGGGCTTAATCACCACGCGTGCCCACCGAGGATTGGCGATTTCAAGCGCTGAGGTATGTGAATAGCTCAGACGCTCAGGTTTCCTCACAATGTTTTCCTTCACCGTTAGCGAGTGGTATTGCTACTATAACTTCACAAATGTACATAACTTAGAAAACCAAGTCATAGGTACATGATTATCTACAATCCTTAGGCTTCCGTATTGTAAGGTTCCCAATAGGCCCCAGTTCTGACGCAACGCGTCGTTTACTTCTACAGCAAATGGCAAAGTGCCCAGCTGGAGTCATTTCGCCGAACATTGCACAGCCGGTTAATCTTTTAAAACCCTCGCGTGCGTAAATCTATCAGGCCCATTATCGAGATGTAGTAAACGTTTTCTACGTGATTGTGAGACTATGCTTGTTTCAGCAAAGGCAGATTTTTGTAATTCTCATTGCCGGGTAAGGCCTTCCTTTTTATCTCTCTGTCCATCTTTCTCACTCATTCTCTCTCAGAAAGAGAAAGAGATGGAGACGAAAAGAGTGCATAGTATAACATGACTTCCAAACGACATAATCACTTGTCCTGATCCCAGAGGAGGACTTGGATACTATTTTATGACTTCCACACGACACAATCACTTATCCAGGCCCCAAACCAGGATATCCTGTGCTATGGTAACCAGGCAAGAGCTTCACAAACATGGTAATACACCCAGACTGAGGCCATTCGTACAAATAACGTACGGTGGCAGCCAGTGGGAACCGAACCCACAACCTCTGTTTTGGCAGTTAGAAAACAAAGTTATTGGTACGTGCCGGGAATTGAACCCGAGTCGAATATGAGGCAAGTGTTCTCCGAATGCGCTACCACGCCTTTCGTTATATGGAACTCTTTCATAGAACTACAATGCATGGTTTACGGTGACAATTTGATGTACATTGCACAGTATTAACAAGTAGACTCTGCTGCGCAATGTACCTCGAATGAACTACGAATTGTAGTCTTATGAAACTCGGCCCTAATCTTCCATTTGTGTCAAAACCCGAGCAGATGGTAACACTTCACTAGTCTCCAGTTTTTTGCCCGAACTTTCGGCACCGGACGATTGTGGTGTCGGTACCTGCTCTGGGAAGCATCCCTCAGGTCAATTAAACGGCTATTATAGAGCCAGTTTTATTGCAATTTGATGGTGAAACGCTTCGCAGGTAGGAGCTCTGGCTGCTAGATGGGCTAGATGATAAGACTATATTTATTTACTGGCTGTTGAAAAATACGTAAGGACATGAATATTGGCTTTGGAAGGGTTTTAATAGACCGATAAATTATTAACCCCTGAACTGCCCTCGCGGGCCCTATCAGGGCAGCGTTTGATAGAACTACAATTCAAAGTTTAATAAAACAATCTCCACTCAGTCTGACAAAACTCTTTCGCTTCATCAACTATCATTAGATACTGCATGCACCCACGTTGATTTCGGGTACTTTTTATCTTGCCCTTCACTGACACATTCCCTATTTGGTTGAAATAAGTCTTATTTTGTGTTATGTAGGACGTTGGCGTCAGAAGGTGAACAAATGTACTGAACAGTTGAAAATAAATGATGGGCTCTCGACCTTACTTCTTATCGTTTAGTAACGCGTGTTCAGTCGACAGCGGGTCAACCTTGACATTTTTATTGCAAAGTCGCCCTTAAGAAACTGGTTAGAATGCACGTATGGAAAGGTTGATGTGCTGTCTATTTTTTAACCCTCCCACCCCCCTCGTCAGCAAAAGTAAGCAAAGTTCTAACCCCCCGCCCCTCCCATGCTTATTGGTATATGCATTTTTTTAATGTGTTGAAATCGTGTAATCGTACCGAAACGAAACAATACATTGACGGAAGAAATTTAGAAAAGAGCGTAGTGCGCGGTAATTCCCCTGCTCGGTCCTAACCAAGTACCTAAACGTATCCATAATTTTTGGGAATTCCGGAAAATGCGTTTCAATTTCAAGCACAAGTAGGGTTGCCATATGTGTTCAAAGCAATATCGACTTCATTTTCAGAAAAATAAGTCAAAAAATAAATACCTACTACTACTGACGTAATCACCATCCAGACCCGCCCCCACCCCGAAGCAATACCGTCCATGTACTCCTTCGGTTGTACGCGTTGCCGATTAATTTCACGTTTCCTCCAACGATCAGGGAACGTTTCACACCACTATACTGAGCACCACACCATTACCGAGCCAATTATCACCACATTGAGATCTCGGCAGTGTATTTCCAAACCCCGGTGTTACGCACGGTTGCTCATAATATCACCAGCAGATGGCTATCGATGCAGTAACAGACACATATTGGTTACTGTACCATGGACCTTCGGGCGTTGTGCCATTTGTGGTAATTGTGACCGCAACTGGCTGCTTTTTGGCTGCGAATGAATAATCAGCCGACAATAATAACAGGAACGTCTTCCACACATCTCAATCACTTATCCTTGTCTCAAACTAGGATACCCTGTGCTATGAATCCAGTCAAGGACGTCAGTAACTTAGAAATACACCCGGACTGAAGCCATTTGTGGGAATGATACGACGGCGTCTAGTGGAAATCGAACCCACGACCTCTGTTTTGGTTGATTGTACGGAACCCTCCGGAAGCCGGTTTGCATTATACGGTTGTCTTCGACATAGTCCAGCGGATTAGTAAGTTGAAGTGGCTGTGGGCGGGGCACATAGGACGCAGAACTGATGGCCGATGGGGCCGAAAAGTTCTCGAATGGACACCACATATCGGCAAGCGTAGCGTAGGACGACCAGCCACAAGATGGACAGATGACCTCATCCAAGTGGCAAGAAGACGCTGGATGCAAGCCGCTTCCAATCGGTCTTTTTGGAAATCCATGGGGGAGGCCTATGTCCAGCAGTGGACCTCTTGTGGCTGAATGATGATGATGAATAAACAGGCTGTCAGTCGAAATGTTACTCACCAAGTAACATAAATTGACGCCATTCGGTGATTACAGCTCCACATTAAAATTTGTGGACTGCCTCGTGGGTCTAGCGGTATTTTATTTTATTTTACTTTATTACAATGGAATAGAATAGAATCATGTTTAATTGGTACAAGAACATTTTACATTATAAATCTTAAAGTTAACACATAAAGAACGCTTCATCGTAGAACATATAAAAAAATAGAAACAACAACAGCGTAAACTGATTATAATTACTTATTAACTAATAAAGAAAAATAAGGTTACGGCTCTCTTTACCACAGACTATTTAAACTGCCTCTGAGGAGTATTTCAAGGAATTGTGATTTTATAATTAGGACCGTAACAGTTCAACAACGCCAGAATCCCCTGCATCCTTCAACATCCCTCGGAGTAGTCCATAGTGGATAGTATCGAAGGCCTTGCTGAGGGCTGAGGCTCAGAAAACCAGCAGAGACTGAGGCAAATTCAAATTCAAAATGTTTTATTCAAATTTAGACAGAAACTGTGACTTACTGGACGAGTAAAACTAAGTGTCCATTTCAAAATCTAGACCATTATGGAGAAAAATGGACAAAAAAAAAACTCCTAACTTATTCTTTTCAAATATGTTACTTGTTTAATTAACAGAGTTTATTATTCTGAACCCTTTGAACTGGCTATAATTCCAGACATCTTTGTCATCTAAATAATCTTTAATGTAATAGTAGCCCTTTTGACACAAAAAAAGTATGCTTTACACATTTTTTGAACCGCGTTTCTGGCAAGCTTGTTATATCTTCAGGGATCTTATTGTAGAAACGTATACAATGCCCCATAAAGGAATTATTAACGGGATGTACATAAAGGATGAACATAATACGAAAATTCCATTACGACGAGCTAGAGAATAAATGCATTCACGTCACAGAAAACCACTTTTATAAAATGTTACATTAAAATTGAGATTCGATACCAGATACGAAGCCGGATCTTACAGACATTTTTGCACTTAATCAGAACCAGGTTTATTGATCTTTCATATCAAACGATTAGTTCTAAGCCAGAGTGCATATATTGCGTCTTCAACGAATCACTTGAATAGTATCTTGACCACGTTAGTGACCTGTAAATGCACATAAAAAATCTACCCTAACATCTCTATGAGCCTTGTTCTAAAAGCGAAAATCGTGATTAATTTTCCACTCATAAACGACCGAGACAAGCTCACCAAAGTATTGGTCATCTATCGGTTGATCTCACATAACATCAATAAAAGTAAGATTTCCCTGCAATAGCCGAAAAGTAAAAGTTAATAATAGGTGACTCGAGGGCTTTAATAATATGTCTAATAAACTCACCGAAGTACCCAAAATGGTAGGTCTTATCGTAAGCAGTATAAGTGTGAGAATCGAACAAAAAGACTTGTCACCTAGTCAGCGACGGCTGTCTATGCATATTTTTGAGAGAAACTTCATTATCTACATATGCATAATCGGTCTGCTTGGATATGAAGTTAAGTGAAATGGCCTACTAAAGGGCCACGTCGCGGCCGTTTTCACTTACCTACGCTAATCAATCAAGTTGGGATGACACCTTGAGACTCGTAAAATTCTCTTATTTGACGCAATCCATACCTGTACAATGAATAATTTGACGATTTGATGCACAGATTTCTGTGGCCTATTCAGGGAGGAGTAGAGAGCTAAAGGGGAGGCCTTTGCCCGGCAGTGGGACACAAACGGGGCGGGGCTACTATATAAAATTAATATGACGTGCGGAGTCGAAACGTGTACACTGATCGAAGATAGCACTAGTCCACCGATTCCCAATTGCTCAGATAGGAGCGGTTTTAGATTTTTGCGTTATTTCAAAAAATCGTTGTATACCTGCAGGATAATTTACTGTGTACATACTATCACAATATGGATGCCATGTATCTGAAATAAAAATATAAAAATAGCTATAAAACAAACCCAACGACTACCTAACAGTGTCGTAAGACGTCGTTTTTATTAATCTTATCAGAAACTATCACCTCAAACCTCGATAACGATCCATCATCACACTCTCAAACTCGCTATGTCTCGCTACAAAAACAACCATAAGAGCATGCATTCTACCCATTATTACACAATAATATCCTGGAGAAAGATGCACAAATGCCCACAGTCCGTTCACATCAGTCGCAGTACAATTTTTTGACATATTTAAAGTTTCTTGCAGCAAAAAACGTACGGAAATTACTTGGTAAAATATGTCTATTGTCTTTCCTCCTATCCTCCTAAAGACATCATCATTTACTCGTTAACACCCGCTATTTCGTTTTCACGTAATTCTGCACCATACGTAACTACGGTTTTCCGGCTACTTTACTGTCATCAGATAGTCAAGCCGTCTACCTAATCTACCAAGAACGTTTATCCTTGTAATCTACCCAAAACCTTCAGGCTGTAACAAGGGGTTCCTTGAGGAAAACTGAAATAGGGATAATATCTGCTGTTCCATACATTTTAATGCCTGTCCACTATACTAGTGAAAGTAGCTACTTCTGTTTCAAAACTACCATACATTGCGATATGTATAATAACGCAACATGTGTGCCCTAAATGTAACAGGCCTATTTATTACACTGCAGCACAGCTCGGCAAAAATCTCAACCTTTTTGTAATAAAATCTTTAGATACAAAATACATTTATTCTTTATTTTTTTCAACTAGGGTTGAAAACAATATTTCGGTCCAAAACTATACTGAACTGAATGGTTTACCATGTTCATTTACCATAATTATTTTCTTCGTATAGGCAGTGATTGCACTGCACTTTGACTCGGAGTCCCGGGTGAAGAACCGGCCTGCGGCCTACAGTAACTCAAGGACGTCTGAACGCCTTTCTTCTTTTTTGTTCGCTCCAAAAGCCTCACCTTCATTCCCTTTCAATGCATTCGGGACTTTATTTACTTTCGTTCTGAGTTTAACTTAAACTGGAGAGGTCAGGTATTGGAATTTTAAAGGTCGATCAGGCCATATGGTGTTCTTTTTTTGCAAACTGTTTTTTTCCTGTTGGTCGTTGATCGGAGATAGGTTTTAGGCCTTGGCAGATTTTTATCCTTCAATTTTATATGCCTTTTTTGGTTCGTCTTTCTTCGTACGCTCTGTAAAGCCGAAGAAACTTTTATTTGTCTTTATTTTCTTTGCTAGCGTTTTTGTATTGTCAGATGGTCAGCCAGTCGTGTCTGTTGTTCTGTTCAATTCACACGTTTACATTTTTGCTGAGAACATACCTGCCATTGTCTGACATGGTATTTGCCAACTCAATAAACATAAAGCTAACTCCATTAATGTAATAAACCTGCGTCTAAAATGTAACTGTTTCGCAATAACACCAAAGCCCCTATAAATAAAGTCCAACTTGACCCAGATTTATTAATTAACAGTTTCACGGCAAACGGTTTTTCGTGACTTGAGGACCGAGATACTACGATGTAGGTGGTTTTCGAAATGTGCCAGCGATATAATAACTTTAATTTACCTAAAAATATGAGACCGAGAACAATTTCCACCTAACTTGAGTCACGCTTATTGTAGATAAGTTTGTCAGTACCTATAAGGTATTTGTCGTGGTTTGCCAGCGAAAATAATCTGATATTACTTTTACAAATTAGTAATTCAATAGAAAACACCTGGCGTAATTCCTTCGCAGATTAGCATAAAGAGGGAGAAACTATAGGTAACCACATTGCACAGCTCTCCCTTGGCCATAATCGGGTAAGAACTAGACCCAGCACCACACCTAAATTCCACCCAGCAACATGTCCGACACATTCCGAAAATTTGCAAAATTGGAACACAGCGTGCCGACGACGGGCGCAATGAAAATACTCTCTACTCCCTAAAAAGGACACAGCACATGTCCTTCCAAAACCTGATATATTGGTATAATACGACACACGATTCAACTAGTCCATTGGATTGCCTTCTTTAAACCAAAAGTTGTAAAAGCGATAAAGATGCAATGGGTTGGACTGGTTGCTCGGTTACCCAGATGTCAATGATGAAACGAAAAACGGGAGTCAGGTGGTGCCATACTAGTTTACAGATAACTTGTTGGAGGAATTTAAGACCCCTGCCATAATAGCGACAGAAGAGTTGTAGAGGTCTCCGGACAAGAGATCATTGATGCATCGCAGGATATTGAATAACGAAATAATCAGGACGTGTAAGAATTTAAATAGCTGGAATGCGATACTTATGCAGCGGTTGACATAAAATACCAATAATGCTCCTAAAAAGTTTCTGCCAAGCATAGTAAAATAAATTTCATTTGAGTATGTCGATGTCAACAGAAATACGAAAACTGAAATATAGGTTCGTTAAGTTAGCTAACGCCATACTCCATGTAAAAAAAACAATGCCTCAGGCACTGCAGCGTCCGAGTGGTCCCTTCACTCATCTAGTGTGAGTGAAGTTGCCACTGGACGCTGCACAAATCATCTCATTACGTAGGTGCAAAGGTCTAAGTTAGTTAAGTTGGCTAAGTGATAATTGCAACATAGCTTAATACCTTAATTTTTAACAGGCGCAAAGAAGGTATATCTAGACATTATTAAAAGCTGATTCCTCTGAACTAAATTCTTATAATACAGCACAGTAAATTTTGGTGACGCAACTGATCTTAAAATATCTATAACAGTTACCCAAACGTAAAAAAACACTTTCAAATTAGTTGTTACTGATGTCCGAACAATAAAATCGGCGTGATAAAGGCGTGATAAGGCATTTAATATTCCAAACAGGTGGTGGGACAGAACTTCAATTAATTAGCTTAGTCCTGTCTTTTGTAACATCTAAACACAGAAGATCTCAGCAGTCTGAAATATTTTAATCATTCTAGAAAAGTCCTGTGTTAGCCAGGAATAATACGGATTTACCATGTTATTGCTAGCTAACGCAGGATTTTTCTAATTTTGTTAATTTCTATCAAGATTTTGTGACTAACACTGAAATTGTACCCAGTCTTAAAAATATCTCTATGGATGCTGACTACGAATAAACGAACTAGGCATAGACAATGAGGTAACTCAACAGAAACCTACAAATCTACTATAAATTCTACTATAATGTACCGTACCTTATTAATTTGCTATACAAGACAATTTCAAACATATCGCTAACATGGCACTCTCTGAAGTTGGCCAAGCAACCTTGGACAAGCAATCACAGAAAACACTTCTTAGCGAATCGTGTACTTCATAAGCAGCCTATATATGTCCCACTGTAGGACACAGGCCTTCTCTCAGAGAGAGAGTGTAGCGAATGCGTGGAGGGTTTCTTCATTGAAGTCTCTTAAAAACAAACTTTATAAACATTTTACAAATGCACGAAAGTGATATAGGCGGATCATATTAAAACAACTTACTATACTTTTGAAGACACTGTAGTGTCTAAGTTTGCAAGCTAAGTTTGCGCAAGCGTTCTATTTCACGAGATATTCTTGTTATGCTGTTGTATTGTGTTTTATTCGTCGTGTTACGACTATTAAATTTAAAATGTCTTTTTGCTGGTATGAGAAGCGTATTCTTTCATTGACACAGTGCTTTTTAGCACAGTTTTATTTAGTTTATTTTGTAATCCATAACATAATATACTTTATTGCATACGAAACATTGAACTTACGTACATTCATATTAATAAAGATATTTGAATTAGGTTTCAGGAATTTGTATTTATATTTATTCCATCAAGTCTCCACTTTGATTCCCTGTAGATATCAATACAAAATTCTTCTGTTTGTTACATTTTCTTTACGTACTTTTCATGTTCTCAATTCTCACGTGTTTATCATACCATCGCCTAGGTACTTTCTTCAATATGCCCAATTTAAATTCACATTCCAGGGTATTAATACCGACTACATTCAATTCTTTATCGGTCACATCGTTGCAATCATTGCTGAATCCCTTATTTCTGGTGACCTGCTCTTTCATAACCCTAACGTTAACTTGTAGTTCACCATCAGATATCGTTTTAGCATTATTCTCATACGTGCGCTTCATGCATAGTGCTACTTACACGTTTTCATCATTTGCTATGCCGAAGGTGTTACTGTGACAAGTCGTTTGAATTTCATTATTTACACAAACGTGTGTGCAGATGACATGGTTGTGAAATGTATTTCGCTTTTTATGAGTAGCGAAAGGCTCTTTCATCTGTCAGCAGTACCGTTGCTTTCTCGTCCTAATGTGGGAAACTGCGTTTGAATTATTTTGCAAGACATTTCAGACTGTTAAGTCAGCTAGGGTCTCAACTCAAACAATACTTTGACAAACTTCTTTACATACGTTTTTAATTTTTTGAATAAGGTTTTAGGTATGCGTATTATGTTATCCAAAAATATTGCCTTCTCTAACTCTAAGCTTTTCTGTACAGGGTGTAACAAAATCCATGGGGCGAATATAATAAAATTAAAATAATAGGGAAAATAGGGCGTTCTACACGTCAATATGAATAAGTTTAATTATGAAGCAAGCAATGAAATCGAAAAAAAGAATATAGTGACAATAGTATCGAACAGCTGATGATTATACTTGTTGAATTCATATTAAATGTTATGATCTGTCCCCTAATCCCTAATGAAATCGAACATAATCGTTAATGGTAAATTACATTTCCTTTTAGTTATTCTGGACTAGCTAATCTAGACTAGCTTAGTTTGAGTTATATTTTGTTTTGTAAGTTTGTTTGCATATCCTTAGGTATATGTAACCTGCTTGGGGTGACAATCTAGATCTACACTAGTGAGCCTATTCTGTATTGGTAAAATAAAGTAAAATTTTCGTCAATGTTGTGAGCAAATGTAAACTCTCAGAGATAATTGTTTTGTCTTTTTCTGTGAAGTACATAAAACATAAATTCCCGTAGTCCGTTACAAAATTGTTTTGTGTTTGTGTGTCTAGCCTACCTAGGTTTCTGTGAGTTAGCACCTTGGTTAACCCCATACTGAAAATCGTTTGTGTTGATGCACAGACCGACCATAATAATTAAAGTTGGCTGCGTTGTTTGTGGGCATAATAAACAGTCGCGCAGACTCAGCGGTCAAGCGACGCATGCGCGGCGCGTGCGTCGTCCCGTTAGCTACCGTTTTTGCGATCGCCGACAGAGATACAGCTATTTTGATTCACGTGGTGCCGCCATCTTGCATTGCGGGGACGATTCTGCGATAAATAGGCTTCGAGTTTGATACTCGACCTTGCAACATCGTTAATATTCACGTCGACCTCACGTTGCTACCGCGAACTTGATGACTCGAGAAGCGTATATTTTCTGTCCCATCATGAAGCGCCTCACACACGGCAGCTATCATCATCATCAGCCTTTTGACGCCCACTGCAGGTCATAGGCCTCCTTCATGGTTTTCATAACCATGAGGGGTTTTGCCATAATAGCTATAATGTATATTAATATACATTACACCCTGGGATGTATAGCTTTAAATTATATTTAAGTATCACACACACAGCATGTAATATAATATATACTTGCCTTCATTCTATTGCTATACGTCTCACTTTCTAGCTGCTAAGGTATAAATGTATATTTTCGTATCGCTGTGTATCTTAAGATACGAAGATGTATGAATATACATTAAAGCTGTCGTGTGTGATCTCCTGTCGATTTCTATGGAACCCTTTAGTAGGTGTGGGGTATGCTATCGCTTGTCCGACAAGTTTTGGCGATCTTGCTACTACTAGGCCCTTAAACGTAGCTTTCTTTTCTTGACGATAGCGTGATTGGGAATGTTGGATGGAACAAAAAAAAAACGTTTTTTTAAAACTGTTTCGTGGTTAGAAAACGTTAAAAATTTGAACGAATTCGAAATTTCCGTTTGTTGCTGCTCGTTTGACTCGAATTAAGTCTTAAGGCTGTTCAAATTCTAACATATTTAATTATTGTTACAAATTTGGTCTGAGGCGGCGATAGGGTCGAATTTGTCAAAAGTATACTGACATATTTTACATTCATTAAAAATGTTAGTACATACATTCTGCACTAACCTTTGTTTATTGGAGCAATTCATAAAACGTTACACTCAAACACTGTCAACAACCATCAAGAGAATCGCTCTCCGCAAAACCCTTACACATACTACACTCACGGAGTCTCCATAATGGTGGACTGTATAGCAAAACAAACAGCGTATCACCCTAGGCCACCACAACATCACTGTCACGGAGCACTACCGTACGCTGCTGATGGCCCGATCATGGCTAGATGATGGATAGACGCGGTCGATTGCCTGTCTTAGAGAGGTTTTTCTGGCGTGTGACATTAACCGCAAGCCCAATATTGCTGTGTCAGTGGTCCGTTTAAGCCTCTGAGTTAATCAAGCCTTCAAAATGTGCCACCTAACTGCTGTGGTCGTGGTCACATGGCCTTTATGTTGAGAACAAGTTTTTAATCATCATCAGATTAATTAGCTCAAAAAGTATAGTGTGCCTCAAAAAGGATCTTCACTTTACCGTATCCTATACCTATCTGGTGAATTTGGTGATCGACCACCTAGTTCGTTTAGGTCGTGTTTCAATTCATCTTCATGCATGCTGTCTAGGTCCTAAAATTTTTACTTTTGACCACAACTGAAGACGTGGAGACGTAAAAAACACTTAAATATAGCCAGGATGCGCTTCGTGCGCTTGATAACGAAAAGTAATACTCGTAGTGAACGATGCATGATACCAAATTTTGAAAAACTGTTGGAAAATTTAAGTTATAACAAAACTTGTAAAAAAAACATGTCTCGCAACTCAGTTCTTCTACCGTAAAAAGTTGTAAAATCCATGTAATACCAAGTCGGTAAATTTATACAGTCCCTACTTAAGGTTCCTTCTGTCTTAAGTTATTACCTATGTAATTAGCTAAACTAACAACATGCTATAGTGACCATATCAATATGGAAAATCTTTTATATTTTAAGTAAATAGATTGACTAGGCCATCGCATGAAAACACAATGTATCTCACAAGTAATACATATTATAATTAAATTAGATTGTTTAGTTAGATTGATTATTAAATTAGATTCTCCCAACATCAACACATCGATTTTAAGGCAAATTACCACTGCGGTTGCCTTAGTAAACCCTTGTTCCATGGTCCGTGTTAATTCACTCAGGATTTGAGAGAAATTACAAACAAGAAAGATTAATTAAAGATTCAATCGTAAATAAAAACACAGAGAACTACGTTTACTCTAATAATTTAATAATGCAAGTCTTATCAAATAAATAAACAGATTTTCAATTACTGTCATCATGCCTATTGTAGGAAGAATAATGAGTCCTGGGTTGAAAAATCGGCCAAGTGCGAGTCGGACTCGCGCACGAAGGGTTCCGTACAACAACAACATTTGAATATTTCAAGCGTCTACCTGTTGCCGTTACTAATATCGAGGAAAAAAAAATCACGTTTCTTGTACGGAAGGCCCCTTAAATATTTATTTTATTCTGTTTTTAGTATTTATTGTTATAGCGGCAACAGAAATACATAATATGTGAAAATTTCATTTGTCTAACTATCACAGTTTATGAGATACAGCCTGGTGACCGACGGACGGACGGACGGACGGACAGCGGAGTCTTAGTAATAGGGTCCTTTATCCTTTGGGTACGGAACCCTAAAGATCACTGTGAATCTATTCTGCTTGACCTCGAACCTCGATGGTCGGATGTGGATGGCGATGATGGTGTGATGAGGAAAAGGCGGAGTAGTGGGCAAAGGTGGGCTGATGATGATGATGATGACCTCAGGAAAAACAAATTTAAAGTATGTCATATCAGTGCACCCCACGTATTTCTACTGATTTATACTGTGTCAAGTCTATAATGTGCTGCCACATTAAGGTCACATTTTATTGAGCCGGAATGGCGCAAATAAACTTTATCGGTCGATTTTCTGGTTTATTTTGGTGACCTTTTAGCGCTTAATATGCACGCAAAACAGTCTGGCACTGCTACAATGAATAATACAAATGGTCTGGTCGGTAAAGACCACTATTCATTCAAAGACCACCACATTCTGGGTTTTCATCCACGCACTACCACAAATAAGTCTCAATCTGGAATTGTTACTGTACTGTGAACTTTCAAATGGTGGAACAGGTGAACACACACCACACAAACACATCACATAACCTCACGCCTGTATCTCGGAGGTGTAGGCAGAGACCAGAGCTGGCCACTAAACCTCTTTCGCTTCATCAACATTCATTAGACGTTTTGTGCACGCTCGCCGGTTTTTTGGTAGATTTTGATCTTGCCCTTCACTAATATGTACCAGATGTACCTATGTGGTGTGGTATGAGCAGGTAAACTTTGCTAATACAATGTATTTATTTTGTTCTTGCTTGTGCTATATTTCTTCCAGTAGCGATGGTAGCGCGGTCGCGGTAGAACCTCATGATCTTGCCCCCCATTCTACAGGTACTGGGTTCGAATCCCGGCATGTACCAATGACTTTGTTCCTCAGTGACTTTGTAGTAGCCATATCAATATCATGTGAACATACCTCAGCGCTTGAAATTACAAATCAGCGGTGGTCACGCGTGGTGCCTAAGCCCATACTCTCTGAGAGAAGGAATATGCCCTACAGTGGCTCGTATAAACGTAAACGCTGTTTGCGGCATAGTAATATTATGTCGTAATCATAAGCAAAATTACGTACAGTGTGTCACACTCATTAGATACCTTATACAGTAAACCTCGTTGCATAGTCCGCTTTCAAGTAAACTAATTGCTAGATAGATTTTCGTTATTGTTCACAAGGAATTACTTACAGACGAATCAAACATCAAGAATCAGAGATCCTTAGGACATATACACTCTCCTTATAACTCAAAGTGAACCTTTTGATTCCTCCATCGTCGGGGCATATGCAATATTATTATGCATCCATTAATAGTTTTAATAAAATAAACTTATAAATGCGCAAGTGAATGTGTCAACACAAACTAGTCGACCTTGTGCATTGCTTCCTGCTCTACTGACGTAGACGCTGGCATTTCAAGCGCTTTGTTCTGCTGCAGTTCAGCTGAGATTCCTGCAAAGGTCAGATATACTTTTATTGTGCGATAAATAGGCTTGGGGAAATTATATCGATATGTCAATTATAATTAAACTGCTTAAAGGAAAGTAAATGTTTAAAATTCACAACATTTATACTTCGTATATTTTTTTTGGAATTTGACGCGGTTAACCTTTGAAAATAGATGTAAATTTCTATAACAAGTTGTATTTGATAGATACACGTAAAACTTTATATATCTTTTCTTTGACTGTTCGAATGTTACTTGAACAGTTTTGTATATTTTAGGAATAATTTTAGAACACAAGTAGCTTTGGGCAAAAAATATTTATATTATTAAATCAGTATTTAAAGTTTGCCTGGAGAAGGTCACTTTTAGTATTAAGGCCTTCGTTTGTATACGTAGGTTAAGAAATATCTGTGTAATTTCTTTTTTTATGTAGTTAAGAAAGTGTTCTCTATCTATCTTAGATATATCGATGCTTAATTTTTTTCACTTGCCCATCCCTATCATAAATTATTTCGCGAATTGATTATTTTAATTACATTCATTTGTCGGCGGCATTATGTCAAGTATGCATTAAGCGAATGGTGAGATGTCCACTAGTAGACCTTTTCGCTTTTTTTTCCAAACTCCATAAATACCCTTTGGTATAAATACCCTTCCATAAACTCTTTTTTTTTGTAATCGGCTCTTTACCCGTAGAATGATAAAGTACGGTCGGCGGCACAGCAGTCCACTGCTCAGTGACTTAAAACTGACTTTGAAACTAAAATGTAAAGGTTAATGTGCTGTCGACTGCACATTACGTGCTTAGTCTACTCATCCACCCATGGATGTTTTAAACGTTTCGTATTCTCAATTTTTGGTCGTCGCCTTATGACTGAGGGACGTGACTATGCGGCATCTTTCGCCACCAAGAAAGAAATAACGACAATTATTATACCAATAAGACACATCACAGAAACGAAAAAAAAACACATAAGTAACATAATATGCACAACAACAGAAAGAAAACTAAGTATACAACAGACAAATCAAATAAATAAAACAGGACCAAAGATGTAGCCTGTGGTGTGTCTAAGTTGCCACAAGAGGCAGCCAGATGAGTTGCCGCTTGTAGGGCCCTTCCCGTAGCTTGGGTTATGGTGTCCGTCCATCGTATTGGTGCTCGTCCTATTTCTGTTTCCGTCTGCGCGACCGGTGATATTGAGATTGTATTGATACCAGAAAATCTGCCCCGCGCCGGACGGTATGACCGAAGGCCTTCAGGATGCGTTTGGTTGCGATTGCGAGCCGCCAGCCTAAACTCGTCTGTGCGGCGTTCGGTCCACATTATGCGGAGCATTCTCCGCCAGCACCAAATTTCGCACGAATTTTTGAGTAAATACCATTTTGATTGACAGTCACCGTGAGTAATTAAAATAGGTCGCCGTTTTACTTTAATGACTCGTGTGATATTTGCTTTAAGGTTAAGTGATTCCTTAACATTTCACGAGCGGAGACTCACTCGGCTGATGACGAGCTAATTGATCTTGTTAATGACTTCTTATCTTACTGTGATGTTACCGTAACCATACTGTGCTTATATGCACAGTATGCCTATTTATTAATTTATTGATACTTTTGATGCACTTATATTTAAGAAAAATCGTGCTGTGTGTGCCTGGTTATCATAGCACAGGGTATCCTAGTTTGGGCACAGGACAAGTGATTGTGTCGTGTAGAAGTTATTATTTATTCATTTATAAAGGCTCTTAAGAAGCCCCATAAGGTACACTAGCGCGACGAATGAAAAAAAAACTTTTTTTTGTTATAGATCATTTTTGCAGTGTCTAAAGAACTACCCATTAACATTAATCTACTGTTTCATACCAGACATATTTGTCTTCTGAATAATCCTTTTTTGCACAGAGTATGCTTAACACATTTTTAAACCGCCACTACACACTTACAAAATAGCTATAAGTACTACTAAGTACTAAATCAAAATCAATTTTTTTTTTATCAAAGGAGCACAGCAACTGCAACACAGTGGTTTTTTTTGTATGCACTTTGGTCAATTAACAGCTGTCAATTGACCAAAGTGCATACAAAAAAAACCACTGACAGCTGTTCACAGTAGATTAACAGCCTGTTAGTGTACGAGAAACCGGGGGTTAGTCTTTTCAAGTCCTTAATTAACAGAGTTTATATAAATATTCTAAAACCTGGAACTCATGCATTGAACTGGCTTTAATTCCAGACATCATTGTCATCTAAATAATCTTTAATGTTATAGTAGCTTTTTTGGCACAAAGTGTGCTTTACACATTCTTTGAACCGCGTTTCTGGCAAGCTTATTATATCCTCAGGGATCTTATTGTAGAAACGTATACAAAGGATGTATTAACCTTTGCCAGCCTAAATTTTGGGAACGAAAGTTTATGTCTATTTCTAGTATTTAAATTTTGTTGGCTACCTACAGTTTTAAAGTTAATAATATTTTCATAGATATACTGACTACCAACTGTTAGGATGTTAGTTTCTTAACGAATCCCTACTGCCTAGCTTATATATGAATCTGATCGCTCTCTTCTGCACGACGAAGATGGTCTCAATGTCTGCTGCCGACCGTACAGTAGTATACCATAGGTACTATAAATTAATCTATTATTAATTATTTAATCCTACTAATAATAAAGACTGCGGTGGTATCGCGGTTGGTAGAACGTTTGCCTCGCATTCAAGAGGTCGTGAGTTCGATCCCCGGTATGTACCAACGCCTACCAACTCTTACCTCCTATGGTAGAAAATGCTTATGGCATTAAGTCCGCCGCATTTTACGATGTTTTTTATGAACGTGCAATAAAAGTATAAATAAATAAATGTTTGTTGCTCATGAAAGGTCGATATTTACAATCTCAACAAGCTCCGAACCATATCCTTGGTTTGTTCCAAACCGATGACAATAAATTCCCATTACTAAACTATACAAATAAGGACTCGAGCCTGATTTCTCTTCACTTCAGTCCATTGTCTTGATCCTTTGAAATCATAGTGGTTAATGATAAAATTAAGCTTTATTCGAGCAGTGTAAGGTTGGTTTTGGTAGAGCTGGTGTGGTGTTCTGTTTCCCCCTTATCTTGAAGTCTATTGGTGTGGTTCTCAAACTCAACATTCAAAATTTCCCTTACCATTTTCGGACGCAATGCGCTGGGTTTCGATGACATTAAAAAAACTTCATCATCTTTATGGCAAAACTGATGCACATAGTTTTGCCATGACCGCCACGCTTGGCAGGCGGGTGGGCGATCGCGGTATGCAGTTGGAATCTCAAAAAGAAGCTGCTGCCCGTCTCGATGTCGTCATCGACGACATCCACGGTAGGAAATGGAGCTTGCCTGTACCTAATTTTCCTTTCAATTTGTTCTCACGGCTTTGGACTCAAACTTTAGTTTAAGTTTAGAATCTACTTAGTCTATACCGTTCTTACGCAGAGTTTGGTATAGAACCAGGGAGAGATGATTAATTACGGAGCTTGAGGACATCCACGGCCATTTATGGCAGAATTGCTATCAACAAAATCACTTTTACCCATGGTTACAAGTGTTCGTAACGGCTGCCGTCAAATTATTTTAATTTAGTGCCCCTTCATTGTTAGTTGTTGGGAATCATGGTATTTCTAAAAAGGTATTGTACTACGGTTTTGACACTCTTGATGTGTAACAATCTTTATTGGGGATAAAGCCATTTGTGGAAGTTTGTAGAATTGTGGCAGTTTCCAAAGTAGTCGTAGTGGTTCTAAAGGAGTAGCGTTACTGGTGGTAGATAGGCAGGATAGGCAGCCTTTTCCGGTGGGTGGCTAATAGGTAGTGACAGGCCATCACGTAACAACTTCTTCTTCACTTAGGTACCATTAGGTGAGTGAGTATGGCCAAGTGCGAGCCTGTCCTAGGTATAAAAAAAACCGTGACAAACCATTTTTTCACTGGGCTACCCCCATAAGTTACCGTTGCCCACGTTTGGGAAGCTGTGAGCGCATGGCGTAAGCGTAGAAAGTGTCCCGCGCGCACAATGCGCTATTACCGCGAGATCGCGCCGATACACAGCGCACGCGCAGCGCGTCAAACTTGCCTTGCCGAACTTGTTGCGCCGAGGCTTGGTAGTCTTGCCATGCTAAGCTTACCCAGCGCAAGTCTATATAGTCTGGAAAGGAATCTGTCTTTCCCATTGTTTCGATCAATCAATCAGCCCACAGTCGTCCACTGCTGGACATTAGGCCTCCCCCAAGGCATCCGAGCATATGCGCCGAGGGCCTAATTACGCGCACCAAATTCTGTCAAATTCCATACTAATTGCTATTCCGTCAGGATTTGGTGCGCGTAATAAAGGGGCTGGAGGCGTCCTACGCTACATTTGCCAGTTCGTTGTCTCCACTCGAGAATAGTAACTCGTATCGGCGATAACAAGTTACGATAATGTTTTGTTCGGTGGCCCACAAAATAAAACCCAGTTATGGGCCATTTGACACACGGTAGCCGAAAAGTGACCGTTCACTTTTTTTTTCTATCGTATGTGTTGGGCCCCATTACGTGGTCAAACAATAGGACCGGTGACCTCCGTTGGCTTACTATTAGTTTGACGGGATAGCCTACCAGAAGGGTATTTGTGAGGTGTGATTTGATTAGGTTGTTATTAGCGCTTCTGACTGGTACAAAAGGACTGTTGTGTGTGTTGCGTTATAAGATAAGGTAAGATAAGATAAAAAGTATTTCTTGCCTCATCAGAAAAGAAACTTAAAACAAAGTCAGGCTTAACTGGCAGTGAAGTTGAAGTGGCAGTGGGCGGGGCACATAGCACGCAGAACTGATGGCCGATGGGGCCGAAAGGTTCTCGAATGGAGACCACATATCGGCAAGCGCAGCGTAGGACGACCAGCCACAAGATGGACAGATGACAGGAAGATGCCACTCATCCAAGTGGTAGGAGGACGCTGGATGCAAGCCGCTTCCAACCGGTCTTCTTGGAAATCCACGGAGGACTCCTATGTCCAGCAGTGGACTTCTTGTGGCTGAATGATGATGATGATGATAAAGGCTTAACTAGTGATGACATAAAATAAGGCAAAAGGTAGTGGCTCAGCTGGTTTTCAGCCACTGCCTTCTCCCTGAGATGTTGTGCGGGAGTTATGCTATGAGGGCTAAAACAGTGAACTAGGCAACTAAAAATGTTCCGGACATCGATTAAAAACAAAACAAAAATCAATTAAAATATGAGAAAAAAAACAATAAACAATTCTTCTTCTTATTAAAAAAAAAAAGGATGTTAATAGACGTCTCAAACTTGGACATCGTGAGCTGTGGTAACCAGACTAGGATATCGCAAATAGGTAGAAACATCCAGACCGCAGTCCACACTGAGGCCATTTCTAGAAATTAAAGTAAGGCGGCTCTCGGCGGGAATCAAACCACAGCCCCTGTTTTAGCAATCGAGCGAATTACCGCTAGACCAGAGCAACATTACTGGCACTCTGAGAGTTCGCCGTCTTAGGCGCGAAACACAGAGATGGGACGTGACAGACTACAGTCCTTGCTCTGCGGTCGCTCTTAGTCTGTGACTCTAAGGGCCAGTTTCTGAATTGAGAATTTCGCTAAGTAAATAGTTAACTGTAGTGCTGACTCTTCGAAATTCTCAGAAAAGAACGTGGCAGAACGTTACTTAAGTATTTACTTAGTGAAATTCTCAATTCAAAAACCGGCCCTATACATCTTACCGCGCCCTCGCCCCTCGTCCCATCTGGTGTTTCGCGCCGTAGAATAAATCGTCGGCTTATTGCAAGAACTCATTAACCGACATATTCACTATTGGGAGAAAAAGGACTTTTAGTTCGTGTTAGCTAATGGTTGTGTTTCCTCCTTCTTATTCCCTAAAACATCGTTAAAATAATGCCTGATACTAAAACACCACTATTGTATCATTGTTCAATACATCTCTATGTTCATACCTTTAAAAAAAAGCGGTCAGTGAGCTTTTGCAGTTAGTGACTTCTTGCAATAAGCCGACGAAATACTATATTGTCGATGCCCTTCGCCAGCGAATATCCAGCGCTTCTCACCGGTGCACGTGATTTAATGCCTTCTGTTATTTCTATTGCGTACGTACTGAACGCATTTTGAAATATCATACTAAAGTGAAGGGCCTTTTATGTGGTGTCGATTTAAAACCTCATTAAGTGCGTATCTCAAATTGCTTCATTTACTTCCCCGTGGCTTTGTATTAGTTAATAGCGCGTTAAACACTGTTATTTTATGCTGTAACGTTTCGAACAAACAAAAAATTGGACGTAGGCGCAAAACATTCCGCCGATTCAGGGAAATTCTATACCTACAATGCGGATTAGTCCACGAAATTGCGAAAGATAACAAAAAACACACGCTATCGATTAAGAAATTACTGCTACTGGCCGCGAGACTGTCATTTTGTTTCCATAACATTCGAAATTCGAATACATTGGCGGAAAAAAATATTAGGTGCGAAGCCAGAAGAACTGACTGAGCGCAATTTTTTTTTACTACCAAGCCCTAATATTGCACGGCATATAACTTCCACGAAAAACTGCGCAGTCGGGATGAGATGACACGTAAGAGCATTTATTTAAATTATTTGTTAATTTGACCAAATTGAAGTTCGAAGAATTTTACGTCACATCCCGCGTTCCCCACTAAAGAGACCCGAAATACGTCCATGCGCAGTCAGTTGTGATTTTGGTCAAGTTATTTTTCACGCATTATTAACAGTCACAAAAAACATCACTATGTTTTTAGTACGGTACTCTGCAATTTAAAATAAAAAAAGAGTATGATAAACAATATTTAATAGGTATTTAAAATAATAAAATTCTACTAATATACCTACAGCCTAGGGTCGAAAACCTATAACTTTAAAGCATTTTGATCAAAAAGAGACGATTTTAGAGGTTTGCGAAACTTGTTCTTCTTCTTCGTTATGCTCTTAACAGAACGGTCGTGGTCCTCATGAAGAGGCGTAAAGACGTATTATAAAAGAAAATAATAATATGCTATATTTTTTCCATTGGTTGGGCTATTTCAGGGCTTCCCAAACTGGGTATCGCGAACTCGCGATGCCCCGGGGCGTCGCGGTATTATCCCAGGGGGGCGTAGCGAAGCGATCCACACAGATTACCAGTTGCAGTCATAAAGTATATTTCGAAGAATAATTCGCAAATAAATGTAGAGAAAGAGGTGAGAGTGGCAACTTCCATACCTGTGTCCCGTTTTGAGAAGCTATGTATAGAAAGGCAAGCACCTCCTTCACCTAGGGTCGTCTCATAAAAATGGGAAACTCCTAAGGGCGTCAGAGTCGAAATAAGTTTAGGAAGCCCTGGGTTAGCACTAGGGAGCCCTTTCAAGCCGGGCTCTCCGAGCGCACGATTTCTATTGGACTTACTGCGCTTCGCGAGCTTGACGACCTAAAACATTCTTGATTGTGATTATCATTTAGGTGTAATTTTACTATCCACAACTCAGGTGAAATAAAACAATTTTTTTTTTCAGATTTGAAACTAACAAATAGAGAGTAAAATGTATTTTGAAATCCCTGTTTTAAGGGTACGGTCGGAGAACCCAGCCATAACGTATAAACTCTGCAAGGCCGACCAAGCCGATACCAACTTCTGTTCGTAATTCACTCTGTGGCCTAACTCAACCCCCTCCACCGCTCCACGCGGACTCGCGGTCTTCCAATCAGTCCTCTCGCGACGCCGCGCGCGACGGTTGTTCCATCTTCGTTCATTGCGTTCCAAAACCAAAACCGCTTTTGTACATTTTGTACCTAACTCTTGGACTTGGAACTTTCCACTCTCACACAAATTACCAAGGTACCAACTCGCTGCGTGTCCCAGCTATTGAGTTGCAACAGAACCCACGTGTTAAACCCACCTTTTCTGTCCGCCAGGTACGCAAACGGAAATAAAATGGACCCGGAGACTCGGTAGTGTAGTGCAGTGTTGTGTTTCAAGGCAGCTAGGCTGCCGTGCGGTTGACAGTTGACAGTGATGTGTGACAGTGACAGTTGAGCCAGGATGCCGTCGGACAGCGGGGCGGCTTGGTCCCCGCCTGCTTCCAATGGGGAGAGGAGGCTAAGCAACTCCTCGGATGGCAGCGCTGGAAGCGGATATTCCAAAGCTGTAAGTTCTAGTACCTAATACTCCCTCCTTCACAGTGCTTACGAGTGCATATTTTTTGTATTTCTATTTTGATTAACATAAAGAACATATTACACAATTGTTGCAAAGGCCCGACTGTGAGCGCAGTCTCGTTTGCAATAAACATAGGTTTACATAGCATATTGTCGTTCGGCATCCAAAACCGCGAACGTGCCTTTTTTCAAATCTTACAGGAGACACTGAAAACTACCAATCGTACCGTCGTACACTTACAAAAATTTTGGATTCATGGTTTAGACTAATATGGCCTAAGTTAGTCTAAAACCATTTTAGTACGTGTACGACGCTATAATTTCTCAAGTTTTTAGTGTCTCCTGTATTTTTTTATAAAAGTCACGTTCGCGGGACGATAATGTGTTACTTAGTAGGTAATTGCACACTAGCACTTTCTGTTATACAAGAATTAACTAAAATAAATATTATTATACGAGGTGTACGTTGTTAACCATCGCGATGCATCGTCTTTAGTTTTACCGACTTGTACCGTAATCAATGACTACTAATACGAAAACACTCGCTTTTAAGTAATCTGAACGGGGCATTAGACACATAATGGCCGATTTGTAGTGACGTTAGAAGTTAGGTGTGAACGGGTTGTTCGTCCTCTGTAAACGATTTGCTACAGACTGGTAACAATTGTCAGTTCATTCATACAACTATTGTTAGGTTAGATATCTGTCGATATTTTGAATTATATAGGAAACCTATTTTTTACATCGACTCGCTATTGAAGTACTAGCCTAATAGCCTTTTAGTAATGTAAACCGGGTGTAAGATTGTCTTTGGCGAGAGGTATTGCTTGGAAATTCTTTAAAGAATTATGTCCCTATTTCCTAAACTCCTAAAGGAAATTCCTTTAGATGTGTTGCTCTGTGAGTTGCGAGGTTTTTAAGATGAAAGAATAGTTTCATTGGAGATTAGTCTATCATTTTCTTAGGGGATCATTTTAAAAGTGGGCAAATAATACGGGTTTGGTCAGAAATTAAATATTTTCTGTCAGCAATAAAAGCCTTTTGATAAGCATCTAGTGGTAGAAAAAACAAAATTGAGTTGCAAAATAATCAAATGGAGAAGCAGAAAGTTCGTAGCTTATGGTAATTCTCTATTTGAGAAACTAAAAGTCATAACCATGGATAAACTTTTATCTTCAAAATGTATGATTCCCCTTGAGTTATCTGAATTACTACCTTAGAGGTAATGGTTACTGTTCACTAAGTGTGCAAACACCTAAGGGCCCTTATACACTTGCGGCGCGTTGCGAACGTCAGTGCCAGCCACCCCAACAGCAGCTGTCGACGCATCGGCGGCAATCGCCGATATGTAACGGCTCTTACACATAAACACGATACGACTCCCTAATTTGGCTTTAATTGAGCGAAATTTTGAACCAATATCGAGCTCTGAGTTGAATAAGTCACGATTAGTTATGAGTTGACTGGATATATGCGTTTACGTCATACTAATTTCAGCCAAATTAAAACCAAATTAACGCGTCGTAGCGCGACGCGAGGTCGTATCGTACTTATGTGTTTTGATATCCGCGTCGACGGCTGCCGTTGCCGAGTGTCGACGGCTGCAGTTGCCGAGTGTCGATGGCTGCAGTTGCCGAGTGTCGACGGCTGCAGTTGCCGAGTGTCGACGGCTGCCGTTGCCTAGTGTCGACGGCTGCCGTTGGCACTGTCGTTCGCAACGTGCTGCCTGTGTATTAGCGCCCTAATGTAGTAAATAATTGTAGTAAATAATTGTAGTTAAAAATGTCCTCCACGGCTGTGACTTTTCGTTTTTCAAAGTAAGTAAATATTACAAAATAATTTTCTAAAGTGCGGCTTAGCTGGCGTATTCCACCTTCCACATATTATGTCCCTATTATTTGTCCGAAAGGCGCAAAATACATCGACTTGTCATATTAAACTACGAATTGTAGTTTTAAGAAACCCGGCCCTGATCTTAGCGGTTGTTAGCTTCCAATTGAAAACACAATGTGGCATAAATTTTTTGCCACAACCTTTTACCCTTAAATACACCTAGCTAGCTGCACATTTTATGACCATATTTGTGAATACCTTGTATAGTTAAAATACTTCGTGCCAGATTTAACTTTTCGGTGTTTATTCAGTATTTTAAATTAATCGGTAGTAATCGCATATGGTGTTAAATGCCTAAATTCCTACTGAACAGGAAAGTATTCTTCAGACGATGGTAAATGCTGCCTACATAGGTTTCGCTAACAAATAGATCACAGTAAAACTTACGTTTGAACTTAAGAAAACACTACAGAACTTTTTAGGCTGCCTGGAAGAAATTTCTACCGAAATAAGTCCGCCTTTGCACGTAATTTGTATCACATGTTATTTAATTTTGTGCAATAAGTAACAAACAAACGAACTGCATCTTTCTGTAAGTTATTACTTATTAAGTTGTAGTACCTTTTTATTGGTAAGGGTACTATTTACACCAAACGGTTACTTTTTTGTCTCTTTTTGGGAACTTTTGACAAGACCCCGCTGGCAACACTGCTTTTTGGTAACTTTTGGCAAGACCCGTCTGGGACCACTAGGTCACGTAGTATGGGTACATTCCCTTATAGCGAAACACACAAAACCCTAAACTTATGCATGCAAACCTCAGAGCAGACGCAGACAGACAGCATGATTAACAGATAACAGTATAGGCACAGTGGTGTAGGTACGTTACGAAAAGGAATAATTCTTTACATGTACATACCTAATGGTTGTTATTCATAACATATTATATGCTACGAATAACAAACATTACAAACGAATCGTAATCGGTATCGTCAACTCGATTTGTAATAAAACTGGCATGCAGAAATAACACAACAAAATTTCATTTGTGATATAGTGCCCGGCAAATAACTTGACTAAATTACTTTGATTTTTTCCTCGGACATTAACATAATACCCACCTAATATAAAGTAAAATATTTTACGTGTCAATAGCAAACTCAGATCGACCGGCGACCGCGCGGGTTCTCGGTCAAGTTATCTGCCTGGCGTTATTACGGAGCTCTTCATTTGAGAATATTTAGGAGATTCTTTTTAAGTTACTCATCTGTCTCGTTCTTTTTCGGTGAAACTGAAGAGACAGCGATGTTTTAAATTGATTTCAACATGCCCAATGTTAGGCCAGAGGCCCAATTGTGCGCACCAAAATCCTGTCGGAATCCTGACGTTTGCGATGACAATTACTATGTAATTTGACAGTTAGACGACTGGAATCGTTTAGGATTTGGTACGAGTAAAACAGGCGCCGCTGGTCCCTATTTCATAGAACTACAATTCGTGGTTTCCTATGTCCATTGCATAGCCGATTTGCCCACAGCTCGACAAGTAGGAAGGCTAATGGAGACTAATTTCCTATTTTTGTAATATCTGCTATAAAAGTATGTATAAAAGAAACGTCACTCCAATCTAATTCGTAAGCAAGTTCCCCATTGTACTTGACGTAATGTGTATATCGTATTGTAATATAAACTATGAATAAATTGTAGTCTTATTAAACGCGGTTCTGATTCATGTCCAGTAAAATCTTCTGAAATGTGTTAAGGCTGGGGTCTTCGAAATTACCCCCAAATCAGGTGTTTTAATAGTAGTTTATGTGACTGTCACATAATGAGGGTTATTAAAACACGAGCCAGATTTTAAAAAACGAGCCTTGGCGAGTTTTTTAATAGCATTCGCGAGTGTTTTAATACCAAGTTATGTGCAGTCTCATACACTACTTTATCTACACTCATAATGAAATTTTTGAAACAAAATGACGCAATTTCGACAAAAGTATCTTGACATTCAATCGTCTGCACTCAGTTTTGCGCGCGCAATTTTAGGTATTTTTAGTTGCACTTTTGGTACCACGAAAATGAAATTAGGTTTTTATAGAGTCAACTTTTGACATTAAAAAAAAACTTAAGTTTTGTTCCGTGATCACAGCAACACTTTAAAAAAAATAACTAACATAAAGTGAAAAATCTGACCTTTAATGTAACTTTATATACCACTTTTTTTATTTTCTTTAAAGTTATGTATTGTTTAAAGTCTGTCAATATGTGTTTACCTTTGAATTCTTAATTTAAAGATTATGATATGAGTGTAGATAAAATACATTTTACTCTCTAATTCGTTCGATTCGTTTTTAAAATCTGAAAAAATGTAATATTACTTTTTAATGTCTTATCTAGGGCTGTCGTTTGAACTGTACTCAGTACATATGCATACATAAACTCACGCCTGTATCCCAGAGGGGCAGGCAGAGACCAGGGACTGCCACTGGCACGATCCTGACAGATCACTTTCGCTGCCTCAACATTCATTGTACTGTTTTTTGGTCAATAATAAAAAAATATACCAGAATGACTTTCACTAAACGCGTTAGTGACGTCAGTGGTCAAAATTCCATTATTAGGATTTGTATTTCTGTAATTTAAAAAATGCCTACTTCTCTCTTAATCATCCGCTCGCGCAGCGCAATAAGTCCTATACAAGTCTGTGTGCTCGGAGAGACCGGCCTTAACAAATAATAAAGTCCGTTTTATTTTGACGACGTAGGCATCTATCTATCGCTCACTTATCCGTGTAAACAGGTGGTTTATCTGATTATTCTTTGTCACCACAGCCATCAAACAACCGCCTTATCTCGGGACTCGAGACGGTGAGCTGTAAAAGTGAGGCTAAAAGTGGAACGCGACATTGTAATAACATTGCAGCTTGTAATTCTTACCGGACCTCGCAAACCCAGAGTGGGCAGGGCAGACCAGCAGTCCGATGGTCGGACGATATCGTTGATTCGGTAAAGAGTCCGTGGATGTGCATGGCAACCGACCGTGATAGATGGCATTAGGGGGAAAAGAAGAAGAAAGACATTTATTATACCAACAAGATACATCACAGAAACAAAATAAGCAGATAAGTAACATAATATGTACAACAACAGAAAGAAAACTAAATACACAACAGAAAAAACGAATAAATAAAACAGGACCATAGGTGTAGCCTGTGGTGTATCTAAAAACCTATACTCAGTAGTGGGCAGCGGTGAGCTGATGATGATGATGGCGCAAAGTCTGGCAAAGTCAAAATGAAGGGCTAGGGAAGGGAACACTTCATTTCACACAAAAAAGGAGATTACACAGATATTTCTTGGCCTATAGAGTACATACGGCGGCCTTACCAGTAAAAGTGATCTCTTTCAGACAACCTTCCTATGTAAGTATAATGTTAAAATATACTAAGCGACAGAAAATCTATTTTACAATATTTCACCATTTAAAAATACTACTAGGACCATACATCAGCAGTTCCAAATTTTTATCTTGCAAAAAGATTTTTTCCGTAGTCTGGTAATAGTTTTTTTAACATTTGCTTGTTCCAGAATGCTTGTATCTTTTACCTATCGAAAAATTTCACAATGTCACTAGACATTATCTGGGTTGGTCGTAGGTAGGTGACTGTGATAGTAATACAGAGTTATCAATGTGTTTAGTAAGAGTTAAAATGCTGAATTGCTGAAACACGTCACATAAACTTTCATTTTGTACGTATATATTGACAAAACCCACAGCACAAGTTAATTATATATACACATAGTAAAAAATACATTTATCACAGGCCAATTAAGGGCTTACTTTATGCTAACTTAACTAAGAGACAGGCATTGTCATTTTAAAAGCCTTAAAAAGAAAAAAAGAAAACAAACCACTTAAAAAACAAAAAAAAGCAACCGCTTAATTTATGTTTTTTTTTCGGATAGGATTTTATCCTGATATTTTACGAAATTCGCGCTTCGTTTTGCCCGTGTCGCATTGTCCTACATAGACTTATAAACATTCTATTCGAAACATTTTACGGTTTTAAGCATTAACACGCTGAAGTCTGGGTGGTTTGAAAGCCGCGGTCATGTAATTAGTCATTAAAAGGGGCATTTATTTAGATCTAAAAAAATGAGTTGAAAAATCATGTTTCGAGTTGAGAAATCTTCTTTTAAAAATGCGCAAACAATTAGTACCGCCCCCGTCTATCAGAATAATAACTCGCGGTCACGCACTGCTCCGGCTGGCTACTAATGGCTGCAATAGATTCGAGTTTGTCGAGATGTTTTTCGAACGTGCCTTTGTAAAAGAACAAGCAGCTTATTCGATAGCTATTGTTAAGGCACGTTCATTTTGCTATGGCTTTCAAACCACCTAAACTTCATGGTGCATAGCAAACACCGCCACTACAAAGCAGAAAAACCATAAAAATCCTATCCTACTAATATTACAAATGGCAAACTTTGTTAAGATGTTTGGATGTTTGTTACTAAATCACGCAATAACGGTTGAACGGATTTCCATGAAACTTGGCGTATCTGTACGCAAAGACATGAATTGAGACGTAGAAGACGATATCCCGGTAATGCGGTATGCATGGGATAATATTTAAAGTTTAAAATAGATGGCGTTGTGCGAGCGAACGTTGTTTTAAAAATAGATGGCGCTGTGGAAGAATCGTGTAAACGGATTCTGTGACGGTGCGAAGTTCGCCGGGACAGCTAGTAAAATGTAAAAACATGTGGAAAATTTAACATATCCAAAAATCTTCGAACAAAACGAACAAAATTCGTTGTAAATGACTGTTTCAGGAGTTGCGTTTAGATCGGCTTGCGCCAACGGTATCTGACAGCGCTATCTGTCTGTTTATCCAGGGATAGGCTCTGTACAAGGAACATGTCTTGCACCATGACATTTGCAGAGCTATCCATAGATAAACAGTATGACTGACAACCCTGTCAATCAGCTATTTATACGTTTATCCCCGGATACGTATTTATCTATTTACTTACTTAACTTTTTCAGTGAGTTGGCGCAAGTGGCCCTTAGTGGCAACCTTGTCACAAGGTAAACTACAGTACAGTTGACAGGCCAACCTTTCCATATTTGCACTCAACTCCCTCGGAGATACGGCTGATTTTACTATGAAATAAAATGAAATAATTTATTGACAAACAGTTTGACTATGACTAGACAGCAGTAGCCACCACACAAGGTCGAGCCTGAATCATGGCAGCCTACTATAAAAACCGGCCAAGTACGAGTCGGACTCGCGCACGAAGGGTTCCGTACCATTATCTATATACAACATTAGACACAAAGATAAAAAAAAACAGCAAAAAAATCACATTTGTTGTATGGGAGCCCCCCTTAAATAATTATTTTATTTTGTTTTTAGTATTTGTTGTTATAGCGGCAACAGAAATACATAATCTGAGAAAATTTCGACTCTCTAGCTATCACGGTTCATGAGATACAGCCTGTTGACAGACAGACGGACGGACGGACGGACAGCGAAGTCTTAGTAATCCGTCCCGTTTTTACCCTTTGGATACGGAACCCTAAAAATGTAAAGGTCCGTTTGTCGAGTCGACGTACCTGTTTAGTTTTCTAGCATGACCAATAGAAGTATAGATAAGACGGCGGTTGAGCCGTTTCTCACGCTTTTTATTCAGCGTGTTTTCATTATCTTCAGTTATCTTTACATCATGTGTGACACACTCATGTCCAAGATAGTGTTGCAAAATTGCGCTATGCTAATCTCGGTATAGGAAAGTTCCGACAGGCTTATGACGTAACTTGATGCCTACTTTCTGGTTTGCAAGCTGGTTTGGTGAATTGGATTAGATGGGGTTCGGCTAAATCGGTATTATAACACGATTAGGTAAGCCCCGGAGACAGTTTTGTGTGAAATAAATTGGTTTTTGATCACCGTCTTAATTGCGGCAAGTAGTGGTCTGTAGAGGTGTGAAAGGAGGACAAAACAGGTAAAAAATATTGAATGTCTTGAATTGGTAAAAAATCTTGAAATCGTCTTTGCATAAGAGGAGGATGAATGGGTAAAAACAGTAATCGAATCTGATCTAGTAGAATTCTTATCAATTCTGAACAATTTTGATGTGCGGGCTCGATTCTCTACTTTGTACACTACGGATTTTTCTGAAGAGCAGAAAACTTTGTAAAACTTACTGTTTAGATCGGGGATACAGTTGTCTTTCCTTACTGAATCGTTCTCATTCTTTCTAACTACTTCACCAAAGAGAGATGGCACGATTTACGGTGAAATAAATTATTGATTTCTGATTAAGTCTATATCGACGTCGATAGCTACGCATTCAAGGAGTAAAAACCTATGGTTATTTATTATTTCCAATTCTGACGTCACGATACCCTTACATCGACCCTATTGCATAGAACTACAATTCACGTAAAGCTGATTGAAAAGATTAAAAACCAGCCAATTGCGAGTCGGACTCGCGCACGAAGGGTTCCGTACCATTATCTATGCAACATTAGACAAAGATCGAGAAAAAACGGCAAAATATCACGTTTGTTGCATAGGAGCCCCCCTTAAATATTTATTTTATTCTGTTTTTAGTATTCGTTGTGATAGCGGAAACAGAAACATATAATCTGAAAATTTCAACTGCCTAGCTATCACGGTACATGAGATACGGCCTGGTGACAGACAGACAGATAGACGGACAGACAGACGGACAGTGAAGTCTTAGTAATAAGGTCCCGTTTGGCACAACCTTCGGGAACGGATCCCTAAAAAGTACGAAGACTGGGCTACAAAATGTATATCCAATTGTCTTAATTAGCTAATTTTAAGCAAAGGGTAACTCACCTCACAGATAAACCTATACAGGTCTGAGTGAGGGTTTGCTGTATTAAATATGTCCTTTGTGAAATTTCTTGAATAACTATAAAAAAAATTAAAAAAAAACTATGAATTGTAGTTTTATGAAACGCTGCCGAGGGAGACTGAGATTTCAGATTTCTTTTCTTAGCCAAACAGTACCTAATTTAGAATTTTAATGAGTAAGCGGGCATCATATGCAAATAATGCTGAGTACGTAACCGATTTCCATGACGCCAAACAGGTCGTTTTCTGTAACAAATGACATTTGCTCACTGAGGCTTTACAAATTATGTAGGTACCTCTGATAACACGCCATTGAATCGTTAACTTTCGGCCAGCGCTTCTGTCTGGTGAACTCCCATTTCTTGCATCCAATATCATCCTATAGGTCTCAATGATTAAGAGCACCAAGCGTGTGAATCTAAGTAGGGATTTTCGCCAAGAACGCAGCAGTGGAGACCTCCAGGCGCGAACTATTCATAGATCTTTTTAGACCACCAAAAGTTAAGCTAAATTACGGCGTATTTATCTGAGATTAAGCACCGATCGGCTATCGATTGTCATGTTTGGCGAGCTCTTAACCCGATGCGTTTGAGTTCAAATTCGTGGGACACCGATGCAAGTTAGATCGAAGGCCGATTGCAAATGTCAGCGTAGCAGTAACAGGTGGCTCAGTCCGGATTGCTCTGCGTGAGGTATGCGGCCGCGCCCACGTGAAGTACCTAGCTAATAAAGTACTAATCTAGCTAATAAACTATTAACTACTAATCATAATAAAGTCGTACAATACAATCACTTATCTCAGGGCTGGCATATTCTATAAAGAGTAAAGTGTACTGAAATAGTGGATGTATTAGCAAAGGGCAAGATAAAAATTACAAGAATATTTTTGAATATTTTGAAGGGAATCGTTACGTTTTGTTTTAGATGTCAGTCGATCCCCAGCTAGGCTAGGGAATCGATGAAAAAGATTATAATGTAAGAAGTATTCGCCCTTTAATCCGGATTTTAATAAAATAGCGTATTACAGTACGTAACTTAGAAAACAAAGTCATTGGTACGTGCCAGCATTTGAACCCAAGAGTGTGATGCCGATTGATCGTTATGTTACGATATTTTGATGTGTATGTGTGTGATAATCGACGTGCTGTCCACTGTATGTACCTACTCGATGGTACCTACCTGTAATGCGTCAACCCACAGCAATTCTCTAACTACAGAGATGTGAATGGACCACTGAGGCCTGAGGCACACAGAAAGTACGTGGGGCGAGGGCGCGGAAAAGACGCGTCCTCTTTCCAACTCACTTTCATAAAAAATGTACTGAAGGGGACGAAGCCCACACCGATAAAAAAAATAAATGTAAAGGTCTTTATTAATTTTTTTTTTTACGATAAAATTAAGTCTTTTTCATAACATAACAAAAAGAAAACTAATTGAAATAAGAAACTGTTAATTAATTAAATACAAAAAAAATAAAAAAGAGACGGGGCGAGGGCGCGAACTCTATACAACGCGTCGCGTGTTTTCCGCGTCCTCGCCCCACGTCCCTTCTGTGTGGACGGGGCCTAAGTCTATTGTGCCGGCACAGCACCTACCTGCATTATTATCCTTGTGTTTGTAACAAAAAAAAACACAATTTATTGCCTCCATTCACCAGCTATTGTCAGATAAGTATGGAAATAATATCAGGTACCTATGTACTGAGCACCGAGCCGTGTTTTGTTCGATATCGGACCGTTTTACACTGGACGATAACTGTAACGACACGACATTACATCCCCTGTTTCTCGTTTGCCATCTGTTAATCTAAAGCTGTCAGCTGACAAAAACGCGCAGTTACCGTTGTCTAGTGTGAAACGGTTAATTCAAACTTGTAAAGCTCTCGATAGGACCCGTGGGTTGCTTGTTGTGAACTCTGTTTTGTACACACCAAAAAAAAAATACATTAAAAACCTTACATATCTAAGTTATGAGGGAACATAGAATCGGACATATTTACTTACATACATACGTACGAGCCAAACACATTACACTCCTTTTCGGCTCTGCCGTAGTCGGGTAAAAATACTATGCATGCTATTGGTATGTGGTTTCTTCTCTTATTCTATGTAAAGCTATTAATAAATAAATCTAATACATAAAAATCTCGTGTCACAGTGTTGGTTATCGAACTCCTCCGAAACGTCTTGTCCGAATTTTATGATTTTTTTGTGTATATTTGGTAGGTCTGAGCACAGGTCGTAGGATTATTAATATATATGGCAAACAACGTTTGCCGAGTCAGCTAGTAGATAAATAAATAAAACGTTTATTTGAACTTAAGCAGTTTAAATTTATGTATCTAATTCGGGACACAATTTGGTAATACGATAAATAACACAAAGATATGTGATGACCGCCAGCGCTTAAAATAGTCCTTTAGGCGTTAGAAATTTGACCTAGGAAGCTAACTATCCCAAAGTCAAGCTTATGGCTAGTTAGGATATCCTAACTACGTCCAATGTTATCTGTGCAAATAATTCAACTTAAATTACATATCGTACACGTTCAAAAGGTCCATCAAGCGGAAGGGTGTGTCCACTTCGCCAGACTTCAACAATAAGTCAAACTTAATTGCTACAACGCTAAGCGAATGTCGCGGAAAAAAGCGGCTAAGTTATCAGCTGCTAATCGCGCACGCTATTTCATTAAAATGTCTCGTGAATGGAATTATTATTGTCATTAATACATAGATTCTTCAATAATGTTTATCCAAATAAAACATATTTTTAACCGACTTCAAAAAAGGAGGAGGTTATCAATTCGATCAATTCGATTTTTTAGTAATTTAATTTAGTAATATCCGTATGTTTCATAAAATAGCGTAAAAGTAGTCCCAAGTTAATTTGGTGATGTTCTGGTGAAGACTTTCGGAGATGGAAATTTAGAACATCAAATTTTAAAGCAACGAATTAAGTAAGGTAAATTATGGTTATAAGGGACTTATTTATTTTTCTTCCGCTCTCCCACTACACTACACTACAGCACTAAAAAGTTAGAAATAATTTAAATAATTAGAAGTATTTATACATGTAGGTATTGTAGAAGTATAATTTGTAGTCGGTGCCCAGTTTCAAGACCAGCACATAACTTTTTAGTGCTTAATACATATCCCCGTTTACAGGGGTATATTAATTATATTGGTAATGGCAATGGAACGACAGAAATATAGCTATAACGTACCTTATTGTCAATAAATTGTTACACCAAATCAGATAAAGGCTTCTCAAAATAAAGAAATGCTTAAATGGATAAATATTTGCGGAATAAATGAATAATAACAAAAATTTATTTAATATATTCTTCCCAAAATAAATAAACACTCCACAAAATTAGTAAGTGCTACCCAAATTGGATAAACGAATATTTCCCAAATAAATAAATCCTTAAGGTTTCGATTTTTTTTTTTGTTAAAAGCAATTTGGTAAGAATTTGTCAGTTTTCGTGGGAACTTAGATTTTGTAAGCCATATTTGAAGCAGGCCCTGATTTTGTGTAAATACTCGTAGCTTACAAATTTTGCCGAAATTCACAAAAAAATACCGGCCAAATATCACCCTATCGACTCCGCACATAGAGCTCATGCTAGGCACGGGCAGCGTAGCGTGCGCGCAAGAAACGGCAAATTTTCGTGCGTACGCGCATTAGAATGCAACAAGTGGTCGTGAATGGTTTTCTTTTTCTGCTTTTTGCTTCGGACAGAATAATGTTGTCGGAAAGAAAGCTGCACACGTCTGGCGATTGCGTCATGTTGCCGCCGATATGTGAAATATTTGACACCTCGAGTTGTACAACTCGATATGCTGATTCGGTTGATTAAAATGCAGTTTACGTTTGAGCCTTATTTTTAGGGTTCCGTATCCGAAGGGTGCCAAATGGGACCCTATTATTAAGACTTCACTGTTCGTCTGTATGTCTGTCTGGCTGTCTGTCGCAAGGCTGTATCTCATGAACCGTGGCAGCCAGGCAGTTTTTCACAGATGATGTATTTCTGTTGCCGCGATAACAACAAATACTAAAAACAGAATAAAATAAATATTTAAGGGGGGCTCCCATACGACAAACGTATTTTTTTGCCGTTTTTTGCTCGATATTCATAACGGCAATAGATAGACGCTTAAAATATTCACAGAATATTTAGTTCTATATTCGCTTCAAGAATGGCCGGTTTTTTTAAATTACTCCTTTTATTTGCCATGAATGCGGATGGCAAGAGACCGTGAGAGATGGGATTTGGGGTAAAAGGCTTATACCCAGCGGTGGGCTGCAGTGGACTAATGATGATGATGATTTTAGTTTTGCCCGGGGATTCGTTTGCGGGCGAATCGAAGAATTGCAAAAATCTTCACTTTTACGTAATCCCGACGTATTATGGGTCTCATTGGCGCGGGGGTGTAACTCGAAAAATTTGCTCTTACGTATTCATCGCCAATTTATTCAGACTGCGCGGATTTTGTTCAAGTTATTTGCCCGGTACTTTACCTAAATGGCTCTATTTTAACAGTTTTAACAGAAATCTATCAACGCCGAGCTTATGTAGATCTCCTATTCCATTTCTTTTCGAGTGAAGGTAGAATTAACAAGGGCTTTTGTTGTATAATAAGCTCTATGTACCTGCCCTGTTTCACTTTTGTTGCAATTTCATCCGTAACATAACTAAGTACAGTGCACATACTCGTACTATAGATTGCATACTGCATTTAGTACCTACTTCTGAGAAGTATTTGTTCTCTGAAATCTTTTGCACCTGGATTGTACCTACCTGGGTTATCGTAATGTAAAGTTATTTGAACTGATATGATATGACACACACAGCTAAATGAGCTTGGTAGTTAATTTTATTTTTGTTTGAATGTATAAAACTATAAACCAACGTAAGTTTGTTAGTTTGATTGATCGTTTCTTCATTCCATAATAACTCGAACTGAACGAAAAATATGTTTAACTATTTATCCGGTTATTGTTTTGAAAGTAAATCCGATGAAAAAGGCCGATAATTTACCGTAACTGTAAGTCCACAAAAAATACTGTCCAATCCTGTGAACTGTCCTACTCCAGCTGTCCACTCTGTCAGCGATAACACAACTGGGTGACTCGTTCGATACCCGGCTTTGTAACAAATCAATCAGGAAGTGTACAATGGAATTGTCATCCGACCTCGAAGCCGAACTGGTCGTATTTGACAAACCTACCTTCCAGTTTGCCAAGAGAATTTCGCCTCCAATGCGTTGGAATTGAGGCTGAGTGAGGTGAAGGTGTCTTGTGATAATTTCGCATTGTTTTGATATTGGAGTGGGTTAGAATGGGACCATGTGGGGCTTTAATCTTTGGCTGTTAATTTAGTTGATTGATAGGTAGGTGGCATTGGTCCGATGGATATCTTTGAGTTTTGGATATTATAAAGGCATTACCCACTGACCTAAAATACAATACAATACAATACAAATAATCTTTATTTCTCCATCCACAAATTAGGTACAATAGAAGTGATACAATTTGGCACAATGGAAGTTATTTCTGTCGTAAGTACGGTAGTAAGTACTATCTGTGATACGTACTTTTAATATCAGTGGAAAACTTATCTAGTTCAGCATTAGGCACCAGATTTTATATGTGAAGTCGGTTTTATTAGAAACCGCTTGGTTCTCTATCTACTGTTAGATTATGTATGACATTGAAAAGGACAATTAAAACCCATTGTTATGGTGGCCCGATCGGGTCCTTTAGAATTCTACAGATTACATAATTACCCTATGAGAAAATACTATATAAAGTGATTGATGAATAAATAAATTTAAAAAAACCGGCCAAGTGCGTGTCAGGTTACGCGCAGTGTATGGTTCCTTAGACAGAGGGGTTTCTTATGTGAGTTACTGAACTAACAACTTCATCAAAGTAGTTTTTAATGGATTTTGTATGAAGTTTTCCTTTTATGAGTTGGTTGCATATTACTCTTTAACTTGTAAAGCGTACTTTAGCCGTCATAGTTTGCCTTTTATATTGATTATTTGTGCGACTGTCCTGATTTCTTTCACGTTTCTACAATAAACCGTTTGGCCTGGTGAGGCTATTTGCCGGCGTAACAAATATGTACATCTATGCCAGATTTCAGCTCGCTGGTACTTACCTATCTTCTCTGTGCTAAGCCGCGGGCAGACAGACGGACGGACGTCGACTTCGGAACCCTAAAAAAGATGTCTAATTTTCCAGTTGTAATACTGCGAGCAGTTGTGCAGTTTTACCCACGGGGCCATCTGTTTAGAACTGTACGCAAATGCTCCAACGCTACGGTATTTTCCCGATATAAGTACTCGGACCGAGTGACCTATTTTTGATAGGTACTCGGCAAGAAGTACTCCTTGTACTCGAAAGCTACTCGTATCATGTACACCGGCGGTCTTAGTACAAAAACGCCTGTTATTTATTTATTTATTTATTTATTTTTTTATATATACAATAAGAACTTACAGTTAAAACCAAAACGCTCTTAATGTTACTTAAATATTGCGCACAAAAATTTATTACATAAGTGCAATCTTAAATGTACTACAATATTTTGAATGGAATCAATAAAAATATCGACAAGTTGGACCTCGCTTAAAAACTCATTGAGCAGGGCGAGGGCCCTAGCCGTGGGTGCGTTGTTGGCGCGGCGCGTGCGCAGCACTCTGATACTAAGATTGTCGGTATACACGACTCGAGTAGTAGCTTAGTAGCTAAATAAAATAGGTCTCTCGGTCCGAGTGAACTAAGATCGCGAAGAGGTAAACTTCCGTGCATCGCGGCCGAACGCAGCTGCGCGCGATAGAACGCACGCGACGCGGGGCTGATGCGACAATAGTCATTGTATGAAAATGTATGGCGCTGTTTCCAAAGACTGCGACGTTAGACGCCAGAAACGGCGCCATACATTTTCATACACTGAATATTGTCGCGCGATCGGCCGCGGTGCGCGGAAGTCCACCTTTAGACGGCACGTGACACAATTCAGACGCTACAGCTTGATAAGAGGGGCTGTCTCACTTTTTCCACTCGCGTTGACAGAACTAGTTCACGCCATTCAGAGACTGAAGCCTTGCAAAATGTCCTCAGCGCATTGTTTCCTATCTGACTCAGAGGTGTCCTATATTGTGGCAAACTTTATACAGCACTGTTTGTCACAATACGTGTATATCCCAAAAATTGATCTTTACAACGAAAATTGATCACCTCTGCGTGATCTAATGTGTTTTTACTGTACCAACAGCAGGTTTTCTTGCCGTTGAAAACCCTTAACGCCTTCTTACATACACTACGGGGTGACTTTGAATTCTTTTACCGTTTTTGAAGGGACGTTCTAACCAAGAATTAAAAACATATGGCACTTGTTAAAAAAAAATGCGTAAAAAAACATTTTCACTTCTCATGCTCTAAAAGTTCGTCTTTATGTCGTGCGTAGGCGACATAAAGTCGCTTTTTATGCTCTAGAGCATAAAGTAAAATCTTCGTCGAAGACCAAGGCAATCGCTGCAACAGCCACACGAACATCTTTAACTTCATACAACAACCTCTTTATTTTATTTCGTTTCGTTCGTATTCTAAGACCAAGGCAAAGATACCAACAGCCAAAGTACACAATAAAACTTCATGAAATAAACTTATAATTTGTATTTCGTCTCATTTATTATTTTTTATATTTGTTTATTTTTCAATTTAGTAGATCAGTATAGTATTTAAGCCATAACAACAACTTATCATAGTTATAAAAAGAAAATGTTTTTATAACTGAGCAGTATGTAACGACCTTAAGTCAGGTGTCACGTCCCTACAGAAAAAAAAAAGAAAAAAAAGTTAATTGGCGGGAACCATAATTATTTTCTCATTGCTCTAATGTAACTTTAAATTTTAATTAAATTAGCATTTACTATATTTACATGTTGCTGTTTCATTTCCTCGCAATCGAAGTGAAAAGTAGAGTGTACAACTCGTCCATAAAACCCATTTTACACTCGACTTTATATCTATCCTCGCTCGCAAGCTCGCTCGGATGGATAAACGTCTCGAGTAAAATGGTGCGTTTTATGCACTTGTTGTACAATCTACTATTTTGGTACAGAAAATTACTTCACTTAAGCATAAAAGAACAAAAATACAGTTTGTTGATCATAATGATGGAATATCCATCAAAATGTTGCTTAATATTTCAAAATTGTGCTATATTTAAAAATAGCGAGCCGCCTGCAAATTGCTGTTGCAATTCGGCGACGGTTAAATATAAGGGTCGTGCATGTAAACTTATTAAATATATACACATATATATATATATATATATATATATAGGTGAAGTGAAAACGTGAAATGAAAACTCAGACGATGCAGTGCCTGCGATCTACTCCTATCGGCTCGGCTTCATCATCATCATCATCAGCCCTTTAACGTCCACTGAAGGACATAGGCCTCCCTCATGGTTTTCTTAACCATGAGGTGTTTTGCCGTGTGCTCGGCTTAGTGCGAGCTAAATAAGGCGTAGCTTTTCTCTCGACAAAAAACAATACCAATACTATCTACATACAAAATTCTTGTATCTGCTCTAGCAAGAATAACCCCCTTAAGTTTTACCGAGGCCTTTTGAGACACTGAATGTGTATAGTACCCCACAGCTCAAAGCCAGGTAACTGGGACATGGAAGCCAGCAAACGGAGCAAGTGTCGTTGCAAAATAGTCTTTACTATGGGTGGAATTTTTAGCCTCAGTGGCAATAAGAGCTAGTTTTGAAAGACAGACGCGTGTCAGTATTATCTTTTGGGAGAGTTCTTACGAAGGATGATCTACACCAAATTTTTGCAGTGGAAAACTAGGTTGCCTTTTACAGGTACTCGAGCATAAAATCCTGCATGTCTCCGAAGATAACTAACTACTGCTAAATTTTTCTGAAGCATCCAGCATATTATACAGTACACTCAGGTCGATACTATCGTTACGAATTAGTACGTTAGATGTTAGTGCAATTTTAATTTAATTATTGGTGGTTTATTTGTGTGGTTACACTCGTTGACACAAATAACCCCCACTTTGTTTTTTGAGAATTTCTCTAAGAAATGCCTTCTTTAGCATGGTTCTCTCTATATAGGTAGTGAACCGTTTTAACTTAATCACTAATCCTGAAATCTGCCACTGCTAGCGATCTGCCTCAGATCGTCGGTCCAGCGAGCTGGTGGGCGTCCTACGCAGCGTTTGTCAGTTCGTGGTCTCCGGTCGAAAACCTTTGTACCTCATCGGGTATCGGTTCTTCAGAAGATTAAAAAAACCTATTTAGAGGCTAAAAATTCTACCCATGTCCAGACTTGAACCCGCGACCTCTGGCACGGTTAGCCAGGTCGCGGGTTCAAGTTCCGGCATGGGTGGAAGTTTTAGCCTCTAAATAGGTTTTTAAAATTGTCCTCAGCACGGGTTAGTGCAACAAAAAGAATATAATCTTCAGAAGATGTGACCAGTCCTCGTGTCACATTTTCTATTTCTATTTCTATTTCTATTTCTATTTCTATTTCTATTTCTATTTCTATTTCTATTTCTATTTCTATTTCTATTTCTATTTCTATTTCTATTTCTATTTCTATTTCTATTTCTATTTCTATTTCTATTTCTATTTCTATTTCTATTTCTATTTCTATTTCTATTTCTATTTCTATTACACGTGCTTAGATATTTATCAATACATCAAGCGTATTACGGACTTCTATGGAACTTTTCCAGTCGGCGATTTTAATTTAAGGTTGAGACCCCTCTATCGGGCGACATGCGTCAATCAATAAATAATTAACTAACAGTGTTTATTAATTTCGCCGTCTGACACGGACTTGAGGTCAGGCTATCTTTCAATTACTCTGTTTTCGTTCCGGCAACTGTATTATTATTATTGCGTTTATTGCATAAACGTTACATACATAAACTCACGCTTGTATCCCAGAGGGGTAGGCAGAGACCGGGGATTGCCACTTGCCACGATCCTGACAGAACACTTGCGCTTCATCAACATTCATTAGTCATTGCATGCACGCACGCCGGTTTCGGGTAGGTTTTATCTTGCCCTTTGCTAACACATCCCCTATTTGGTCAAAGTATGTCCGCCTGGGACGTCACTTACCGACCCTTGCATCCACATCCGCTCCATATATTTGTTTCGTCAATCTTTCTTCCTTCATCCTCTCCACATGTCCAAGCCAACGCCAATTCCTTTCTCAATTCTAGTCACTACATCCTCTTTCATTTATTTATTGGTTTATTGCACATAACTAGGTTAACATAACATAAACTCACGCCTGTATCCCAGAGGGGTAGGCAGATACCAGGGACTGCCACTTGCTACTAGGTTAATAAATTAGAATGCCAATGTGGCACATGTGTGTGTATTGATAAAGCTTTTTATTTGCTCGACGGATTTGGAGGATTTCTCGAAGACAGACAGAGGACACTTCATCTTATAGTAGTTATTACTGTCATTTTAATATGTGCCTGGCACTTCAGCGTCTGAGTGCCCACTTCAGCAACCTAGTGTAGGTTGGAGTTGCCACTTCATGCTTATTGTCGGATGGAGAAGGATCGCTACATTATTTTGTAAAGAAAAACAATCAAGAGCCATCATGTAGTAGGTCTGGTATTGAAAAAAAATCCAAGTGCACAGTCTTTCCTTGCATGTTTCTTTTTAATATATAATTTAAAATTGTACTCTGTCATTGTACTGTGTTTTAAGTGAATAAATTATTTCAATTTCAAAAGTACCTAATATACCTAAAATTAAATATTTTTTAGCCACATTACCTAATCTGAGATCCCACGCACGTATCGATATTTGTATTAATTTTTCTTTTTTTACTCAGTTGCAACTTTTATATCAGTAACATGCAGGGCAATACGCATTTTCTTAGTATAAAAATGACCAATTGTGTGTAATAATTATTTAGTGTAATAAAGATGTGGTTTCTGTAATCCTGAAACGATAAGAAATACATTTTCATTTTTGTTTTAAGTATTTAAGCACGTAAAATTATCTATTTACATAACTAATAATGCAAGCTGTGTTTCAGTGTAATTAGTTATGGTACCTTAATCAATTGTATCATTACCTTTGATGTATCTATTAGTACTATTAACTGTTGTGGCACCTAATAAATAAAATAAAAATGCCCACATTACATAAAATCACGGCTTTATCTGAAGGGGTAGGCAGAAACCAGTGTTGGCCACTTGCCACGAGCCTAACAAACCTCTTTCGCTTTAGCAACATTTAAAAGTAATATCCCTCTAATCTATCTAAATAGCCGTAAGTCTTCAGAGTAGGTACCTACTACCTAACTTATCATATAGGTGAAATTCTCAATTCCGAAACCGGCGGTAACACTGTTATTCATTGAGACGTAATTACTTAAAACCTTGGCAAGAACGATCTCATAATCTATTCAGGTTACCACTGAAAAGAAAAAAATATTGCCATTACTAAAGCCGTCACAAAATTGATAGGTCACGCACAGGTTTCAAGAGAGACCTGGTTTAATTACGTTTAATTGCAAAACTACATTTTATCAAGACAAACAGAAACTTGTCTCACGTAATGTCAATGTCGCTTTAAAAGATTGTGTCGCTTTTCTAGAACTATTTGATGATACCTAGGTAGTTAAGTATGACTAACCTTTCCATTGCACCACAGTTTGCTTAGAACTTAGATTATCGCATCCTTCTACATGATTGGCCTATTAACATTGCTGCAGTATTATTTCATTGTGTCGCATTTGTACGATTGTCACCTTCCTTGTATATAATTCCCGGCACATATCTTGACCAAATGCTTTGACTGCGCCTGGACATATTTCAGGTCACATTGACGGGGGCGTGGGATGTGTGTGACTTAGAATTCGAGAATTCTAAGACATAGCTTAGTCAAATTAACAAGTAATGAAAAAAATATGCTTCGCAAGCTCAACCCGACTAGGTAGATACGCGAATTTTTGGTTAAGTTATATGCCGAGCATTATATCCACCGTTGTTTTACATGTTCTTGAATTAGGCAAGACTAAAAGGCTCCATTTTATTATCCGTGTGGTGCCGGATTAAGAATAGCGTCACTCCATTTCATTCCGCGGATGTCGTAGAAGGCGACTAAGGAAATGAATTACCATGAGACGGGCAGCAGCGTCTTCCTGAGATTCCAACCGCATACTGCGATCGCCAACCCGCCTGCCAAGCGTGGCGATTATGGCAAAACCCTTCATGGTTAGCGAAAACCAGGCTCTCCAGGTCTCTCCGTGCAGGCAACGATTTTGGCAGAGTTTCACACATATCTACTTTTTAAGACGAGAAGTTAACCTGTTTTTTTACATGTATTTTTTGGTGGCATTTGCTTCACCAAATGGGTAAAGCAAATGCCATGGTATTTACCCACAGGAGGCAGGGGGCCGGGGGCCGTTGACTTACTATCATGTCTGTTATGGCGCCACTTGAAGGCATATCGATGGTGTGGTGTCATTATGTGTATCATAATTAACTTGTGCAATACCCATGGAAAGATGATCTTTGATCTTTTCTGATTACCATTTCCCTCGTTGGGTAATTACCCGCGCAGAAGGCCGAATGAAATCTCAATTACTTTTGCCGAAATTAGCTGTCACAATTAATAGCATTATTTTTCAACCGAATGTGCAATAACAAAGCACGTATGTCCAGTGTAGACGACCTTGAGTGTGTTTCAAAGCATATGCAATAAGGGGTCGGCGATAAGATAAGTGCGATGAATTGTCGGAAGATCTTCGTGGTAATGTCGACAAAAGGAGATTGTTCTGAAAATTATAATGTTTGAGACTCGACTATCCTTGTAAGAAACATAAAGACTATATTCCATTTGAGTATAGCTTTACGTTTGTTTTTTTTTTTTTTGTTAACTCAATTTGGAGAGAATTTATCCGTTTCAGTAGGGATTTGGATTTTTTGTAAACGCAATTGGTGAGAATGTATCAGTTTCAGTAGGAATTTGGATATTTTTGGTAAACGACATTTTAACCAAATAAGTTTGGATTTTTTTAGTATGTACATGTACAATAGGCAAATCTCTGGTACGCGTTTTAGGTACGAAGGCCTTTTATTTGACGCATTCGCATTCATTTCTCAATTTAACTGCCGACTGCTGTACCGCTCCATCCGTCACTCACGTCAAGCCATTCACACGAACTGAATCGACGTGATCGCCGAGTCGAATCTGCTTTTTGCACTAAACCCAACGTGCACCATTCATTCTAAACTCAGTTTGTTGGTAACCGGAGCTCAGTGGGCTAATTACGTGTACAACGTATACTAAATGAAATACATAAGTATTGGAATATTTTCCTGATGTACAAAAATTATTCTATTCTACATTGTGACACAAACTGAATAATACAGTCAAAATGTAATCATATTTGTCACGTCTATTCCTGTGCCATTTCAATTCCGGTGGTCTATCACTTTTTTAGGGTTCCGTATCCAAAGGGTAAAGAACGGTGCAGGAACTCCGGTTAGAGGAAAATCAAGTTTATTTTTAATGGTGAAATCGGGCCGAAGTTGTCAAGTGACAGTTCGTCAACTGAATACAATACGCAAACGACCTTAGCAAGTCACTGACTCGCTCGCTTCTAAATTTTGGTTGCTTTAAATGTTATTGTTCTGGAAGAGTATAGAATCTGTTTGAAACAAACAAATGTAAAAAAATATCAATCAAATCATAACTTACCATACTGAAGACAATGGCCTGTATTTTTAGGGTTCCGTACCCAAAGGGTAAGGGACCCTATTACTAAGACTCCGCTTTCCGTTTGTCTGTCTGTCCGTCCGTCGGTCACCCCGCTGTATCTCATGAACCGTGATAGTTAGACAGTTGAAATTTTCACAGATGATGTATTTCTGTTGCCGCTATAACAACAAATACTAATAACAGAAAAAAATAAATATTTATGGGGGGCTCCCATACAACAAACGTGATTTTTTTTCCGTTTTTTATTCGATATTAATAACGGCAACCGATAAAGACGCTTAAAATATTCATGTGTTGTATAAATTATGGTACGCAACCCTTCGCGCGCGGGTCCGACTCGCACTTGGCCGGTTTTTTAATATTAAGTAGTAAGTGGCAGTATACATTGTTACCTCCAAAATGCCCAATTTAGCGCCTGTTTAGAAAACTTTACACCTTCTCCATCTATTCTAGAACCTTCATCCAGCCTATCTCAGGTTTCATTTACTTCATTAGATTTCATATATCTGTGAGGAACTCGAAGCTGTATTCGAAACCAGAAGCACAGTACAAATAACAACTAGAAGTTAGTGTGAAATCTGTGCTAGACGTGTGCGCAGGATTTCTCAGCTGAATATTTTGTTAATCGTCAAATTATCGACTGAGGGCCGGTTTCTGAATTGAGAATTTCACTAAGTAAATACTTCAGTAACGTTCTGTCACGCTCTTTTCTGAGAAATTCGAAGAGACAGCGCTACAGTTAACTATTTACTTAGCGAAATTCTCAATTCAGAAACTGGGCCTGAGTCTCTTTAACGCGAACAATCTCACCAGATTTCCAACATCAATAACAAACGAGCTGTCTCTAACAATACTCATTTCGACAGCGGCTAAACAATCCCATCCAGACGTTTTGCAACGGCAACTCCTACAACATAATTAAAGTCTGCCTCTACAGTGATTAATAAATCAACGTTTGAGACTCGTTGCCCATTACGCGTTGGTTTAACTTGACAGTTTTGACGGAAAGGTCGTCAGTTGAGCAAGTGGTTTTTTGGCACATCGTTTGACTATCCATCTGAGGTAGAAAACACACCAATATGGGTTGGCGTGAAAGGGAATAAGTCTATGCCCAATAATTACTGTTTATTTATGAGCTGTTTAGATATTATATATTATTGGTGCCCTCAACGAAACACTTTCTTTGATATCATGTTAAGTATAGGGTCTACCGCTGCGCTATCACCTGAGTGGTTGAGGTGTTTACATACCTCAGCGCTTGAAATTGCCAATCTGCGGTGGGCACGCGTGATAATTAAGCCCATACTCTCTCTCTCTGAGAGTAGGCCTGTGCCCCACCATTGGGACGTATATAGGCTGCATTTATATTATATATAGGGTCTGAGTTCCAATCCCAGCACGACGTTATTTCCGATCACCAGCTTTATGACATTTATACCAGCTTACTAATTAAACTCGCTTACTATTCATCTAGCTATGCAGTTAGGCATTTTCAACAATGAAGGCCTGATCAAACAAGCAAGTGTCGAAACACCCGCCAGGCAGACAATGGCTAATGAGCTTACCTTGTTTGGACGTCACTTAACACCAGCTCAATAACGGGACAGAAGGACCTTGAAATGCACTGGCACTTGGGCCGAGTTAGTAAACCTGTGTTTTAAAAACCTATTTAGAGGCTAAAAATTCTACCCATGCCGGGACTTGAACCCGCGACCTCTGCCTAACCGTGCCAGCGCTCTCCCAACTGAGCTCAGTTAATAGGTTTTGAAAATTGTCCTCAGCACGGGTTAGTGCAACAAAAAGAATATAAACCTGCGTTTATGTACTGTAGAGGAGTCCAGGCCCTGGTCTCCTTTACAGAACATAAACAGAAGTCCAGGAAGTCAAATTTGGACCTTACAGGCGTGTAAATAAAGCACTTTTACCTCTGAGATCGCTCTTGAGTGCTCTGTCAAGTTTGCACTCAGGCTGTGACCAATCGATCAACCCGTATTCGTCTACCGCTGGACACAGACCTTCGCCAAGGCACGTCACTTTTTTCCGTCCTCGTCCATCGTCATCCAGCCAGCAATCTGCCTCGGATCGTCGCGGTCCATCGAGGTGGTGGCCGTCTTACGCTTCGTTTCGTGGCCTCCACTCGAGAACCTATGCACCCCATTTGCTATCGGATCTTCGGAAGATACTACCAGCCCGCTGCCACCTCTAATTGCTAATCCCATGGGCTATGTCAATCACCTTAGCTTTTTGGCGAATTGTCTCCTCTCTGATGCTATCTATCAAAGAGACTCAAACTTTGAAGTTCTTCAAGAGTGATAGATAGATAATACTCTATTGTACATAAAAATCGAAATGGAGTGCACCATTTTTTTTCTTTCACCGATATAAAAACCGGCCAAGTGCAAGTCGGATTCGCGCACGAAGGGTTCCGTACCGTCTACCTGTTGCCGTTCTTAATATCGAGCAAAAAACGGCAAAAAATTCCTGTTTGTTGTATGGCAGCCCCACTTGAATGTAAATTGTGTATATGTATATTCTGTTTTTAGTATTTGTTGTTATAGCAATAACACAAATACATCATCTGTGAAAATTTCAACTGTCTAGCTATCACGGTTCATGAGATACAGCCTGGTGACAGACAGACGGACAGTGGAGTCTTAGTCCCTTACCCTTTGGGTACGGAACCCTAAAAAGGACGCTTCATACGCCCAGAAAGATTTGTACGCCCCTAAATACCTCCGATGGTTCATTTTACTTTGTAGTGAGGATAATATGACTAAAACTCCTAGAGAGCTATGAATCCCAACCTTAAATATTTTTTCTTTCCCTTCCTGTGTAGTTTCTGTACCTGCCTCATCTTTAGAACAGTCAAGTGCGCCAACTGTATTGCACATTAATTGATCCTAATTGTATATGGATCGGCTTTTTTGCAGCTCGTGAAACTTTGCGTGCCTCGAGCCTATAAGATTAAGTACTGATAAAGATATTTGAGTGGAGACTGTCTGTTAATTGAGCGTCTAACATTTGTGATGATTTGTCACGTCTTCGTTAGGCGAACAGCTCGAGGCTACAGTGGCTGAGAAGCCATTGCGTTTCAATCTTTCAATCAATCAATAACATAACACCCATGCAACACTCGTCCTAGTCCCAAACTAGGATACTTAACCTGTAATATTTTAACCAGGCAAGGACATCACAAGCATGGAAAAACACCCTAACTCTGGCCATTTGTACAAAGGCCTCCTGTTGGAAACGAACCTACGACCTTGCTTGGAAATCGAACGGGTTACCGATAGACCAACGAATCTATAAACGATGAATCTTTACAAATTAGTTGCTCGCCCGTTATATAACATAGTATTATAACATAGGCGACTACTGTTTATGAATGATTTCGTGACAAAAATCCTCATATTATGTAAACATAGTAACAATCACTTTTGTAAACTATATTCCTCCTGCAATCCACAACATTCAAAGGTTGTCTGGAAGAGATCGCTCTAAGCGATAAGTATACCACTACTTCATCATCATTTTTATCATCATCATCAGCCATTCGACGCGCACTGCAGGACACAGGCCTCCTTCATGGTTTTCGTAACCATGAGGGGTTTTGCCATAATCGCCACGCTTGGCAAGCGGATTGGCGATCGCAGTATGCGGTTGGAATCTCAGGAAGACGCTGCTGCCGGTCTCCTGGTAATTTATTTCCTTAGACGCCTTCTACGACATCCACAGAAGGAAATGGAATGACGCTATTCTTAATCCGGTGCCCCACGGATACCCCTACTTAGATATAAGAAACTATTTGTAATTCTTACTTCTTATTCTTATTATACTTTATTGCACACACAAGAATAGACTACAGGAAAGGTAACAAATTCTTTCACCTGGTTGTGCAATAAAGCCTTCTCTATCTATCTAACCAGTGTAATGCTCTTTGTTAGGTCACACTACGTCGGTACAAAGCATGCCTGAATAGACAAGCCCTCAAGGTGGTCTCCCTTGGGCAACCGAAAGGCAGGGCCAAGAATCAGTGGGTAAAGGTCCATAGCCCAAGAGGCCAAGTCGGTCGGCACCAGTTGACCCAAATTGGACGCTGCCGCAAACCACTGTTAGAACTACCCTATGCTCTCCTTGAACTTAAAGCAACTCTGCACAATTGGTATATTGTCAGAATCTTGTCTCTATTGGGGACAGGTCGGCTGTCCCAAAAATAAACACAGGCACATTTTTTTCAAAACCGAGATATTTCTACTATTGGTTACTAGTTGGTTCCTACTGGAACCAATAGTGGAAATATCTCAGGTTTGAAAAAAATGTCCTTTACTGTGTTTATTTTTGGGACAGCCGAGGTGCTCAAGAAACCACTATCTTTTATACCTTCACTTTGGCAAACAAAAGGCAAAGTTCTTGTTTCAATCTGATTTGAAATTCAATTCGCATCAGTATGTGTATTTTTGTCAAAGCTACTTGCAATGACGCCATGTCTCCTTGGGGGGTAGAATCAGATGTCTGCGATGATTAATTCATGTCAATTGACATATGACATCGCGGTCTTTCTTTTGATTAAAGCTACACTTCATCAAAAGAAAGACCGGCTGGAACTCAATAACAGTACCCGCAACTGGTCAACGTTCTTTCTACGGTTTGGTACTAAGAATTCTCTTAGAGAGATAGCTTTATCTTCATTTAGAAACAGACTAGACCAGACGCTAAGCGGTTAAACATGTTACAAACTGTGTACTTATGTTGTTCTCCTATTATCAAGAACTCGATCAGTTTTTAGACTGAAAGGCTTGCACTTGACCTTTTTCTAGGGTTACCAAGCCTAAAAATAGAAAAGCCGGACTCAGATCTATATTCAGCCGGACATTTAGCCCTGAAAACGTGACACACTGATTTTTTATTTAAAAAATGTTTCCCGAAATCGCGAGTCGAGCCTACGGGTCCATGCGTCATTCAACAGAAGCCGAACTTGTATATATTGGCCGGTTAGGTATATATCTGGCAACCCTAACTCGAGGTAGGGTTGCCAGATTAGGCCGGCTTTTGTTGAAAGACGCACGGAAGCCTCGGAAAAAAGACCGGTCTTGCGATCAATCTGTAGCTTAGCGTTAAACTGTTTCGAATGTAAATATGAAAGAAAGACATTTATTATAACAAGACAAATCGCAGAAAGAAACAAACAGATAAGTGACATAATAAGAAAATAACAAAGAGAAAAAGTACACGAAGCAAAGAAAGCAAGAAACAAAATTATAACAACCTATTTAGAGACTAAAAATTCCACCCATGCTGGGACTTGAACCCGCGATCTAACTGCAAAGTGGGTGCTCGGGGCTGCAAGTGATGTAAATTACTTCATATTCTAATATGGAAGTTTGTACAGAGAAGTTTGTAAAGAGGTTCGAAATTTCGCCGTTGTCTGCTTTTGCCCATTTACAACAAAAAGAATATAATAAAAATATAACAAACATAGATGTAGCCTGTGGCAGCATTGTGCTAAGGGGAGTGAGCCCTCAGCGCTGATATATTCGTACCAAGGATACCTTAAAACAAAACACAGAGGTCGTGAATTCGATACACGCAAGAAGCCGAAGTTCCTTGACTTGTTTGAATGACCTAAGTGGGTGTTTTACCATGTTTGTGATGTCCAGCTCCTATATTACGACTATCAAGTCTTGAACGATTCCGATAGTCTGTCAAAATCCATAGTGAATGCTATCGCAAATGTCAGGATTTTGACAGGATTGGTGCTCGTAACTAGGCCTCTGAGGTCGGCGTGGTTTCTATACTCGCAGGGATTCGACATTCTTTGATTTGTTTAAATCCCGTTTACATGGCCTACTCGTAAGTCTGAACTGGCAGAACAGTTCCTATATTACGAATCCTGAAAGATTTATACATTAATGTAACATTTAACACAGGATGAGCACTGCTTACCCTAAGCTACAGGATCTCATCCCTCTTTTAGGAAGCAGAGGCTTTATCTTATCGTATATTATTTTCACTAAATTAAAGCTAAATAGATCCTAGTGTTATTGTATTATCTTTAGTAATAAAATTACTTATTACTTACTTAATTTTTACCGTAAACGTGAGGATTCCGACAGGATTTGGTGGGAATAATTAGGCTGCTCGTCTGGTTACCATAGCACGTAAAATCGTTTAGGAGGGACAGGTGATGGTGCTCTGAGGATATTATGCATTTAAAACATTATCTTGTGCTCGTGGCTTATTGTACAAAGCAGCAGCTGAATTTTATTTTCAAACGGCGGCGGCGCTTTTCTCTTATTGAATGATTTGCAGAATCTTAGTTAATTGGTGAAACAATCTGTTGTCGCTTTAATTGCTTATTTATGAGTTCCCGGAACTCGGAGCGTTTGACGTTTGTGATCAAGAATGTAGTTATTTAAATATGGTTCAATGTAGCTATAATTAAATACGGCACTGGGAATCTTGGGCACATATTCCAAATTCCCGGGAACGGCGCATCAGTGGTAAAGTAACGTAAAATTAAGTTTTATTAAAACGATATTCAGCTGTATCGTTTTAATAAAACTTAATTTAGTTCCGTGGATAGACTCTTATCTGGAGAAAATATCCTCATTTACCGGTCCAAAATCCGGAGCAGCTTTCGTTTAACCGAGACAAAAACTTTAAAGACCAATTTGTTCACCTTATTAGCGAACAATCTGCGCTCGAAATACTGATAATAAAAACTGCAATGTGACCAAAATTTGTAGCAGATCGCGGTATCAAAAACGTGGGTTTCTTTTCCCAGATTGACTCGTAACAGTAACGTTAACAGATGTTAGGCAGAATTACATTGGACGCTATGTTTTACCCTAAGGGCATACAAATATAGTAAATAATTATAAAATGCATGCAGGCAATTTCAAAACGAGAATTGCATCTTTGAAAAGGCGTAGCGTATTTTCTACTTCTTAAGTACAGATCTGTCAGGATTGTGGCAAGTGGCAGACCCTGCTTTCTGCCCGCCCCCCGGTATACGGGCGTGAGTTTATGTTATGTCTACCTCTCCTCTTCTCTCCTCTCCTCAAGTCCAAATCTGCCCCAAACACCTACGATACGGCTGGGTTCTCCGACATAACCCCTAATTCAGGTGTTTTAAAATACATTTTACTCTCTAATGGATAGTATTTAAAATCGGCAAAAAAATATATTTTTCAACGGCCCTACCGTAGGTCATTATTTTTTGCTTTTTTAAAGTTTATAGCATAAAAAAAATTGCGAACATGAATTATCAAAACCACATCGTTTTATTTGAGCTGTACCGAGTTTTGGATGATAAAAAATATACCAAAATGACTGTAACTGAATGTGTTAGTGACGTCGGAGTTGTATTTCTGTAATTTCAAAATTGCCTACTTTTCTCGCAACTATTCGCTCCCGTAGCGCAATAAGTCCTATCCAAATCTGTGCACTCGGTGAACCCGGCCTTAAGCTCGCTCCTGAATCCCGGATGGGTTATGAAATTAAGGGATTCTACTCTTCAATACAAACAACTCTTTCACAATTTGTATACAATTTGGTGTGGATTTATTTGTTTTGCGAAGCCTAGCGAAGAAGTATTTGGTTGAGAACCAATGACCGACAAAAATATGACATACATCTTCTAATAAAGAAATTTATAACAAATTATCACTTGAGAGGATGAAGGAAAAAGAAATATATCGAGCGAAACTGGGTCCAAATAATAAACGGCTAATACATCCCGTATTAGCAAAGGGTAAGTTAAAAAGTACGCGAAACTGGCGTGCGTGCATGCAACGACTAATGAATGTTGATGAAGCGAAAAAGATCTGTCTGGATCGTGGCAAGTGGTGGATCCTGGTCTCTGCCTACCCCTCCGGGTTATAGACGTGAGTTTATGTTATGTTTTATGCTTAAATTTACACCTGTATCTCGCAGGAATAGGCAACGTTTGACCGTTCCCACGATTCTTTAAGTTTCACAAGCCTTATTCCAAACACCTTTTGTTAACAACACCTTCTTTTTCATACCCGATAGCAGATAAGATTATAAAAGGATATATAAGTTTATATTATAAAAGATTATGGGTACATAGTAACGGAACGAGAGTGAAATTCATACCCGGGACCAGTTTGGGCCACTCAATGGCCGTCACTGGACGAAGGTCGTTACCTCGTCGCCAAAACGAGTGTGGCATCTTCGGGACAGGATTTTAGGGTCCCGTAGACGAGCCGTACGCTCGTCTACGGGAACCTAAAACAAACTAAGACTTAACCTACGCTGCCTGTCTCTCAGTATGTCTGTCCGTCTGTCTGTATTTCTGTCTTGCTGCTTTAAAAGGCTGTATCTTTTGACCCGTAATAGACAGACAGTCAGTAGAATTTTCACAGAATATGAGTTATTATGGTGAGTTTATACTAAGAAATGTAAAATATACACTATATCGGTGAAGTACCAAGTTTTATGGTTATGTTATTGGCGTAAATTAATGTGGTTAAAATGCTCCATCCCTGTATCCCGGAGAGGGTAGGCAGAGAACAAGGTTAGCTACTTGCCACGGTAAGATTTTGATAAACGTCTTATTTCATCAACAGAGTTTCGTTTATAAACATTCTATCTTTCCATAGGTATGTCAGTATTTTATTATATTTTACGTAGGTGAATTTAAATTATTTATTATATTATGAAAGTAATTAATCACATAGTTTATGTAGTAAATCACTTCCATATTTTTTTCTACCCCTTCCACTCTCCTCATGAACGTGGGTAGCTAGAAGAAAATACTATCCAGTATTAAGCTCGCCTTTGTACAAATTTGTTTTAGTTACGAACAGCGAGTAAGTAGTCGAACCGTTTAGAATAATCTAGATGCTAGGTGCAGATAGGTGCGTTACAGGTACTTTGTGTGTAGAGATAAGGGAACCTTCCATAACAATCTATGTGCTAGAAAGAGAATGAGCTACCTGTTAGACAGAGATAGAAAGATATTCTGATATGTCAGATAGTCTTCAAATATCAAATGATATGAAAGCGATACAGAAATGTTCAATTTAATTCAAATATTATAGCGGCGGTAGCGGAGCGGTAGAACCCCGGCTTCTCATTCGGGAGGTCGTGGGCTCAAATCCCGGCATGTACCAATGACTTTGTTTTCTAAGTTACGTACATTTGTGAAGTTGTAGTACCAATAACACTAGCTAACTGTGAAGGAAAACATCATGAGGAAACCTGGGTGTCTGAGGTGTCCACATTCCTCAGCACTTGGAATTGAAGAAAGAAAGAAAGAAAGAAAGAGGATATTTATGGATATTTTTGCCAATCTGGGCACACGTGGTAATGGTGTCCACGCTCTCTCTATCTGAGAGAGGCCTGTGCTGCAGTGGGACGTATATAGGCTACATAAAAAAAGATTGCGATCTGCGTACGGAACCCTCCGGAAGCCGGTTTGTAATTTACGGTTGTTTCGGAGCTTTTTGCAAGGATAACGGACAATCCGGGGACATGAATAAAACAAGAATTCACAATAATAATCGGATAATACAATGTGATTGAACGGTAAGACGCGATGCCAGTTTTTTATCTGGAATCTGGAAGTGGAAGTCGATGAATAATTTCCTAATTTTTCTTATTCTTTTAGCAACAACATCGCAATCACAGACTAAATAATAAACAGATAGGTGACATAAAATTAAGCGAAACTGAAAGAGAAACATAATGTATCAAAATTCATAAGCAGCCTATACACGTCCCACTGTAGGGCACAGGCCTTCTCTCAGAGAGAGAGTATGGGCTTAATCACCACGCGTGCCCACCGCGGATTGACGATTTCAAGCGCTGAGGAATGTGGACACCTCAGACACCCAGGTTTCCTCATGATGTTTTTCTTCACCGAGTGGTATTGCTACTATAACTTCACAAATGTACATAACTTAGAAAACAATGTCATAGGTACATGCCCGCACTGGGAGTCGAACCTGGGTCTCCCGTTTCCGAGTCCAATGTTGTTCCCACTAGGCTACCACCGCAACATAATGTATAATCCTAATAATTTCCTGACGACCTGGTTACGGTGGCGGGGAGTCGCTGGATGCGGGCGGCACAACACCGGGAAGCTTGGAAAACCATGAGGGGATAGGTCTATGTCCTGCAGTGTGCGTCAAATTGCTGATGATGATGATTTTTGTACCAACCACACTAGACACGTTTCTGCAATAATCTCCTAAGTCGTTGTTGACCCAGGCAGGCTCCCTTTGGAAACAATGTTCGTAATTATGCTGGGTTTCGTGGGCAACAGGTTCTGACTAGCGTCACAAATTAAGAACCTTGTTTAAATTCTTTGTTGCACTAATCCGTGCTAAGGACAATTTTAAAAACTTATTTGTACGTAATACAGAGAAATATTACGTACAAATAGGTTTTTAAACCTACTCTCTGGCACGGCTAGCCAGAGGTCGCCGGTTCAAGTCCCGGCATGGGTGGAGTTTTTAGCCTCTAAAAATTAGGTTTTTAAAATTGTCCTTAGCACGGATTAGTGCAACAAAGAATATAATCATGTGGATACAGCGATATCATTCCGATGTAAAGCCTAACTGCATAAAAACTGGGTACTCGGGGCTGCAAGTGATGTAAATTACTTCAGCCAGATGTCGCTGCCTGTACATAATACACTTGCCCATTAGCTCAGTTGGGAGAGCGCTGGGACGGTTAGCCGGAGGTCGCGGGTTCAAGTCCTGGCATGGGTGGAATTTTCAGCCTCTAAAAATTTCGTCTTTAAAATTTTCCTTATCTTGTCTAATCAGTGCAAAATGTGACAAAGAGGAATCTCAATAATAGTAAGAACAGACAGCCTCGATGCTAGGAATATTTAAAGTATTTCTAGGACTACCAGCCTACAAATATAATAGTGCATTGACTCTAACACAGAGTCACGTATTTGTGCCGTTTGGTGTCGAGACACTAGGACCATGGGGGCCCGAGGCGCGACTGCTCTTCAAAGAACTATCGTCGCGCCTCATCGACACGACCAGGGACCCCAGGGCTGGCTATTACCTCGGGCAGAGGATAAGTCTCGCTATCCAACGAGGTAACGTAGCCAGCATACTGGGTACCCTTCCCAGAGGCGGCGATCTGGGCGCAGTTTTCTATTATTAGTTATTTTTAATGATATTGTTTGTAAATGTAAATGTAAATAGTTATTGGTATAAATATGTAATTATAATATTAAATAAATAAAGTGTCATAGATGTGTTATAATAAAATAGTGCATTGGCTAAAAAGGCAATGCTTTTTTAATTCGATAGAGTATATAAACATCGTGATGAAACCTGAGTACTTGAAGTTCTCGCCTGAAACCAGCGAGCTCGCGCTGTCACTAAGTCCGGATTTTCTCTGTAAGAGTAGGTCTGTAATACACACAGGTTGATTATAATATTATGGTGATTGCCTCCCAGTAAGGTGAAACTGAGCCAATAAAAGCAATGATATCAGATCTAGAATACCGATTAGAAATATCGATACTCTATATTCAAGGCTCAAGGCTAGTGCAAGACAAATTGTTGCCAAGAAACTGGACTAATAACTCATTTGTTGATTATTATCTCTGTATCTATTTTATTCTATCGTTAACAGTTCTATAAACTACTTTTGGCTTAGGCGAATCGGTCAAAACTAGTTTTGACGGAAAAATATCCGTCAAAGAGTGACAGTTGTGAAGATCTATCTCATTTACCTATTATGTATAGAAAGATTGGTAAAGTATTTTTATCGTTCACCAGGAATATTATATAATTTTATGTTCAATTATGATCCGTAAAATTATCTTACTATATTTACAAAACAAAGAAAAATCTAAACTAAACCTATTTATGTTTATATATTACATTATTTTTGTAACGAATCAAAGGCCGGGGTTAACAAGTGACTGACGTTTATTCATAAATCGATATTTTTTACCGGAAAAGAGTAACTGTAACGCTAAAATACAGTAAAAATGCCATGGGTGATGGGCGAGACCGTGGTAACGGCATTTTAGGAGTATTTTAAGAACTACGCAATAACGCCTCAAGCGTCTCCTAGGATTTTACAGTACACGGCTCAATGAATTTTAATACAACTTTCACTGTGTTACCTAGTGCTACCGGGCTAAAAAAGCAATTAATAAATGTAGGTAAGCGATTCAATAAAACTGAGATCATAAAAATATGATTGCAAAAAATATGTTTCTTTCGGCCCGAAATTATAATTTAACTTTCTTTCGAATACAATTTCGCTTGCAGCCAAAACTTACAGGATTAAACGATCTGTACATTATGATAATAAATAATATGAATAAGTGAACAGAAGCTACACCGCAGCTATTAAACACAACATATTGATGAGTATTTAGATTACTAACTTCAGTTGTTGCAGTAAAATTTTGATGCGTATTAGCAACAGATAAACATAATTAAAATAAAACCGGCCAAGTGCGCTATAGACAGTAGTTTATTAAAGTAATTAATATTTAAAAACTGAAAAGAGACCCCAAGATACAGGCCCAGCCGAGTTTGGGGGCTGTCGTTGAATTCTAGATTTTAAGTAAATTTCTTTTATATACGTGCATCTTCAAGTTCTCTTTCATAACTGTGTAATTTTAAATAAATATATTTTTACTTTTACTTTACTTTACTTTTATAGATTAGGCACACTGAGAACAGCGCCATCTATAGAAACCAACAAGAAGCGTTTAACATTGACATTTACCGACATGACATCGGCGCTGTGAAGGTTACATAGATGGCCGCTAGATGGCGAGCGCTGTCTTTAGACAACTTGTGTTGTATGGGAGGGGGGCCCCTTAAATATTAATTTTATTCTGTTTATAGTATTTGTGGTTATAGCGGCAACAGAAAAAGTGAAAATTTCAACTGTCTAGCTATCACTAGATAGTTCTCTGGCAGAAATTACCTTTTAGTAATAAGGCTGCCAATTGTACTGAACTGTGTTATTGTTCCAGTCTCAAATGTAATACCTAATGTACATACAATAAAGAATATTACATGTATCTTTTTTTCTTGTATTCAAAGAGCGCGTCCTGCCAGTTATGACCTACGTGGAGCTGAAACGTGGATACTGACGGTAGGACTAGTTCACCGATTCAAAGCCGCTCAGCGTGCTATGGACAGCCTATGCTCGGAGTCTCTTTGATAGATCACAACAGAAATGAGACAATTCGCCAAAGAACTAAGATAAGCAAGTTGAAGTGGCAGTGGGCTAGTCACATATGCAGCACAATCAAGAGTCGATGGGGTACAAAAGTTCTGAAGTGGAGACCAAGAGCTGGTAAACGCAGCGTAGGATGCCAGCTCGCTGGACCGACGATCTGAGGCAGATTGCTGACAGCGGCTGGATGAGGGTGACAGAAGAGAAAAACAAGTGGCGTGGCTGGGGAAGGCCTATGTCCAGCAGTAGACGAATACGTTCTGATTGATGATTGACGCGCTGGCACGGTAGACGGCTTCTTAGAGACGCGAGTTCGAATCCCACTTTCGATATTTTCTATGTGAAATTCAAAACATCTGGCTGCGATGCGTACCACGACCGCGCCAGTGAGTGTAGGTTCTTAAGTCTGCATGCAACAAGCCATAAGGTCAACCTGATTATTTGATCAAACGCTAATCATGAAATGCAAAACCAATAGACATTAGTTCTGCCCATAAAACTAATTGGCAGCTGATTAAAATATTCCGCTGCACCGAAAACAAAATGGCGTCTGTTTAAACGTGACTTTAATCTAACGATTGGATTCCAGCTCGGTCAGCTTTGGAAAGGTCAAGTACGATGGGGAGATAGCGAGAATCATTTGTTAATATTTGCAATAATGTGTTGACTTGTTTGTTAATAGATTTTGGCTGGCTCGACATACTTTTTTAAGGGGTTCAGGGGCTCAGTGTACCTGAGGTAAAAAATCATATCTTCTTTTACAGATCGTTGTGGGTCCTTAAAATCACTTTTTTCAAATTTAAAAGAATAGAAAGACACACATTTTACAAAAACTATCTGTAAAACAAGATAATATGTCTTTTTTTCATTGATGTGCGCTATTGTACCTCGTGAAGCTCCTTAAATGTGGTTTAAGACGCATTTAACTGAAATTCTTCACACAAAATTCAATATAAATGGCTACTTCAGCGACGTTTAAGAAGTGGTTCAAGTCAATATTAGTCTTCGCAAAGAAAACGACGACATATTTTTGGTCATGCAACTTTTTATCACTTATTTGTTTCGAGGCTTTTGTCATTTGTTAATTTTAAAATATGTGTGTTCCTCGAATCCAATATTGCAATCCAACGAATGCAATGTAGCGCTTACTCATGTTTACAGGAATTATTTACTAATGTCTAACTGACCTAGACATTCTCTACGATAGAGATCGCAAATTTGATATTACAACACAAAAAAGAGCGAAGAATTGACATGCCTCAAATGTCAATATTCCGTAAATCCTTATAACGTTTTCTAACGAAGCCTAATGAGATTATTCACGCCACAGTATTAGTGCCTGGCCCAAGTCCCAACCTAAGCGGATAAGGAGGCTTTGACGCGCCAGGTAGCACAAAAACAATACGGGAATGGGGTGTGTGTTATTGAAATTCTGAGTCACCCTTTATTTAAGCCGTGAACCATTTTAAAATACGAATCTAATATTATCTATCAGCCCACATTACTCCACTGTTGGTCATGGGCTTCTCCCAAGGTACGCTGTTTTCCGTCCTTGGCCATCATCACTATAACACCAGTCTCCTCCGTCGATCATCGGCCCAGTGAGCAGTGCATTCCTAAATAAATGTCTTTGACTAGTTGAAAGGTTCGCGGGCAGAGATTTCTGCTGAAAACACCTCCCACTAGATACATTAGTTAAATTTTGACGTAGATCTACGTTATAAGACTGCGTGTTATTCAATGAGCTTGCTATTCTTTTCATTGCATCGAATAACCCATTAGCCCTGATGGGCTAACTTAACTGTCACCACGAATACCACGCCGAGCTGAGCCTATTCACTTGAACACCGTTAGTCGCCAGTGTGACTGTCCCCAATTTGGCACGCGTAGACATTCGCTCCAGTTTGCGAGTCCCTTTACGTGACTCTTGTCAATGCTTTGTGGAGCGTTTGTGACATATTCATTTGCAGTAGTACCTGCTATAAATAGTTTTCGCTTGTATAGTACCTGCTGTAGATAGTTTTCGCCATGCCGATTGATTTCAATTATGTTTCTTTGTCGAATAGACCTAAATAGTAGCTGTAGAACAGTTACTAATATAGTGATCTCATTGACCGTGGCCATAATACTGGTAGAGTTCGTTAATATTGCTATAGTAGGTACTAATGTGTGGCGCCGGATTAAGAATAGCGTTACTCCATTTCCTTCCGTGGATGTCGTAGAAGGCGACTAAGGAAATCAATTACCAGGAGACGGGCAGCAGCGTCTTCCTGAGATTCCAACCGCATACTGCGATCGCCAACCAGCCTGTCAAGCGTGGCGATTATGGCCAAACCCCTCATGGTTATGAAAACCATGAAGGAGGCCTATGTCCTGCAGTGGGCGTCAAATGGCTGATGATGAGGTACTAACGCAGATTTATAAGTTAAAAGGATTGTTCTTCAAAACAGCAATCTTACCTAAATAACTCTACTATCTCTAATATTCCAATAGAATGCCATGTTAAATGTGTTATTTCACAAGAAAAGAGATACATTTTCTGAAATCCTTTTATTTCCACAATTTGTATGTCCTTACATACTGGATTATAACGAATTTGATGTACTTATAGCAACATACAAACCCAAAGATGTACTAATGGTGCTTTTCGAAACAATGCACAACTCAGCTGTTCAAAAGCAAATATAGTTCATTAGGTCAAGGCGATATTAGTACGTTTATACGGGTTGCTGTTAGTTTAGCTGCAGCTATTGTTTGACCATTGTTTACTTTAATAAACTAACTAGTTTGTCTTGTTAACAATAGAGTCGTAATTAGTTGCCTTATTTGCGTGACAAAAAGTACTTCTTGATCGAATAGGTAATACGCGTTTTCACTGATAAAAGGATAGGATTGTAATCTTCTATCATCATCATCTGCAATTTTCGATACGGTTCATCAACTTCGTAGTTGGTGGGGACTAAAGCCACTATAACTTTTAAATGATTGAGCCGATTTAAAGCTATTGTTAGATTCCTTGTCACGCGGGTTAGTTACCTAGACTGGCAATCGTTTTTGTAATAATGTCATTACTACACCATTTCTAGGTTCCCTTCGGCACCAATTTCGTCGTATTACACAATTACCTGACACAATTGAACAGAGCTCGATGACGTGACATCAAAAATTCCAACCATGTCTTCACACAATTCATTACGTTCTCGCATTCTTCACAAAAACTCGAACAAATCCATCATGGTTTCAGACTCACACGACGATTCTTGTTATCATTTGTCAAGAGCTGACTTTTACTGTCCAAGGTCGTACCCATGCATTGTCTGACTTGCTCCATGTTGAAGACGTGGATATACAGAAGCGGCGATGCGCTTTCGATGAGCTCGCGCAGGACTTTATCAGCTATAGCCAGTTACATGAGTCTTAATCTCCTGTAAAAGACAATAAAAGCTACTTTCCTCACAAATCCTCCGGCAGAATTTGGTCGAGTTCATCCCGCTTTGTCTAATTTCCCCAATAATGCTGGCAAGTCTCGCCCACCTATTCACAACCTAAAATTTATTTACTACCTTTCACCATCTGTTGTATCTATTCTTGCCTGAGAGCAGTCCTACCAAGTTTCTGCTGCCAGCACATTTTAATTTGTTTCTTGGAATTTTTGTAAGATTGGTGCCAAACATAAAATACGAATGTGAACAGTTTTGCAAGACTGCACAGCAGATATCGATGTTATTAAATAAACTTGCATCTAAATAGATTCCACTGGTACTTAAATATTGCATCAAGTATTGGACTTTCTATGCTTCTTCTTTTGTGCTACAAACTACAATAGGTATGGGAACTTTACCGGCATTGCCTACTTAATTTTGGTTTATAATGGGTTTACTTCATACAAAGGTGGGTTTTGATATCTGACGCTGTCCCGAGTTCTACGGATTTTAATAGCTTGTCTTGATGCTCGAGTACCAACTACGAACCTTAGGTTTCTAATATTCTCAGTTGCGGTCGACCCATGTATTCGCCAGCTTGCTCGATCTCTGACAGAAAACACACCCATGTCCACATTTTGTTTCGAAAGAAAAGTTTTCTTTTGTTAAGGAATATCTTGGGATGTTGTGTAGCAATTTGTTAGAATCTGTAGTTCATCAGTTTACTTTAACTTTTATTGTGTGTGAACTTTTTCTCAAAACTTTTCCTTCAACCTTTGCCACTAGCGCATGTGATTTCTCGTCACCATTGTTTATTTATAAACCCGTACTGATTTCATTTTAATCAGTGTCTCTTATCTCATCGTTTCCCAGAGAGGCTGCTTTGTTTTTTCCACGTTTAAATCAGTTACAGATCTTCAAGTGTCACGCACACGTTGACCGGTTTCACACTAAACGACCGTAACAATATCGTCGGACTGGTAGTTTCCTTTACTAAGGAAGTTGTGCGAACGTTGTATGAATCTAGTCCAACCATATCTCTCAGTATTTATGGTAATCATCCAATGAGAAACCGGCCATTCTCATTGGCTTCTTCTCCATTTGCGTTGTCGACGTCACTCTTGTTATTTGACTAGCTATAAGCTGCTTACATAAGTCTAAGGCTTCATTTGTAGTGATTAGAATGTTCGCAAATCTGTTTTGACGTAGTAATCGCTTTTCAGGTCAATTACTTTGCTGAATGAGTTTATTTGCTGATCACTTGTGGCCGTTAGTTTATTTATTTTGCAGACCAAAACAATTGTTGACTAATCAAGTATTTATTTTGCTGATCATTTAATTTATTAGTTCTATTTACATACCAGCATGATGTCAACGAAGTTTACGAACACTAGCTCGACTTATAAGAGCATTAATATTGTTATCTTTCTGGAATGCACATATCAGTAAATATTTGACAACCAACATTAATTGCTGTGCATATTTACTCAATGCCAGTTATTGATTACTGCACTCGAGGTATCATTGCATTAACTACTATGATAACAGGAAGTGGTCTATTTGTGTTTTAGTCGATTTCAAAGTGTACCTTTGAGTCCGTCGATGTCTTAATTATGTCATAATAATATGCTATGTTGATATGTGTTGCTTTTGCTTTTTGGTTTTAACCTAAGGCGATTGTAGATTATGATCAGAACGTAGGTATTTCACAGTAGAAGGTGCATGCATACATCACACGCAATGTCTAGATTTCCCAGCGGTCACTTTCCCAAGAGACTTTTCTTAGCGTTATGAAACTCAACGCGATTATTGTCACTGGCTATCGTTTCCGACGTGCTGTTTACCGACTCGCGGTAATGTTTACCTTTTGTGACACGCGCTGGGAACTCAGTCCTGAGGCCACAGAACGCTGGCTTTGGATCGTCTCCCACATTACGCGCAACATACTCTGAACGATTCCAATCGGTCAGCATCGTGGCAGGTGGCAGAACCTGGTCTCTGCCTACCCCTCCGGGATACAGGCGTGAGGTTTTGCTATGCTTCGAATCACTAGCTCTTAAGATACAGGATTTCTAAGAGTTGCAGTTTAATGGCTTTACGCACGTTCTGAAACTAATTGCTTGTTATACATTCTTGTTTTAAGTACCTCTACTTGGTTATTATTTGGACATTCTCAGCTAATTACCAATACCGCGTATGTTTAACTCCACACGTTTGAGTTGTCTTGACTGACTGGCGGTGCATAATACACAATTTGTATGTACGTTCGTCTGTGTGGGCGAGGTCGTCGACCCTACCTCTATCGGTCAACTTGAGACCTGTAGACTAGAATCTTCACTTCATTCCACCCTTGATTCTTTGTCATTAAAGTCTCTTTTGCCGTGACTCGAGGGTTTATCCAACTCGGCGGCGTTAGAACAATAGGATTGGCTCGGTATTGGCCGATACGATAGGATCAGCTAACGATACGGTAGTAAAGGAAGCTTGGTAATCAGTTGGTGATTGATTGAGTGGAAAATGCTGTCAGTGTTCGACTGTGGGTGTAGTTTTGGGCCATATCCGATAAGGAAGGCAATGCACTTTATTGACCCGGAAAACGGTCTTTGGCAGTCGCATGATTCGACTGTACAGTCAATGACTGAAACGTCTTCGGTAGTTATTATATCACTTTTGGTGCCTATGCGTCCTCCTGTATATGGTATGGTATATGGAAAGTGCGGTGGTAGCCTAGTGGGTAGAACATTGGACTCGGAAGCGGAAGACCCAGGTTCGATTTCCAGTGGGGGCATGTACCTATGATTTTTCTTTCTAAGTTATGTACATTTGTGAAGTTATAGTAGCAATACCACTCGCTAACGGTGAAGGAAAATATCGTGAGGAAACCTGGGTGTCTGAGCTATTCACATACCTCAGCGCTTGAAATCGCCAATCCGCGGAGGGCACGCGTGGTGATTAAACCCATACTCTCTTTCTGAGAGAAGGCCTGTGCCCTACAGTGGGCCGTATATAGGCTGCTTATGATATGGAAAGTTAGTTTCTTATACAAAAGGTCGTGGGTTCGAATCTCGACATGTACCTGGCCTTGTTTTGTAAATTACGTAATTTGTTAATTTGTAGTAGCAATAATTACATAAGTACATACATACATGCGTAAACTCACGCCTGTATCCCAGGGGGGTACGCAGAGACCAGGGACTGCCACTTGCCGCTGTGAAAGAAAACATCGTGAGGAAACCCTCGTGTCTGAGGTTTTCATGTACCTTAGCGTTTGTAATGTCTTCGCCGCGGTGGGCACGCGTGGTCATTAAGCCCATACTCTCTCTGAGGACGACAGACGTATATAGGTATTGTGCAAGCATTCAATTAAATTGTCTGTGTCGCTAACTTTGTTATAGTCTTCAGACAAAAACCGGTACTTACATGGTTTTAGGGTTCCGTAACCAAAGGGTATTACTAAGACTACACTGTCCGCCTGTCTGACTGTCACCAGTCTGTATCTCATGAACCGTGATAGCTAGACAGTTGAAATTTTCACAGATGATGTAGGTATTTCTGTTGCCGCCATAAGGGGGGCTCCCATACAAGAAACGTGATTTTTTTTCCGTTTTTTGCTCGATATTAATAACGGAAACAAGTAGACGTTTGAAATATTCAAATGTTGTATAGATAATGGTACTGAACCCTCGTGCGCGAGTTCGACTCGCACTTGGCAGGTTTTTTTTTTGTTATCGTCATGACTTGGTTAGTACTTTTTCTTATCATCAAATGAGATCGCACGAAGCGATTCGCATCTGTACCGCTTTGGCCTTAAGGTTTTATTTGAGATCCGAAACGTAGCACGTAGCTGTCATCTTTTCTGTTATTATATCTTCGCAATTTTCGACGTTAATACCTGAGCCCTACAGCTCATTTTCCCCGTGTAAGGTTTTCTACTTACCAAGCTCCGAAAGATCGTCATACAACTCCCATACCATCTATCTTCCTACATGACCAGATATGGTACGCCAAACATCACTTAGCAAACTCCATTCCCAGCCAGCATCCTTCTTTGGCCATATTGTGCAATCCGTAGCTCTGTTCGGCCCCTAAGCGGTCCCAAGTTCACGGCAGGTCATGTATTATTAAACCGACGAGTGGAGAGACAGTTAACTTATTTCTGGTGGACTCTATGACCCTAGTTTCATGTAGTAAAGTTAGGTTACCAGAAGAGCGCGTAGGGGAGATGCATCTGCTAACCAAAGTTTTAGGCGGAAACGAGAGTTCACTGGGAGATTTGTATCACAAAGATTTGTTTTCAGTGATTCTGCTTCCGTGCACGACTGCCTACTTTCAGCATGGGAAAGTAAATCAGGTTCCATATAATATTAATAACTTCCACACAACACACTCACTTGTCCCGGTCCCAAACTGGGATAGTCTGTGCTATTCTGTGTTTATTGTTTCTTTATTTACCTGGGACTAACCGACAGCCCGCTTTGCCGGGGACGCCTCGAAGAAGAGGAAACACTCGCCCACGTGAACATTCACTGATAGAACGTGGAAAAGCAAAGGACCGTCATCATTGGAAAGCTGGGATCCCTTCAGGAGGCCTGCAGTGACATCAGAGCACTGCTGGCTTTCGGGAAAGCCAAAACCAGCGCTGCCCGGGACCAATCCGGGTCAGCATCAGCACTACCTTTTGCCTTATTTTATGTCATCACTAGTTAAGCCTTACTTTGTTTTAAGTTTTTTTTTTCTGATGAGGCAATAAATACTTTTTTATCTTTATCTTATCTTAAAGGCATAGGCTGACTAGAGTAAACTCACAGTTTTGCTACGTACAGGTGCGGAAATATGAAGTCTAACTAACTGTCTGATTAGCTGGGCGCAGGCTAAAAATTACCTCGAAAACGTTGCTTAAACAGCCGCTTATGAATCACCGCGCACACAGCTCATTCACTCAACAGCCTCGTGGTAAAAACAAACATAACATCTGCCATATTGAACGGGGCTCCCATATCAGTAGTCATTACTGCCAAGAACGGACCGTCTGGTCCACCCACACTTCTTCAACTTGAACTGGCAACCTTTGGGGCTGAAAATGTTTTAGGCTACTTAATAATAACTTCCACACAATACAATTACTTGACCTGCTTCAAACTAGGATAACCTCTGCTATGGTAACCAGGCAATGACGTCACAAACATGAGAATACACCCAGACTGAGGCCATTTGTACAAATGTACGGCGGCCGCCCGTGGGAATCGAACCCGTGACCAGTGTAGATGTTTTGTTTCTGTTGTTAGAAATATACGTTGGGTTGAGATCAACCCCCTTTTTGAAGTGCACTATCCACAACATGATTTTAAAAGGTTAACTGCAAGATTATGCAGTCAGCATTAAGTTCGCCTTTGTACTTTTTGATTTGTTTTAATAATTGTAACTTATATATTTAAGAAATTTTATGTAAATTTATTATACATGGCGTGTAATAAAAAGTTCTCATCTAGTTATCTAGTATTCGGATTCACGAGCACCGTCACCAAACAAAGCCCTACGATCGACACACCATTTAGCACCGGTATTTCGGGCCCATGACGCGGGATGCGCTGGCGCATGTCGTATTTATAGACCGCACCGGCATGTCGGTACAGTCGGGCCCAGTTCGATGCTCCGCGGAGGTAAATAAACACGCCGTTGTTAGTGAGTGTCGAAAGAAAATTATGGGTGGGAAGGTGTTAATTGATTAAACTCCATATGGTCGTTCAATCAGTGTCTAATAACGATAGAATGTTTTGTCCACTATCCCCTTAAATCACGCAAGAAGCTGTTTCAGCAGCAGGCTCCGTAGAGGTGCTACGGAGTCTGAAACAGCCCGCTCTGCCTCCACGCTGATTGGGATTATGGTAGGGAAATCATAAATAAATAAATATTTCAACGTAAATAATTGATATTCTGTTAGCTGAATGACAATGTACAATGTTAGCCTTCGGGTCGAGTTCATAAAGTAATAAATAATGATTTTTAGAACCCACGACCGAGCACTGAGACCAAAACCTAGGACTAGACAGCATTCACGCTAAAACGGCCGTTTTTGGCATAAATGCTATCTAGTCCCTGCGTTAGAGTCTAATGAACGCATCTTTGTTAAATAGAGTGATATTAACAAGACAATGACTGTTATTTGATGCTATTTCTTAGTCCACCAGGCAACGGCATTACATTGTCAATCCAATAGTATAAATGGCATCTCTCACGAAGAAGATCGAATCGCGCGCGTCGCCGAGTTAAATTGCACGGGTTATACCATTGGAATGCGATTGGTTAGTGGGTTACCAATAGTGTCAATGAAAACAACTATGCATTTAAGAGATTCTCTCCCCAGGTCTTTAATCCTAGGTTCTCGGTCGTGGATCCGAAAAAGTACTATCTACATGATTAAGAGAACAGAAAGGCATGCACATCCGTACATACATATCACGCCTGTATCCCAGAGGGTTAGGCAGAGACCAGGGACTGCCACTTGCCACGATCCTGACAGATCACTTTCGCTTCCTCAACATTCATTAGTTGTTGCATGCACGCACTCCGGTTTCCGGTACGTTTTTGTACTTTTTTAGAAAGACACTTCGCAAAAAACAATCATAATTTATGAGCGATAAAAGCACGATTCCTTAAAACACTATAAACTTTACGAGGGAAAGATCGCCATAGACAATTTATAGTGCGTTTACGGAGTTTTAAGGGAATAGTATTTTTATAAATAGGATCGATTTGTTTTCTATCGGTGGCGCTGGTCAACGTCATGGAGCCAGCTAATGTAGGCACTACGAAAGTCGTTATTACGTCAAGTAAACGAAACCGCAATCAAAGCGTGTGGTGTGGGTATTTACAAAGTATGTGGTGTTGGGTATTTGCCTGCATTAACTGCCACTACTCGTATGTATTTGGGCATTAACACGACTGTCACGTTTTAGGTGAAAGTCGCACTCACGGCTGTCACGCGTTCGTATTGCAGTCTGGGTCGGCGATGTGAGAGGGCCCTTACAGGTGTATTGTCGTAAAAAAGTTATTCTGTGAACGGGATTATGATGCAAAACAGTCGTTTGGGAAAGTGAAAAGGTACGTAGAACCTAGTTCGCGTAATATTAAATACTGTGAAGTAAAACTTCGTGAGGAAACTTCAGTAAATAAGATGGTAACGTACTTCAGAGTATGAATTCGTCAACCCACACTATCTCTCTCTCAGAGAAGTCTGTTGAAGGAAAGGACAATCATATTTTTCAGCTGAGACTCCAATCATAAGGATCCTATTATCATATATACACGCTGACTTCTGGGTGGTTTGAAAGCCGCGGTTATGTAATTAGTAATTAAAATGGCATCTATTACGTTACGATAAAGTATAGTCGTTATTTAAAAAAAAAAATATTGAGAAACTCCCGACTATTTTTTTTCGGACCCGCGGCACGCACGCACCGCTCTGGATGGCTACTAATGGTTCTAATAGTGTTTAGTTAAAAGTGCGTTTTAAAAAAACAAACTACCATATTCGCTAGCTATTGTCAAGCACGTTCATTTTGATTTGTGTTTCAAACCACCTAAAATTAATGCAGTACATTATCATATATTATCGTATATGTGTTAATCTAAAAAAAAGTCTGCCTGTGTACCAAATTTCATACAAACACCTTCAGCAGTCAGGTAAGCACAGTCGTCAGCATATGAACCTATACACTACCCTGTTAATCTCGACTCGACTACTAGGTATGCTAAGGCATATACGCAAGAATTGACCCAATTGAGTTAATCAACTATAGTTACGTGCTATAGTGGTGCGTGTCATTTATCTTAGGTAACGTTTGATTGTTTGTTTAATTCCAACAATGTCTTAAAAACTAAAATAATCAAGAACAGAAAACTTTCGTGTCGTAATCAAAAACTCTACGAGGGTCTACAAAATCTTAAGTACAAATTGTGGACCACGATTTCCTATGTGCATTTTCCGCCATCTTGAAAAAAGAGTTACATTCAGTTTTTTCACAACTTGGTTCTCCGTTGAGATACGAAAATTTGGATGCAATACAACGACGAACTCTAATCGACATGATTCAAGAATTGCGCCTTTTAGAAATAACTCTGTATACCCGAAAAGGGATGTTCTACACCTCAATACGAAGAACTTAGAAGGTTCCGTTATAGTAAAAGTGGTTCCTATTGACGAGTAGAACCATCCATTTCCGGATTATGGGATTTTTTTCGCACCCTGTATAAATATAAGCAAGTGCAAGAGAAATGTTAACACGCACTTATTGTAAGAAGTACCTATTAAAATGGTGAAGACACCAGCGCTACTCAAGAAAGTTCTTTTCCACCGTTCATTAAACACGGTAATCCGAGAGAAAAAACTCGTCTAATCTAATTAACTTGGAGCACGTCAGTTACAACAAAAAGTACGAGTATAATCGGAAGATGTATCGGTTGATGCAATAAATCACTTTAATTCCAATGTACTAGGGTTCCTTATTGATTCTATTGATTCATACCATTTGTTTCCTGAATTATTGTTAACTTTTATCGTTATCGTTGCAAAGCGGGTGACCAAAGTACCGCTTTATCGAGCGAATGTGGGTGGAAGGGCCGGTAAGGGACGACCCAGACGGACATACTTCGACCAAATAGGGGATGTGTTAGCAAAGGGCAAGATAAAAAGTACCCGATACAGGCGTGCGTGCATGCAACGACAAATGAATGTTGAGAAAGCGAAAGTGATCTGTCAGTATCGTAGCAAGTGGCAGTCCCTGGTCTCTGCCTACCCCTCTGGGATACAGGCGTGAGTTTATATAATGTTTTATCGCTATAATAATTTAAGCTCTGACATACACAGCCTAAAATACAGGTTTATTCCTAGTTTAAGCTACATACTTACTCTTACCTATGTTAAATTTAATTCTTATGTACACTTTATTCCTGCGATTTTACGACTAAATTTTATCTTATCTTATCAAACACTCGTTGTTGTGCGTTGGCTAATAAGGTGATTGCAAACCGTGAGACGTCCTACCTTTATTAATTCTTGCCCTTTAATGATTTTATGACTATAGCGCCAGTTCTTATACTCCATTCCATGAAACGAGTTCCATGCGCCCGTTGGTTAATTCGCGTGACCTTCAATAGCCACTGCACTAAGTAAACCTACCCTATGAAGCGTACCGCCCTCGCTTATTGTTTCGCATCTCTAGCCGCGCGCATTGACCAATGAGATGCGAGTATTTGGTTTCCTAGGAGTTCAACTCGTGGAACGGAGTACCTATATACATATAATTTATAAAAAAGGTATGCATAAAAAGTGACACACCTACTGAGTCCTGAACGTCTGGTCCACCCTGGGCAACATTGACCGAGTTCCTCTCAAATCCTTGCACGATGATAGTAAACGACGTTTGCTTCCGATACGCTAAGGTCGACTTTCGCCAAGTCACTGAATAACTGAGTAAATAGATAAATAGATATCCGTGGACAATGGGAATGGGATGGAGAACTGATTGACAGTTCATCTATGGATAGCTCTGCTAATGTCATGGTGCAAGACGGTTTTGGACATATTCATCTATACTAATAATAAATCTGTAAGGGTCGGTCATGGAGTAAGTTAGTTTGTTTTCAGAGATATTGTGTTTATAGGCTCAATATATGATACTGAAACTAATTTCACGATTTTTAGAATTTTTTTCTGTATGTGTGTATGTATGTATGTTCCTCCATAACTCTTAAACCAATTATCCGAATTTGATGAAATTTGGTATAAAAACATATAGACATCTGGGACACAGGATAGGCTATTTAAATTCTAGCTCCAGTTATGATAAGACGTGGCCCCCATACAAATGCTGCTTCGTAAAAATCGAAATGTACGTGAACGGAGTCGCGGGCACAGCTATATTTATATAAGTATGTATTTTAATATTCATATTTGCACCGACTTCCCGTCTCTCTTTTCCTTCAGAATTTTTCCAACATACGGTTGTCGGGAAGAGATTCCTATTAGCAATAAGTCCGCCAATTGTACTGTATCTTTCTTTGTAAATATTTTTGTTGTGTTTTTTCTGGTACAATAAAGAATATTCTTATCTTGTGAGATAGCGTTCGTGCAAATCAGTGTTAAAACAGTATCATCATCAGCCATTCGACGTCCACTGCAGGACATAGGCCTCCCTCATGGTTTTCATAACCACGAGGGGTTTTGCCATAATCGCCACGCTCGGCAGGCGGGTTGGCGATCGCAGTATGCGGTTGGAATCTCAGGAGGACGCTGCTGCCCGTCTCCTGGTAATTTATTTCCTTAGTCGCCTTCTACGACATCCACGGAAGGAAATGGAGTGACGCTATTCTTAATCCGGCGCCACACGGACACAGTATGGTTTATGCATAATTGAGTATTCCTCGAAACCCTGCACTGAACATAACTTATTTTACTGAACAAACTGTCACAATCGTCTACAGAAATATCAAGTGAAGGCATCAATTGCACTGTCTAACAAAACCTTAGCATACGACGCACGCTTGAGGTGCCTCTAATTATCACATACTTTCCCTCTCTGCCTACCCCTCTCCGTGGGGAAATCCACACAAGTCAGTCACTCGCTCAGCTGTGTGGTCGGCACACACGCTGGAGAAAACGCACTGTGCATTTGTACCTTCAAGCTAGTGTTTGAGGGATTTGGCAGAGGCACCGGGTAGCGGTGGCTTGAGTGGTGTGGTACGTGGGCTACTCCTAGTTTTGTTGTAGTGATGTTTGTATTCGTAAACTAATATTTTGTATATACGAGAAAGTGCATTCGTTGGCTTGTCTTTCTTTCATGCAAGGACCGATCGACGTGATTTTTGCATAGAGATAGTTTATGGGCCGTCTGAATTGTGACATAGGATACTTTTTATCTGAATCCTACGCGAACGGATTCATATATACTCTCGGCAAACGTTGTTTTGCTATATTAATTGGCATACAACCTATTCTCAGACCTACCAAATATACGTTTAAAAATTGGTGAAGCCGTTTCTGAGGAGTTGGATAGCAAACACTGACATGAGATTTTTATATATTAGATTGAAAATTTTAAACTTGCTAAGTGATAACATTTTTTCTTCAGTATTGATAATTGTTCAGGTTCTAGTTTTTCCGCCACATCGTGTATCTGTATAGGTATAAGCTTTCTGTCAAAGGTAGTGCATGGACAATAATTGTCCAATTATTGGACACAGTCACCTTATCAGTTTCTTGTTTATTTTCCACCGCGGATCCGCGAATTTCAAGCGCTGAGAATTAGGCACAAAGCTTCCCTCAAGACGTTTTCCTTCACGATTAGCGAGTGGTATTGCGACTACAAGTTCGCGAATGTTGCAACTTCGTATCTTACATAATTTTCAAATGCAGCGCGCAGAATAGAGTGCATTTATTTGATTTAAATCTAGACGAGCGAAAATAGCCCAGAGCGAAAGTGACAAACTACAGTGTCGATGTGAACTAACTCTGTTCGTCTAAATATACTCTGCCTATGTACAGTCTGAGCTGTCACTAAGTGCGCATTTTTGCATTCGTACAAGTTTTTCATTTTTTTTTTATTAGATAGGAGATACTTCAAGGGTGGTCCTATATAAATATGGCCAGTATCTGTTTATGAGATCCATGAGAAAATCATCGAACTCTTTTTTAGTGTGAAATTTTCTTGAAGTATGTATTTTAAGATAGCGATCAGTTCAAATCTTTTAAGTCTTTCCCATCAATCAAATCATCACAAATCAATCCCTTGACAAATCAATCCCCTCTTAGTATTAGTAATAGTTATTAAATGTATATATTTTTCAATCTTTCTTTCACTTTACATGCATTTCATATTTTTGTACAACATGTACTATTTGTGACTCTAACTATGTTAAATTTAATTATAATTGTCCATCTTAATTATATTTGTGCTGTGAGCTTCTTGTTTGTTGAATAAAATGAAAAATAAATAAAATAAATCTACTTTTAACAGCTATCACATTTTTTATAATATGCACTTTGGCCTACTGACAGCTGTTAATAGTACATTAATTGATTGTGAGTTTACGAGAAACGTGGTGTTAGTTAGGCACGTTCACATACATTATGTTTTTTCATGGTTTCGTCCATATCGTGAAGATCATAACATCAAAACAGGAGTCAAAACAGAAAGAACATTACATTAACATGCCGGGAACTGTACGCTCCATTCCGAACTGAAATTTAGAGCGTCCAACGGATTGCATACAATTCTATTTTTGAATCTCGTAGCTGCAGCTGCCAGAGGGGTTTGCCTTTTTTTGGAACGTTGACTGTGCTTTGATAATGATTTTTTAATTTTTATGAATGTTCGGTTTTTCGATGGCAATTGTTTTATCCAGCCAGTACTTATTGAGATTTAAAGGAGGACAAGCACCTATCTGAGCTGTAAGAATCGACCGCGCCACAGTCATCGAGAGCCTTTTCGAATTTTCAAATTTCGAATTCCAGGTTAGCACGGTACGGTGCGGGATGTTGAGCGAGGTTTCATTCAAACGAAGAATTCAAAAAGTCGTATTAGTTCGGCTCTGCTAGGTTGACCTTAAAATGGTTATTTTATGGATAATAGTACATTATGATACAAGTGTGGTATGTTGGTCATTACACTCGAGTCGGTTTTTAAGCCTGAGCCGAAGGCGAAGGCTTAATGGAGACGAGAAGTGTAATGACCAATGCTCACGTGTTTCATACGACGTTTTTCAACACACTTGCGAGGAAAAGTAAATAAAAAAACAGCACTAACGAAATGCAATACTGTGAATAAACTTAACAAACAGAAACCCATTTAAAAGATGGCGGCCGTAATTTTATTTTTTCGCGCGCTCAGCGCTGCATGCGTGCGCAAGTCTGAGATAAGGGCACCGGCAAAGTAGCTAATCAGCCACATATTTATAAATTTTGAAATTGGGTATTTATAGGTAAAAATACACCGTCAAAATATAAATACCAACAAGCTAACAAGCAGTTTCATGAAATTCTTTAATTATTTATCACATTTTGAATTTAATTTTATATTTACGCAAATAACTACTTAGCTGTTTTCGAAACATTAATACTCTTTGCTAATATTTAAAAAGATATGTAATGAAAAGGCACTAGTGCGATAATGTAATGTAAAAGGCACGGCATGGGTAATATTCTGCATTATCAGTGTAAATACGCTGTAATAAGACCTACTTTACGAGCAGGTGTGTTGAAAAAGAATATTGTAGTTCTTTTTACATTCTTTTTTGGAATGCCCAAGGCATTTTGAGTTCTTGTGTGACACAAATTGTCTGTCCCACAATTTATCTGTGTCTACCACAAAATATAATAGTGTCTATGTAAAAATTTATATCGATCGAGGAGTGACTCTAATCATCATACTGACCAACTTTTGTTCCACAAGTTTGCTTAATTCACGAAAACAGTATGCTGTGTAGAATTACCTCTCAATCGGTTTAGTCTCAGTTTCGTCAGACGAAACGGACCTCCGGCGACTCCGCTTCGGCCGTTTCGGAGTGTAACTCTCATTATCATAGCTTTGACTTGTTGATTTGAAATTATGTAAACAAATCAACACAAAATCCAATAATAATGTTCTGTGGAGTACACACAATGGGTGATGGAGTTTTCTACTTATATATGGAATATATATTATGTCGCGTTTTTGTTGGCACATCATCAGCTTAAACGAAATTTGGCCGTCTATGTGTCGGACCAAAAGCCATACCAAACTGGTCATTCCCCTTAAGAGATTCGCGGTTGATTGAAGATTAAAAAAAAAAACCTACTTCAAAACAAGACTTTTTATGTTTCAATGTTTAGTGGGGGAGTGGGAGAAAAAAAAGGAAGTCCTTTATAACCATAATTTACCCTCCTTAATTATTTTCTTTAAAATTTCAAGTTCTTAATAAAATTTCCATCTTCGAAAGTCTTCACCAGAACATCACCAAATTACCCTACTTTTACGCAATATTTTATGAAACAATTGCATATTACTGAAGGATGGGCCCCATTAGGCCTTATTTACTGCTGTCCATTGAAGAGTTCTGTTCTCCATCTCTGAAAGTCTTCATCAGATCTTCACCAAATTAAAATGGGACCAATGGGACGTTTTAAATATCTATTCGAAAAAAAAAAAGATTTGTCGAAATCGGTTAAGATTTGACAGAGTTATGAAGGAACATAGCAAAAAGAAATATACGCGTCGAATGGAGCTTCCTTCCTTTTTGAAGTCGGTTAAAAAGTAAAAGTGAAGATGAATGCCGGTCGTGATCGAAGGGATAGTCGCGTTATAATTACCATTGACAGTGAAAGTGTCAGCTCTAAAACGTGTAAATGGCATTAGGACTGTAAATAAAGAACGAAGCATGACATTTTCGGCACAAATACACCAGCCTGGGTAGTACGACGCGCTAGTCACGCGTTTCAAATGTCAAAAGCCGCGGCTTTCCGGTACATTAACTGTCAAATAATGACATCTTAGCGCCAAAAAACGCATGACTCGTGCCATCGTACTACCCTTATTATGAAGCAGCGATATGTTCGGAAGGGTCGCCAACGTCGCGCTTGAGCCCGATCACCATTCATTCTAATCTAGCGACAAATACGGTCCTTTTTTTTAATAGTTTTCTTAGTTGAATAGTAATACCTATTCAAAAAAAGAACCGTATTTGTCGCTAGATTCGAGTGAATGGTCGGTCTCAAGTGCGACGATGACGACCCTTCCGATAAAGTCGCATTTTTCACAATAAGGGCCAGTTTCTGAAATGAGAATTTCGCTAAGTAAACAGTTAACTGTAGTACTGTCTCTTCGAATTTCTCAGAAAAGAGCGTGACAGAACGTTACTTAAATTCTCAATTCCGGGCCTTAGAGGCTAAGCAAAAAATCCACATGGGTAACTTTTCATGAGTAGGGTTCTCTTTCAACCCCGCACACCTGGCTGAGGCCTAACCGGTAATCTTTATGTAGATAGATTATGTTGTTTTTACATTACAAAGCTCACATTCTATTCCTTTCACTGTTAGACTGTCCGCCGAAGTGGCGAATACATTAAAGCTATCATCTAACTAACATGTAAAAATCTCGTGAGCTATCGAAGTCCTCCGAAACGGCTTCACCGATTTTTTTGAATTTTTTGTTTGTATTTGGTAGGTCTGAGAGTAAGTCGTAGGCTAATTAATATGGCAAAACAACGTTTGCAGTGTCAGCTAGTAATAACATAATTTACTAGCTTTATCCCACAGCTCCGCTTGTGCCTTTTTATTGGGTGGGTGTATGCCTGGTTACCACAGAGCATACTAGTTTGTAGAGCGGTGGTAGTCTAGTGGGTAGAACATTGGACTTGGAAGCGAGGGACCCAGGTTCGGTTCCCAGTGCGGGCATGTACCTATGACTTAGTTTTCTAAGTTATGTACAATTGTAAAAAAAATGAAAATGTATTTATTATCGGTTCAGGATTACAGAAACCACAACTTTGTGAAGTTATGGTAGCAATACCACTCGCTATCCGTGAAGGAAAACATCGTGAGGAAACCTGAGTGTCTGAGATATTCACATACTTCAGTGCTTAAAATAGCCAATCCGCGGTGGGCACGCGTGGTGATTAAACCCATACTCTCTCTCTCTGAGAGAAGGCCTGTGACCTACAGTGGCTGCTTATACTAGTTTGGGAGCAGTACAAGCGATTGTGTTGTCCTGGTCCACAAAATATAAATAACTGTGAAGGGGTTTCTCAGGATCGGGACGAGTGGCACACTCCGGTTTCTGCCTACCACTCCAGGATACAAGACTTTATGTGTGTAGTAATAGATTCCAAGTTCTAATTCAGCTGACTAAATTGTTTCAATAATGAACAGACAGGCAGACTGACAATTCACTTTCACATGTTTATTATTAGCAGAGGAGACTGGAGAAAACATTCGCCCGAGCTGATGAATTTTAATAGATTTTATTATAAAACTTGCGAAATATTTTATAATTTCTCATTATGTCATCGACATTATGGTTATATAAAAGCGCCGTTGTTGATGTTATTTAGTCAAAGTTGATGCATTGAAGATGCGAAATTTCGTATGATTAGTTTTCCTTTAATTAATCTGTCGAATTCTAAATGACCCGATCGGGCCACCGTAACATAAGCAGCCTATATAAGTCCCACTGTAGGGCACTGGCCTTCTCTCAGGGAGAGAGTGTGGGCTTAATCACCACGCGTGCCCACCGCGGATTGGCGATTTCAAGCGCTGAGGTATGTGAATAGCTCAGACACTCTGGTTTCCACACGATGTTTTCCTTCACCATTAGCGAGTGGTATTGCTACTAAAACTTCACATATGTACAAAACTTAGAAAACCAAGTCATAGGTATATGCTCGCACTAGGGATCGAACCTGGGTCTCTCGCTTCCGAGTCCGATGTTCTACCCACTAGGCTACCACCGTCCACCGTAACAATAGTTTTTATTGTTCTTTTCGAGGTCATAATCTAACAAGTACTTTGACGCACAGCACACCTATAGTATTTTAACATACATTTTTTCAGATCTAAATAATCATGGTAGGTATATAATTGGCGGTATTATTGTATTTATTGGTCTTATTAACCTATTTTATTTTCAGTTAGTTATAATTTAAAATAATAATTTCTGTAAAAGATATGCAGGGTGATATTTTTTCGCCTCGGCGATTTGTAAGGGGGTCGCTCCAGTCTTTTCCCTCTAGTAGAACAAACACACTTAGGTCTAGGCAGTCGGACTGCATTTCAACTGCATTTCAACTTCATTCCGACTGCAAAATTGCAGTTCAGATGCAGTTTGAATGCAGCTAGCACGAATGCAATGAAACTGCCAACCAACCGAGCAGCCTACTGCAGTCGGTGTGCAGTTGGCATGCAGTTCCTGTTCGGTTGATTGGCAGTTTTAATGCAATTGAAATGCAGTCCGTCTGTCTAGACCCTTAATCTAAATCAAGATCAAGAACGGGATCAGAATATCGGATACTTTTTATCCTAATCCTACGCGAAAAAATCTTCAGATCCAGTGGAATCCACGTTACCCCGGGGGATGACTACGGGTGATTTTAATTTAAAATAATCCTTAAATAGTTATGAAGTTACTACAACACAAGTACATAAAAAGTCCGTTCCCGTGTCGTGCCGGTCAGCCGCACGTGGCCGGGCTTCTTTGCGCTAGTATTGTAGTCTCTAACCTTAAGGCTGGGTTCTTCGAAACTATCCCTAAGTCAGGTGTTCTAAAATACATTTTACTCTCTAATGGTTAGCGTTAAAAATCTGAAAAAAAAAACAAAACCTTCAATGTCGTATCTAGGGCCGTCGGTCATTATTTTTATGATTTTTAGGGTTCCGTACCTCAGAAAGAAAAACGGAACCCTTATAGGATAGTGATCCTTGTTGTCTGTCCGTCTGTCTGTCAAGACCCTTTATTTCAGAAACGCGTGGAAGTATCGATTTGAAATAAAACCATATACTCCTGGGTATACACTACAGTCCCTGTAACCGTGTAATATCGCCTTAAGCTACGTGAATGAATGCGTTATGCCGAGCTAATGTGGACAACGTATATAATCTGCTTAACTGCTTAGAACGCGTTTGACTATGAATTTTTATTATTATTGAATCTAAATGAGGTCTTAACTTTCCTCCGACGAGGCTGGTCTAGAAAATATGCTCGAAACCGCACGTTTACTACCAAAAAGAAACGACTTAACTATGGTTCAGGCAGTGTGGTTAACTAACATTATTATTGCATTATGTTCTTTTTCTTCAACTTGGTGTTGGTTAGTTTAGAGGCGGGAAAAAACCGACCAAGTGCAAGTTGGATTCGCGTACCGTGGGTTCTGTACCACCTCAAGGTATCGTGATGTATTTGCAACAAAAAAAAAAACTGTCATGCAGTTTAGGATAAGGATAATAATAAATTACACACAACATAATTATTTGTCTTGTTCCCAAACTAGGATTCCCTCCCTGTGCTTTCGTAACCGGGCAAGGACCTCGTACACATGGAATAACATCCAGACTGAAGCTATTTGTCCAAATCAAGTACGGCGGCCTTCAGTGGGATTCGAACCCACTACCTCTCTTTTGGTCGTCAAGCGTGTTAACCTGGACCAACGAGGCAGTAAATTTCGGTTCCATAACAAAAGTCCGGGTTTGTGATCCTAGGTTCTTTTTCGTGGGTCCTAAAAAACACTGTTAACAAGATTGAGAGATTGTACAGACACTTTTTGCAAATACGATCTGTAAAAGAAGATAATTATGTTTTTTTTCATTGGTGGCGCTAGTTAGCCCACTTGATCCCCTTAAGAAATCGTTAGTGTAAGTAAGGGGTAAGCCCCTTGCAGGTAAGACCGACGGACATACAGACAGGTAGTAATTTTGTCCTGTTGCTACCCTTCGGTTACGGAACCCTGAAAAGAGCGTTTGAAGTAAATCGAAGTAGACGGACCCTGTTCGGATTGCCAATCACATTTCTCCGCTTTAGGATGTTCGCAATTATCGGCAACCAGTTTATTTCTACATAAGCGTTGGGGCTTATTATGATGGTTAGACAGAACGGCTCGGAAATGTCACCTGTCTCGACGCATTCCAGTTACATAGTTCATCTATTTGCAGGTATTTAAAGACTCTAGTCCTGAGACTAGATTTTGTTAGTAAACTCGTTGCAGGTGTAGCAGTAGATGACTGGCCTAGGCTGTGGTTTCCTCCAAAAGCGGCGGCGTCTTGTAGCGGTCGCCATTTAGCGGCAAATGACGTCACTGAAACGTTGGCCGTGAAATCAAGATGGCGTGGTTTCCCAAAGAGCGTTGTTTGTCACCGTAACGTGTATTGCGACCGCTGCATGACGCCACCGCTTTCGGAGGAAACCATAGCTTTACACCCATTTAGCAGCTTCACAACACAACACAATTATTTCCACGAACTGAAACTTTCGTAAGCACTACACACATTATTAACTTGATTCCGGATTCACTTACTTGGCTCGTACTTACTTAAGCTCTGCGAATCCAACCGAAACCTGGTCGGACTCTTCCGACAAAAAACCAAGTAAGTGAATCCGGAATTCAGTTAACAATTATTTCATATTCAATCTCGACATCTTCAAACGCAATCTAATGCCTGTATCCCGAAGGGGTAGGCACGGACCAAGGTTTGGCGCGATCCTGATAGACCTCTTTCGCTTCATCAACATTCATTAGTCGCTGCGTGCGTCGGTAAAGTTTTTCAATTTATCAAAGCATACTCAATACTCACTTTTAGATGGAAACATCACTGCCTTATAGGGTGTAACCTTAACTGAGAATGTTGTGTCTGCCAGTCTAGACTGAGACCGAGGTTATGATATTAAAATTTAAATACTGTCAGCATGTTGTTATGAATATTCATTATCGCACCCGATAGGTCATACAGTTCTAAATTAATTCATATATATTCCTGCTGGCGTGATTTCGAGAAAACGCATGTGTAATTAGCAAAAATTCCGTGAACCGAACCGCCCAATACCGTTTTTAGTCCCTCAAACTATGTTTCTAATCAGCCTCTGACCCAGCTGCCGAGAGACAGCTGATACTTCCTGGCGACCCGGAGTTTAATACGCAAAACGCTAATCACCGGTTTCCTGTGTCTGTTAACTGTTAACAGTTGTTACTTGACCTAAGTGAATATAAAAGAAAAAAACTACTGACAGTGATTAATAGTACATTAACAGATTATTACTGTACTAGAAACCGGGGGTAAATATAGCGGACCCAACCGTCGAATAGTTCTCAAACTAACCAGCCTCTCTCTTTCACAGCTGTCGACGGACAGCGCGGACTTCCTGGCGACCCGGCCACACACGGCCGCCGTGCTGCCGGGCAAGCCGGCCGGCAACCCGCTGCAGTTCGTGCGTGTGGGGCCGGCCGAGCTGGGCTGCCGCGCGCGCGAGCAGCTGCGCCGCGCCGAGTTGGCAAAGCGCGCCGAGCCCGCGCGCATCGAGACGCAGGAAGACTGGCAGTCGGTGAGTCTAGCTTAGAAAATAGATTGTACTCGAAGAAGACCAAACAACCAACGGCATGCGGCCCATTCTAAGCCCTCAATAAAACTTGGCCTTCGGCCTCGCAAGAATGTCAGCTGCGCCGCACCGAGCTCTACCGCAGCGAGACACAGGAGGACTGGCAGTCAGTGAGTCCAGCTTAGAAAAAGAAAAAGAATATCATACAACGGCGTTCGGCCGAAGCTAAGCTCTCAACGAATCTCTGCTTTCGGCCTCGCAAAAATAAGAGACATATGAGGACTGGCAGTCAGTGAATCTAGCGTAGCTGATTTTATTCGAAGAATAAAAGAAGGCAAAGATGCAAGGCCCAAATTTAGCTCTCAACGAAGCTTGGCCATTGGCCTCGCAAGAATGTCAGCTGCGCCGCGCCAAATAAATTAGGTTAGCTCAAGAAGAGGAGGTTAAAACTTACTTCCGTAAGTCCGCGGAATCTTAGCTTGAAGCGTCGCGGGGCTGGCCTCGGCTTTCAGCCTAGCTAAGAACTAATGTCTCAGGTCTCCTGTATTACAATTATTTTTTTTGCGTTGCATCTTTGACCCGAAGCGTGAAATACGATATCAGGAAACTTAAATCCCTTTTAATAAAGCTTCGTTTGGAACAGCACCTTTAAATGGGTATATTCAAGAGTGATCCCAGAGGTGAGAGCGCTTTACACGGCCTTTATTTGCCAAAAATGATCTGTTATTATCACTAAGCCTATATCAGTCTAACCCCGTCACTAATTCAAGATAACGAGTAGGTGTAGAGTAAAAGGTGTTTAATCACAAGTCTATAGGGAAAAGTGACGATGGCCGTCACAAGATAACGAAATAGAAAGCAGGTGTCACTTCACATCTAATATATGCATCTAATATTTCGTCACATCACGGCCCTTCCGACCTGCTGATACAGGCGATTGATTTACAACAATTTTCACATTTCACAACGCAAGGCCAAGTTTAATAGACCCTTTTGGTGTGGGAAGTACGGTACTTTCTTCAGAGAGAGAGAGAGAGAGAGAGATGGGCTTAATTACCACGTGTGCCCACCGCGGATTGGCAATTTCAAGCACTGAGGTATGCGAACACCTCAGACACTCAGTTTTCCTCACGATGTTTTCCTTGAACGTTAGCGAGTGGTATTGCCACTAAACTTTACAAATTTACTTAACTTAGAAAGCAAAGTCATTGGTACATGCCGGGATTCGAACCCACGACTCGTTCTACCGTTCCGCTACCACCGCTTATCGTGTCGCGTGTCTCTACTAAGCAACGTTTTACACCGGACGATAATCGTAACGACACGATATCTAGTTTCATGTATTTACTACTGTCTTGGCTGGGCGTGTCTTGGGATCGTGCAGTTACCGTTATCATCCAAGCCAAAGTCTAATACACACATCGTTTTTCAATAGAATGATATAAGCACTATTGTTGTTGAAAATTAAATTGTAATACGGTAACTTATAAATTATTAATAAATAAAAACCTATTTAGAGGCTAAAAATTCCACCCATGCCGGGACTTGAACCCGCGATCTCTGGCTAACAGTGCAAAAAAAAATAAATAATAAATAATTAATTATCATAATGTGGCAGTTCAGGGCAGTTTTCATTTTGTGTATCTATCCATTGCTCATTAGTAGCTCATGTAGTATGGTATCAAGTTTAATGTTTTAATCTTTTGGTCTGCTCCTAAGGCCTGTGATCTAATCTATTTTACATGAGTGAAACTAAAAAATAACACCGCATCGCGACAGTAAACCGGCTAATTTATTATAATGAATGAAGTATCTGTTCCAATGTTATATGTTGCGGGTTTTTTACAGCCGCGCGTCACCGGCGATTTATAGCCATGACTATAAATTATTTCTTGTTCTTTTATATGCACTTTACGCTGTTTTTAACCTTTGATGGGTGCGGGTTAGCAGACGTTCGTGTGAACTCGTAACCGTTTGTAAAGTCGACAGAGTATGAGCATATCGGCGATCGCCAACCCGCCTGCCAAGCGTGGCGATTGTGGCAAAACCCCTCGTGGTTATGAAAACCACGAAGGAGGCCTATGTCCTGCAGTGGGCGTCAAATGGCTGATGATGATGATGATATCAAACTCGGACAGATTACGAAAGACAAGGGATTAAGGGACCTAAAGGGATTTAGAGAAACATTTCAAATTATCAATAGTTCAAAACGGGAGTTTAAATAAGATAAGATAAGATAAGAATATTCTTTATTGTAGCAGGAAAAACACAAACATGAAACCGAGAGTTCAATCAAAATCAAGTACTAAACAAGAGTCATATATGTACCTATATGTTTTTACTAGCCGATCCAGCTAACTTTGTTTTGCTATATTAATAATAAGAAACCTACGTCCTATTCTCAGACCTACCGATAAACACAAAAACAATCTTAAAAAAAATAGGTGAAGCCGTTTCGAAGGAGTTCGATAACAAACACTGTGACACGAGATTTTTATGTATTAAATTATTACTCTAAATTATTACCTATTATACTTACTGTGGAGGAAAATATCCTGAGGAAACCTGAGTGTCTGAGATGTTCACATACCCCCGCGCTTGAAATTGCCAATCCACGGTAGGCACGCGTGGTAACTAATTCCACACCCTCTCTCTGAGAGAAGGCTTGTGCCCTGGGGTGGGACGTGTACACATACTACATACAGGGTGATACAGGCTACATAAAATAAACCTACATTTAGGTATATCATCGACACTCTAAAGCCCTACGTGTCGCGATGTCAGTCTCTCTGCAAGGACGCAGCGGCGTCGCAAATGACAATGCACGCGACATGAGAGATAGCCCTTTGTATGCTAATTCCCTGGGACTTCGCGAAAGAAAACGATAGACTTTTTAAATTTGAACCGACTTCAAAAAAATGAGGAGGGTCTAGAGTCGTCGGGATCTTTTATTTTTTATGTATGTTCCCCGGTTACTCGAAGACGCGTGGGCTGGAAAGATCTTTTTTTGTTTGTAAGGGTAGATAGACATGTGAAGAAGTAGAAAGACATTTATTATACCAACAAGATACATCACAGAAACAAAATAAGCAGATAAGTAGCATAATATGCACAACAACAGAAAGAAAACTAAATACACAACAGACAAAACGAATAAATAAAACAGGATAAAATAGTCAACAAGTCAGGATCTCATGATGGGATCCTGGAGAAATCGAGGGAACTCTTCAAATCTCAAAGGCACGCTTAAAGCGATTTGGGTGTTTTTTATAGTGACACGTGCATTTGCTTTCGGAAAATACAATTTGGCGAAGTCGTAGTGATAATTTTATAAATTAAAATAAAAACCGTCTTTTAAACACTATAAACAGAGAAATAATCGATTTTAAAGGTATATAATATTCGTTTAAATTATTTCTTTGTTTTTAGTGCTGCTGTGTTTTGAAGTCGGTTTTTATTTTTTTTATTTAATGTGTCTTGTATTTCTTGGTGAGGTTGGGGTCCTATTTTGCTCTGTCGCTCAGATGGCTTTTATTCTAAAATCGATATATCAATATCGTACTTGCACAAAGACCGCTCGTGGCGCTGGCCTCACACTCGAGGGGTCATGGGTTCGAATGTACCATTTCTAAGTTACGTACAATCGTCAGCAGGTCAACCCTTACTTTTTTGATGCAAAATCACCCGTAACGTAACTGAGTAGAGTGCACGCATGTAAAGGTTGATGTGCTATCGACTATAAATTGTCCCTTTTTATTGCGAATATTTTTATCTTAATTTAAACACTGGAAGATTAGTTCGCATTTGTAACAAAGTTTATGTTATTATTTTTCTCTTTTAGTGTGTGGAATTAAGAACTTAATAATAAAGGAACAAAATTATGTGAGATCCTAAAAAACAGCTGTTTAGTACAGTTTAAGACAGTCCAAATCTACACATTACAGCAAGGTTGGCTGAAATATATCTCTCTCAGAGATAAGTATGCCTTAATAACTCTTTTACAAAGGAATAAAGAACATAAAATATAATTATGGTTTAAAAAGGTGTGAGATCGTACAAAATATCGGCTGTTTAATACAATAAGACAGTCCAAACCTATATTTTATATAGAGTTGGACTTACATTTTGAGCAAATAATAATTATTCGAATAATTTGGATGGGTATATTCACCAAAGTTACTCGTGGGGATAAGCTTAACTAAAAAAAAGGTAAATAAATTCGATAATTATGATTAAAACGTAAAAAAGAAAAACATACATATTTCCTTTTGAAATGCTTAAATCTTAATTTTATCTATACAGACACCCGTTTTTGCGGTGACTTAATTGTTAGTTCTTCTTAATTACTAGTTTTAATATTTTGTTGCTATCAGTGGAAGCCTGTTAATGACTTTCTGTTCTCATATTTTAAATAGTATTAAGTTATATGAATCGTGTGATTTTAAAACAACACAAGTCACATGTGTTTTTAAAATAACACTTGCCCATTTTTTTTTATAAAATTATTTACACCTACCTATTTATTTACATTAGAAAAAAAAATTGTAGTTTATTCATACAGAAATCAATATAATATGCTAAAATATTGCTGTTGTAGATATTAGTATTTGAATAAAACAGTTTTTTCTATTTCCTGCAAAGTTGTAATGAAAGGACATGTGTCGTTTTAAAATCACACGATTCATATAATGTCAATGGCTTTCCTAAAACTAAATAAATAAATAAATACCAAAGGTAAAAATGACGTCGTAATTTTGAACGTGAACATAGTTTTACTAAGAGTTATTAACCAAGCATTTCCTTTAACTTTGAAAAATAAAAAAACACTGCATCCGCAATTATCATACGTGGCGCGAATGATTAAGGCATTATGAGCCAAAGGAAACTGAGTTTTTGCCCTGGGAATGGTGTAATGGAGTTCTCAGAAGTGAAAAAGTATTTTAGTGTACCTAGTTAAGTTCAGGTGCAATCACAGACAACGGGTGTACTAATTACTTACACTACAGGGTGAATTCGAATTCGTTCCCCGTTTTTGAAGGGGACATTTTAACCATAACTTAGAAACATACATGGCACACTTATGAAAAAAAAAATACGCGTCAAAAACGATGTTGACTGTTTCCCAAAATTGCTTTGCTTAAGCATAACAAACAATATCTTATTTTATTTTATCAGAAGGTGAGGAAACAGATACAAGTGTAGTTAAACGTTTGGAAACGAACAGATATAAACAATATGTAGAGTAGGTACTGCATCCTTAGACATCAGGAGGAAAAGTCAAAAAAGACAAAAAAAAATCGGGCCCAGCGTCTTATGGTCGGTGCCGGCCTTGTTCTTGTTCTTTCACTTGTTTACGCATATCGGACTACAGACTCTTAAACATTTATCTTAATAGAAAATATTTTTCTACGCTGCGGTACTCCCTACCACTTTGAATTTTGATTTACAATTTCGAACCACACAGGTTGGAATGGAAATAAAAAATATTTACAAATACGTTATCTGTTAAATCATTGAAAAAATTGTTTATCTCATTGAAAAGAACGTTCCCTCTAAATATGGCTAAACGTTCCCTCTAAATATATTGAAATCGCAATATCACAAAATCAGTTTGTTGCCTGAGATAATGTAAAAAAATATCCTGTGTTTAAATTCAGGATATTTAATTAAGGAAAATATTCATTTTGGGTTATAGGTGGGAAGAATGGCACTAATAGCCAATATATATTAAATTTTTCTTTTTAGGGTTCCGTACCTGAAGGATGCCAAACGGGACCCTATTACTAAGACTTCACTGTCGGTCTGTTTGTCTGTCTGTCATGAACCATAATGGCTAGGCAGCAAACAGAATAAAATTAATATTTAAGGGGGCTCCCATACAACAAACGTACTTTTTTTTTCTCGATATTAATAACGACAACAGGTAGACGCTTGAAATATTCACAGTATGTTTAGTTCTGTATTCGCTTCAAAAATAAATAATTAAATTAAAATAAAATAAATATTTAACGGGCTCCCATACAACAAACGTGATTTTTTGACGTTTTTTCTCGATCTTTGTTACGTTGTTACGAAAACGCAAAAGCCTTATATTTCGAAAAATATTTTTTTAAATGACCTTGTATTTCTTCGTCAAGAAAAGGCTTGGCATCAGGTTTTACAGCTTTTTTGGAAGGGAATTAAGGCTTATCGTGCTTTGTAGGTGGCAATATTTTGACTGTTATCTTTATGTAACTAAACTAAGTTGTTTGTTTTGAGGCTCGCTTATCAGTAGGTTGGGGAATTAGGTTCACACTCACTACATTTTTTTAGGGTTTGTTCCCCTTTTGCTGAGCCTCCGTCGGTATTTCTGTATGTGTGTCAAAGAACTTGCTTCCCTTAATTAATGAGAAAATAAACTCAAAATTTTATTAATAGCGTCCATTAAAGTAGGATAACTTAGTTACAATTTAAGTCATGGCATTTAAGAATTTTTTTAATAGTATTTTAAATATTAGAAGTGAAATACTGCGGACTCACTTTTTACAAAAAATGTCTCCAAAACTAAAAGGTCTAGCAAGTTGGAATTTAAGGTGCTCTCGGATCCAATAAGAAATATTTTTATTGAACAAAATCCTTAGGGGTGCAGGGTTTGGTACGGTCAAAAACTAATTCTACGCCGACGAGGATGTGGACGCTACTTGTAAGGTAGAGACTACATTCTAGCACGGAATGGCGACGTAAACTACTTAAAATATATTACTTACTAGTATTAAGCTCGCCTCCTTACAAACACCTTTTTGCGCAATAAAGTATTTTGAATTGAGTTAAACTATCACTAATCTAGAACCTTATTTTTGAACACACTAGAAAAATCATAATTTTCGACCCAAACGAAACAAAAACCGTCCGGAAGCGGCTGGCATTCCCAAGGCTTCTTGTAATCGACCACCATGTATCCATATCTGCAGTAAACCTTTTTCAAATGCACCTTTAAGTCGATGGTCTTAAAAGCTACGTGAGTGAGCTGAGAAGAGTTGTGTCAGCCGGTACCGGACACAATCGAAAGGGATCGCGAAGTATTTCCGGCCACCAAGGACGTGCGGTATTGTTGCTAGAGTAAATAATAGTTAATATGGGAGGATGTTGTGACTAGAATTGAGAAAGGAATGTTACGTTGATTTGGATATATGGAGAGGATGAAGGATGAAAGATTGACGAAACAAATGTATTGAGTGAAAGTGGGTGGAAGGGCCGGTAAGGGACGTCCGACCAAATAGGGGATATGTTAGCAAAGGGCAAGAGATAAAGAGTACCCGAAACCGGCGTGCGTGGATGCGACGACTAATGAATGTGGATGAAACGAAAAGATCTGTCTGGATCGTGGAAAGTGGCAGACCCTGTTCTCTGTTTACCCCTCCGTATCCTGTATCCCTCGAGATACCAGGCGTGAGTTTATGTGTCCTATACGAAAAGTTGGCAAAAGTTGTTAATTGTAACTTACCTAGTGGCAGCTTAATAAGCCAGGCGTAAGCGCATGTAAATTAGTTGGTCAATTTTGTTGATAAATTAGGAGGCCTGGACGGGCGACATTTGAGAACGGCTGTTCTCAATATCTCTTGGAATTTTTTTGGCAAAATTATCTCTTAGAAATGTTTTTATTAAAATCCAGGAATATGAAAAAAACCGCCCAAGTGCGTGTCGGGTGCCGCGCAAAATAGGGTTCCATAGAAAGAAGGATTTTTTTAAAGAACTAGTAACTTCATCAACGTCATTTTCAATAGATTTTGTACGAAGTTTTCTTTTATAAGTTGGTCGCCTATTATTTTTAAAGCCTACTTAGCCGTGATAGTGTTCCTTTTAAGTTCATTACATGTGCTACTACCCTATTTTTTTACCTTTCTACGATTAACCGAGTGGGGGGACACCCTACTCGGACAAAAATTTGCGCTTTAAAGATGTCTTCGTACACCAAAAATATTTTTAAACGACTACTTAATCGAACGATACTCCACACTACGGTGTAGGCAAAAGAAATGCATGCGTAATTTAGGTTTAGTACCCTAAAAACATTTTTTAAATTTTATTATAACGTTTTGTTGGGGTGATTAATAGTATGTATGTCTCTGCCAAATTTCAGCTTTCTCGTACTAATCGTCTCTGAGCTAGACCGCGTACAGACATACGGACGGGCGTGGCGAAACTCTTAAGGATTTCTTGTCGCGACTACGGAACCCTAAAAAGTGTGAAATGTTCGTTGTTTTATATACTCATTATGTTACAATTATCAAAGTATTAGAAAAAAATTTAATGTCATTATTTAGCAGTTTTACCAAACCACACTTACTACAGCTAAAAACACCAATACCAGTAAAGTAGACAAACGAGAACCTAGTACCTACTCCACGATAGTAAATCTCGACCTCAGCAAATTACTCTATTTTCTTTAGACATTTAAATAAAATTGCATCTTTAAAACTAGTCGTTCGTGAGTGTGCGACCTTCCAGAGATACTTTTTATCTGGCGACCTCTTGTTTTGTATATACTTGTCTACACCACGTACCATCGTGTAATGGAGGTGGTTACTGCATAATATCCCAGCTCGTTTTGCCCGACTGGGAAAACTGACCGGGCTATGTTTTTTTGCAGGCGTAGATGTCTGTATGTATGTTTGTTTATAACCACCCAGAGGCCAAATGGCTGGAACGATTTTGACAAATGAAGTGAAATGAGGTCAAATCAACGATACTGGATACAAGTGTCACTGGATATACCCCATCATACCACAAAAAAGTTCGCTGCCGATAGATGCGCGGAGGTGCGCACTGATTGTTTTTACACTGTATTGCGCAAGCGCTGCGCCTCGACGCTCTGCAGGCTGCGCGCCAGCCCCAGCACGCAACTCTGTGTGTCAAAAATTATTGTAAATAGAAATAGCTTGTACTAAACATTAGGAAATAAGTCATACTAACAAACTATGGATTTTAATTATTTGAAATAAATGTTTTATTATTATTATTAGATATTAATTTAAAAACTGATATGAACAAAGAAGTCTTAAACAATGCCTACACCAAACTAACTTACCTATAAACAAACCGAATGAGAGGTCTTATTTGCCCGGGTCAAATAGACACGTTTAGGCTGTTGACTTCTTAGCAGTTGATTTCTTTTACCCGATTGCAAAAGCGACGCGTTTTTTATGACCACCCGGAGACCAAACAGCTTGACCTATTTTGCCAAATGAAAGATATTGACGACGCAAGCCTCACTATATTATGTTTGATGTTAGGAAAATACAAAATTGTGGACGCCTTGCTTATTGTGGGCGACTTTCTAGCAGTCGGGTTTTTGTTTTTTTTTTCAATAACTATAATAAGTTTTACGCGCAGTAATCTCCATGTGGCATGCCATTGCCTAGGTATGGTAGATAGCCAGTTGCAAGTGTTAGTGGAGCGAAATTGCTACAAACACTCGTTCTGTCGAGATCACGCGATGTCGAAGTGGCTATGTCTCTCTTCGCTCCGCAAGTTGTTGATTCGTGTTGTAGCGTCGGCAACATAAACTGCATCTGAAGAGTGTTTCTAAATAGTTAAATAGCTAGTTTAAATTAAAGTGCCTCTGAACTCTCGAAGTTTGACAGTGTTATTCATAAAACACGATTCTAAAACACACCTCGGATGCAGTTTATATAGTCTGTGGCAAAGGGAAAGACTGGGCCACAGACCATTTTTACCTGCATCTGAGGAGTGTTTTCGACTAATCGTGTATTTATAAATATCACCGTCAGTGTTCAATATTGCTCCTAAGTTAAATGTAATGAGTCAGAAATAACGACTTAGTAAACGTTGGCAAAGTTATTACAATAACTTGCATTAAAGAGCGCATCAGAAACTAAAGCCATATTTTGACTAAACTGAACCCATAAATGTTGGCCATAAAAGTGTACCAAGCCTGTGTGTCAAGCCAATGTCAAGTCGACTTAGAAATTAGTATAGTCCGCACAAATCTTTTTGGCGGTAACGTGAACATAGGCACAGGTCGTTTGCACATCGATCTATTAGTCAATTACTAAAGTAGTCAATTACTCACACATACACTGTAAAGACAGCAAGCGATGTGCAAACGATCTGTGACCATGTTCACATTACCGCCAAAAAGATTTGCGCGGACTATATCTTTTCACTATATCTCCCATTTATTTATTGTGGTAGTGCACCGCCAATCTTCGTCCTCTCTTCGTGGTCTCTCACTATGGGCCTCAGAAGAAATCTCAAGGTCACGCAACGAGCTATGGAAAGAGCTATGCTCGTAATTTCTCTACGAGATCGAATCAAAAATGATGAGATCCGTAGACGAACGAAAGTCGTCGACATAGCCTAGCGGATAAGTAAGTTGAAGTGGCAGTCGGCGGGGCACATAGCACGCAGAACTGATGGCCGATGGGGCCGAAAAGTTCTCGAATGGAGACCTGGATATCGGCAAGCGCAGCGTAGGACGACCAGTAACAAGATGGACAGATGACCTCATCCAAGTGGCAGGAAGACGCTGGATGCAAGCCACTTCCAACCGGTCTTTTTGGAAATCCACGGAGGAGGCCTATGTCCAGCAGTGGACTTATTGTGGCTGAATGATGATGATGAATCTTCGTCCTTATTGGAATTTATCGTCCAATTTTTCGCTTGATAAAATTTCGGTGGCGCGCCTTGTCTTCCTTCTCTTTTACTCGTATCCACACTGACAGGGATGGCCGAAGCTGGCGTGTCAGACTCTAAAGGCCTTGATACGCACGTATGAGACATTGAACGTCTTTGCCGACCGTCCAACGAAATAAGTTTTCCGCTAAGCAATGAGTCCCCCTTTTATGTACAGATGGACATGTGAATGGGCTTGAGTACAAAGTACAGCCGTTTATGCCAAAGAGGAAACATAAAAATCTCACTCTGAGGAGAAAAACTGTTTCATTGAGCCAGGTACGAGAGTTTCGTAGAGGTTTTCTAAGGTTTTATAGTTCTAGTTTGCTAATCCGTAATGTAGAAATAGTGGAAGTAGGATTAGGTGTGGATGGCCCACTTATCCTGGGTTAGATAAATAAGTGATTCAAGACGAATCAGAGCGGAATTATGGTGTTTTGACAGCCCCATGTTATGTCTGCTCGCCAACTGAAGGTAGGTATACTCTGCCCATTCTGATCATTGGTCATTGCCCAGCTAGGTCTAAAGTTTTTATCCAGAGTAGTTTAATCAGTCCCGACACTTAATGGCTGCTGTAAAACGTTAAGGAGTTCCTTCAATTGCCTACCGTCTCATCACCAGTTTAAATGTAATACAATGTATGTCAAAATCTCCGATGACTACACTTTCCTGTTATGTATATTTTCTACGCTCCCTTTGCTATCGGTATGCAAGTTTAACATTTCAATCCGCACAAGAAATAAAAGGCGACACAGAGTCCTACAACGTCCTTGCGACAGTTGGTATAATCATGCCTTTGTAAACACGACTGCATTCCATTCCACGGCGAGGGGATTTAAATAGTTGTATTGTACTTTTTTCTTAGTGACGTAAGGTGTCAAAAAAACCGGCCAAGTGCGAGATGAATTCGCGCTCGGAAGGTTCCGTACAACCATACATTAGAATAGCCAGGAGATTGAGTTTTTAGCAAAAACGAGTTTTCGTTCATTCAGTTCGGGACCCTTAGCAATAGTCGCACTCACACTTGGCCAGTTTTTGTTTGTTATACTGTAAGGACTGCAGTATAATCAAACCAGGTTTGACTGTTCGTGCATGTCTTGTTGCTTTTACGGTAGAGCCAAAAGAAAAATTAAAACCAGCCAAGTGCGCGTTAAACGCGCGTGGAGAGGTTTCCGTACAATGCCAAAGTTAAATGTTTTTATTCAGTTGTGGTATCATATTTGAAATCCTCACAGTAAGACGCGAGTTAACTACTACTAGAGCTATCTAGTGGTGTTGTAGTGAACTATTTTCCGTAAGTGAACGTACCGTATTTAGTTTACCACTTTATTTTCAATTGATAGAATTCTTATAGATTTTTCTGTAATCTACAAGCAATTAACTATATTTTGTATTTTTTTTTTAATTTTAGCAATAGTTAGTTAACTTTCGTCTTTTTTCATGAATAAAATCAAAACTATTTATTTTACAATAATAACAAAAATATATTTTAAATCCTTATCAGCTCTTCCATTTGATATATGAATATGATATATGGTAAGGTTTGCAAAACTTTTTTATTTCCTTTTTGTCCCCCGAAAGTGACCCTTATTTTAAAAAAAGTATTCATTTACTTGGACATCTGTGTTTGCGTCACAGGATTACACGATACTACCAAATTGCACCTGATTTAGTCCCGTAGATTCGGAGCAAATTGGCTGTGACAGACGGACGGACAGACAGACAGACAGACGCACGAGTGATCCTATAAGGTTTCCGTTTTTTTTTGTACGGTGTACTACCCTAAAAATACAAGTTACTTGCAAAGATGGCGCAAAAGTAATGTCATAAATTGAACTAGCTGGCATTTTGTCATAAATGAAAAAAAAAGAGCTCGGTTTGCATGAAAAGTTTACTTGAAAGTGTATAATTGTTACATTACTTGGAAATGTACCAATTATACCAGACTTCTTCCCTTTGATGAAAACAGAGCTCCTTTTTTTCATTTATAACAAAATGCAAGCTGATTCCAATTACGATATTACTTTTGCGCCACCTTGTATAAGGATCCTTCCTTATTTAAAAAAGCATTATTTTTTTTTTATAATCTGTTAGGAAACCTGTCGTAATAACACATATACTCTGAAAATATGTACTAGCTATTTATTACTTCCAGTTTATATGGATACAGCTCTATAGGTCAGGCAGACAGACAGACGTCGTAGGCTTAGTAATAGGGTCCCATTGGCAAAGGTTCGATACGAAACCCTAATAAAAGGCTGTTGTTATCTTTGTTAAAAGCCAGTGACAGTTAATTGTAGGTAAAAAATATCAGAATCCAATCACTGCATCGTTGGAAAATGTAGCTCATCATTAGTGTTCTACATTGAAAAATACCACAGTATCACGAATAGTCATTTCATAATGTTATACACCTCAAATTGCCATAGCTTATAACGACAGAGTCAAGTCATAATGACACGCCAATATGTCAATAATGATGACATCTAGGTATATCAGAATTAGTATCGGCAATCCTTCACACATTAGTCAACGATCATTTGCTTCTATTATGCAGAGGTAATATCACCAAATCATTAGTTCACCATGCAATGCCATATGTGGTAATATAGTCAATATAATAGGCAAAGGTAATGCACAATATTGTATGGTCAATTAGCACCAAGCGAGCGCGAACATGAAATCACAGCGTAATTTTTAAATTTTGTAATTTTAAACGAAATAATACACGAAAATGTAGAACATTTCCTAGTGGACCCCCAACAAGTTGATATTGAGGTAAATTTGTACTCTAATATTGGTTCTATTTCTCTAACACCACCTTAATCTCCCACTGCTATCACGGCCCTTTTAATATGTTATTACACTCTGTATATACACATACAGGGTGTAATAAAATCCCCTTTTACATGCGAAAATGGGGGGTTCTTCTCGTTAGTGTAAACATCTTTTACTATCAGGAAAACTTCGAAATCGCGAATAAAATATCAGCTGCTCCATAAATTTCAATGTCGCGTTTTTGATATATTTCTTCGAAACAGATCGGCAAAACACAGCACAAGTTGTAGAAGTGATCAATTAAAAGCATATTGGATTTTGACGTGCATGGAGACATTTCAATAGGAAATCGTTGCATGAATTCATTCGCTCGGTCCAAGTACACCAGTGTAGGTATTCGGCTTTTGTGTAGGTAAAACTCTAAAGTTATACGTTAAAGGTCAATGTTTATGGGCAATAGTATATTCATTCATCATCAATCTTCGTAAATGGACGACGAAAAATCGTAATTATGAATCTCGATTAGGGCTTTTGATTTCCCAATTCTGATTCACTTCATTATTGTGAGGCAAAAGAATTATTACGATGTTTGGAACGTCTATGGCGAGGTTTTCCCTAAATCGGACACGCTTATAATTAAAGGCCTTGCTCCACTTTTATTATAATCTAAGTAAATAATGGTTATGTGATCTCAATCTTTCGAAAGGTTTGTGTAAAGGTGTGAAAGGTTTGTTTACCTGCAAAATGCGCAATTCCTGAAGCTTTGTGTAATTCCGGTTTTTAAGACAATTTTTGTTTTACGATTTTTCTCAGATTTTTGGTATTTATTTCTCAAGTTTTGATCGATTTTTGTTAAAATATTTAAAACGGGATTTTATTACACTATGTTATATGAACCCGGATGATTCTGTTAATTTTCTCTTTAACACATGGTTTAAGCAAACTATTAAACTGCGCTCTACAAGGCAGAAGAACTATGAAAAACAAGTCCCTTTGAAAAAATGGTAATTAAAAAAAACCCGTAGAACTAAAGTTCTCTCTCTCCCTCCCTCTCTCTCTCTCTCTCTCTCTCTCTCTCTCTCTCTCTCTCTCTCTCTCTCTCTCTCTCTCTCTCTCCCTCTCTCTCCCTCTCTCTCTCCGTGGTTGTGTTCGGGCTCGATGTTGCGCAATACAAAACTGAGTTTCCTCTTTTGTCTCTTCCAGAACCTGGACAACTGGAAGAGCTCGCGGCGGAAGCGAGTGGAGCCGATCATCGAGCGCTGCGTGGAGATCAAGCGGATGGGCAACGAGCCGTGCCAGCCGCGCGGCAAGGGGAAGACCTTCAACGAAATGCTGGAAGAGCGGTGAGTCTCTTTGCATCTTGTAGTAATCCCTACACAATTTCTAGTAGACAGTATGTCTTACAACATTAAATCGTCTTCTTATACCTTACACTAGTACCTAGACATGAAACCTTCAGCGAAATGCTGGGAGAGCGGGCTGTCGGTTTTCACCTTGCACTATTCCCAAGACCTTAAGTTCTGCGGAAGTCACTGGGGTTCCGCGAATCACATTCGTCACAGAATTGTTAAATCATTTTGACTGATAAATAAGTCCTCATCTACAAATAATATTAATTCACAAAGATGACGTGGAAGAAGTAAAACCGTTCGTCACAAGTAATTTCCCGAAGAGAAGTGAGGGAAGTGAAACCCCTGTTTCTCGTACACTAACAATCTGTCTGTCTACTGCTAAGAGCTGTCAGTTGGTCAAAGTAAATAAAAAAGCTGTTAACAGTAGATAAAAAGAAAAGAAAAGACTTTCAGTATACAAGAACTGGGGAAAACTCTATCAGGAAGCAAAAAATACTCACGCTTGCGACATTTCGTTGCAAGGGGCATCTGGAATCGATGAACTTTCTGATCTGGTTCTGGTCGACTACACCAAACAATTTATTACTATTCTTTTCACAGCAAAAACATACGAAAATTATTAGATTTAACAATCCTTCAGTCGCACTTTCCCATTGAATTTTCTAGATGTGGTAGTTTCCGCTTGGCCCCGCTTACGAAATACGTTTATCAGCAACATAAACAATACACATGCATGATGTCGATGTTAGTTGTATTTTCTGAGTTTCGTTTTGTCGGTTGAACGAACTAATTTCATTCGTCCAATGACTTCGTAGAACCGTAGTCTACACACTCGCTCGCGTGATGAAAGCAGTATTTCATAACAAGATTATCCCCGATGACGTGAGCTACTCTTCAATAGGATTTGTCTCGTTAGCGGTTTTATTTAATTTGCCAATGACTTCAGCGAAAAACCCAATTGAACATGCTTATACTGGAGTTTTCCTTTCTATAGCATGTCGAATAACCATTGCCTCTTTTGTTATTCCATTTGTTTGAACAATAACGAGTTGACAACCGACACATGACTTTTTGCCTCTGGTTTTTCGTGGACGGGAATAAATGACTGTATATCTGTCATGTATGACATTCTCCGACTTATTTATTGCTTATTGTCACTATACAGGGGGTCGCGTGAAAAATGTATGATATGAAAACCGTTTCTTCCGTATCGATAAATTTTAACAACAAGCAAAAGTTTCTAATGTTCAAAAATGTTCTCTGGTCGTACTATCTTGGAACTGACGCAGTCAATTCGTATGATGAAATAAAAAAAAATTGAAAATTTTAAACTTTTGCTTTGGAAGTAGTCAAATTTATCGATGCTAAAGAAACGGATTTCAGGTTCTCCATTCTTTACAACACTCCCTGTTTATAATAATATGCATTCACCGGTGTGCCAATTTCAAAATTTCTTTATAGATCATCTCAGTGTATCAATTGCCATTTAAGTCATCAGCAGGCTGCCTACTGATTTGAGATCTGATTTTGACCTGAGACTATTTTGTATCCTGTTATATATCTAAAAGCGAAACGTCTTTTTGGTTAGATAAAGATACGAAAAAAAATCCAATTTATTTATTACATATTCTGGCGGCATACACACTAGGAATTCCCGTATTCTATTCCTCTGTTTCTACCTTGTTCATTCAGAACCATTAGAATGCGATTGTTTTCAATTTCTATGAGACAGCGAGAAACATACTATAGGAATGCACTTGATACCTATCCATTGTCACCACCGTCGACACGTACAATCACGTCGAATGAAACCTGTGTAGTCTAATAGCTCCTACTCAGTGTAATCGTGCGACATCAACATTAATGATCTCGCTAAAGTGAGTTGTATAATGGTTGCTCAATGTTCTGCGGTATAGAATAGAAAGGTATCTATGTAAAGACATTGTACTAGTTGCAGCTGATAGGTAGATTTGTTCTAAATGGTAATGCAAATTTTATGGAGCTTGCATTGAAAATCGCATTTGGGATGGAAAATCCAGTTTCTTTGTTCGAACTTAGTATTAGAACGTAGTATTCTATTAAAGTACACGCAGGTATGCTACCTATACTTTTTTGCGTCATCTGACAATTCCATCAAGGATAAAGTATATTGTTCTCTATCGGATCAGTATCAATACATGCAAAGTAAAATACGGTTCAAAGAGCATCATCTGAACTTCATGATTTGTATCTTCTACAGCGAGGTACCTATAATAAACAACGTATAATTCGTCTCCACCTTGTGCAATATCATCACGAATTTCGCTTTCTTCCAATGTAATAATCGGTCGGTGTTTTGACAGTAAATCGATCATTATGGTCGTCATCTTCTTAAATAACATCTTGTGCTGGCGCTATTACATCACGCTCCTTTGCGTTTGTTATTCTTCTCAGGATCTTACACATTTTATTCGATTTGGTGCTGGTTTTATTTTAGTTTTTGGGAGTCCTCAGCCACAATTTATTTTGAGCAGTTTACGAGTTCTACAATCCACAAGCCACAATTTGGATATTTTGTGATTACTTACTCCAAGAAATCATTAAAAAGATGGTAAACAATTTCTATTCTAATTCCAAACTTCATCTTGGTCGAATTTTCGAATCATATTTTTGTACTAGAAAAACCTTTTTTCTTTAAAACATTTTTTTTGTTCTACTTAGTTTTATTCTTATTTCGAAATTTCTGATTTACTCTCCAGCTATTTACAAACTGTACTCTTAAATATTGTTCAATAAGATGCGTTAACGTTAACATACATTGTAATTATTATTTTGCCAGCTTTTACAATGGTGAATTTTTATGTCAAGAAAAATACATGTAAATTCACCGTTGTAAATGCAACTAAGAAACAACTTAATGACATTCCAATTTTGAGTGAATCTAATCGTGCAATAAACTGGCTAATGCCAGACATCTTTGTAATTTAAATAATCTTCAATTTTGTAGACTATATAGTTAAGGTGTAAGCGTACCATAGATGCAATTCAAAATTTTCTAAGACGAAAAGTTCTTCATTACTTTTTAATCGCATCTCTGATAAATAAATAAATATCTTCAGGGATTTTATCTTATAAGACTTAAGAAAGACGCTTTGAAACTTCTCGCTTCACATTCCGACGCGAATTTCCCCGGTTTCGACTAGAAACCAGCATTTCCTTCACGCCGCCTACACCAGTGTCGGTTACACGCGTCTCGCTCGCCGCACACAGAACACTGCCTGCATGAATGCTGGATCAGGTGACATGGGCGCAGGCGCCGGAACCGGGTTTGGTTGGCCTTGGATTCAGACCCAATTTCAAGCTCGAAACTGAACGCGTTTTATCATTAACTAGCTGGCCCGGCGAACTTCTTACCGCCTCTGAAACATTTAAAAAATAATGTTTTTTTTCTCATGTATTTATAGTTATTCTGCTATTCAACTCGAAGAGAGATTCAACAAATCAAAGTTTATAAAAATCGGTCCAGCCGTTCTTGAGTTGTAAAATTATTTGAGTAACCTGACTTTGTTTTATTTACGTAGAACATTTTACATGAATAATTTACATCTATGTTTAGAATTCTTTACTCAGTTTATTCATTGTAGGTTCATGTGCGAACCCACAACGAATTAACTGAGTTAAGAGCTCTAAACATAGATGTAAATTATTTATGCAAAATGTTCTGCATAAATAATTTACACTTGCACATTCAAATATGATCTACTAATTATTTGTTAATGGAACCTCTCAATGTTGAAAACGTTTTCTGATTCAATTCTTTGTTCGTGAGATAAATCTTCAGTTGATAAAAGCATCAGGTCTTCAACCTTGGCTTTAATTAACCTCTTTGAATCGACTGTTAATTATCTTGACGTTTCTTTAATTTCTGCCTTCAATTGTCTCCGGATTCTTTGTGGGTGTCTCCACAATGACATCACTCATAAACTCTTCAACGTCAATATTGTCTGGCCGTGTTCCTTTGTCTTCATTTACTAGCTTTATATCATTGTACAATTTATTTTCATTTGCACTGTTTAGTTAAGATTTGTATCTTACGTCGAGTTAATGTTATCTAGCTAGTTTATCTCTGCAATCTAATTTCTAGCTCCATTTTAAACGTTTACGGAGCAACGTAACATTAATCTTTGCATCTACTAGGGGCCGCCGTACTTTGATTTGAACAAATGGCCTAAACTTGAGTATTTTTCTATCTTTGTGAAGTCCTTGTGTGGTTACGGTATCCTGCGTATCCCGGGACCAGGAGAGCACATTGCGTTGTGTGGATGTTATTTTACTTAGACGAAATTGTAGACTTAAATAAGTGTGCACAGCACAATTGTATGCTCAGTTAATGTAGCGCGTAAAAGGTTGACATTTCTTGTGACAGACGATTGACAGATTGTAAGAAATTACTGGGAGAATAAATATCCCACTGACCGAATCGATCTTAGCCTACCTATGTTTTGGTTTTCCTAAGTTGCGAATTTTCGTTAATATGAACTAACAATATATAAGCAGCCTTTATACATCCCACTTTAGGGCACAGGCCTTCTCTCAGGGAGAGAGTATGGGCTTCATCACCACGCGTGCCTACCGCGGATTGGCGATTTCAAGCGCCGAGGCATGGTATGAAGCACTCTGGTTCTCTCACGATGTTTTCCTTCACCGGTGGCGAGTGGTATTACTACTATAACTTCACAAATGTACGTAACTTAGAAAACAACGTCATTGGTTCATGCCCGGATTAGAGCCCACGACCTCCCAAATGAGAAGCCGGCGCTGTAAATAAATACTTTGTTAAAATTACACCTTTCAGATAATCATCTTCTAATTGTTGGGCTAGCAAATGTTTTGGGTCACTCGGGTTAGAAAGTTACATTTACATTATTACTTGCGTCTACTGGTTACCAGTTAGCAACAGGGCCTTTCTTCCGCAGCTTAACTCTTATGCAACACGTGATAAATGCTAGTATTGATTGCATGAGGATATTTACGGATTTTGCTTACTCTCGGTACTGCGTTTCTGAAGTGATAGCCTCGAGGCTGAATCTGAGATTGCTGGTAGCGGGTGGACGAGGATGGCGGCGGACGAGGATGACTGAAAGAAGTGCCGAGCCATTGTGGAGGCCTTTGTCCAGTGGACGCGTATGGGCTGATGGATTGGAGTGGCCAAAAAGAAATGGTATAGGTATAATAATGCACAATCACTTGTCCTGGTTCCAAACTAGCATACCCAGTGCTATGGTAACCGGACAAGGAAACCTAGGCCGATTTATCTTCAACAAGTCCTGCTTGAGAATCGTGCAAAAGGCATAGATGAATCCACTGTTCACTTCACCGCGGATTAACTGTAAGAGTATACTAACTATTATAGTACTAGAGCATTAAAATGAAAGAAAGAAAGAACAATAATTTATTTCCATGCGAGGTTTACAGTAATGCCTTTGTAAGAAGTAATTTTGTGCAATAAAGAATTTTTGAAGTCATGGTTATAAATGGTATGCCCATAATAACAATCTGTATGTTACTTGCCTTTACTTACGTCTACTTATCTCACCATTAAACGATTAACATTGCCAAATATCTTGATGTATTAAACAAAAACAAACAAATATGACAGTCGCACAGACAAAAACAAAAGTGCCCAAGCTTTTTGCGTTGTCGGCTAACCCGTCATCGCCTCAGTATCAGTGCTCGTTGGCAAGAACTAAAATAAACCGTATTTGTATGTCAGTAAGTTCGCAATTCAAAACGCAATGTTAATTACAATTTTGTGCCGGAATAATTTGAGTACCTACCTATAAGTCTTAAGCTTAGACAAAAGTTTTAATTCTATTATTAGTTAGCGCAAAGTGAAAGTGGTTTTGAAGCTGTTGATTTATTTAGTTAATAATAGCAAAGATCCGTTGTCGGTTTGTATGTGTCAAATGGCGTTTTTATTGCGTGTAATCATACATGTGGTAATGGAAAAGAAAGGGGATTTACACAATCTGTCAAGTGCAATAAGCTTGTAACGGTGTCGTCACATGTTCCGTTTCCTCTTTGATAGAATTGTCTATCTATTTTTGATATGCCATTCCGCCGTAAGAGCACATATTTCTCTATTTTTTATATTTCACTCCGCCGTAAGAGCACATAATATTTCTCTCTTTGACATTCCAGTCCGCCGTAAGACACAATATATCTCTCGACTTTTGATATTCCATTCCGCATATATTTGTCTAGTTTTGATATTCCATACCGTAAAAACACATATTCTGTGAAAATTTGAACTAGATACTTATTACGGATTAAGAAATAAAAGTCCACTTTCTACAGTGCAAACAAAAACACTTGAACATCGGTAGAACGCTACCCTCACATTCGAGAGGTCGTGATTCGAATCCCGGCATGTAATAATGGCTTTTTTCAAAGTTACGTACATTTGTGAACATATGTAAAAATATATATAATGAGCAAGACCACTCGTTAACTGTGAACGAAAACATCGTGAAAAAACCCTCGTGTAAGACGAGTTAACATACTAAGTGCGAAAATTTAAAAAAATCCAATAAAATAAAATAAAGTCTCAAACTGTACCAAAAACGGAGGGCAAGCCTTTTATAGGTCAGACAGAGAGACAGACATACGTCGTATACATATGGATAGAGTCCCGCTTAGCACCCTTCGGGCACGCAATCCCAAAAACTGAGCAAGTCACACCATTGGATATTAAATTGATTGCCATCGCATCGCAGGTAGCTAGATAAACATCTAGTAAGCGTGATGAATGCCGTGATTGGCTGTCCTAAACGGATTAGGGTCAAGGTTACAGTTTCTGTACATGGCGCCGCTGTCAGCTAAAGTTAATTAAACCCAACCAAATCTGTCCGGTTTTGTACGGTGTTTTGATGAAGGCTGTTTAACCCATTGACATCGATGCAATCGTGGTGACTTTTTTAGTTTCTTTAGCATTCTATGTATCTGTACTTTTAAGAAGGAGCATTGTCTATCTGTATCGCAACTTTGATTAATATTTATTAAATACATTATTCTTCATTGTTCCGTGTGGCGCCGGATTAAGAATAGCGTCACTCCATTTCCTTCCGTGGATGTCGCAGAAGGCGACTAAGGAAATCAATTACCAGAAAACGGGCAGCAGCGTCTTCCTGAGATTCCAACCGCATAATGCGGTCGCCAACCCGCCTGCCGAGCGTGGCGATTATGGCAAAACCCCTCATCGTTATGAAAACCATCAGGGAGGCATGTGTCCTGCACTGGGCGTCAAAGGCTGATGATGATGATTCTTCATTAATGTGTATTTTATATATTTCTGTACCTACATATTTAGTTTATTTATGTAGTTGATTCTTCTTGAAATAGATTGTTGTTTAGATTTTTTTTTAAGTTTATTTTGTGAAGCGAAAGTGATCTGTCAGGATCGTAGCAAGTGGCACTCCCTGGTCTCTGCCTACCCCTCTGGGATACAGGCGTGAGTTTATGTTATGTTATGTTTTATTTTGTGCACGTATTTTAGGCCCGTACTTTACGACTTCTCCGATCCTCCGAGGTTTGCTGGAAAAAACCTCTTACAGAGACAATTCGTCATTCGTCGTACGTAATGTCCGTTTTTATGTTTCGTGTGCATTAAAGTATGTATAACATAATTTATGAATCCCTACAATTTTAACCTTATGTTTTGACCTTCAAACATTTAAAGCTTCCTAATCGCCACTATTTCGGTTTTACGGTCACAAACAAGTGCCTAGTCGGATTTTCTCGTTATATTCCACCGATTCGCGGTAAAGTGAGTCAAAAGAGGATGTTTATTTTCGAAACAGCTGTTGTGTTGTTAACATTCCTTTCGTTCCAGTCCATTTTGCAGTTTGATATATTCCAGTAAGTACAGTCGACGAAAGTTCAATTTTTACATTTTTGTTGCATAGTCGCCCGAGTCGTATCGGAATAGAGTGCAGGCATGTAAAGGTCGATGTGCTGTTGATTATGCTCAGAATTTGTACTTATTTTTCATTACGTTTTACTAAAATAATTACCGATTTATTCTCGAACGTGTGTAATTGTATCATAAAGTGCATAAAGTGTTTTGGACGAAATTTGGCGCACTGTCTATTTGTGAATCCCCCCTCCCCAAAAATATATGTGAGTGTATTTATATTGTTATCTATGGCAGCAAGACGCTATTATGAGACCGACATGACAATAACATTGGTACGATTTATATAGGAAACCACACCGCTAAAACCAATACAGTAATATAATTTTATTATGATTTATGAAGAAATATGGAAGGAAAATATCAATAACTACGGGTTATAATTCAAACTTTCACCTTCTATTCAATACAAGTACAACCTTAGGTGTCTGGTTTCTTGACTTATGGTGAAATTATAGGTTTAGGTAACTTAGAATAAAAATTGCATTTAATAAGAAATATGCAGCGGTGAGGCTATCACAGACACAGTATAATGAACACTGTGTAACTTTCTACAGGGTGACTTTGAATTCGTTCACCGTATTTTGAGGGAATGTTCTTTTCATCGTGAAAAACAGTATGATTAATGATATATCAGTAGTGGTATAACCTAATTGGAAATATTCATGATTTCCCGACCTTTGGCTCTAAACTGTGAATCCAAGTTCGACGTGGCAGAAAGTAGCATAACCTTAAAAAATCTTTTCTAATATGTTCAATGCTTAAGAGTCTGTCGTCCGATATGCGTAAACAATAAAAAAAACGATTGACTTGACCGTTGTCGACCATATAAGACTGAGCGTCTTATTAACATAGTTTTGTTTTTATTACTTTTCGTCCTGATATTGTTTTTTTATGCTTAAGTGAAGTAATTTTGGGTATTTTTTTTGACTCGTAAATATTTTCAAGAACATACTTTTAAATCATGGTTACAATGTCCCCTTAAAGTGCGGTGAACAAATTCGAAGTCACCCTGTGAAATGTTTTTCTTATAATATCTATCTTCAAGTAATCATCAAAGTAGACAAAGTACTTTGACTTTTGTAATTCCTGTACGTTCAATTATTTTAATAAATTGCTTAGGTCTGAGGCGGTACTAGAAAATAAAATTACGGATACATTTTTTAATTTAGCATTTCCCATTTTAAGATAAGGTAATAAGAAAGTAAGTATGAAAATTACAATATCTCTCGGTGATTTCACCGTAACAAAAGACCATTTGACAAAAGTATACAAAAACAGTCATTCAGCCAGAAGTTAAAGCCTTAAGACGCTGATAACAGTCATAATAAGAAAAAGTATAATATGTATTATATTTGTGAGAATATTTCTGAAAATAACTTCCAAGAAGACTTCGAAATACATGAAAATTTAAATCCCTTGCAAGGCTGGATGGCCAGATTCTGTGAATGACGATGATGTCATACCGATACACCAATTTGTTTAAACACAATGTCGTGAAATGTAGCATGGGCCGTTGTTTCGCCTGGTAACCATGATTTGCGAAAAATCGAGTCATCATATTTTTTATATTTATTTAAGCCACACCAACAGTTAACATATAAGTATTACAGAATACCTTAGTTTTGTGAGCAAAACATTATCTAAGATTTCTTGTAAACTGATTCTTTTTAATACATCGTGATTATTGATTAGTTTTTTTTACCATTTTGTCGGCGGGATTAATATGTATTTCTATGCCAAATTTCAGCTTTCTCCTACTAATCGTCTCTGAGTTAGGCTGCAGACAGACAGACAGACAGACGGACAGACGGACGTACATGCTGAAACTATAATAATAATAACTTAATAAGGTTCCTTATCGACTACGGAACCCTAAAAAGGTACATTCGTCTGTCAGCTGACTAAAAGTGACTCTGATTACAGTGTTTTGTTTTTTTTTTTGGTCCATTCATTCCTCAGAAACTTAATCCAACACCTGTAACTGGAACCATTATTGTTGTAACTTTTTTCGTTACACTTGACGGGGTACAAGCTTTGTTGAAGCTCCGACGGTGGACAGGTGACACAGGCTGGTCTCAGTTGAACGAGAAGACATGGTTCGGTGATGGCTTTGAGGTTTTGCAACATTAGTTGAGGTTCCCGAGAGGATACCACGATCTGCAGACATACTGGACTGCTGATATAAAACGAATTGCTGGTAGAGTCTCTTAACAGGGTGCAGAACAGCTGATGTTTTCATCGCTATTTTAAAGGTTTCCCCGTAGTAAACATTTGTATTGACGAGTAGAAGTAGGACCGCTCATTTTGACATAACATAATTTTGATTCCACAAAATATGATCTTCGTGATATGCATAGCTGGTAGCTAGCTACCCTGCTCCTTAAAATTACATAGTATTAGCACTGCTCTCCTAAATAATATTTCGGGTGTATATGAGGATTTTGTTACACCATGTAGAATATTGATTGATCTGTTTTTGTATCGAAAATAGCTTCTCTTTCCTTCTATTTCCTAGACGTATAGATATGTGTGTCAATACATAACCAATGAATGAAAGCGATCAAGCAGAACATTCTTAATTCCTTTGTAATCAAAATAATGTCCATGGATTTGATACCTCATTGTGGTTTCCCTTTCGACGGTTCAAAGGACTCGACCGCAACGGTCGGCTGGTCACCCCACGGCTCACATAACTGGGTTACGCCGCGGTTGATCAATGGTCATCCTACTCACGGTACTAGCAGTTCTAGCGCGGAGGTCAGTGAGAAGTGGTCCATTTTAATACAACGCGGTCGTCCAACCGACCCGTGGTCACCCTACTTACAGAACTAGTTGTTCTAGAGCAGGGGTCACTGAGAGGTGGTCGGTAAATGGTCGCGGGTTTGTCTCGAATAACAGTATTATTGCGTAATGAATTGTATTGGAGTAGACTAGTCTTCGTGCGCGACTTTGTTGTTTCCACTTGAAATTCAAATTCCCGAATCCATGTCCATAATTATGTAGAATTTGACTAGTTTTTTTTTAAACAAGTTTTATGGAATAGCAATTACTTATTATACGTCCCTTGGGGCAAACTGTAGACAGGGAAATGGTGATTTTTTTTGTCGTGAGTCTTTCCTCTTTATTGAATGAAAAAAATTACAATAACTTACCTCGTAGCGAAGCTGTTCGGTAGTTAAAACTTCAAGTCGTAACAGACAAACTTACCTACAACTTTATGTTGTTAGTATGGATTTTGTAATAGCGTTTGTATTATAATGTTTTTGGTCCGTCCATTGATGTTAGTGCAATTAAGTTATGGTGTGTGTAGAAAGAATAAAACTTTTTGAGATGATTGAGGTTTTGCAATTCTGTTTGGAAATATAACTTTGGAAAAAAGTCCATAACATATTCTTGTGTTAGAACGAGGTTACGTTATTAAAATTTATTTCACAACGATATATACATAAGCAGCCTATGGCCTATGTACGTCCCACTGTAGGGCACAGGCCTCTTCTCAGGGAGAGAGTATGGGCTTAATCACCGCGCGTGCCCACCGGGGATTGGCGATTTCAAGCGCTGAGGTATGTGAATAGCTAACCCCCAGTTTCTCGTACACTAACACGCTGTTAATCTACTGTTAACAGCTGTCAATTGACTAAAGTGCATAAAAAAACCACTGAAAGCTGTTAACAGTAGATTAACAGCTTGTTAGTGTACGCGAAACCGGAGGTTAGGATCACAGTGTTCCAGTGACTAACTAAACACGTGTAAACGAAGCACAAGCAATTATAACACGCCGCATAACTTCCAGGTTTCCTCACAATGTTTTCCTTCACAGTTAGCGAGTGGTAACTGTAAAGAAGTATTAGTGGTAGGAAGCCTTTGTCAATGTCAACATATAAAAAAGCTAAATCCAAGAAACTCCGGGAATTTTTTTGACAAAATTTAATTAATCACCAGTTATCGTTGTGAAATGCGGTGGTGGTGAGCGGTGGTAGCCTAGTGGGTAGAACATGGACTCGGAAGCGACCCAGGTTCGATTCCCAGCGCGGGCATGTTAATACATTTGTGAAGTTATAGTAGCAATACCACTCGCTAACTGTGAAAGAAAACATCGTGAGGAAACCTGAGTGTGTGAGCTATTCAAATACCTCAGTGCTTGAAATCGCCAATCCGCGGTGGGAGAAAGCCCTGTGCCCTACAATGGGACGTATATAGGCTGCTTATGTTACCTATCATAGCATGGACTAACAAACCAAAGCCACGCTTGGCCAACGCCAGGCAGAATCTGGGTTACATTAATAAAACTTAATGTTCTACAACAATTTCATAATCATATTTAATTCAATTACCTGTGTTTGTTTGCTTACAATGTTGTGCAATGCGTAGTGGGCTCTATTCGAAGCCGTTAATAGTGGTTTTGACTCTTAATTGTTCTTCTAATGGGTGAGCATGTGGATCACACATCATACCTGGGGGACGAGTCTCTTAAATGTGCAAATGTTCAATCGAGTGATATTGTGGCTGGTATTAGACGCTATTTTGTATTTTACTCAGCAATATCATTACAATGCTATTCCAATGGTATAACTCGCGCAAATGAAATATCCATCTCTCGCGAAGGACATCGAATCGCGCGAGGCGCTGAGTTAAGATGCTATTGAAGTGCCACATGGGATACCGCCGTTTAGCCAAAGTATTTTTCGCCAAATTTTACTTCCCAATAAACTTATGGCATCAGTTTCATTTCCCAAATGAAACTTTAGCAAGTTTTCATTTCGCATTTTATTCATTTGGTCAAATTATCATTTCGCATAATTTTACTGCGTCAAGTTTTATTAAGACAAACGTTTATTATGCTAACGTTTTATTTTGGCAAGTGTTATATAGCAAATAATTGTTTGATTAAATTTATATTTCGAATTTTGTTCATGTGGTTAAATACTATTAGGCATAAATACAAGTAATTTAAAAATTTAAGCTTAAGATACATTTATTTGTAGTATTATATTCGGATTTAAAAAAAAACTTACGAAAGCAATTTGGTGTAAAAAGTGTGTTTAAAATTTGGTTGTTAGGTCAGTACACATAAGCAAAAATAGGTTCGAAGTTCCAGGATGGAGCGGAGCGCAGCGACGCTCCATCCTGAAACTTCGGGTGTTAGTTCTTTTTTTTTATATAAAAGCGAAAAAAAATATTTCACTAAAAAACTTAGTTTTGAGTCAAATAAAAAAAAATTTGTTCTAGTTTACATTTCGCATTTTATTCATTTGGTCAAATTATACTTTTGACTGAATAATGCTTGGTAAAATGAATTTTGACCAAGTATTTATTTGGTAAACAATAACTTGCCATAATAACTTTTGCTAACTGTTTATTTGCTTTAAGTTGTTTTGAGAAATGTTTTTTTGCCAAGTGATAATTTGCGGAAAATAGTTTGGGAAGTAATACTTTGGGAAACGATTTTTGGCAATACATTAGTAAACCGTGCCACATAGGTATATAAACTCACGCCTGTTGCCACGATCCTGACAGATCACTTCCGCTTCCCCTACATTCATTAGTCGTTGCATGCACGCACGCCGGTTTCGGGTACTTATTATCTGGCCCTTTGCTGATACATCCCCTATTTGGTCGAAGTGCGATTGGTTAATAAACTACCAATAGTGTCAATGAAAAAACCATTACCGTACTAATATCACTCTTTAGCAACGATACATTTAAGAGACTCGCCTCCGATTCTCGGTTGTGACTTACTGTGTCAGAAGAATACACTGAGAAATAGAACACTTTCTTCCGAATGGATATTCACTGACGTACTCATATAACATGCTTAGTTTTTGCTAAAATTTTCACTTTGTCCGTTTGCAATGATGGTGTTTCAGTCATTTCATTCAGGGATATACAGGGTAAGATCAACTTCTAAAATTCGCAACCCGGAAACACGGCAATTAGAGTTTGTGTTTTGTTCTACGAGTTATTCTCGAATTTATATTTCTTCAGATATCACGGTTTATATAATTTTATTAAATTCACGCGAGTACAAAGCTAATGTCGTAGCCTCCAGCAAATCATTATTCTACGTAGAAGACGTCCAATCTATTTAACACATATGGTTTAACCTATTCCGCTGTTTTTCAGTATTTCCTACGCGTTTCTTCTCGTGGCCCGTTTTCCTATAGGATCCTGCGATCGACCATCAAAGTAGCCTCTTCAAACAGTGACGTTACGACAAGAACCTCAGTCCTTAGTCCTCTCGATTTCGCCATTGACTATAAACTCCACGGATTTAAATATACTAATTTCATCTCTCAGCCTTAATATAATTCTTCTTCTTCGGTCCTTTAACTCCTCGAGGAGCATAGAGCCTCGACAACAGATGGCCTCTTCTGACGAAAGGAGATTCTGATTATTAATTTACTGAATTACTTGCTTAAATTTTTGTCAAACGAGTCCGACCAGCAGGCGTAGCACGAGCGCCAATTTGTCTATTCTCAACTGTCATCTTAAACTCTCCCGAGTATTAAAATGACGAGGCATGCGGTTTCCCTACGCACCTTTAAATTAAATTAAATCTTGAACATTTTTTCTTGCATTTGTGTCCGCCGCGAACAAGATGGTATTTTTTTCTTGCAAAATTACCTTTTATTATGAAATAGATATTTATGTTTCAAATATCTGGAGGAGAAGGAAGGTCGAAGATGTTGTAGGACTGTATGGGAGACGTCTCATCTCGACGATAAGCCCGAAGAGAAGTTCATAGAAAATCATAAAATAAGCCGGGATATGATGCTCACGCTGCGGTCAATGACAGCTAAGGAACTAGATAAAAACTATTATGAAAACAAAACCCCGATTGCCAGCGTTATATATCCAGCAATACATGTGTCGCTAATACCTTTTATTTGACATCTCATTTGTCAAAGTCGGTCAAGCCGTATGTCCGAACCGTGCACACCCTCATTTACTTTCACAATCAAATAGGCTAGGCATGGCATGTTTCAGTTTAGGTAGAACAATTACAAGGACAATTTCTACACTGGCATTTATTTGTACCTATTTATTAATTTGTCTCTAAAATTATATTTTTCTCGAACTCGCCTCGTCACAAAAAATGCTATTGTATTTTTATAAAGACATTAATTTACCTCTAAAATTAATTCTTTCTCGCAACTGCCAGAAAAAATTTAAACCGCTATTGTATTTTGTCTTCAGTCACTCCTTGTTCGTACTTATAATAATGCTATTGACCGTGGAGACAAAACAAGCGACAAAGTTTATTGCGCGTCCCGCCGTGCGCGGGACACCCCGCGCACGCTTGTGCTGCGGCCACAGGTTTCGCTCTGATACGCAGAGCTTAAATTTTCATGCTCATTTGCCCTCTTGTTTATTTTATGTTTAAATGTTTAATACATATTTAATAACTAACTAACTAAAATTAAGTACTTCACAACTTTTAATGTTTCTGCCATGCATTCAATATTTGGCTATCAACCGTTTCTTATAGCATTTTCCAGCCAGCTTTCCATACAAATGCGTTCATTAATTAATTGGTAAGCTGTGGACAACTGTTATTGGCCTTATTTTTAGTTATTAAAATTTCCTTGTTCGCACTTATAATAACACTATTGACCGTGGAGACAAAACGGGCGACTAAGTTTGTTGCGCGTTCACATTTCCTTCCGTGGATGTCGTAGAAGGCGACTAAGGAAATCAACCAAGAGACGGGCAGCAGCGTTTTCCTGAGATTCCAACCGCATACTGCGATCGCCAACCCGCCTGCCAAGCGTGGCGATTATGGTAAAACCCCTCATGGTTATGAAAACCACCAAGGAGGCCTAAGTCCTGCAGTGGGCGTCAAATGGCTGATGATGATGATGATGAATTAATTATAACGAGTTTACGCTGTTGATGTTCCTAATAAAGTACAATAAAAATAAATAAATAAATGGTAAGTAGAGTATGAGCTAGCTCGTAGTGCTTACGAAAGTTTTAGTTCGAATTCTGATCCGCTAATCCTGATTTCCCAGCCTAAATAAGTAGACGCAATCCACTATGCTTGCAAATAGTTTATTACGGAGCATTACATAAGCTGGTCGACAGAATTGCTCTATCTGTAAGCAAATTACAATACGGGCCCTTGCAAAATGCTCTCACGATACAGGCGGTTGTTAGGCCCTTTGGAATGACGCCGAAATGCTATGATCCAAATGTCAACACTTGATGTACTGACTTGTAACCTCTCTAAATGACTACTAGAGTAAGCAAGTACAATTGACAGCGGCCCTTACTTTTTGTTGCAAACTTACACCTAATATAACGCACAACGTAGAGTGCACGCGAGTAAAAGTTTATATGCTGTCGACTTGTAGTTTTGCATGGTGGTCCAGAAAAGGTACTGTCGTAGGTCACTTTAGGGAGTTGATTTATATTATAGGACAGGGCAAGCGCAGCGTGGGACGACCAGCCACAAGATGGACAGATGACGTCATTCAAGTGGCAGGAAGACGCTGGATGCAGGCCGCTTCCAACCGGTCTTTTTGGAAATCCATGGAGGAGGCCTATGTCCAGCAGTGGACTTCTTGTGGCTGAATGATGATGATGATGATGATAGGACAGGGCTTCCGTTTGGGATCTTATGTCTTCTTAACAGAAGAACGTTAGTAATCTCAAAATCACTCCACATCTCTCAACACTAGACACAACAATAAACTTGCCTTTCCAAAATTCCGTTTAACAAAAGTAAGCGTTGTATTCGCTTTGATAACAATTTAATCGTAACGTAACATAACATAACATAAACACACGCCTGTATCCCAGAGGGGTAGGCAGAGACCAGGGACTGCCACTTGCTACGATCCTGACAGATCACTTTCGCTTCCTCAACATTTATTAGTCGTTGCATGCACGCACGCCGGTTTCGGGTACTTTTTATCTTGCCCTTTGCTTTTACATCCCCTGTTTGGTCGAAGTATGTCCGTCTGGGTCCGTCCGTTTAATCGTAACGAGGTTTAAAAATTGTACACTAAATACTTCTAAGAAAATCTCGCAGATTGGCGATTTCAAGCGCTGAGTTATGTGAATAGCTCAGACACTCAGGTTTCCTCACGATGTTTTCCTTCGCCGTCAGCGAGTATTGCTACTATAAGTTCACAAATGTACATAACTTAGAAAACAAATTCATAGGTACATGCCGCACTGGGAATCGAACCTTGGTCTCTCGCTTCCGAGTCCAATGTTCTACCCACTAGACTACCACGCCCATCAACCCACTGTATAAGTTAATTAAGTTATGGAGTACGTACATAATATTGTTATGAAATCGTAGTCGTTTTAATTAAGTTATTTAGTTTAGTGGTCGCTCTAGTAATTAGACTAGATCGTTGGAGATTGAGGCTAGTTTCGTTTGAATGAAAGACGTCAACATTTGCAGTTTGAGTTCTCGACGAGTAACTTGACTCTCTTATTTGGTAAAATACTTATTTACAATTTTAACTTATAAGTATTAGTTAAAATTGTGCCCCGGTCTGAAATTCTTTCATAAATGTGAAATAAAAGTGCGAACTGTTTTTTTTTTGCGAACTGTGCTTGAGGAAATTTCCGGGATTAAATAAGCGTAAAGATTCGTTGATCCTCCAGTAGTGATTAAGTGATGTGAATTAGTGTCTTTATTAAGTTATCAAATTGTAATTGAAGTGAGTAATGGAAAGAAAAATTTTGCTCCGAAGCAAGATTCGAACCTGCTCCAGTCCACCGTAAGTTTTTTGAGACACTTACTTATTTTTCAATATTTGTGTTCCTGGAAGATAGTGATAGACTCTTAGTGATTCTTATCCTCCTCAGTTCTTACCTTCAAAATAATAATTGAAAATACATTGTCATTTTCAAGGTCAGGACTGAGGAGGATACGATACGAGGATAAGATAAGTATATCCCGGGATATTTTTTCTTGGGCTATTATCAATACGACGATAAGATAAGAATTTTCTGGGATATATTTTCTTAGAATATTATCAAGTGAATCCCCCCATTTTCTGATGGATTTTGTTTTGTTTTTTTATAAAGGGTTGAATAGGGCACTTCTACGGTATAGATGTAGCCGCGATCGGAAATGCCGACCCCATCAGGCACACGGCTAGTGGCCAAATAAATCACAACCTTAATACACCCAATTTTCCAACGACTTTCCCCCTTTCAATTGAAGCATTTAGTGTGAAAGTGGTCAGCGAACGCTCTGCATAGAGTGCCACTGCGGAGTAACGGATTGACGGGCTAAAATGGCCACCCATCTGCATAGACCACAGCGCTGGTTCCGCTTGGAATCCGCTGGAAATTGTTAATCTGCATAGAGAAGTTAGCGCTAGATCCGCTGTGAAGCCAATGGAAAGTTGGCGCTGGGTCCGCTCTGAATTTGCCCAACAACTCGCTGGACCGACGGTCTGATGCGGATTGCACCAGTGTGGGTTAGCTACTATCTAGTATTAAGCTCACCTTTGTACAAATTTGTTTTAGTCCAATAAATATTTTTTCAATCAACCAATCAGATAGATTACAGCAGCTGGGTGAGGCTGGTCAGAAGCAAGTGGCGTGCTACGAGAGTGGACGAATTCAGGGTGATAGAAAGACTTTAAACTAAACTAGACGACCCTAATGGAGCCCCGTAGCGTGATTTATGTAATAATGTCGGATTGTTCCGTCCAGGGTTTCGACTGTCTACTCTCGTCCAATCCCTGATGTTTCTGAGCCACTTGAACCTACTGTATTTTATTTATTTTTCCTTATTGGTGTGTAAAACAATCAATTACACGCTGCATAGGCTTAACAGATCGCTCCGAATGTAACCCAAAGCATACTCACACGTAAAATAGATATGTTACAAGCTTGCAAACCAGGGCCTAGATTCTGTTAATGCATTGTAGTAACATGACAACTGCATGAACATGGCGGTTTTCATTTCATGGCTGCTTTAAGTCTACGCGGGCACACCCATCAAACTTTCTAGGCGTCAATGGTACGAAAAAACACGTCACGTGACCCGACAGTGTACCTGTCATTATACTACAATGCACTAACAGAATCGAGGCCCTGATCACTTAAACTAAGCTAGTCTAACATTTTTAACAAAGTTATAACGTGAAAAGTATAAATGTTAAGGCTCTTTTACGCCAGAGCAACATCTTGATACAGTGCGGCATACTACAAATGGTGGCATCCGGCTCCTTGTTGCATGCTACAACCGCCAACATCATGCGGCCGATGTAGCATGCGACAGTCTATTTTACGCCGAGGCAACATCGTGTTCGGATACAAGCTGCGACAGTCTGCCACGTGAGGCAAGTTGTTTCTATGCCGCACGATTCTTGCCACAATATGAGACATTTTTTATTTGTTGTAGCATGCGGCCTTGTGGCATGCCGCAATGTTGCCCCGGCGTAAATGGGCCTTAAGAGTCGAGGCCCTTTTTACAAAAACAGCCAACGTCCAATTTTAACTAATTTCTGTTTTTGGTTGATGGTAACACTGTTCAACAAGCTGCATTAGCCCTACTAATCAGTTTTTACAAAACCTTCCCATTTCCACAGTTATTCACTCGGAAAGTTTAGGCAATTTTACAAAAACCACCAAGGTTTGTTTGTAGGACAACCGTTTTGGCCAAAAAGCACCAAATTTACTCTGGGGACAAAGGTTGTACTTGTAAAAAGCGCCATTTACATTAACAAAATTACTTACTACTCCTTCCTTCTTGATTTTCCGCTACCTCCAGCGCTAAATCCGCTAATTCAGGCTCTTTCCATTGACGGCCTAATGCTCGCCCATCTGCCCGTCCGGTCCGTCAATCTGAAGAGGGGGTAATTCTCGAATAGTCGTGGGATATCGAACGGTTTCGAAGGAAATTGGCCCGGCGTTTAGGTTAATCGCGAAAATAAATGGTAATAGTGAGCCTGAATTAAGCCGATCGATGTGGACCCCAATTAGGGTTGCCAACCCTACTATATAATATAGTATGTACAATAAAGAATATTCTATCTATCTATATTAGGGGCTCAAATACTATATTTCTAAAAAAAAATATAGGCGAAACTACTATATTTTGCGTAAAGCGGAATCCAGCCTTCATCTTTTTCTAAAGCTCGCTCTTCAAGTCTAACACCAGTTTCTCGTACACTAACACGCTGTTAATCTACTGTTAACAGCTATCAATTGACCAAAGTGCATACAAAAAAAACCACTGACAGCTGTTAACAGTAGATTAACAGCTTGTTAGTTTACGAGAAACCGGGGGTCAGTCCGTGAATCGCACTGCACGACTGCCGCTATTTTTTGCTATTTTTTTTACCATTGTTTTGCCATCTACTATATTTTTAGAGGTAATAGCTTTGAAAATACTAGATATATTTGTTAGAAAAAAAGTTGGCAACCCTAACCCCAATTCTACGCGGTTTGGTAGCAGTTTTAAAAAGTTTCTTTGGCACTTGGCACAGTTTAGAACTGCGCAACTAGTAAGAACTGTGCTTGAATAAGATCTTTCTGAATGACTGTACTGAAGAGTGCTGGAAGAAGGCTGGTTGTCTAGAAGAAGTTACTCTTGTTAATAAGGCCGCCAGTTGTACTGTATTATTTAAGTCTTAAATTATTATTACTAAAGTCTTTCGAAATCTTTTTTTCTGACACAAAAGCCTAGATATAACATAGAAAGAAAGAAGAAAAATGATATTTATTGTAACAAATTCACACATCACAATAAAAGAGCAAAAAACATACAATAGTTACAAATGAAGAAGAAAACAAGAAGCTCACAGAAATACACAGAGGACAGGACAAAGTCAGAACACACATCTTGCGGTGTGTCAGAGTTGCTACAAAGGTCATCTGACTCAGCATTGTGCTGACGGTTTGAGCCCTCAGCGCTGGTTGACTTTTCTACCAACCAAAACGCTGAAGAATATTTCGTACCTTTTTTGCCCCTAAGCCTGCAAATTTTTATTTGCATATTTGTGACTTTCCTACTTCATTTCATATCCATGCCACTCTCAGATCTGGTTTCCTCTCTCCGATTTCCAGCAAAAACTAGCATCGTCCCGCTCCATTGCACGCGACAAATCGCGTCTCTGGCAAGCCCCGATGAGGCAACGCGCAGTGTTACCAGTTCCTAGATTCTGTTGCTGCATTGTAGTTCTATGTAATTCCTGGGCCGCGTTTCATAAAACTACCATTCATAGTTATTATGACAATTCGATTTACAATGCGTAGCCGAGTCCTAAAGAAGAAAGAAAAAAACTTACTACTTGTTACTCTGTGGATTAATTGGCTATGTAGTGTACATCGAATTGTCATTGTACACTACCCTACCCAAAGAGTAAGGGACCCTATTATTAAGACCGCTGTCCGTCCGTCCGTCCGTCCATCCGTCCGTCTGTCCGTCCGTCCGTCCGTCCGTCCGTCCGACTGTCACCAGGTTGTATCTCATGAACCGTGATAGTTAGACTGTTGAAAGTTTCACAGCTGATGTATTTCTGTTGCCGCTATAAGAACAAATACTAAAAACAGAATAGAATAAATTTTTAAGGGGGGTTACAAACGTGATTTTTTTGCCATTTTTTGCTTGATATTAATAACGGCAACAGCTAACGCTTGAAATGTTCAAATGTAGTATAGATAGTGGTACGGAACCCTTCGTGCGCGAGTCCGACTAGCACTTGGCAGGTTTTATTACCATCTACGTATCATACTTTTTAGGTGTCAATAGAATGAAACATGTCACGTGACATGTGATGATTTCTTGTTATACACACTTTTATTTTCATAAAAAAATTCTTCAGTAGGTATTTAGTATTACGTAATTATCTTCAGTATCAGATCAGTATTAGTAATAGCATCTTTGAAGTTGAAGATGAATTTCTCGTAATACTATTATTTTCAACTGCGAAAATAAGTTAAGGCGCGATACGTAAGATTCGTAATTGTCCGTATCTGTTTTGATTTTCTCATGGATCCCATCCACAGATCTTGAACAAATATATCATGAAACCCCATTGAGGAGTCCTCTTTCTAACAAAAAAAATATTATTGAAATCTGACAACGCAGTAAAGAATTATCGCTAAGGAAAATACTTAAATACATATATAAGATACTTCTTCATTTTGAATTCAGCTAAAAACTGGACGTATAAAATCATAGTATTTTTTTTTAAATTCAAAATAGCACAGAAACTGCGACTTAATGATCATTACAAGTTAAACGAGTAGGTATCCATTTAAAAATTTAAATCGTTTTCAAAAAAAAAATACAAAAAATTCTAAATCTTTTCAGTGACATGTCATGTGTGTGAATTGCACGGTAATTAAGACCTGAAACAAAGTATTTTAACTTGTCTTTTAGTTTTCATCTGGTAACACTACAACGTTGTGAAAGTCCGGAGCGCGGTATCCAGCCTGCCCACCCCCCGAGCGACGCGGCGTAATCATAGTGTTTGCTTTGGAAAGCGATCTCGCGCTCGGGCGGCCATTTTTGCCGTTTGTCCAATTTTGCTCCGGGTTTATTGATTCTTTTGCGCTGATAACGTTTGTTGGTTTTGTGGAAATACGTATTGAGGTCGATAGTGCTATGCACTGTCTCGTTGGTCTAACGGTATCACGTAATTACCATGCCGGAGGTGGTGGGTTCGATTCCCACTGGGGCCCGCCGTACATCTGCACAAATGGCCTCAGTCTGGGTGTATTTCCATGTTTGTGATGTCCTTGCCTGGTTACCATAGCACAGGGTATCCTAGTTTGGGACCAGGACAAGTGGTTGTGTTGTGTGGAATTCTTTATTTATACATAACTTAAACAATCCTGTACACGGGGTGATTAGAAACTAGAGTATGTATAGAAACAAAAAGTGGAAAAACTATTTCCTACAGAACTTATAATTATAGCCACGTCTCTTGATATATCAAATCATTTATGCGCATCAAATCCTGTCGCAATCCTGACGTTATCTTGTCAAATCCTGAGCGATTCCAACCGTCTAACTGTAAATTCCATACTAATTTTACAGTTAGACGATTGGAATGTTTAGGATTTGGTGCGCGTAATATAGAGGCAGATTGACATATCTGTCAACAGAAGTTGCTATAGTTGTAAGTTCAGTACGATCAGTATGATCGGTGACAAAAAAGAATCCTCTTCCAATTTTTTTCTATTCCTACTTCAGTTTCCAATCACCCCGTTCTACTGTAGTTGAGGTATTTCAGCAGAGAAAGGTATGGTTCATTGTTAATTGATTTAACACATTCGATACACATTTTCATGCTATCGCTTAGGAATCTCTATGTGTGACGCAGCAATAACAACACAGGATATAACATAATCCGTATATGGGGATTCGAAAATAGGGGTTGTTCACGTCAGTAGGAACACATTTTCCATACATTTTAATTTTAGTATACAATGTAATTTTATTGTAGTATGTAACCGCTGATATTTTAAGTTATTCCTTCTTTTATGATCGAATGTATGGATTGTGTTACACCTGTATAGAGCGGGATAGCTCGCTTTATACGTATTATGCTTCCATTTATTGTTTTTTTTTACTGCCTAATTGGTTTAGTTTTTTGTCGCTTGCCTTCCTACACAGGTCATGGGGTCGAATCCCTCTTGAGCAGTGCTATTTATCGTTGTCATCTACTATCTTGGAAGACGGCTAACGCGAAGTGAAGACTGGGTCGGACGGGTCACTTGTTGGTCGCATCTGTCCGTTTAAATACGTTTTAATAAACGCAAACAAAGAATGGCCTGATAAGGCCACGTGGGTGAGGTCACCCGCTAGGAATGCATAACATAATTGCATCTATACCTATTCCTACCTGCCTCATAGGCATATACGCTGTGACTAGTGCGTGTTTATGTTCACCTAGTACTTTTTCTACTTGTCATTTGTACTCGCCCTTACTTGCCCTAGGGCGTTCCTTGATGTTCCTGTAGGGATGCCTAAGAGAGGTTAGGTAAACGAGGCACAAGCAGTTACAACACACCGCATAACTAACTCTCCGAGTAGCTCAATAAGTGTAATATGAAAACATTTAAAAATAGATCTCACTTCGCTACATCCAAGTATTCCACAATCTCATGTGAGTACAAGAAAACAATGTATGTACCTAAATAAAACGAGCTAGACAAATGCCTGTTCTTACTAGAGTAAAGTGCAGCACAGAGCACAGTAGAGTGTATTGTATATCCAGCCAGTGAAGCAATATTAGACGTACCCCCAGTTTCTCGTACACTAACACGCTGTTAATCTACTGTTATCAGCTGTCAATTGACAAAAGTGCATACAAAAAAAAAACACTGACAGCTGTTCACAGTAGATTAACAGCTTGTTAGTGTACGAGAAACCGGGGGTTAGGATCACCGTGTTCCAGTGACTAACTAAACACGTGTAAACGAAGCACAAGCAGTTATAACACGCCGCACAACTTCCCTGGTAACTCAATAAGTGCAACATTGCCGCACGATGTTGGCTGCCGATCGGATTATGGAGTTATAATCGACACTCCATATACGAATCGCGGTGTCTCGGTGGCTCTCAAGTTTGGGAAGAGATTGGGAACTCAACTGGGAATTAAGACTTCTTGGGATCGGACTACCTCCCCCTCCCCTGTTATGTACAATATATAGAATTAGTTAAAAATACACTCTCCCTGAGAGAAGGACTGTGCCCTACAGTGGGACGTATATAGGCTGCTTACGTACACTTAAGTTATTGTTGAGAATACACTTGTGCTGATTACAATATACTTGTGCTGATTACAATATAAGAGGCACTTACTGTAAAAATGTCCTAAAATATTAAATAGATAACTAAACAAAAGCTAAAAAAGTACTTAAAAGTAGCATCAGCTTAATTCAAGTGTTTCGAAATCATGAGGAAAAAAATTCTGCAAAGATTGAGCGCCACTGCTCTACCCAGTCCAATCAAGTTAATTCTAAATCATAACGAGCCTTATTAGGCGAACATAAAGCATATTTTACAATGCAAAGCTTACTTCGAACCAGCCACTGCCCGGTATGGTTTGTTTGGTATTTACTTATAGACCATATGGCATGAGAACCGCCTAGAGATGCATAACATGAAAAAAATACATAATGGAGTACATTCCCATAATTTCACAAAAAACGTCTTGCTAACGATCATGACTTGCTAGTTAAATCCATACAACGAGTACATAAAACGTCCGTTTGTAGGGTTCCGTAGTGGACAAGGAACCCTTATAGTTTCGCCATGTCCGTCCGTCCGTCCGTCTGTCTGTCTGTCCGTGCGTCTGCGGCTTAGCACAGAGACGGTAAGTACTAGAGAGCTGAAATTTGGCTCAGATTACGACAAAAAGTTAGGATAAAACCTCGAAAAATAGTTTTTTTTAGGGTACCTCCCTACACCTACTTTAGGGATGAATTTTTTTTTCTCGCCTACACCATAGTGTGATTATTCGTTGAAAAATATTGTGGGTGTAGGAAGACCATTTTTGGCTTTAGGGTTACGTTTGCGAAATATTATGCTTTAAAGCGCAAATTTTTGTCCGAGTTGGGCCTCTCCTGGCTAAGCGGTTGATTGTAGAAATGTGAAAAATTCGGGGTAGCACATATAATTAATTTAAAGGAAAACTATCACGGCTAGTAGGCTTTACTATTAAAAGAGTAACAAATAGGCAACCAACTTATAAAAGTAAAATTTCCTACAAAATCCATTGAAAATTACTTCGATGAAGTGTTAGTTCTGTAAATCAGGTAAAAAAACTTCTTTCTACGGAAACCCACATTGCGCGTGGCCCGACCCGCACTTGGCCAGTTTTTTTGTAAAAAATGCATTCAATTCCTATGTCCTACGTACCTAGTGAGGCAATAGTTCTTAAGGGGCTCCAGGGGATAACACTAGCACCACCGAGGAAAACAAATTTCGTTTTTTACAGATCGAATTTGCTAAAAGTTGTAGACACTTAGACACTCTCAATCATGTTAACAGTGATTTTTAGAACCCATGGCCGTGAACCTAGGGCCTGAAACCTACGACTAGATAGCATTAACGCCGAAAAGGCCGTGTTTGGCATAAATGCTATCTAGTCCCAGGTTCGTGATCCTAGGTTCTTGGTCGTGGGTCCTTAAAATCACTGTTAACATGATTGAGATTGTACAGTCAAATCAAAGATAGATAGTTAGATAGAATATTCTTTATTGTACACAAAGATTACATTAACAGAAATTCAATAAATCGCAGTACAATTGGCGGCCTTATTACTGCAAGCAATTTCTTCCAGGCAACCATAGACGGAGACAAGAAAGAAGTTAGAGACGGGTAGTCGGTGCAATGAAGAAATATGAGTTGAAAAGTATATAAAATCAAACGTATTGTGCAAATACGATCTGCGAAAGAAGACGTGATTTTTTTTTTTTCATTGATGGCGCTATCTAGCCCACTGGATTCCTTTAAAATAGCTATAACCGTTATGGTAAATTCTCATGAGAATAACTTGATACGTACACATACATACATAAACTCGCGCCTGAATCTCGGAGGCTTGCCACTATCATGACAATACTCGTTCGCTTCTTCAACACTCATTAGTCGCTGCATGCATGTTTGCCTATATACGTCCCACTGTAGGGCACAGGCCTTCTCTCAGGGCGAGAGTGTGGACTTAATCACCACGCGTGCCCACCGCGCATTGGCGATTTCATGCGCCGAGTTATATGAATAGCTCAGACACTCAGGTTTCCTCACGATGTTTTCCTTCACCGTTAGCGAATGGTATTGCTACTGTAACTTCACAAATGTACATAACTTAGAAAACCAAGTCATAGGTATATGCCCCCACTGGGGATCGAACCTGGGGCTCTCGCTTCAGAGTCCTATGTTCTACCCACTAGGCTACCACCGCTTGCCGGTTACCGGTACTTTTTACTACCTGCCCTTCGCTACTAAGATAGATAACATAAGAATATTCTGTATTGATAACAAAAAAAAAATACAGAAACAGCAGTTACAAAAGAAAGTAAATAATTTGCGGCTAATTGCAATTCCTTCCGGGCAACCTCATACTGGGAATTTGCCGAAGGAGAAATAGATACGGGTGAAAGCGTAGGAGAAATAGTCGGTGCAAATACGAATATTAATAGACAAACATATACGTAATAGATAAACATATACTTAATAGATTAATAAATAATTGTCCGATGCACTGTTTGTATTCCTTAATAAATAAATAAATTATAACAAACTTAAACTTAATAAATAGTGACTTATAACAAAGAAAGAAAGAAAGAGGATATTTATTTAAATTTTCACAGAAACACAAAGTAAACAAAAGGTACACAAACAAAAGACACAAACGTCAACAAACAGAGATAAAACAAAACAATCGAGAAGAGAACATGTGAGGCATATAGAGTCAAAGGCAGCCGGGTACCATACAGTAATGTATGGCACCCAGCCACCTCGGACCTCAAACGCCTCAGGTGCCTCCGTGACAACAAAAAAGGGGCTCCAACTCAGCATACTTTACTGGTGTGTGCTATGGTTAGCATAACACCAGCAAAACTGATTTTCAGTTGGGACCATTCCTTGGCACCCGGAACGTGGTACTTAGGTACATACACACATACATACATACATACACACATCTCACTATAGAAATACAAATAATAATAACAAGTGTGTGATCTGGACGACAAAAAGGGCATACAATAAAGAATATTCTTATCTTATCTTACCTTATCTTATCTTATCTTATCTTATCTTATCTTATCTTATCTTATCTTATCTTATCTTATCTTATCTTATCTTATCTTATCTTATCTTATCTTATCTTATCTTATCTTATCTTATCTTATCTTATCTTATCTTATCTTATCTTATCTTATCTTATCTTATCTTATCTTATCTTATCTTATCTTATCTTATCTTATCTTATACCTGCGTCGTTAATATAGCTTACATCCCCTTTTTGGTCGCCGGGTAGTCCCAATCATTAAGAGATTTGAATTGCCAATCCGCGTTGGGCACGCATAATGATTAAGCCCATTTGCCGCAGAACTTAGAATCTCATGTGAAAAAAATTACAAGCCGAACGGCCTGACAACTTGGCGCTAGCCTGCAAACTAGACATAAACACGGCGAATAGTCATAATTGCGTTTTCTTCGTTTTCCCAGAACGTTACGTGTAGCGAGGGAAACCAGCCAATAATGAGGCTGCCGGCAATCTGATAGCTATTTATCTAATAACTTTAAATGTGGCACGGGGTGGTGATTTTCCTGAGTATGCCGCTCTATTAGGTTTTATTATGCCGCCGTTGAATTGACCATTGCAGTTCTTTTTCCGATAGTTACGCTGTGAGGAGAAGTGTTTTCTAGACCTTACTTACTGTAACGTTGGTCGTCTCGTAGCTATAATACTAATAAAAGCTTGACCAAATGTTTTTAATAAAATTTCATCGCTTTTATTTCGTTGGAATCACTAGAATTATATGTCATATATATATTTACATCCTGGTAGAAATACTATTATATATATATATATATATATATATATATATTTACCAAAAATGTTGCCAAGCAACTAGAAAGGTCTATGAAATTATAAATCTACTTGCAAACATAAAAACTCTAGATCCTCATGCACGGTAGTCGTGCACAGTAACTTAACCCATAATAAACATTTGTATGAACAATGACAGCGATCCCAATCGTCTGTCAAATTCCATACTAATTTGACAGACTAATGGAATCGTTCAGGATTTGGTGCGCATAATATAGGAGTATATCCAAAGTTTAATTAAGTATGTCTATCTAATCGTAAAGTGTTAACTAACCGCGGATCATTAATCTGCTGTTAACAGCTGTCATTCTTTTTTGTTTTTGTGTGCACTTTGGCCAACTGACAGCTCTTAACAGTAGATTTTTTTATGACATCTTTTAACAGTACATTGTTAGTCTACGAGAAAACGGGGGTTAGTGCGTTCTATTTATTCCCAGCTTCTGATTTGATAACTTTCGGTAATCCTTGTACGAGTATGCACTCACCACCTACACAGACCGTGTTTAAGAGTCGATAAACCACAGCGGCGCTCATCAGTCTCGAGCCTTGACTTAACAAGCTGCCCACGTGTTTTGGCGCCAGGTTTTTTAAGGAATGCGTGTTTTCGATGGTCGCTTGCTTGAAATGCATCAGGAAATAGTCGGATTCACATTGAACCTTACTACGCGACAGGACATCGATGAAATCAGAGATTTATTTCCACGTAAAGAATGTTCATTCGGTTTGTTGATTTGTTGATTTTGTAATGGAGAAAAAGGCAGCGAGTTACTCTTCTTTGGCCATCTTTTTTCATATCGTATTAAACATAATAATAAGATTTGGCGAGTGCCATCAAACACCTTGAATGCTATTAGATATATAGATAGAGAAAACTTTATTGCACACCCAGGTGAAAGAATTACAAATAGTTTCTTATATCTCAGTAGTACTATGTAGCTATTAGTAACTTTTCTTGTAAAGTAGAAAAACATTAATGCTGCGGCCAGACACACGAACAGGGGTCAGCCATCACCAGCTGAGCGCATACTTCCAGTAATAATGCAAGTACTGGCGATGGCTGACCCCTGCGTCACAGCCTCCGTTGTGCTCGTGAACGAGTGCTGTCCGTATGTCTTGGTGTTTACAGTTTTGGTGATTTCCTACTTTTGTAAGAGTAGACTAACGTTTATTATTGCATGTTCATTGAACGGGATCTTACTAATAAGGTCCCGACTAATACGATGATTTGAGAAAAGATTGCCAGAGTGTTTTTGCGCTGCCTTTTTCAAGTACAACTCGACCCGAAAAAGCGGATAACATTGTGCATTGACATTCAGCAAACAGAATGTAAATTTACGTTGAAATAAATGTTTGATTTCTGATTTCTGAACGTTCACACAATGGCCTTAGTAAATGTATGAAACTACGAGCCCGATGATATCGTGTCGTTACGGGTATCGTCCGATGTGAAGTCGGCCAATGTGGATTAGTCTTGAATGTATGTTCTGTTCTACCTACATGCATTCGAGACTAATCGCATTCCGCGTTGGTTTGGGCAGGAAATGTGTGGATGTGAAAAATTATCCTGTCTCAATACATGGTATTGAGATTCTATGCAGCGATTGAGAAGTTCTCTCAGCCGTACGTTCTATAAATAATACACATCATAAGAAGCATAAGAAGTGTGTATCCCGGAGGGGTAGGCAGAGACCAAGTTTTACCAAGATTCATCAATAATCGTTCGTTAGTAGCCAGTTTCGAGTGCCCATCTATTATCTTGTTCTTCGCTATTTGGTCGATGTAAATAATAAAGGTATGCACCGTCTACATCAAAACCAGTTGTCTGACTCCATACTAGGATGGTGCTTGCTATAGCACTATGTTCATACTGTGTTACTATGTAAGACAAGGTCAAACTTAGACTGAGTCCATACGTAAATGGGGAATCGAACCCACAAAAAGAAATGTAACACGCTATTTGTTGAGTGTACGTTTTAGGCCGGCTTCTCCGGCGTTACCCCTAAATAAGGTGTTTTAGAATACATTTTACTCCCTAATGGTTAGTATTAAAATCTGAAAAAAGATTGTTATTTTTAATATCCTATCTAGGGCCTTCGGTCATTATTTTTATGATTTATAAACATTATAGCATCAAAAAAAAAACCGCGAACATGAGTCTACATTATTACTATATATTATTACTATATATGGTTTTATTTGAGTTGTACTGAGTTTTGGATAATAAAAAATATACCAAAATGACTATCACTGAATGTGTTAGTGACGTGGGTCGTAAAAATTTTTGTTGATAGGCTTTGTATTTCTGTAATTTCAAAAATGCCTACTTTTGCCCCCAACTATTCGCTCGCGCAGCGCAATAAGTCCCATACAAATCCATGCGTCCATACTTTCATACTTTACGTTCATACATTGTTTTCTAAATTACGTACATTTCGGCTGTCCCAAAAATAAACACAGTAAGGGTATTTTTTTTTTCAAAACCGCGACCAGTATTGGTTACTGGAACTAACTAGTAACCAATAATGGAGATGTCTCGGTTTTGAAAAAAATGTCCCTTAATGTGTTTATTTTTGGGACACCCGATTGTGAAGTTGTAGCAGCAATACCATTCGCTAACGGTGGAGGAAAACGTCGTGAGGAAACCCTAATGTCTGAGGTATTTACATCCCTCAGCGCTTGTTACGTACAATGACCCAACTATGAGGCTAAGTGCGGAAATATCTGGTCTAACTAGTCTTGAATATTCTGCCGAAGTGGTTGTTTCCTCTTCTATATCTATAGATAACTATAGGCATTTAGATACATAAACGACAAACGTTTCTAATGAAAATGTGTAAAGAAACTGCGGTTCTAATCAAAACATAGCTTTCGCGACTTCGTTATCAAGCAGGCTTTTCAACGGATAACAGCTGCTACTCGTACCTACCTACACTGCGGGACATCCAGAGATCCTACTCGAGATACGTTAATACGATGTAACTTAATTATGCGACCGAATAATTAATCCATTTCCTTCCGTGAATGTCGTAGAAGGCGACTAAGGAAATAAATTATCAGGAGACGGGCAGCAGCGTCTTCGTGAGATTCCAACCGCATACTGGGATCGCCAACCGGCCTGCCAAGCGTGGCGATTATGGCAAAACCCTGTATGGTTAGGGAAAACCATGAGGGAGGCCTGTGTCCTGCAGTGGGCGTATAAATGGCTGATGATGATGATGATGATGATGATAGGCGTCAGGTGGTAGAATGCATTCTTAGAAGGTAGCAATGCATTCTGATTTGTACCTACTTTAGAAGAATATAATAATTAATCACCATTGTGTTGTATAATATATGGTGTCCGTTACATACATATCTTTAAGTTTTACTTAGTTTTAACTTTTAAAAATAACTAACCCCCGGTTTCTCGTACACTACAACTACAAGCTGTTAATCTACTGTTAACAGCTGTCAGTGGTTTATTTTTTATGCACTTTGGTTAATTGACAGCTTTTACCAGTGGATTAACAGCGTGTTAGTGTACGAAAAACTGAGGGTAAGACTGTGTTTTCAATGTCAGTTATTATTGTACAAATAAATACTTCTCAAAATCAATCAATCATAGAATTTAAGAGCGGCGAGAGCACATCGGTCGAATGTCCTGAGTTCAAGAAGTCCTTGACAAAGAGTAAGGGACCCTATTACTAAGACTCCGCTGTCTGTCCGTCCGTCCGTCTGTCACCAAGCTGTATCTCATGAACCGGATAGTTAGACAGTTGAAAATTTCACAGATGATGTATTTCTGTTGCCGCTATTCCAACAAATACTTAAAACAGAATAAAATAAATTTTTATGGGGGGCTCCGATACAACAAACGTGATTTTTTTTTGCCTTTTGTAGCCCGATATTAATAAAGGCAACAAGTAGGCGCTTGAAATATTCAAATATTGTGTAGATAATGTTACGGAACCCTTCGTGCGCGAGTCCCACTCGTACTTGGCCGTTTTTTTAAAATAGTAGCAATACTATCTAGGGTGTTCAGTTACCTCAGCATTTGAAATCGCCAATGCGCGGTCGGCAGGCGTGGTGAGTAAGTCCACAGTCTCTCTCTCTGAGAGAAGGCCTGCCTCTACAGTAGGACGTTTATAGGCAGCTTTTCTATGGGCATTACCTGGAGCATATCTGCTTTCTGCCATGCGTCCATCAGTCTACTACGCTCTCCAAGATTTTGTATCAAACCACTTAGAATCAGACACACGTCCCATGTGGATTCGTCGTTCCCACTCGAGAATCTTTTCGCCCATAAGTATATCGGTTCTTCGAGATGTGACGTGATCAATGACCATCCCACTGTCGTTTCAGCAGTCTCTAAGAGAGACTATCTTAGAGATTGTCGATAAATTTCCTTGTACTTCTTCCTTCTAATCTGTCACCAAGCTGGACAATCAAAGCTGATTTCATATCAAACAGTCATTTAGTTTTAGGTTTGCGAACATGTCGAGAGTAGAACCCAAATAGCAACCGTGGCCATCCAGTGATAGCAGTAATCTGAATGTTAATTAAAAGACATAAAGTGCTGATAGGAAACTGGCTGTGAGAGAGAACACTAGATTGAGATGTTGAAGGGACTGCATTCCTTATTCGTTTTACTTTCGGTTGAGTTTGAAACTCTAACTAAACAATCACATATACTGTCTGCGTCGACTAGTACCCTAGTATCTTATAGTCTAGATTCAAGGGTACAAAATGTCCTGTGCAATAATTTAACTCAAAAGCACACCTAAAAGAGATAGTCCCAATGCAAGGGGTAGTTTTGCAAAAAATACAGTTTAACCTTAGCCCAGCGTCACTATAGTTTATTAAATTTTTACATAATCTCACATTGGCGAATAGGACATTTTGCGTGTGGGATATTTAGCGTATGGAACATTCTGCGTCTAAACAATTATAGATTCTAGTACACCCATAAGACAGTACTTGTCCGTTACAACCTCCACTTGCATAACAAACGAGTTAGCGAACATTCCACACTCGAACCGATATACCTACTAGCACTAAGCACCGGTCGGAGTGAAACAGTGAACTTTCGAACGACTCCGGCGCAGGCGCGGTCGCTGGGGCGGTTTCTGCCATCTCTGGCTGGGATGTGGTGTAGGGACGCAAGGTGTCACCGTCCGCACGTGACGGACACGCGAACTAAGGCTGGGTTGCGGTGTAGGGACGCGAGGTGTCACCGTCTGTATGTGAATTTAAAGCGAACTAAATCCGGATGGAACCAGCTAACCAACCAACCGGCTGCGGCTAGATATTCAAACTCGTTCACCGTGACTGCGTTTCGCCTGTGGAACAGCCTACCTCTGCATATTCGACAGGCGGAATCATTGAAGGTTTTTAAAACCAAAGTATATAATCACTTTATTTATCTTCAAAATCATAATATCGTATCTTAAATACCCTTCCCGCATAATAATATGACGATGGACTATTCATTATTATTTTTAGTAAGTTTATTGTACGTGTCTGTTAGGTATATGTATGTGTATATGTATATATGTAGTTATTTATTTATTGACCATGTATATAAGTATGACCCTTCCATAGTTTTACTTTTTATTTTTCTTGTATTTAAGTAATTTATGTACTTATAGTATGTATCGTGCATTGCCCAAGCCACATTATCCACAAACCCAAGGTTGACTGGAAGAAAATGCTATTTAGCATTAAGTACGCCTTTGTATGAAAATGGTTTTCTATGCAATAAGAATTTAATAATAACCAACCATGCCACCAGCCACACTGTTGCAGACATTTTCGTAAAAATATGGCCCGTCTGGAAGCCCCTTTAACAAAGTAGATTCAGTTTTTATTTTCAGAATTACGGTTCGTAATCTTTTCTGTTTTTATGGGAATATAGTTACCTCATTTTGTGTACCATCTCGACTGGATATGCAGGAAGCTTGCAAAGACACGCCGAGTTTTTTTAATGCCATAGTAGATAGCCTAGAGCAGAGTTTTTGCTGACCGTGTGTATATGTGTGTATGCGAGGGTGTGGTAAGTGGTGTGTGTGAGAAATGCGAACTCGTCCTTAGATTTAAATGAATAAAAAAAGTGAGTGACTTCCTGTACAATTTGTTAGGATTTGGTTTGATCCTCTGTCTATCTGTCTTTAACTATACTTTATTGCATACGAGACATTTAAATGACATTGCATAAGAAATAACATTACAAAGGTGGACTGATCTCTAAGGTATTTTATCCCGGGGAGTCGGAAAAGTAGCAAGAAACGGGTCTACATAGTTCACAAAATATCTACTTTAAAATTTTCAAGAGGTTAAATTCTTATTTTAAAACCTAAAACTCTTTATTGGAACTGCCAGACATCTTCGTCATCTAAATCTTAACCCTTTATGCACAAAGTGACCTTTCCAAGTTTTTCCAATAACTTTCTTCACATTCCTAAACTTCATCCGTTTTTTACAATTTTAATTAAAAACGTATGCACACCTTTTTTTACCATTAATGCATTCTAATCTAAGCGGTTCACGACTGATCTTTTCAAATTAAAAACCCATCATTCCTGGTCTACTCGGAAAACTCGGGTTAGTAAAAACCCTCCCTAGACCTGCTCTAATTTAATTACAACTCGTGTTAATTAACTAGCCGGCCCGTTTCCAGTTGCTTACTTAGTTGCTACGAAATAGGAAGGTCGATTCACTTGAAGATAGCACTATTGAATGCTTCAATCAAAGCTTAGCGGAGGTAAACAAGTTAATTACAAAGTGGTCACAGATAAAATAATAGTTCCTACGTCAGGTAATCTGTGGAGTCAACAGGAATGTTATGCTTTATTGACAAAAAATAGTCAAAGACTAGCTTTATGCCCTAGTAAAGTTACAATATTTACTCACGTAATTCTTAACATAATAGAAAACGCTGCTGGTTGTACATTTAATTACCCTTAATACTGTTTATAACTTACACTAATATATTTTTACAACTGTTTGTTTTCTCAAATAAAAAAGAATTAAATTAAATAATTCTTCCAGTTATCTAGTTAGCCTAAATAAATGTGAATGTTATTTAAAGAGCGGGATAGAAAATAAATCCCAGAAAAATAATAACTCTGCAAATAGTAGTAGTACCTACTTTAGTGAGTTATTTTTATAAGTTTTTTTTTAGACGATTACCTATTTTACATACCTAGTAATAAATAAAAATCTATTTAATTGTGTGCCAGATTATTTATTTCTGTTTTAAAAATTTACCATAAGTACAGTCAATACGTAAACCAAAATGAAATATCAAAAATAGACAACCGAAAAATACTTTTGCTACTTCATTACTTTTTACTTTATGATTTTTGTTTGTAACTTAGCTTGATAATAACCTCATCATGGTCTTTAAAAAGCCAATGCAAATGAATATGGCTAGAGCATAATTTAAGGTAGATTTTTCATAAATCAAAAGTATTTTGTGTTTACCTTCATAGAACTTAAAACTGACTCACACTAGAACCTATTCCCGGTAGCAAATCAGAGTGGCCGCTTGCTATCCCTGGATAGACAGACGAGGGGAGGAAGGTAGAGATGGGGGAGGGAGAGGCGGTTGCTACCGGAATGCTGCGCGGGAGATGCCATTATCTGACGGGGCAGAGGGCCGTTGTGCCCCTCAGGGTTTGGTCCGAGCTTAATTCCCTGATGACATCGGTGATAGCGCTCTATAGAAAACCAAGCGGGTTAATACTCGCCATTTTTAGCCTATCTAATGATAGGCTGGTGTTTTTTTAGAAATATCAAATTCCCTGGGTAAACCAGGGCAAACACGACGGTTGAGCCTAGCGTGGACCAAACAAAAATCTGTCATTCCTTATCTGAAATTTTTTTTGTGTTACAAAAATCTTACTAGAATTACGTGTTTCTAGTTACTGATACAAAATTGAATATATTACTACTTTTTGTGGTTTTCGCCCGCCGGTAGATTAAGTTATTTAAGTTACTTTTGTATATGAAAAAAGCTAGACTTAATATTTGTCCATTTCGATAGTGAACGAAAATAGCCAATAGCTGTGTGGCTTACTGTATAAAAACTGTAATACTAATACGTTCGCGATTTCACGTGAGATCCTTATAAAACGATCACATATTTCTCAGAAAACGCATTATCGGGATAAGTAAGCCTATTTGTAGAACTAAATTACATCGATATCCATTCAGCTGTAACTTTTCAGAAATCAGAAATCGGAAATCAATAATTCATTTTAACGTAAAGAATTTACATTCTGTTTGTCGAATGTCAATGCACTACGTTAGCACTTTCGGGCCTTATTGTAGCGGAAGTGCTTTTCGTTATTATGTTTGAATAATCTTTTCTCAGACCATTTTGGCTTTTGTGTCGAGAGCAGAGGTACTGAAGGGTCCGAAATCAAGTAATAATGCAACATCACGTCCCGCGTACATACGAACGGACAGACATACCCGAGTCGCCATCAATTGGTTATCTTTCTATCGTGTATTGTTAAATACTTCTGTGTTTTTAGGGTTCCGTACCCGAAGGGTGCCAAACGTTACTAAGACTTCACTGTCCGTCTGTCTGTCTGTCTGTCATTAGCCTGTATCTCATGCACCATGATAAATAGGCAGTTAAAATTAACAAAGATGATGTATTTCTATTCCCGCTATAACAACAATACTAAAAACAGAATAAAATAAATATTTAAGGGGGGCTCCCATACAACAAACGTGATTTATTGCCGTTTTTTCTCGATCTCTGTTTCTAATGTTGTATAGATAATGGTACGGAACCCTTCGTGCACGATTCCAACTCGCAATTGGCCGGTTTTTAAGTATTAGGGCCTTCATCTATAGCTCTGCGGTTTATTTATTTAATCTATACTTTTTATGTAGCCTCTATAACATGGGTGTACCGCTGCAAAGCAGAGGCCTCCCCCATTTCAGACCAAGATTTTCGGTCATTTGCCACCCTTGACCACTCGGCAATAAGTTAAAGAGATCATCCCGCTGTAATCTTGTTCAGATGGAAGTCTTATTTTAGGAATAAGCAATAATTTGCAATTAGTGTCGAGTTGAAATTGTCTTTTATTACGGTAATTTTTAATTGTAATTATTATCACCAAATTACCTTATTTATTCATTGATGTGTGTAACTTATGAATAAATATATCGATGTCTATTTTTTGCTAGAAGACTCATACACTGTGTGGCGGCAACTAAGTAAGTAGGCCTCAGCTAATACATTTCATAATGCAATCAAACAATATCATACTCGACTGGAATGCGGAGTTCGTTGTTTTACTTTGTTTCTTGAGTATTTTACTTGTCTCCCAAGCCTCGGCCTAGCCATTTTTAGTTTCGCAGAAATATGAGGTCCTCGCCAGATAGTCAAATTCCCATTGCCTTTAAAGCTACATATTGCCTATGTCCATCCTGACATAGGCAATATCAGGATGGACATAGGCAATATGTAGCTGACAAAGACCTATCATGCTGACATATAACGGAACTAGCTGTGCCCGCGTCTACGTTCGCGTGGTGAACGAATACGGATTAGTTTAGCCTATGTCCGCCCTGGAAGTACATTTTAAATACTGCGGAAAGAATTATTGAAATCGGTAAGGTACTTTCGGAGATCACCCCCTACATACAATCTTACAAACTTTTCCTCTTTATAATATTAGTGTAGATAGATCCTGTGGCTAGGCCCCTAATACATCATACATATTCGACTCAAAAAATACGTGCTCCGATTCGGTTTACGTACCTACATTAATTATATTAATAAACTCACGCCTGCATCCCGGAGGGCTAGGCAGAGACCACCAGGGTTTGACAGAACTCTTTCGCTTCATCGCCATTCATTAGTCGTTGCACGCACGCACGCCGGTTTCGGGTACTTTTCATGAATGTGTATTTTCAGTTTTTTTCTGTTCGTGTGTGAGAGACTCGGTTAATAATGACAAGAGAATAATACAACAACAGCCAAGATATTCACGACCTTCGAGTTCACTCACAAACATAAAAAAAACATTTCAGGCGTTAGGTGGTACGAACAACAAGTCAAAAATTTGTTCCTATAGTTAGACCTCACATACTCAAATGCAGCATGCATCGCAAGCAGCAAAAGTCATTGAGACTTTTATATCAAAAATTGTGGAAGACAGTCTTATTACAGGCGTTGTTAATTACAAAAAAAAGGAGATAACCTAGGTCAGGGAAAAATATGGAGCCTAAAAAAGCTCCCTGGACCTTCTGCATAGAGTAGTCTATACAGTCCTACGCCATACATGTTTTTGCTCCGCCATTGTCTTGTGCCTTATCTTTGTGGTAAAATCGCGCCGGAACGCAATAAATCATAGTGAGAGGATAGAAAATTAAATAGTTGCGTTACATGGTATTCTTCAGTGGTATGAGTCAATGCAGGTTGGGGTTTTGTCGAACCGATGAAAATATTTTTCAGTTTTTGTTGCGGTTTCGGAATGTTCCATGTATGTCACAATGAGCGATAGGTTTGCTTATAAGAAGTGGCGTGCTTTCAGAATAGGTAACATGCTGCCTCCATAGGATGGGCTCAGGAAGTTTAAATGTCACAGAAAGCCCATAACAGATTTTTAGTCCCACACCGCCGCCATGCCCGTAAGGTAACTTTGGCCTGTCGAATGGAGTTCTGGAGGTATACTATCTTGCTCACATGCCAGATAGTGTGATGATAGTTGTTAGGTAATTATGCTTAGGTAGCCTTAATCAGTGTCTGAGGTGTTCTCATACCTCAGCGCGTGAAGTTGCAAAGTCGCGGTAGGCATGTGAGGTGGTTAATCCCTTATTGTCCCTCTGAGAGAAGGCCTGTGCCCTGCAGTGGGTCGTACGTACGTAGCTGTTTACATGATAGTGTTTTAAAAACAGTGTCTAAATCAAAATAATTACATTACCTGTTATTTCCGTATCACCAATACTTAAATGTTACCCAAAGCTTGACACCACCAAAATCTACGTCTTAACATAAACAACTCGCCAGAGGCACGGGCCTGCTGGCCATAAACACAGGCTACATGTGACCCTAGCTATGGCAGCAGGCATTTAGTCAGGATAAGATAAGTATATTCTTTATTGTATACCGGAAAATAATTTGCAGAAACAGCGATGAGAAAAGAAAAGATACAATTGGCGGCCTTATTGCTAATAGCAATTTCTTCCAGGCAACCTCATATTGGCGAATTTGCCGAAGGAGAAAAAGATAATCGAATAGTTAAGTCAAGTACATTTTATCTGTTACTTTTGTAGTAAACGATTTATTATTATTAATCACAACTTGAATACCAAGAGTTGTGGTAGCCCAGTGGGTAGAACATTGGGCTCAGAAGCGATAGAACCAGATTCGATTCCCAGTGCGGGCATGTGCCTATGACTATGTACATTTGTGAAGTTATAGTAGCAATACCACTCGCTAACTATCGCGAGGAAACCTGAGTGTCTAAGCTATTCGCATACCTCAGCGCTGGAAATCGCCAATCCGCGGTCGGCTCTCTCTCTCTCTCTCTCTCTGCTTATGAATCACAACTTTTGCTAGTTGAAAAGCCGTTGGCCGGATATTAGTATGAAGTAGAAAGCCGTATCGAAGACCGATTGTTGCCAAAGCCGAGGCTGCGACCGTCCCCCAATACAATCACAATGATAATAATGACCGTGATAATGACTTTGAGCCAGTTGACATTTCTGTGACACAGTTTGGGAATATGCTAGTGAAGTAGGCTGCGCTTTTACTTTCTTTGTTATGCGTGAATATATTGCTAAAGCTAAGTTTATTAAAGTAATAAAGTAGGAATTAACAAAAATAATCATCACAAACAGTATCCACTAGATATTGTATGGAATCAGGCGTTAGTTTGCAGAAATCCATAATAGCATTAAAGTGTGAAAATGACTTTGCTAAATTCCGCCAAAATCCCACAAGCACCATGCGGTTAGTAAATGCACCGCCCTCCCTCCCACTTTTTCAAGCAGAAGCAAGACACAAACACCACCACTGACAAGCAATACTTGTGTGAAAAAAATGCTCGGTCGACCACCGGGGCCTGAGGATGCCTCGTGTTAGAGGCGAAACGCGTCGCAACGCATTTTTTCACACAAGTATTGGTGTCGGCGGTGGTGTGTTTGCGTCTTGCTTCTGCTTGAAAAAGTGGGAGGGAGGGCGGTGCATTAACTAACCGCATGGTGCTTGTGGGATTTTGGCGGAATTTAGGAAAGTAATTTTCACTTTTTAATGCTAATATCCACTAGTACATTTTTTTATTTTAAGTAGTTTAATAAACTTTTTTTTTTGCTACCGACAATTAATTTTGAGAGTTGACGCAAAAACTGCCAAGGTTTTAACTGCCAGTAGGCTTATCTGTCCAGGGATGGTTTATGGAAAATAGCCAGAAGAGAACTAAACGACAAGGTCAGGAAAAGCTTGGAAGGCTCCTATTACTTTGTTCTCCTCTCTTCCAAGAACTGTAACATACTGTGTCATTCATGGTGTGGTCTTTGAACTCCGCAGTTGAGTCACGATATTATTTTATGTTTAATCGTATACATTTCTCAGGCTCTTAATGATTTAACGACGCTCTACTCTGAAAGTTATCTTGCGCATTCTAACGAGTATAAGAGACTATAACGAGTAATTTAACTAACTCATTTAAAACCAGTTGAACAGCAAAGAATCTGTAATCACCTGCAGTCTACCATGTATGAGTCACTCTAGCCAACCAAGTATGACGACTCTCCATCATCTTGTAATTAGACAACTATGTCACATTCCTCGAGTGTCACAATAGTATGGTAGCAAGCAACTATGTTGTAAACAGGACTTTTACACCCATGATAACTGACATACAGAATGGGTAACCTGAAATACGTATCTTCAGTTGATAATTTGACCACTTCCAATAAGTAAAAGAATAAAAGTTTCAATTTGTCATATGAATTGACAGCGTGTATGAAAAGTAAAAAATATAATGGGTAACTAAAATGTCAGTCATTATAAATATGGTCTCGGGCAACACCGGCGAGACTGGCTTGATGAGGATAGCTAAGGACAGACAGAAGTGACGTGCTTTGGGGAGAGGCCTATGTCCAGCAGTGGACAAAAGTGAGCTGATTGATTGATCGTATCGGATATGCTGTCGACTGCAACTAAATGTATAACAAGCAGATATGTCAAAGTTCGTGATTGGCGCTCGGATCGGCTTCGTGCAAACGGCGAGTTTACGCGAAAATCGTGCGCCTGCGCCGCCTCTTTGCCAGCGTAATGAGAGTAAGGAGGCTGCTTGAATACTCCGGAACAGGTGCGCTGCTTAGGGACTTAATTTGGGGATCAACAGAGAGAGTCTTCTATCAATTTGGTTCTTACTGAAATTATACATTGTATCCAACTCATCAGCACCCATTGTACCTCTGTTGAGCATGAGCCCTACCCACGCTAGAATTCCTCATCTTTTTTCAGATTTTTTTATAGTTTGTTAGCGTATGGGATTGCTACCTAAGCTAAGTTTATTCCTCGCGCCTGGTCGTGATGACTGGCAGTTCAGTTTCCCTCTTCAATAAGCAATTCGCATTCCCGAACGCAATTACTGAATCCCTGGCGCCGACGCCGGTGCCCTTGCGGCGGCGGCCTCGCGAGTGGTCGTGAGAAGGCTCACGAGTGTATGGCGTGCGTACGCGGTTGCGTGTACACACGCTAGGGAGTGCTATGGAAAATAAAACTTGTAATTTTCACTCAGGAAGCGAGGGCGAAATTGCCTAGCCACAACTTAGGTTTGACTTTGCTAGATGATTTTTGCGGCGTTTATTTGCAACGCCTACGCTAGATAGGTGAAGTGAAGTGCCGCCATACAGTACAGGGCATAGGCTTTCTCTCAGAAAGAGAGAGTATGGGATTAATCACCACGCGTGCCCACCGCGGATTGGCGATTACAACCTCTGAGGTAGGTGAACACCTCAGACACCCAGGTAGCCTTTGTCCAAGCGTTGGATTTCTGTGCAACTGCGTTTGCCGTGTGAATGCTGCTATACCCTGTGCATTCACTATTATTCTGAGAGCAATAGGTACTGAAATTGGCTATGCTACATTTGCCTATCCCATGCGCCGGCGGGCGCGGGTTCGTAGTCTCCGCTTAAAAACATTCTTACCCCCTCGGATACCGGTTCTTCAACAAATGTAACCAGCCCACATCCATTTCAGCTTAATAATCTTAGAGGCTGAGTAACCGATTGTTGGTTGATTCCTCAGCAACCAAATTCTTCCTATAATAACAATAACATAACTTCCGTAAAACGTTATCACTTGTCCTGGTCCCAAACTAGGATATCCTGTGCTAAGACGAGCGAGAAGCGAGACCAACGAGGCAGTATTAATAACCTTACCTGGTCTTATTCGGTCTTACGTCGCGTTACATAAGCCAATAAAGGCCACGGCTAGCCTTATCCAACAGACAGACACACATACACTCGTTGGCTAATAGCGCAGTCGTGCATTTTCTATCTACCAGACTCGCTGCGGGTCATAGAATTGCCTTTGACCCTCGATCTGGGGTTCAGAAGGGTACCACTTTTTAAGGTAAAAGTTTGTTTGTTAAATGAGTAATCTTTGGCATTCTTTCGTTGGCATTTTGATAAATGAAGACACCCTGTGTCGACTGCCCCGTTGGTCTAGCGGTAGCACATTTGATTCCATGCCAGAGGTCGTGAGTTCGATTCCCATTGGGGGCCGCAGTACGTTTGTACAATAGGCCTTCCTTGCCTGGTTACCATAGCACAGGTTATCCCAGTTTGGGATCAGGACAAGTGATTGTGCTGTGTGCTAGTTATTTATTTTATTTGTTTATTATGTAATTGTTATAGACTGCGCCTGGCCAATACTGTTTGTAGATACATTTATTAGGAGTGAATTCATTCTCCAGTCGTTCTCTACATAACAGTAAACTCGATAGTTAAAGATAACAAATACTGTCCAATTTTCGCTTGCGTTCCGTTTGGTCATCTAACAATAAGAAGACTTGTAATGTCTTTTTCCAAGAGTCAAAGGTAACAAAGAGGTTGCGTAAAAACAGCCAGTATAATTTGTCCGCCTCCGCTCGTCTCTGCCATTTGAGCTTATATTTTAAAGCTCATAAGTATAGGCTCGACGTATAATTTGCAGCTGATTGTCGGTTTGTCTGTTCGTCTTTAGGCTAACTAGACAAATGACAGGCCCGCAGATTGCTGCTCATTAGCGGACATTATGTAAGGTTAAAGTGAAATCTTGAGGTTTGTAACTGCGAAGGGTTTCTGTGTTTACTTGAAAGTTAATTTAATATAAGTCCTATACATATCGAGAGAGGCCTAAGCGCTTGTACATAATTATATTCTGAGTGGCTGAATTGACTAATGTGGACCCGTTTATATTCTTTTTGTTGTACTAACCCGTGCTGAGGACAATTTTAAAAAATGTAGCCTATATAAAGGTTTTTTTTTTTAAATAATGTGGACACGTAATGTAATTAAGCCCATACCCTCTTTCTCTCTCTCTCTCTCTCTCCCTCTCTCTCTCTCTCTCTCTCCCTCTCCCTCTCTCTCTCTCTCTGAGAGAAAACGTGTGCTCTGCAGTAGTACTTATACATGGTTACTTGTACAACGTGCAATTAAACAAGATAATAATTGGAACACGTCGAATAAAGTTTGACAGCTTTAGTTCTACGACATTTGAATCTTCAATTAAAGTTTGTCATTTTCTACAACTTTTGCTCTACAACATTTGAATCTGTTTTTTTGCTTTAAACGGGCGATAAATGCAAAACCACATGTGTTAAATAGAATTTACAATTTTGTATGTAGAACAATGATTTACTGGAGGCGGCAACGTTGGTCTACCAATTCATTCTGTTTTTAACTGACTTCAAAAAAGGAGGAGGTTATCAATTCGACGCGTATATTTATTTATTTTTGGCTATGTTCCTCCATAACTCCGTCAAATCTTAACCGATTTCGACAATTCTTTTTTTGTTCGAACAGATATAACGTCCCATTGGTCCCATTTGGTGAAGATCTGATGAAGACTTTCAGAGATGGAGAACGGAACTCTTCAATGGACAGCAGTAAATAAGCCCTAATGGGGCCCATCCTTTAGTAATATCCGTATGTTTCATAAAATAGCGTAAAAGTAGTCCCAAGTTAATTTGGTGATGTTCTGGTGAAGACTTTCCGAGATTTAGAACTTCAAATTTTAAAGGAACGAATCATGTACCGTAAATTATGGTTGTCCAAGATTGTCCATTCTATTTAACACAGTCATATGGTTTTAAGCATTTATCGCCACCTTAAAGACGAAAAAAAATTTATTTAAACATTTTGAAATTTATTTTATTTAAACATTTTTAAAATAAATTTAAAAATGTTTAAATAATTTTTTTTTCGTCTTTAAGGTGGCGATAAATGCTTAAAACCATATGACTGTGTTAAATAGAATGGACAATCTTGTATTTAGTACAATGATTTACTGGCGCCGGAAACGTTGGTCGCTAGAGCGACTATGAGCGAACAAAACTATGCATAAACTGAGAATCTGAAAAATAAACAAAAACCAAAGAGGTAGCTCTGTGTAACTTATGCTTTTGCTCGGTTAGTTTACTGCTTTAGGTAGCTGGATAGTGAATACTTTTATTGCACAACCAGAAAAAATATTGCAAGTGATTTCTTAGCTTCAAAGTAAATGTATTAATTCATTTATGGAAAGAAATCTGCTGGGTCCGAAACAGGATTCGATCTTTTGACCTTCGGCTAACCGTGTCGTTAGAGTCCTTCTTGGGCCTAAGTACCTGTGATAAATATCTATATATCTACATTGACAGCCAGATAGACTACTAAAATACTAGTTGTGCAGACTAATGATTGCCAAAAACGCTCTAGCGGAACTCGATTAAAGTCCTAGGTTATTGACCTTAGGTAAGGCTGTAGGTTCTATAAATAGCAATCAGCATTAGATTAGATGCTCGTTCTTTATTGCACACTTTACATTGAGATTTACTATGTTCACATATTGAAAAAAAAAAAAACGTATTAAAAAGATTTTTTTTTCCGTTGGTGGCGCTTAGTTATTAAATAAAAAATGGAATGGTAGGTGTGCCCTGGCGGCGGTTACTTGACACTGGGAATGACTAAATATATCTCGATACCTACGATGACGGAATTATCGTTAAACAATCAACGATGACTCTGTTGCTTGTTTAGATGACTGCAGTTCTATTATGGTCCCACCCATTCATAAACAGGTGTTATAAATACGGCCTTCACCTTTGCCAATGTCAACACTGTGGTGGTACTGGTTTGTCATTTGGCCAAAGCCTATTTTTTGGCTGCCCATCTTGAAACAATGAGTCATCGATACCCTCTTTTTGTTCGATACTTGCTCTTAAGCAAACTTGCGTATTTGAGACTTTTTAAGCTTGTTAACGGGTGATCTAATGTGGTTTCCTGATAAAATGTTGCTATCGATGTATCCTTAGGCACGGTGATTCAAATTTGGAAACAGCCTTCTCTAGCCAGTACAGCCTTATCAACCCATTTTCCCTTTTAATCATACGTGTGCCAACTCGATGGCCATCACTAATTTTCTCTATTGTATTTGCATTGAGGATTTTTACATGTGACGATTAGGAATTAGAATATACGGTACAAATTTATGGTTCTGAGTTTAGTTGCAGTTTTAGTTGTGTTACACGTTAGTTAAGGCACAAAAGCAAAATTTCGCGATTCCAAATATGTAGTTAAAATGTATGTAAAATGAAACAATTTAAACCAAAAAAAATTTATAGACATTTTAATGAGGAGTTAAAAGACCAAATACATAGACTTAAATGTATCTTTGCCAGACAGCGCCCAACTGACAAAGACACGCTGAATGAGTTGCCTCGAGTTGCCCCACGTATATCGAGGGCTTAAAGTCCAAACCGACCTTCTCACTCGCCCTCGCAACCCATCTCCCTCTCACCTACAGAATCTTAACCCACCCGTCTCTCTCGCTCACAGAGCCGGCCGGCGGCGACGCAACCCGCTGGCGCTGTACACGGACGACGACGGGCACGATCTGAGCGACCTCGGCATCGGCACCTGCAGCACCAAGAGCAGCCTCAGCGAGGACTGCGACTCGCACAGTCTGGCTGTAAGTCACTCTGTCAATCAATCGATCAGTTTTACTCAGTCAATCAATCAGTTAGTCAGTATCCTCGGGGTTGATACGCAGCACCACAGCCTCAGCGAGGACTGCGATTCGCACAGTCTGGCGTTGAGATACTTAATCATTCAGTCAGTCAAGAAATTGATCAGTTAACGTTTGCCTATTGTATCCCGCCTGCTATCTGTTATATACACAGTTTGGCTGTGAGTCTTATTTATTAATTAAAATATATGTTGTAATGTTCCAGAGCGACGGAATGGACCTCGACAAGAATCATTCCGACATGGACAACATGTCCAATTGCGACCTAGCCAACAGGAAACTGGGCTCCAGCGCCAACGAATACGACACCACCACGACCATCAGCTCGCCCGAGCCGGAGGAATACACCTACGAAGGCGCCATAGAGAGCTACAAGTCCAGAATAATATCACAGACCAACAGCTCGATCGTCAAGACAGTGGTCAACAAAGAACGATCGCCAGACAAAAGTATAAACGGCGATCTAAACAGAATCCGAACAAATGTAAGCAACAAAATCGAAGAGAAACTATCGTCCTTCCAACAGGAGAGAGCTAATGACGTAAAGAATAATAATCAAAAGAGAGACCTGCCAAAAGTTGACATTCACAAACGAAGGGAACAGTTTGAGAGAGAAAACTCACAAGATATGCAGAATAATAAGCCTAAATTACCAGAGATCACCAACAAAGTCTCGATAAAAGATAGATTATCAAACCTAGAAAAGTTTACGGAAGAAACTGTAAACCAGAGGTCCACAAATGACTTAACAAAGCTGCCGGTAGAAGTCAAGCCTCTAAAAGAACGCCTATCTTCTTTGGAAAAGGTCAAGTCAGGATCCACTGAACCTGAAAAGATGAAGAGGCTTTCGAACGGAGACTTGACAGCAAATAAGTCTCTAAAGGAAAGGCTATCCAGTCTCAAGTCACAAACTTCAGAAGAGGACGTAAAGTTCATCAAAAGCGAGGTCAAAGAAGTCTCCATGAGTCTGAAAGAAAGGCTGTCTTTTTTGGACGCTGCCAAAAATAAGGACATCCCTAAAATTTCCGTCGAAGAAGAACTGCATCATCACGAGTCTAAAATTGATGATTCGACGGATATAAATGGAGGATCATTGAAGTCAAGTCTTTCGGGCATTGAAAGCCAAATGCAGAGTTTCTGCCGGTCACTTGACAGTCTAGATATCAATGGCCAATCTTCACCTAACTCTTTTGAAAGAGTGCAAAGTTTCGAAGACTTCGACGCTGAAATGCAAAACAACACTGTCCCAAGTGACATCGAGACAGAAGACAGTGGAATCCACACGGCCAGGGACTCTTGTGCCCCAGCTGATGATATTGCGGACCTGACTCAAGTAGCATCTCCAATCGGGGGTCCCATGGTTGAAGTCTCAGAGTACGAATCGTCTAACGAAGATAGCACTCCATTGAAAGTTGAAGAACCAATGATGATGACCCCTGAACCTAACTTGATAGAAGAAACTATCATTGAAGAAATCGATGACTGCAAAACGGAGGACACGGATAGTGCAAGCCACTACGTCCAAGCGGTTTCACAGCCAGAGGATTTCAGTGCAACCTCCGAGATAACTGAAATACAAATGGACAAAGACGACGAAGACACTTTAAAGAGTTTGGACAATCAGGACACTAGTGTAAGTCTAAACGAGCCGGCCTCGTCGTCCTCCGATGGCGACACAGTGGTGTTTGAAGGGAAAATGACGATACACCTTAACCTAAATGAAATCTGCAGTACGGCCGGTGTCGGGGGCAAATCAACCACTATTAATAGTTCAACTAATCGCACGAGCATGCCAATGGTAACGGTCTCTAATATTACAACCACCACTAACATTTCACCGAAAAATTCCATTAAAACGCTAAGGCCTAATGAACATGCGCTTTCTAATCATCTAACAAGCACATCTACTGATTCTCCATCTAACATTAATGTAATCAATTCTGTAGTAGCTAATAATCCGAATGAAGACGAAGTTGTAACTAACTCGCAGGATTCTAATCCTTTCTGGCAAAAGCGGGTGCGGCGAAGCCTTGAGCCGAACAGGAGAAAAACTATTTTACTGATCAATAACAAGATCAGCAAGAGCTGTCATGAAAAGTTCTAAAATGAGACTGGCGTTTTCACTTTCTTACCAATGTCACTAAGGAGCAAATATGAGTTTGCATAGTATGTTTACATGTAAAGCTTTTTTGAAAACTATTTACCAGCTACTTTTGCAGTACCTGTGCGTACAGAGGCTTTCTCTCATAGAGAGAGATTATGACCTACATTTGTATCAGACCAAAGACGTACCAAAGCCGAGGGAGACCATTCAATCTCTCATTATTGTTTAAAAAGAAGCAAGATATGTGAGAGATCTAGCAATGGTCAAAACTTAGAAAACTCTTAAGTGGTCAATATTTAATACTTAAACACACAAAAGACATGATCCCATTCACTCCATCTCATTTCATCAATATGAAACGATGAGAAAAGAAAAGGAATGATCCGGTCCGCTCGGTGGACGTATCAATGTCAATGATTTATCCTGTCTCTATTTCCTCCCGCGGATGTCGTAGAAGGCGACTAAGGAAATAAATACCAGGAGATGGGCAGCAGCGTATTCCTGAGATTCCAAACACATACTGCGATCGCCAACCCGCCTGCCAAGCGCGGCGATCATGACAAAACCCCTGATGGTTATGACAACCATGAGGGAGGCCTTTGTCCTGCAGTGGACGTGAAATGGGTGATAATGATGATGATTTATCATTGTCTACAGTATTACAGCTAAAATTCACACTGCCGGATTAAATAAAAAAAGTATTTATCTACTTTTGCCTGGCATATTCGCTTTTGAAGTAGACGTTCTATTTCGGTCGGCAAAGGACAGCCCAACAACCCTCAAAGTAATCCCTGTATTCAAACAAAATAATTTATTTTCAAACTGTGATAAGCAGATGTTTTTCCCCATTTATGTAAATACACTATTGTGCATCCACTAGATTTTGATAAAAAAAAATATTAACAAATCCTTTCCTATACAACTTTTTACACAATCCCCATTTTAACTAAACACAACTAGGAATTAATATAACTTATAGGTACATAGTTTAAAATATACGTCCATAAAAATACTTACACATAATATGTAGTATACATTTATCCCTCATACTAGTTCATTTATATTGTTTATTAAATATAGTAGTTACCACGTTTACAGGGTTATATAAATATACAAAATCCAACTATACACAAATTATATATTATAAGTATCACATATAAAATAGTTTTCACCATTAGACGTAGTGTGTCATTCAATTATTTATCTAAAAGGTGATATATCATAGTATATTGTATAAAATTCATTCAGAAATATATGTTACACTGTTACTATCGAGTTTTATTTAGCTTCCTATGACTAGCTTCATCTATCATTGTAAATTGTATTTTATCTTCATCTTGATAGGTTACATTATCTGCCGCTGTGCCTAGCAGCTACGTTATCTCAAAAACAAACTATGTGTGTTAAGCAAGCACAGTGTCTAACGTACTAGGATTCAGTCAGATAACGTTTCTAAAGCTAGAAAGAGGTGTTCTAATTTATCTCACAGTATATTACCCTTCTGCAGTTTACTATAGGAATGGTTTGGCTCTATATCTGCTTTTGGTGAAGGTTTCATGATACAAAGGTAAGACTCTCTAAGTAGTGTGTCGCTTCATTTAGTGTTATTTTGCGCATGTATTAAGGTTTCATTTGGGTATTTTAGTTTGCTTGGATACATGCATGGCCATTAATCTTAATTTAATATTTAAATCAGTGTTTATTTGTAAGTTATACCGAGTTAAAAAAATCAATGTTAATTTAACCTTTAAATTGTACTTTTCGGTGTCAGTATTTCTCCTCACTTATATTTTTGTTCTTGTTAAGCTTTTTTAACGAGCCAAATTGAAATAAACACATCCCGACACAGACAACTTTCCCTATAAGCTTAACCTTAAATTTTCAGGTCCTAGACGCTCTAGAATTGGCATTCAAAGAGCTGGACTCTTCGGAAGACCTAACAACCACTGAAATGGAGGACGTATCCCCGGCCAAAGCCCCCAAAGATGCGCCAAAACTTGGCCCGATTGAAGTGACTCCTTTGTACGAGAACATCGACATATTCTACCGCAATGGCGGCTCTGAGGACGCAGCGGCGTTCCCTCTAGACTTGCCGCAACACGTTCTGGAGCCGCCCAAGGAGAAACCTCCGCCGCCGCCCACTGAGGACAACGATGAACTACTTGGAAACGTAAGTAGCAACGTAGTAGGGTGGTAGTAATTACAAAATGTCTCGTTGGTCTAGTAGTAACAAGGCGAGTTGGATTTCCACCGCCGTTCTTTGGTTTGTACATTTGGGCACACACTCCGACTAAGAGTGTTTTTCCGTGATTGTGATGTCCTTATCAAAAGGTATCCTAGTGTGTGTGTGTGTGTGTTGATGTTATTTACAATATAGACAGAGAAATAAACAGAAGGGGAGTGAGAGAGGCAGTATCAACAGACATGCCTAGAGAATTGGTGAGTTCGTGTTGATAACAAATCTAATCTCTTAACAGTTTTATTCATAGAAACAAAATTCCTTAAAAAACTTCTCAAAGGCTGTTCAAACAGTGTGGTAAAGGGAAAGACGCCACTGACTATTTAAACTTTATTTAACGAGTGTTTCTGAATAATCGTGTTTCAGAAATAACACCGAATATACCTAGTTCAATTCCCAAGCTCTTGTTTACTGTAGCAGATGACAATGCGGTATATTCCTTACAGTTAGCAGTTCAGCTCCGCCAACGTCGTTTTCCTAAGCTCTTAATCTTGACAGGCCCTTGGCAGGGCTTTACTCGTGGTAATCTCGGTTGAGATCTCTATGGAAGTTGAGGTCATCATGACACGTTTTGAACTTTTTTTAGTGTACCAATGTATATATTTACATCTAAAAAGTCTATTTTGGAGTCCTATCTTTAGACAACTGTTACTGCTATTGTAAACCCAAAATCAGACGCGATAAATATATTGTTATAAATATGTATATAGAAACAAGAAAGAAAGAAGAAAGAAAAGACATTTATAATAACAACAAGACACATCACAGAAAAAAATAAACAGATAAGTGACATAATATGAAAATAACAGAAATAAAACGTACACAGCAAACAAAGCAAAAAACAAAAATATCACAAACATAGATGTAAAAGTAGTCTGTGGTGTGTGTAAATGGCCACTACAGGCAGCTGACTCAGCGTTGCGCTGAGGGGAGTAAGCGCGTCGTGGTGCATTTGGAATTATTAAAATAAAGACGATAATTTACAAATAACAAATAAAAATATTGTCATAAATACAATGAATAATTTCAAATTAATATATTTCATGTAAAATATAGAGAAAGACCACAATGGATAAATATAAATGAGGTAGGTAATAAGGAAAATAGAAATGGCAAGATAGGCACTGAAGCAAATAAGTGTCGTGCAATACACAACACGGTGGTTGAAAAACTTAACAAAAGTAATTCCGCAGTGCTAAACTAAAGAAATTTCGTTCGTTTAGCACTGCGGAATTACTTTTGTTAAGTTTTTCAACCACAGAATAAAAAAAAATGTTCTGTGTTTTCAACAAACTATTTTAACTACCTACTCAAATAATTAGTAAACAATGGAACTTCTATCTAATATACATAAAGTCACGCCCGTGCATCCCGGAGGGGTTTATTATAATGATATTTGTTATCGCACACTTTATTGTAAAATGATTATAAAGTTGAACTCCTTCATGCATCACATTTCTTTTACCATATTCAGTGGCGAGGTGTTCTTACGTGAAGTCTCTTTCTCAGGTTGTATTGACCTCCGTCTTTAGTTTCAATAAGCTTCTTTCTTTTGTAACTTCTTAATTCACGCTCCTTACAAAACTTAACCCGCCTCGACTGCCTCGTTGGTCTAGCGGTATCACGTCTGATTACTACGCCGGAGGTCGTGGGTTCGATTGCCACTGGGTGCCGCCGCACATTTGTACAAATGACCTCAGTCTGAGACTATTTTCATGTTTGTGATGGCCTTGCCTGTTTACTATAGCACAGGTGATCCTAGTTTGGGACCAGCATAGGTCCCAAACCAGGATAGAAAGTGTGAGTCACGCGTTTTGTGGCTCTAAAACGTGAGAGTTTGACAATAAATAGACGGGGAAAGTCGGGCTTTTAACATTTTAAACGCGTGACGCGCAGGAGGACAAGTTGTGTGGAAGTTATTATTATTATTAACCGTTTCCTCTCCAGGGCAACTTCAAGCACACATCATCAGCGCGTCGCATCAAGAAGGAGATCCGGAACAAGCGCACCAGCTTCCTGGGCATCGAGGGGCAGGTCGACGACGATTACCTGGACGCTGAGCCCCTCACGCCGCGCCCTGACATCACCTCCTTCTTGCAGCAGGTCAGTGGAGAGACCTCTCAACATGCACTGTTCCTGCCAACGGCTAAAATGAGCAGAATGATGTCGTAGATAGTACTAAAATGTCCATTTCGTGCCAAGATGCATCGTTGATTGCTCATTCTCATTTGCCTGAGGGCAGTTTTTGTCCTCGCTGGTGGAGTAATACAAGAACTCGAATTTTAATGTTGTCTGGTCAATATACTCATCCCTAAATTGATTCTTCCGTTCCAACCGTAAATGTAACACCTTTATCTCTTAGCTCTTAGCAAAACACACACACACACACACACACACACACACACACACACACACACACACACACACACACACACACACACACACACACACACACACACACACACACACACACACACACATACACTTAACACATCTTTGTATTTTTATTTTTTGTTAAGTATAATTTTTAAGATTTATCCTATTCTAAGACTATTTTTTCCTAAAAACATTTTTTTATAGCGTTTACTTGTAGCGTTTCCGAACCTGTTCACAATTCCTTTAGTAGGTTTAACAAGGTCTCTGCGATACAGACTTAAAGTCTAGTGCGGATACCGCGAGTATTGTAACTATGCAAATTTTTCTTTGGTAAATAAAAAATCTTTATCTAATCTTTGGTCATTCTCACCATAACAGGTTATTTTTAATATAATTGTGATTATATTCTGTTAGGTCTTTGTCAGACGTGTTTATTCCACTGTCGACGCAGCTTTATGTTTGTTACGCAGGTACAAACGCTTAAAATCTTTGATACGTCAACATAATAATAACATGTATCAAAGTGGTTTCGTACACTTTTATCATAAGAAGATCTCTGGTGAGTAGAAAGAAGAGCTGTATGAGAGAGCATGTGGTAACTTATAGTTCACACTTCCAGGAGACAAAGATCGAGAAACTTCTGTACAAGAAGACGCTGAGTCACGAGATGGACGCTTCCCTGCGCGAGAGCCGAGACTCGGGCGTGGACGTGGACCGCGCGGGGGGAGACGCGTGGGGGCGCGGCTCCAGCAGCCACAGCCGCCAGAGCAGCGAGGTATGTTGGGGAGATAGCAACGAGGTGTGTTAATGCAGAGCAGCGAGGTGTGTTAGTGACTCAGCAGCGAGGCATGTTCGTGACAGAGCAGCGAGGCGTATTAGCATACCAGCGAACGAGGTATGTAAGTCACAGAACAGTGTAGCAGAGTAGTTTATTAGTCATAAAGCAGCGAGGTATGTAAGTGACGGGGCGGTGAGGTAAGTTAGTCACAGAGCAGCGAGGTGTGTTAGTGATAGAGCAGCGAGGTATAGTCATGGAGCAGAGAAGTGCGTTAAGGATAAAGCAGCGAGGTATGTTAGTAAAAGAGCACGGGGGTACGTTAGTCGTAGAGTAGCGAGTTATGTTAGTCACAAAATATTGAGGTATGTTAGTAACGGGGCAGGGAGGTATGGTAATGTCAGAGCAGGGAGGCATGCTAGTTACAGAGCAGCGAGGTAAGACAGTAACGAAGCAGCGAGGTATTCAGTACTTCAGAGGTTCATTAATTTCATCTTCATATCCCTTCTAAAAAGTTAACTATCAAATTCCAGCCCTACACCCACGTGACCGTCACCTCAGACGAGGAGGAAGCAGCCAGGGTTACAAAGAACCAGCAGGAGCAGTTCACCAGCCACCTCACCACTAAGCTGGAGACGCTGCAAGGAGACCAGCCCCAGCAAGCCAAGATTGAAAGTCTTGACAAGAAAATTTTGGAACAGCAGGTGAGACTGGATTGAGAAAATTCAAGGCTATGGTTCTGTACGAGTAGTTAGATAACTTTGTCTTTTCTGTCGAATTAGGGTAACTAATGGCCGATCTATATGCTTACTGGTTTATAAGTTGAAAGGATGGTAGAGTTGCTGTACTTCGGTTGAGTTACTGTATTGCATCTAAGAATATTATGTATCAAGCACTTCATCGTCTAAGTAGTTACATCACATGTCTAGTGCCACTGGACGGTGTATAAGTAAAGTGCTCCTTCTTTATCATTTCTTGCGCCATCCATTACAATTAGCTAGGATTATATGTTTCAGTACGCTTTGAAACTACATGCTGTCTTAACTAAGCGTATCCTTATCATATATTTACGATTAGACTGAGGCACTGAGCTATCGGTCGATTTGATTCGTGGATTATGGAATATGTACCTACTATTTATCGGACTTGTAGATTTTGGGTTTAGTGAAAAGAGCAATTATTTAATTTAGCTTAGTGATCTCTCTTATTAGTTTAAAATTGGTATGAACTGTGCTAAAATGCGCAATTCGTTTAATGCTTCGATTAGAGTTTGTGATTTGCAAAAGCTTTTATTCTATGAGGTTTTTTAGACTAATATTTTTCGAAATATTAGGTTACTCATATGATTTGATAAAATTCACGCTTTCGCAGTGTCCGGCAGCTCATTGTTTCATAGGAGAATGTCCATTCTATGTAATAAATTAAATATTATTCTTAGCATTATTATCTATCAGACATCCTCTATTAAGCAGAAAAACCGGCCAAGTGTGAGTCTTACTCGCGCACGAAGGGTTCCGTAGCATTATGTATACAACGGCACAAAGATCGAGAAAAAACGGCAAAAAATCACGTTTGTTGTATGAGCCCCCCTTAAATATTCATTTTATTTTAAATTTCATTATTTCTTTTAAACGAATATAGAACTAAATATTCTGTAAAAATGTCAAGCGTCTACCTGTTGCCGTTATAAATACCGAGCACCTTAAATATTATATATATTATTCTGTTTTTAGTATTTGCTGTTATAGCGGCAACATAAATACATCATCTGCGAAAATTTCAAATCACGGTTCATGAGATACAGCCTGGTGACAGCCAGACAGACAGACAGACGGACAGTGAAGTCTTAGTAATAGGGACCCGTTTGGCACCCTTCGGGTACGGAACCCTAAAAACCGTGAAATCAAATATAAAACCAGCGGCCTATATACGCGAAAATATAGGGCACAGGTTTTCTCTCAGGGAGACAGAATATAAAATCAAATATAATTAAAAATAATTGAACAAAAAAATGTTCAAAAGTCGTCGAATAAAAATTGTTGCAAGTGACACACTGAATGATGTGTTTCGATAAGTGCGCACTTTAGAGGTTACTCTTTAATTTGAATAATTAATTTAAACGAATTATAATTGATTTGTTTTATATAAATATTTAGCTACCTCTATATTGCACTGTAAATATGTAGTGGTTTATGGACGCACTTAATTCAACTTTTTTTATCAAATGAATATTTAAAATATCTCTGTTTATACCCCGCACAAAAAGCTTCTATTTTTTTTTGAGTATATTTTAAATATTTATTTGTGGCTTGATTAACAAAGAGCGCGCTTTCTAATGCTTTTATTGTATTCTAAAAACAATAGTTCTATTTTAATTATGCGTTTAAAGGAATTAGTACGGTCGCAGTGAAATCCGAACGGAGATGTTAACTTTTGAATTTTCAACTATGTTAGTGCTAGAAACCGTAGATATGTTTAGTTGATTCGGTACAATTTATTTTCCTATTATGTTATATTTATTTTTCCCAAAATAAATGCTATTTATTTTTCGGAGATATTGGCCTTTTATTTACAAGCACGATATTCGCTACAAATCTCTCAGTGGTATCTAATGGTAGTAACAATATTTATATAAAATCATTGCACTTGCATGAATGCACAACTTATTTTCATCACGGCGTATTTCACTTATCAACGTATAATCATGGAATGCAAGTAATAATATAGTTATAAAAAGTAGTTAAAAAAAGAGCAAACTCAAGTTTACATACCATATTCAGCATTACTTAACAGCGCTATCGCAACAGGCTCTGACCATAGAGTTAGGTTCTGAGAAACCTCACTGAGTTATAAGAAATAATTAACCTTAATACATCATATGACAGCGCTGGAAAGGTCATTGGGAATAATTAACTCTTCATAATTAAAATAACTTGAAACTTTATAGTGAGGTCACCCAACTATATTTAAATGCTCAGTTATTGTATAGTAACACTTTGGTTTTAATTTTCCTTTTTTTACAATATTCATATATCAATAAAATAAATGAACGAACGAATGATTGAAAAATAGGTAAAGTAGGTTCTAATATAGTAAATACCTTTCTACAATATACACTTACTCTATCAATTCGTGTGCTGTTCACAACCTTCATGTCAGCCATGTCATGTTAAAAAAAAAAGTAATTGTAACTGACACCCATACAGATCCTCCATAATTGTCATCGACAGCTCAGTTCATCCATCAAATTACCATGTACCTAACAACTGTTCGCGACATTCATCAAACTGTTCTCAAACGTTCATCCGCCATTTTGTTTGTGTGTAAATAACAATGTTAACAAGATGGCCGCACGTGATTCGCAGGCTCGCACTAACGAGGATTGGCCTGACGGAGTATTTGACGATGCTCACACCAAGGTGACTGATGTATTTATACCCGTAACTAACCGCTAACCTGCTGCTAACATGATGTTAATTATACTAAAGCCAATGAGAAAGACTAATGTAAACAGACACGAAATAATGCATGAGTAAAGGACAGACTCACCTCCGTCCCTTTTCCTCGCAACCATTTGTCACACAAATTGGTTTAAACTATTAATAGTTTCGTTGGCTTTAGTGTAGAAAGGTTCGTAAGTAAGTATGCAATAAAAGTAACTTAAAACCCACATAATAACACTTAACAGTACCCATAACAAAACCTCGACCCTTTTAATAAAAAAAAACTAGTAGTTAATTGTAAACTAGTATTGTTTCCACGATTGCACAATTAAATTAGGTAGATACCTACTTCCGAGATTCGACGTTGGATAACCTTCGACTCTGTGGTAGGTACATGAGAGTGGTCAAATGTCGAAACTCATATTGAAAAGTCACAATTCGTAACGACATCTAAAAACTGACTAATCAAACGACATTTCGTAACACAAACACAGAGTTTAATTCCGATCATCAGTTTAAATCTTGATATGCATGTATACGAGACAACTTTGCTCATCATAACTAACACTGCAATCTCAACCCTAAAGCCGCAGCACTAAAACCCAAACCACCCCCAGGAAGTGCTACGCTTCGAACGCGAGCTCCTCCAACTGGAACAAGAAGAACTGCGACGTCAGCGTGACAACCTCATCCGGGACCAAACTCGGATCATCCAGAAGTCTCACCAGGACGTGTCGACCATCCCAGCTAGCCCTGAGAAGCCACCTTTGACACGCCCTACGAAAATCGTGGAAAAATACGCGATTCAAGGCTACAGGCACTCCATGCCGAATTTGCTCGCCAATGAGAACTACACTCGGCCTCAAGAAAATACCACCCCGGTTGAAAGACCGTACAAAGTTGATGAGAATTTGAAGCGCAAACCTTTTGTGTCAGAGGAGCATATTCAGAGGCATTTTGGCGTGGAAGAGAGCAGGAAGGTTCTCTACGACGAGAATAAGTTTGGGCAGACTGTGCAGATGATCTCGAGGCCGCCGCAGCCTATTCTGCCGCCGAAACCGAAAGGCAGGGACTCGGTTGAGCGGGAGGTTACCATGAGGTAAGTTGACAAGTTTTTATTCTACTGCGGCGAAGCCCAAACCGGCGAAGACTAATAATATCTCAATCGATTACGCAGGTGTCTAAGTTTATCTGAAATAATTTTAAACCCTTAAAAATATTTTTGTTATTATCATACTTTATTGCACACGAAAACACAGGAAAGGAACCAAAAGAAAATACATGTATACAGGCGAGCTTAAATGCATAAAAATACTTTTAAAGTTTCGATCTGTGTTGTGTAATAAATTCTCTTCTAGCCACTAGATGGCGCTACTTATATCTTGTTTCCTCTGTGATGTCGCTACTGTTTAATCTTGTTACTTGCCAGTAGATGGCCTGCACCATCACAGACTTGCACCATCCCGCTCTCACTCGCTACGTGAGCGCGGGTCGCGATTCCTTAGAATGCCTCAAGATTGCATGAAAAATGCATAGATAAACTCACGTTTGTATCCCGGAGGGGTAGGCAGAGACCAGGTTTTGCGTTGTTTCAATAACACGTTGTTTAAACCTAACTTACCTTTGCAGAAGTAGCCGCGTCCCGTCAGCCGTGGAGTACGCGAATGTGGACCGCGTGCAGCTGCGGTCGAAGCCTGTCGCGCCGGCGCCCTACCAGCCGCCCAGCGGAGTCGCCTCAGTGGCGCCCCCTACCGCCGGCAACGGACAGTACCAGTCTATGAGTAGACATACGCTACAGGTGACTACTCCGAGCATCCGTATTGCAGCTGTTCCTAAATTTGTATGGAAACGAAACACTCGGAAAATTTTAAAATGTTACGAAACCCCAGATAAACATTGCAAATTACTCTTACAAATGAAAGATAGGTACTACAATTTGAAAAACTAGATCAAAACAAATACAAATATGTTTATTAATTTGAATTTACACGACATGGATCACAGAAGTAACCAAACTAGAATAAAACCCTTATATTATCTTTTTTTTTTAAATAAATCTGTAGTTAACTTTACTTTTAATGTGAAGAATGAAACTGTATTTTCATAAGTTCGACCATTTTGGCTTTCAGATTTTACCTAACGAACTGGAAAAGAAAGTATTTTTGCTTGAAATAGAAACTCCTTCTTAGTATTATATCCTTTTCAAAAGGTTATGCCACCGTCTTTCCAGGCCTTGAGTGCAGCGCCGACACCCAAACTAATCACGAGCGCTGCAGACTGGATGCAGAACCGAAACAGGAGACCTACAGCCAACTACAACTACAATCAGCATTGGCTCATACAAGTAAGTTCTCTCCATTTGCGAACATCTTGCAATGGCCGTAATACTGCCTCGTTGGACTAGCCGTTAAGGCGCTTACTTCCAAGATAGAGGTCGCGGGTTCGATTCCCACTGTGGACCGCCGTACACCTGTACAAATGGCCTGAGTCTGGGTGTAATTCCATGTTTGTGATGTCCTTGCCTGGTTATCGTAGTAAAGGGTATCCTAGTTTGGGACCAGGACAAGTGATTGTGTTGTGTGGAAGTTATTATTAAAAAAAAAATTTTTTGTTACACCATGTATAGGCTGCTTTGTGTCCTATACCTTCTTGGACTAAGAGCTACTCTTGCTTGACTCCAGGAGGCTGAACAACGCCGGATAGAGGAGCAGCGACTGAAGATGCGGCCCACGCCGCCGCAGCGGCGTTCGTGCCACCAAGACATGAGCGCCATGCAGCGGATGCAGCTTTTGAGCTCTAGGTAAATTTTGAGTTACTGATTTCCCTCGTTGCATGCACTCACGCCGGTATCGGCTGCTTTGTATCTCGCCATTTGCTAATACATTACTACTCGGTCGAAGTATGTCTGCCTGGGAGGACCCGTACCGGCCCTTCCACTCCCAGTCGCCCGATATATTTGTTTCGTCAATATTTCTTCCTTCATCCTGTCCAAACCAACGCAACATTCCATTCTCAATGAATGTTGATGAAGCGTAAGTGATAGATAGATAGAATATTCTTTATTGTATGTACACCAGGAATTACATATGATCTGTCAGGATCGTGACAAGTGGCAGTCCCTGGTCTCTGCCTACCCCTCTGGGATACAGGCGTGAGTTTATTTTATGTTATGTGATTTCCGTCTGAAAAAGTTGACGTCAAATGTTGGTTTAGTGCATACATACATTGGGATTCGTGTCGGAGGCCATCAGCTTTAGGCAGTTGTAGGGAAGTTGAACTTGTAACTTGATATTGGTATTTCACGAATTGGCCATTTCGAGAACTGGTCATTTCGCGGATTTGGCACCACGAGAATTAGTCATTTTGTCTTGTCCTGTTCTAGTCAGAATCATAAATTGTCAAAAACTAAAAAAAAATAGCCTAACTCAAGTCTCTTTAAATTTAGTCCTTATTTAACAGAGTTTAAATTCTGAAACCTAGAACTCACGGTCAATGACCTAGTCGGACTGGTGGTCAGTCTGTCAGTCGCAAGATGCAATCTGTCAATCGCAACATGTCAGTAAAACCCCCCTCTCCCCGTGTCCCAGCCAACAGCAGCTGCCGCAGCGCCCCCCGCCCCCCGCCGCCGTCCCCGAGGTGGTCCCGCCGCGCGATGACAAAGTCCTCAGCGTCAGCGGCAAGAGGAAGTGTTCACACTGCGGCGAGGAGCTTGGTGAGTGTCATAGCACCCGCACTTTGAAAGACCCAGCGTAGTATTAAATACTAGCTGTCCTGGTGAACTTCGTACCGCCACAGAATCCGTTGATACAATTCTTGCACAACGCCATCTATTTTTATAAAAAAAAAAACGTTCGCTCGCACAACGCCATGTATGTTAAACTTAAAATAAATATTATCCCACGTTGTATTACATTACCGGGATAAGAAGTATGCTATGTCTCAATTCAGGTCTTTGTCTATCTATTTGCACGCCAAGTTTCATGTAAATCCATTCAGCCGTTATTGCGTGATTGGGTAACAAACATCCAAATATCTTCACAAAGTTTCACATTTATAATATTAGTAGGAAGTAGGATGGTAGCTCGTAGATTTGCACGCTCTTCTGCATAAGTAAAATTGACGCTGATTAAAACGTATTGCGCATCATTATACTCGTAAAGTGCTGACTATAATAAGAAGATTTACGGGGCCCTTCGCATCCAATTCAATAACGTGCTCAGGGGCCTAATTACGCGCACTAAATCCTGAGCGATTCCAATCGTCTAACTATCAAATTGGTACCGAATTTGACAGTTAGACGATTGGAATCGCTCAGGATTTGGTGCGGGTAATATAGGGGCAGGCCTCGCTGCTGCAATGCCTCGGGCACATGCCCACTGGTGCGCAGAGTGCGGGCCAGCACCATCACCCTGGCAATCATTGCGGGTAGGATAGATTGCCCCTACATCCGGCACTGTTGCGACAGGCGTATTTAGAAGGTGACTAAAAGAATGCCGAAAGTAATTTTCCAAAACTCTAGATTTGTAAATCTGGCTTATTTTTGCATTTATTTCGCATTTTTATTGGATTTTTGTAATTGAAATAAAACGTCATCGACATTCTTGGAATGACTGCACTTTGTGTTTAACGGTATTGTGTTCTGTTTCTGTTTTTAATATGGGTCTTACAACCCATTTACCCGAAGTTTGACGAGCAAAAACTAGGAAATTTGATTCAAATTTTGAATAAAACTTAAGTTCCTAGTTTGCAAAAGTAAGTTTGAATTAAACTTCCTGGTTTGCAAAAGTAAGTTTGAATCAAACTGCCTGGTTTGGAAAAGTAGGTTTAAATCAAACGTCCTGGTTTGCAAAAGTAAGTTGGAATCAAACTTTCTCGTTTGAAAAGCAAGTTTGCATCAGATTTTGAATCATACCTACTTCCTAGTTTGCGAAAAGCAAGTTTGAATCAAACTTCCTAGTTTGCGAAAGCAAGTTTGAATCAAACTTCCTAGTTTGCGAAAGCAAGTTTGAATGAAACTTCGTATATTTCGCTCTTCAAACTTCATGCTATATAAGATAGTGCTGGTAATATAAGTTTCTTAGTCCACGAGTTGGTCCTGCCGCCCGATAACACAGTCCTCAGCGTCAGCGGCAAGAGGAAGTGTTCACACTGCGGCGAGGAGTTTGCCATAGTCCCCGAAGTAGTGATATCCCAGATAATAAGAAGCATGTCAAAAAAACACAAAGCTTGAAAGGAACTTCAGAAATAAGGGAGTTTCATTCAAACTTGCAGCAAGTTTATAAGTTTGTGTAAGAATTTTGTCCCGATCTCTGCCTACCTCTCTGGAATATAGGCGTTTATGTATAAATCTTCAGTGTCTCACTTCTAGGTAGGTAAGTAGGTACTCGTCCAATCCTATCATTCGGTCCCTCAATGCTGAGGATCGTGTTCGCTATGATGAGGATGGGTGTAGTGTTCTCCATCTGGACCTGTCGTTAGCTGTGTGGACTGCCTGGTGAAGCTTGAGTGAACTCGCGCTCGTCCCAACTAAGTTATTTATTATACTTAGGTAATATGATTTGAGAAAAGATGGTCAGAGTGGAAAAATTCTTGATGAAAATTCTTCAATTCAATTCAATTCAAATATTTTTATTCATTATAAAAACAGAATGTTTACTTAATGAACGTCAAAGTTGTTAGTGTCACAATTAATGGATTATGTGGAGAAGAAGCTAACAAAGAAACTCCACATTTATTCTTTTCAAAACACGTTTTAACTTAATTAACAGAGTTTTCAACTTAAAATATTAGTCATGAATGTGTTGAACACTGGTCACAATCGTCCTTTAAATAATATTAATCTACTGTTTAATGCCAAACATCTTTGTCTTCTAAATAATGCTTAACACATTTTTTAAATCGCGTTGGAGGTAACTCTAATATATCTTAAGGAATTTTGTTGTAGAACCTTATACAGTGCCCCATAAAGGATGTGTTAACTTTTGCAAGTCTAAATCGTGGAAATGACAATTTATGTTTTTTTCTAGTATTAACATTATGGTGGCCACCAAAATTTTTGAAGTCTTTGATATTTTTTCTAACGTACATAATATTTTCATAAATGTATTGACATGCAACTGTTGAGATGTTGGTTTCTTTGAAGAAATCTCTTAGCAGTTCTTCTTCTCTCTTCTTCACGTGGAAATCAATTTCTGATTTCATGAAGCTTGACGAGCGGCAACTAGGAAGTTTGATTTAAACTTGCACCAAGTATTTGAGCCTGTCAGCTTGTGTAACAGCTTCGTCTGGATCGCAGCAGATGGCAAACTCTTCCAGTATCTGCCTGCTCCTCCATAAAAATAGGCGTCAGTTTATGTATGTATTTTATGTCTGACCCTTAACCTCTCCCTTCACAGGGCGCGGCGCCGCCATGATAATCGAGTCCCTGGCCCTGTGCTACCACGTGTGGTGTTTCACGTGCGCAGTGTGCGGCGCGCGGCTCGGAGACGGCCGCGCAGGCGCAGACGTGCGCGTGAGGGGATCGCGGCTGCACTGCCACCATTGCTACTCGGGCGACGACGGCCGGAAGTACTCCGCTGTGTGAAGGAGGGACGGACGCGCAACATGCAGATAGATCAGCGCGTGGTCAATGGATTGGAAGTCGAATTTGCAACGCGTATGAAGGAGGGATGGACGCGTAATGTGTAGATAGATAGCGTAGCGACTCATTGTGCGTACCTACATGGTATTGGATCGCACATCGAAGTTGGAATGCGTATGAACGTGTCTAGAGTCCTGACGACCTGCTGATTCTAAGTCAACAAGTGATCTTAAACATGATGTGCGCGACAGGGGCAGTGAAACTGCGTGCCTATGAAAATTCCCAGACTAAACCTCCAGATTTCATAGGAAAAGGCGAGAAAAGTGTACTTCATAATGGCTAGGCCAACTCTCCCTCTAGCTTCGAAAAGTGGCGTACCCCGAGAACGAGCTAGCTGTCTCCACTGGAAGTGTACTTCAAAATATGCTCGTATGGGGAACTGTTTTGTAGATAGAATATCCTTGGTGAAGTGCTGGACATTTGTGGAAGAAGCTGGTCTCAAGGTGGAAAAAAATAGACTTTATTGTCGAAAGAAGATCGCAAATTAATTTTTATTTACGTTGCCGACATGGCAACGACACTGTCTGCAAACTAATTGCAATGCTCCCAACGTGGTAAAATTAGGCAGTTATTTAGGAACTCCTTTTGATGTGTTTCTTTTGGCACTATCCGCCATGCCAAATGGTAAAGCAGTCCACTGCCCATTAAATTCAAAGGAGGATAGAAAAATATTTATTGGAATGTCGCATGAAATATTTATCGTATAGCGTAAATTAGTGCCTTCAATTTGCTCTTGAATCTGTGGTCGTCAGCCATTCGCACAGTCTAACGCCTTTATCTTTGTCGGTACGTTCAGCAACTGTATAACACTGTTAATGAAAGAAAGAGTTGGACAACTATTTACCTCTCACTCATGCAATATTGTCGTCTATATTTTGTGAGCGAGAGGCAAATATTTTCTCAGTCCTTTCTTCTTGGTTCGACGATTGTGACGTGTCTTGCAATGGTTCAAAACGTGATGCGTCAAATAGCATATTGTCACTCCAAGTGAATGCAGTTAATGTAACTTTGTTGCTGAACGTGCGTGCATTAGCAAAAGTGTGATAGTTAACTATCAGACTTTTTGTTAACAAAGCATGATTCAACCTTGAAATTTCAAAACGTCTAGACATCTCAGCCTAGCTCTGAGATGCCGTTGCACGCTTTTGTATATTAACCTAAAACGTAATTGATAGTAAAGTTTTTTTTTTATGTTATAAACAACTGATTAACATTTGAAACGTAAGCAATTATTGTTTTTGGTGATTTATGCACACAGTAACTGTAGGTTGTAGTTTATATACGTACTTATTATTTATTTGTTTTATCGTATTAAATCATATTATAAAGACAAGGCAAATTAAAGATGTCGAATCAAGACAGATTTTGACAATGACTTGAAACGTTTTTACCTATATTTATTGTATTTCCAATTATTTTGTGCCATGTCAGAATCTTCCCAATTTATTATACCTAGTTTATGTTATACTTATCATAAAAAATTTAAAAGTACACACTTTACACCGATATAATAACTAAAGAACATAATTTTTAGTTTCTAAAATATCGTAATCCACGGAAAAAATATAATAATAACAAATAAAGAATAACAGAGAAGTGGTGGTATTATAAACTGTAATATTTTGTAAATAGAGTTTAATTTATACTTTAGTTGCGTGGTTAGCTTTAATAGGTTGTATCTTAGCTCGTAGAAATACAATTTACTCCAAAAATGTGTATTATGTAAAAAATATATCGTAATATATTGTATTTCAATTTTTTATTTCTTTAATGGATCGAAATCATTTACACGCTAGTTTTCCTTTTCTCGTTCTGTAATTTAGAAACTTGCACTGTCCATTAGTTTTTATTTTTTAATATCTGTTAATATCTTCTTCTTTTGTTAATAAGTCTCCATTTGTATAACAATAAATATTTTCAAAAATGTTTACATGAATTTTTTTTAACTATAACGCATTCACTTAACCATAACTTTTTGCATTGTTGTCTGCGGATTTCAGACCTTAACTGCAAATAAATAGCTACCAAAATCAAGTGGAACTTCGAATTCTCTTTTTCAGAAGCGTCTTTAATTCGTCCTGTAGCTACATTATACCATAGCTATTATATGTATTAAGTATAGAGGTTGTTGCAGAAAGGACCAGTAGAATTTAAGAAGTCTTTCTGTACAACTTTTGAAACAAAAACTTTACGAAGCTTATTACCCAATTGAGAAATAGCAACAAAGTATCGGCGGTTTCATTCATTCCCTAGCAGTAAAAATTTATTTTGTAAAAACTGTATTTTCTTCCCAGTAGTCTATTGTAGTAGAATTACCCCCAGTTTCTCGTACACTAACACGCTGTTAATCTTCTGTTAACAGCTGTCAATTGACCAAAGTGCATACAAAAAAAAAACCACTGACAGCTGTTAACAGTAGACTAACAGCTTGTTAGTGTACGAGGAACTGGGGGTCAGTCCCATAATATAAATTGTTTTCATCAATGAAAAGAATAACCTCATTAAGTTCTACCTGGGCCGCGTTTCATAATAGCAGACTAGTGCAATTAGTCTTACTGCTTGTTAATCTGTAGGTTAATCAGCTATGCTATGCACATTGAATTGTCATAGTATAAACCGTGAAATGTAGTTCTATGAAATGGGGCCGTGACCTTTTTGCAAACCCCGTAGAATCAGTAAGTACTATGTTAGGCGAGTAAGTATATCAATTAAAGTATGTATAATTTATGTATTTGCTTAGTACTGTTTGAAACATAAAACACATTAACTATTGATAAAACATTAACTAAAGGATCAGAAAATAACACAACCCCAACGACAATTGAAATAAACTTTATTGTCACATGATTATATCACATACCAATAAAAAATAATAAGCAAGTACATATGTTAAACTATAGTACGTTCACAGAATGATGGTTCGCAGCAAGATGATATTTTATTGAACTAAAAAGAATTATATTGTCTTATTTCTAATGATATTTTGAGGATGATGTTAACTGAAGCAACATTTTTAATGAATGTAAAATAATGAGAATATTTTGACAGATGTGGTCTGAGCTATAAAATAAAGTCGGGGACATTTTGGATTTATTTTCGTTATCCAATACTTATTTTGACCACTAATAGACTTCTTACGATATGTTTCTCTATCACAAACTTAGTAAGTATAGACATGTCTAAATTGACCGTAATATTATTTTCTAGTGCTCAGACCACAGACCACATCATAAGAGACCTACGCTTATTCTTTTACAATCATTAAGGCTGCTGTTACGTCTTTCATGCTATCACGCTCGCACAATCTAACATTTATAGTGATTGTAAAAAAAATGTAAGTATACCTTTCATAAATGTGGACTGAGGGTTTGAAGATTTTGAAAATTAAGAACATTTTAAATACATTTTTGTTTTCCTATACTCAGGTATAAAAAGGAAAGCTGTTTCCAAAATTATTAGGTAATTTTAGTATAAAATTTTCTTAATCAGAAACTAAGTAAAGGACAAGATAACATATGTCTTGTATGTCCGTAATTTTATTATTTATCAAACCCTCAGACCAGTTTATCAAAAGTATACTCATTACAATAATTAAAAATGTTAGAACGTGCGAGCGAGACAGCACGTCAGGTGTAACAGCAACCTTAAATATTTTAGAACGTGCAAGCAAAAGGGAATAGCAGCCTTATGGCTACTAGATTATTTCTGTAATTTTTAGTCACGATATTCAAAACGAAAATGAAAATTAAATACATCGATTTGTGCTTGTTGTGCCATCTTGCTCTGGTACTACACTGAACATAGTTAGAAAGAGAGAGACAAACGACTGTGTCATCATTCGTTGGACGTACAATACCTACCGTAAGGCCCAGCAAGAACCTTGGTATAACCTGTGTCATTAAAAAAACTAGAATAAACCGCTAAAAAGCGTAGGTAGGCACAGGTTGTAGCAAGCTTTCGTTAAGAATCATGATAGGCCTACCTTACAATGTTTTAAACGGCCTGCGTCATAAATATACATTTACTTGTTAAAATAATAAAAATAAACACAGTGTAAATAAAAAAAAACTATTTACAATGAGAAATATCACTTGGAATGTTAACCTAAACTTTATAGATCACATAACTTACAGTTAAACTATAAAATATGATGCCGCTAGAAAAATATTTTATCGGAATGTAAACAAGAAACAATGAAAAAAATTATGTTCCAAGAACAAGTTCCAATGAAAAATATGTGCTTTTAATAAACTTATTGTGACGGCAGAGACTTCAAAGGGTTGTGTCGTGTACCTAGGTATAGTGTAATTTAGTTAAAACGCACTTAAATTCAAATCCATCTCAACTCTCCCCAGACTCTTAAATCCGAACGGTATATAACCACTAACCCGCATTTCTTTATCAGGTCTAAACGCGTCATATCTCTGGCAAATCGCAAATCTGACAGAGACATCCATAATTTAATTTAGACAGTATTTAAGGCTCTGCCATTGTCGCCACTAAACAATTGAAACGCGACCTTAAACTTGCGAAAATAGAGTCCATGTCGCAGAAAAGCTAGCCGTCACACACACACAATACAATTCCCACTAGTTTATTGACTTGTACCTCTGGCATTGAAACGGAATGGACGGCCATTATGCTATCAACAGGCGTTGTCCGTACTCCCTGTCAACGCTTGCTGCAGCACCATCTGCTGAGCATTGATTAGCTTCTTCAACTCTTTGATCTCCTGCGTCAACTGTCTTACATTCTCCGAGGTTTCCTCCACCCTGGCCTGCAAGCCACTCATGCCGGAAGAGTATCCGTATTCAGGGTAACTTGAGTCATTGTTATTCTCGTACTTTTTGAAGCAAGAGTAGGCACCAGTGGTGGACCCGTTGGACGAAATCGTGTGCCCGTATTGCTTACGCATTTTGGCTATGTCGTAAGCAGCCATCATTATGTCCCTGGGTAGTCGTTTCTCGCTTGGATTTAAAGGCTTAACGCTCAAAACTACGCGGTACGCCTGGGGGGACACTAAAGCGGACGAGTGTAAGATTTTCAACAGGCATTTAGGCATGTAACCGTTGAACAAAGCAAGCTCCATGTATGATATAAGCTTGGTCTGTCTCACGAGTTTTGATAGCCCGGCAGTTTTCCTCAAACCTTGAATGTCGTGCACGGCTATGCCCACAAGCAAATTCATTAGAACGACTGTAACGAACATTAGGAAGAGAACGTACGTGACTTGCGCTGAAAACTCTAAAAGAACTGGTGGATCGTTTCCGTCTGGTTCGTTTAGTAGAAGGTCTAAATTTAGCTCCCCTATCATCATTGTCAGAACTGTTATGAAGCCCATGAATGGATTGGCAAAGGAGGATGAGTCAGGAAATATGACGCAGAAACTTATAGTGAACCCAATTAAAATACAGGAGTAAGCCATTAGCAACTTAGCAAACTCTTTTTGAACCTTCTGGTACATAGCCACGTACGTCCCAAAAACCGGTAACTGCCCTATCATGAGCATGAGATTCGTCCATCCAGCTAACACCGCGAACGCCCCGACGTGATTCTGCCAAGTGTACGTGATGTTCGTATAAATGTATGAAATGAGAAACACTGACACAATCACGAACCACTCGATAATATTCTCCGATTGCATGAGATACTGTTTTACGGTCGAATAGCCGGCGATGCCGTAAACCTTTCTGAATATCTCAAATATCGTAATTCCAGCTAGCACCCACCACTGCATTTCAATAACGAATGGGTTTTTCCTCAACAAATCGCCGAGAATCGACTGTTTCTGACACAACTCTTGCTCTTGAATTGTCTCCTCCATATCTTTGCTTCCGTTGTAGCAATTATGAGCTAAGGCCGTCAGAACGTACAACGTCAGACACAACACGAATATGAAACAAAGGAACAATCGCGCTACGTAATACTTGCGGATCTTTTCCCATTTGATGTACAAGAAAGCCGAGCACAAGGGATGGAGTAGCACCTCCTTTTGGCCCTCGTCTACAAAGGTGTTTAAATAGCTGATTTCCCTCGGGTAGCAGTGTTGGAGAATGCTTCTGAAGTCGAGTTCGAGTTCGACCTCTCTGTTGCTCGATTGCGAGTGATGTAGTGTGATAGCGCAGTCCAATTTTCGCGTGATCATAGCGAGGGAGGCGGGCGTCTTGCGCGCGATTACATTCAGTGCGGAGTTGCCTTTTTTAGACCTCGTTGTGACGTCAGCTCCGTGGTAAATTAGCGTCTCGACGCATGCCGAGAGCCCGTCTAATGCCGCTAGATGTAGAGGGGTGAATCCGTATTCGTCTTTCTGATTCACGTTCGCTCCCCAACTTATCAATGTCTCGATGATATCGCAAGCACTGTCGGATTTCCCAATGGCTGCGTGAAGAGCTGTCCTTTTGTCAAAATCCATGGCGTTCGAGTCGGCTTTACCTTTCCTTAGCAACGATTCGACGCACTCCAAGCTCGCCGACCGCGCGGCCAAGTGCAAGGCTGTGAAACCTCTGTGATTTTTCAAGCTAGCGTCTGCCCCTTTAGCCAGAAGATAATCTACGCATTCGGCGAAACCGCCGTCCGCGGCCAAGTGCAAAGCTGTCGACTCTCTATCGCCTACTCTCGTCCTAACGTTAGCATCGGCACCAGGAGTCTCCAGAAGGATAGTAAGACATTGTAGCATACCTAAGTCTGCAGCCAGATGGATGGCATTGGTACCACCCGGTTCGATTAAGTTTACGTCGACTCCATGGGTGATGAACAACTTGAGACACTCGACGGAGTTAGCTCGCACAGCACAGTGCAGCAAGCCTCCTTCACAATTCACGTACTTGACGGCAGCATGAACTGACGCGCCGCGGCTAATCAGCAAATTAGCCACTTGAACCGAATTACCGAACGCAGCACAATGTAACGGTGAGAAACACCTGGGCATGTAATTCGGGTCGGCCCCGCGCGAGAGCAGATAGTTGGCACATTCTAAGGAGCCGCTGAAGGCCGTCACATGAAGTGGCGACAATCCAAGTGTGTCGAAGTACAGCGGATCCGCCCCGGCGTCAACCAGAGGTGGCAGCAACTGGACCAGCTTCAGGAACGCAGCCCAGAACAGGCAGACATTCTTCTCGGCGTCAGAAGCTGTCACGAAGCTTGTGGCCACCGAATCCACATTGATAACACCAGATTCCAGATCGTCCAGAAGTTTCAGCCGCCCGCCGATCGCCCGCATCTGCTCATGTGCGCTCTGTCTCAACGAATCGGCACAGATATGCGCAGTGATGTCCAGGGGTGGCTCCTCGAAGCTGTCGTACATATTGGGCGCGCTCTCGGCTGGCGGCGAGAGCCCTGCCAGGACGTACTCCAGGTTTCCCATGGAGGGGTACGCGAGTTCCAGGCTCTCGTCATCCGGGGCGGGGTTGGCAGGCGGGGTGGAATGGGTCCGGGGGGGTCGCCGGCGATCCATGGCCGGGTAGGTGCGCGCGCGCGTGTCATCGAGGTTCTCGGGGTCTGGCGACCGGCGTCGGAACCAACGCGTGCGCGAGAGCAGGCGTGGCGCGGGCATGCGGGCAGACGCGCGCGCAGCGACTGCCGGAGCCACTCGTAAGCGGTGTGGACGCTATTGTCCGCTAATTTGTTGTCGAGCGCTTGGTGAGGTTTCGTGATGAGGTGTAGGCGTGGTATTGGAGTCTGATTAGACTGTGAATCCGAGGAATTTGTGCGATGTATTGTGAGTTCGTTTGGAAAAATTACTAAGAAAATTCGTTGCGCAGATAAGTAATTAACTTTTTTGTTGCTTTTGGGGTTTTATTCTCTGGTAGATCGACAAAAACCGACGACTCCATTTGTCACTCTGATTGCAAGGCAGACAAAGTAAGTTATTATTTTCTTGATAGGAAGTTTTTTTGTGGATGCTAGCTGATGTTCAAAGTGATGAAGGTATCAGTAAGCTCAGCATCACGTTTGTGTAGAACTTGACACAGGCAAGAAGATAGTTATATTGTATTCCCTAAAGTTCACAGCTGATCATAATTTTTATTACAAAATCGACCTTAAGGTGCATCGAGATCGATATTGTTATTGTTCGGAGGAAACACTCATAATTACAACAGAACTTATATAAGTCAAAGTCAAAAAAATTTTATTCAAAGTAACACAGAAACTGTGACTTATTGAACGTTACAAGAAAAACTAGGTGTCCGTTTCAAAGTCTAGATCATTTGGAGAAAAAACGGACAAAAAAACTCCAAACTTAGTCTTTTCAAACATATTCCTTAATTAACAGAGTTTACATGCTTTAATTCCACACATCTTTGTCATCTAAATAACCCTTAATGCTATAATAGCCCTTTTGGCATAAAGTGCGCTTTACACATTTTTTGAACCGCACTTCTGGCAAGTTTATTATATCTTCAGGGATCTTATTGTAAAAACGTATACAATGCCCCATAAAGGATGTATTAACCTTTGCCAGCCTAAATCTTGGGAAAGAAAGTTTATGTTTACTTCTAGTATTTACATCGTGTTGGCTACCTACGGTTTTAAAATTACTTATATTTTTTCTGACGTACATAATATTCTCATAGATATACTGACTAGCAACTGTTAGGATGTTAGTTTCTTTAAAGAAATCTCTAGTAAATAAGTACCTACCTAGTCGTCGCAAGACATTAAATATCGCAATTAGAATGAGTCCACAATGGTTTTGTTGTTTCTCAACGCCAGGATAGGTAAGAACAGCTAGTAGGAAAGGACATCCGAAGGAGGAAATAGGAACAATATTCTTTAAATGACAATTTCTATTATTACAGATACCTACATTTCATAATCATAACACCATTGAGTAGCCTTTTGTCATTGAATTGCTTGTACAGAGTAAATAAAAGTTAGTGCCACTGTAGGTACATTACTTAAATGTTATTTGTCAAAAAATACATTCTGGAACCATGAATAGTGTGTACACAAGTGTAACTTATGCAAATAATAAGTTAGTATGTACCTATACTATCTAAAATGGCTATACCTAGCTATACCTAACTATACCTAGTTAGAGACTGTATTATCAACAGGTGATCAGCCATTTTCGTTGAAAATAACCCGTAACGTTACTAAATAAAAACCGGTCAAGTGCGAATCGGACTCACGCTTCCGTACCACCTACACAACATTCGAGAAAAAAACGACAATAAAATCACGTTTCTTGTAAGGGAGCCTCCGTTAAATATTTATTTTATTTTAAATTAATTATTTATATTTGAATCGAATATAGAACTAAATATTCTGTGAATATTTCAAGCGTCCACGTTATTAATATCGACCAAAAAACGGCAAAAAAAATACGTTTCTTATATGGGAGCACCCCTTAAATATTTATTTTATTCTGTCTTTAGTATTTGTTGTTATAGCGGCAAGAGAAATACATCATAATTTATGTATGTGGAAATTTCAACTGCCTATCTATCACGATTCATCAGATACAGTCTGGTGACAGACGGACAGACAGACAGATGGACAGGGAGGTCTTAGTGATAGTGTCCCGTTTGGCACCCTTCGGGTCATCATCAGCCATTTGACACCCATTGCAGGACATGGGCCTCCCTCATGGTTTTCCTAACCGTGAAGGGTTTTGCCATAATCGCCATGCTTGGCAGGCGGGTCGGCGATCGCAGTATGCGGTTGGAATCACAGGAAGACAATGGTCAGGCAGGGCAATATTTATATAAATAGTCGTTAAATATGTACATAAACATTTATAAAACATACATATATAATTATAATTTAAGTAAGATTTATGTAAGTTATTATTAAGTTTAAGCACGTATTATTCGTATTAGCACCAACTACCCATCTCTCTTTCTCCTTCGGCAACCTTACCGTTACAAGGTTGTCTGTAAGAAATTGCTGTTAGCAATAAGGCCGCCCATTGTACTTTTTCATTGTAACTTTCATATTTTATGTCTCTTGTTTCTTGTGTGCAATAAAGAATATTCTTATCTTATAATATAATACATACAAAAACATATATAGATACATGTACCTATACCTAACAACCACGTACGAACTGTACTTGGCGAAGTTACCTACAGAAATCATTATCTTCAAAAACTACGTGGAAGACGCTGAGAGTCATCGATCGCGTGATCTGATCAAGTTTGATCATCACGCACGTTCATATTACGAAGGATCTTGATTGTACCTGACTTTGGACTAACCAGATAGAGCAACTGACGAGAGATAAAACTAGCCTGTTTAAAATCAATGGTCATGCAGTTCATTGCATTATCTACTCTAGTCAATTTCCTTAAATAACTTCCACATAACACAATGACTTGTCCTGGTCCCAAACTAAGATACCTTGTGCTTTGGTAACCGGGCCGAGTTTCATAAAACTACAATTCGTAGTTTATCATGAAAATTCGAGGTACATTGCGTAGCAGAGTCGTTTTGTTAATCTGTAGTTTAATCGACTTTGCAATGTACATCGAATTATCATACTAAACCAAAACAGGCCCCAGGCAAGGAGATCACAAAGATGGTAATACACCCACTGAGGCCATTGGCACAAATGTACGGCGGCCTCCAATGGGAGTCGAACCCACGACCTCCGGCATGGTAATCAAATGTGACACGGCTAGACCATCGAGGCAGTCAAGTTAGTTAGTTAGACCTGACATTTCCGCACTTAGACTCATTCACGGTTCATGAGATACAGCGTGGTAACAGATGGACAGACATACAGACAGACGGACAGTGAAGTCTTAGCAATGGGTCCCGTTTGGCACCCTTCCGGTACGGAACCCTAAAAGTAAATATTGGTACTGTAATCTAGATTGTTTAAAAACATATTTTGTATTGCTTCGATCCTATCTATGTGCACATTGTAAAACGGCCGCCAAACCGTGGCCGTGGATGCAAATTCCAAACGACTGCGGACGTAATTATTAAACAGTGTTTTATAAGTTGAGGCAAATATAAAGGACTTCCCAAGTCTCAAAATAATACCGAGTTGTCTGAAAAATTTATTTATTGTTTTCTATATGAAACTGCTGAACTAGTGATGTAGGAATACCTACCCTATACGATTAGCAAAGCTGAAATGACAGTGGTCTGCCCCTATTATTACGCTCACCAAATCCTGAGCGATTCCTATCGTCTAACTGTCAAATTAGTACCTATGCGATTGGAATCGCTCAGGATTTGGTGCACGTAATTAGGCCACTGGTCATGTCTACGAAAATTATCTCCAGTAGAGTCCACGAACCGGTAGATGCAGCGTGGGGGCTGTACCGATGACCAATTACCGTCAGCCGAATGATGATAGGAAATAGTGGGGAAGGTCAGTAGTGGCAGAAGACTTAGGAAAATTGAATCTGAGCAAGACATATTTTGCGAGGCTCTCCAGTCCTCTCCATGATCCGAGGCCTGGAGGGACATTATCAGGGCCGGATTAAGGCTTGTTGGCGTTCTGAACAATTTGCGCCTTGGTGCACGAATCCGTCCCCTTTTTCTGCAATGTATGTTTCCGTGTGGCGCCGGATTAAGAATAGCGTCACTCCATTTCCTTCCGTGGATATCGTAGAAGGCGACTAAGGAAATCAACCAGGAGACGGGCAGCAGCGTCTTCCTGAAATTCCAACCCCATACTGCGATCGCCAACCCGCCTGCCAAGCGTGGCGATTATGGCAAAACTCTTCATGGTTAAAAACCATGATGGAGGCATATGTCCTGCAGTGGGCGTCAAATGGCTGGTGCCTAAGCCTAAAATGGAGAAAATGCTTGAGTGACGGAATTCACGATAAAATGTTTACGAGAAAATCAAACAAATACTTACACTTACCCTAGAGTTTTGTTGATCAATGAGTGGCGAAACTGCAATTTTTGGACCCCCACGTCTTCTAAACTACAATAGCCGGAGGCAAGAAATTTAGAATAGTCTTTAAGTTTGGAAACCTTAACCTACCTTGCGGTGGTAGCCTAGTGGGTAGAACATTGGATTCTGAAGCGGGAGACCCAGGTTCGATTCCCAGTGCGGGCATGTACCTATGAATTTTCTTTCTAAGTTATGTACATTTGTAAAGTTATAGTAGCAATACCACTCGCTAACTGTGAAGGAAAACATCGTGAGGAAACCTGGGTGTCTGAGCTATTCACATACCTCAGCGCTTGAAATCGCCAATCCGCGGTGGGCACGCGTGGTCATTAAGCCCATACCCTCTCTCTGAGAGAAGGCCTGTGCCCTATAGTGGGACGTATATAGGCTGCTTATGATTATTGGTAACCTTAACCCCTCCGCAAAATGTTAATCATGCGACATAACGGGCTTCAAAGACAGAGCGGGTTCGTATCTCGTATAGCTTCGTGTAAAACACAGCGCAGGTCGGCCGAGAATTTGGCCTGGGGCACTGTGCGCCTGATAAATATATTTTCTTTCTTTCTAAGTACACAATTTAGGTACCTAGCGCCCCAGAACAAGCGACGGTGTTGTAAGTGCAGAGACTGCTAAATCTAGTTTTCTTTTTATTCGTAGTTTACATATTATTATTTCAAAGTGTTCACAAGTATGTGTTTACCGCAATGTAACATCGTATTGAAACACTCCAACTACGAGATCTACGTTAACAAGCATGCTTCCTTATTATCCGCTGTTTTGCCAGTTCTTTTCGACGAAACTGGCCATTATGGGTAGTCGACACGGTCGACTTGTTTGTGGATGATTTGCGATGTTTACGAGGTACCTAACCCACGCAAGTAGGTTGGTACAGTCGACAGTAGGTCAAATGTTTGTTGCAAAGTCGCCCTTTACGTAAATGATTAGAGTACACGTATGTAAACGTTGATGTGGGTCGGGGGTACACCACACTACACCAATATTATCACTGGTCGTAATGGGAATTTGATGGTCCAAAAACCAAGTAACTTGTAGTTTGCATGTACATTTTTGCCAATGAACAAATATGAAAGGTCAAGTCCAGTCGTTGGAAGCGCAGACTCGACGACAGACTTGTTGTTTGAGGTAGGTACAATCGAATGCAGGTCGATCTCCACACTTTTTTTTTGGAAAGTCGCCCGTATAATAAAGGTTCACGCATGTAGAGGTTAACATGCCGCCGACTGCACCTAAGAAACAACCGATACTTTTCGCGACTTCAGAGGTCCCTAATTATAATTAGGTAGGGATTGTCCTATCTGCCCATTTTTATTGTTCGAATATTTCGAATAGTACTCAAACAAGGATGTTTAACCAATTGCTCGAATAGACCGAATTTTTCGAATATTTGATATTTTTATTCAGTTTATTTCCTTCTGAGATCATAATTTTGTAGTTTTTGGAAGGCCTCACTAAACATAGTAGTAGACTTTTAAAACATAACATAACATGAACTCACGCCTGTATCCCAGAAGGGTAGGCAGAGACCAGGGACTGCCACTTGCTACGATCCTGACAGATCGCGCACGCACGCCGGTTTCGTTAAAATAAAAAATAAATAATAAAACAATTACTGTCAATTCTTAATTTTCGAATAACACCGTTGTGGCTAGCAGTAGGTACCTACTAGTTGACTATAAAAAACCGTAATCGTTGCAAAGATGTCATATCAAATATTTGACTTGAATTTGACAAAAGAGTGTCAAAAAATAAGTAATTGACAAGTTTGCTGGCAGTATTATTTAATGTTGTCTATACCGCAGTTGAGAGCTGTGGTAGCGGAGCGGTAGAACGCCTGCTTCTCATTGAGGAGGTCGTGGGTTCGAATCCCGGCATGCAATGACTTTGTTTTCTAAGTTACGTACATTTGTGAAGTTATAGTAGCAATACCACTTGCTAACTGTGAAGGAAAATATCGTGAGGAAACCCTAGCCTCTGAGGTATTTACATACCTCAGCACTTGCTACGTACAATGGCTCAACTATGAGGCTAAGTGCGGAAATCTCCAGTCGAACTACCGCCTGGCAGTAGCGTAGAAAATAGCTCGAAAACGCAAATTTATTCAATATTCGAACATTAAAATCTAAAATATTCGAATAGTAAAAAATTAGGCGATTATTTGAATACAACGAATATTCGAAGTCCAAGCCCTAATTATTATAATACAAAACTGGTTCGTATTTAATGAGTAGAAAAAACCTCCTAATACCTATTTTACTGGGTCATTCTGATCAAGTGCATGTTGCGAGGCTTGCTGGAAATTCTAGATACTTATTGATATTAAGGCTCCGGTACGGTAAATACTTAATTGTGTTTAAAACACCGGACAAGTGCGAGTAGGATTCGCGTCCTGAATGCTGATGGTTCTGAATTAATGACAATAAACTTGCCTAACTTAGTATGAGAAAAGGATGTACTCAACCATACTGTACTCATACATAAGTACAACCCAACTGCAAATATAAGCTTGTAACCTTTTTTCGTGTGAATTAGATAACTACAATTTAACCCTAGACACCTAACCTTCTCACGTAACCATTCGTCAAAACGACGACTATTTTTCGAAGTGTTAAGTTTTAAATAAAACTTTTTTGTTTTTGGTACCTTTATTGCACTGAGATTTCAGGCATATTTTATATTTTTTAATAATATAATTTGTTGTTATTTATCACATACAATTAATTATTAATTTTTCTTTCTGTTTGAAATAAAAATGGCACGCTTTTCTATAGATCCAAACCGACCTTCTTATGAAAAAAAAAAATTAAAAGAGAAAAAACTTGTTCTTTTTTAGAGCTAACTTAAACTGTAGACAGAAGAAAAAAAACCTACGTCCATTCTGTACAAAAATCAATTTTGTGTTCACCACAAATTGCGATATTGCACGTATTTTGTAAAATTGTACTGGGCTGCCGGAATTCGTTGCCTCTCGCTAAGCCGTAACGAACACCGAGTTGACAAGACTATATTTTTGTTTCGTGTGCGGATAACCCTAGTATCCGCACACGCACCAAAAATATACAATTTTTCTGTCGCGTATTCGTCGAAACGATGAAGGTTAGGTGTCTAGGGTTAAGATCGATATATAGATGGATAAACCATTTATTCAATTTGGACGGCTTTTGGACTTTTCCTTGCTTGCACTGGATTTTTTTCCCTGATTCTTTGCTAAATTCCATGATTCTAGGTGAATGGGAAGTGCCCTATAAGTTACTGAGTTTGATTGTATGAAAAATATGTCATATCTTTGATTGCATTCAGTTAGAAGCTTTAATTCTTAACATCTTGAGGGGATCGTAAAAGCCTAACGGCTTTATTTATAAAAACACTATTCCTCAAAGACCAATCTATGTTTATTTAGACTAGATTAATACCTACTCTTTATTGCACACCATACATTATAAAGATATAATCCTTAAAAAATCTTAAATATCTTAAATATTTACTCTGTGGCTACATCTTTTTCTTGTAAAATCTCCACCACAGGCTATTTTTACACGGGTTTATTACTATTGTCCCCTAGTGGATACGAATCAATCACAAGATGTATATTAAGCGTTTACATAATGATCAAGTACCTAGTGGATACCTACTAGATATACAAATTACCATTTGAGTGAAAACGGTTCTTTTTAAAAAACTTTCTTTTTTTAAACTTCGAAAAAATACGGTTTTCTAATTCTTTCTTAAATATCTACATTACTTGCATTTCAAGTTCAGCAATTTAAATTTGGTTGGTGCCAAGAGTTTGCCGACAAACCACTTTAGCAGTTTGGCAAAATAGTGTAAATTTGTTTTTCATAATTAATAATAAATTGAATAAATAAGGAAAAATGTCCACTGATGAACAACGGGAACAAACCGGTTCTTGGCCCGAGACCTTATTGCACATCTAGCGGACCCATCCCAGTCTAGACATAAAGATTGGGTCGCGCGATGACGTAGCCTAGGCTGAACTTTGCCCAGCATTAACCATTGATTTTCTACGTCCTTGCTACGTATTGCCCATTCACTGTGTCCGACGGAGCGACACACGCCTGTATCACGCGCCGGGATATCCGGCTACAAACTGCCTTTAATCCGCTTTACTAATTCACCTGTGGGTTCATGCTATTATTGTTCTAAGGTCCGAATTGTAGCAACGGGTCCCCATTGCTAATACTAGTTAGCTAGCCTTATGTTTTATTATTATGGCGCATTGTCTGACAAATATAAAAAAATCAAAAGGAAAAAAATGCCACCACCAATGTGTGCCTATACCACTTACTTATACGTAAGATCTCGACCTAGGTCCTAACAAGAGATTTTTCAATGTTTTTCTGTTTTTGCTCTATCATTAAACCGGTATATACCTACACACAAGTGTCAATCTTGGTGTGATATGCAGTAACGTATGATAAAAAAACGGTCTGAGTCGGACTTCCGCTAAGGGTTCCCATCTGATGAAAACATATTTTCGCTAAGTAAGTAGGTAATGCGGGTTTTTCACGCCAATCAACTGAACGATTCAACTGGTTGATCAGAGCGGAAGTCGATTCAGGCGATGTTCCTATCGAATCAACTATAGTTGATCGAGATGGTTTGTCGACGTTTGTTTGAAGAACGTTTGCTCTGCCTAGTAGATGTTTCAGAGCTTTTGGCAATTTCATATGAGTTGTGATTTAGATAGATAGAATATTCTTTATTGTACACAGAAAGGACATTCATCATCATCTGTCAGCCACAAGAAGTCCACTGCTGGACATAGGCCTCCTCCATGGATTTCCAAAAAGATCGGTTGTCAGCGGCTTGCATCCAACGTCTTCCTGCCACTTTGATGGGGTCATCTGTCCATCTTGTGGCTGGTCCTCCTACGCTGCGCTTGCCGATATGTGGTCTCCATTCGAGAACTTTTCGGCCCCATCGGCCATCAGTTCTGCGTGCTATGTGCCCCACCCACTGCCACTTCAACTTACTAATCCGCTGGGCTATGTCGACGACTTTCGTTCGTCTACGGATCTCATCATTTCTGATTCGATCTCGTAGAGAAATTCCGAGCATAGCTGTTTCCATAGCTCGTTCCATGACCTTGAGCTTTCTTATGAGGCCCATAGGAGAGACCACATAAATCGAAGTACAAGTGGCGGCCTCGTGCGGCCCGATTTATTCATATTCATTTTCTTTACTAGCTGTCCCGGCGAACTTCGTACCGCCACAGAATCCGTTTATACGATTCTTGCACGACATCTATTTTTAAAACACAACGTTCCCTCGCACAACGCCATCTATTTTAAACTTAAAATGAATATTATCCCACGGGAACGCATTACCGGGATATCAAGTGTGCTATTTCTCAATTCAGGTCTTTGTACGCCAAGTTTCATGTAAATCCGTTCGGCTGTTATTGCGTGATTGAGTAACAAACATCCAAACATGTTCACAAACTTTCACATTTATAATATTAGTAGGATTGCTAAATCACGTGCATAGTTATAATCACAGGCGCATTTAGTGCGCATACTACCACAAATTCACGGAAATCGAAGCTGTAATATGAAGAGTATCCGTAGCCGACCAGCGAGCCATTGTTTGAGGTTTGATTCCGTCCATAGTCATGTGGGAAAGTGGACACAATGGCTCTGTCGGCTTTGAGAGTTCCGGTCGATACTAATTCCCTTAGGTTTGGATCATACTGACGTCATAAACGTATGTGGGTATGTGATTAACATGCCTCCTTTTCGGTGTCCTAGACTGAATTCAATCATTACGGGATAGTCAACAGTACATAGACCTTTACGTTGGCATTGCAAAGTTGTCTATTAGTTAAAGTAATTGAGTATATTTGTAGTAAACGAGTTGACGTGCTGTCATAAATCGACTGTTCATTCAACACCCTCATCTCATCAACAGCCCACCTCCCAGCAGTGGGCAGAGGTGGGCTGTTAAAGGCCTTTTCCCCATCACGCCATCTTTGGCATGTGACACACAGAAATGACGTGGGGTGAGGGCGAGGAAAAGACGCGACGCGTTGTATAGAGTTCACGCCCTCCTCCCGACCCTTCAGTACGAGATGACGCATCTTTTCCACGCCCTCGCCCCACGTCCTCGGTGTGTGTCGGGCCTTTCGCGGTCTCATGCCATTCGCATCCACGGGCCCTCTGCCGACCTGACCACATTGTCCGACCATCGGGCTGTTGGTCTACCCAGTGACCGCTACCAGGTTCTCGGCCGCCCAGGAGCATTCCTTTACTGTACATGACAGGCAAATAAATTCCGCTTAGATAGTGATATTCACTCGAGACTATGAATTAGGAAAGCGCGTCGAAATAAATATATAGTGCGAATGTCGGTGTATGAGCCGGTAAAGGACGCCCTAGGCGGCTCAACCAGATAGGGGATGCAAACTCGAAGAGAGTGTCGGAACAGTGTGATGTCCGTGATGTCGAAGTAGTGTGCTGTCGAAGCAGCGTGTGGTCGGAGTATTATGGTGTCGGAATTCAGTAGGACACTTATGATAACCGGCCAGCGTGCAGCGACAGCGGTGGTAGCCCAGTGGGTAGAACATTGGACTCGGAAGCGAGAGACCCAGGTTCGAGTGCGGGCATGACCTATGACTTTGTTTTCTAAGTTAGGTATATACCTACATTTGTGAAGCTATAGCAGCAATACCACTCGCCAACGGTGAAGGAAAACATCGTGAGAAAACCTGAGTGACGGAGCTATTCACATACCTCAGCGCTTGAAATCGCCAATCCGCGGTGGGCACGCGTGGTGATTAAGCCCATACTCTCTCCCTGAGAGAAGGCCTGTGCCCCACAATTGGACGTATATAGGCTTATGTGCAGCGACTAATTAATGTTGATTAAGCGAGAGTGGTTTTCAGGATCGTGAAAACCTGGAGGTGTAACCAGAGCTTTGCACCGTTCTTTTTTCATGTTTTTAGTTGCAATTTTTGTAATCTTCAGTCAGGCGAACGTCCCAGCAGTTTTACCAATTTAGGTACCTACTTACCCACTGTTTACCTGTGCCAGTAAAGTCAGCCACACCTGTCGGTTACACTTCCCACGTCATTATCCTATTGTCTGGGCCGTGGCCATGCACGTGATGTCGGACGAGCGCTAGTGAGCGCTACTACGAGGAGACATTGTTGCACTCGATAGATCTTTAGGTGTCGCAGTATGCGGAAAGCGCTTTGTTTATGTAGCCTATATACGACCCACCCTTCTGTCAGAGAAAGAGTACGGGCTTAATAACCACGCGTGCCCCGGACTGGCAATTTCTAGCGCTGAGGTATGTGAACACCTCAGATACGCATAGGTTTCCTTACGATGTTTTTCTTAACCATTAGCGAGTGGTATTGCTACTACAACTTCATGTCTAGTACATGACATGGTACATTCTGGGATTTGAGCCAACGACCTCCTGAAAGTGAGGCCGACGTTCTACTTCTACGCTACCACCGCGGAAAGTGCTATCGAAAGATTATTATCAAATTAAATTATTGAACTTTATTTGTCAGTTTCGTGTGGCGCCGGATTAAAATATTAATCGGATTAAAACTCCATTTCCTCCCGTGGATGTCGTAGAAGGCGACTAAGGAAATCAATTACCAGGAGACGAGCAGCAGCGTCTTCCTGAGATTCCAACCGCATACTGCGATCGCCGACCCGCCTGCCAAGCGTGGCGATTTAGGCAAAACCCCTCTTCGTTATGAAAACCACGAGGGAGGCCAATGTCCTGCAGTGGGCGTCAAAGGGCTGATGATGATAATGATTTGTCAGAAAAAAAAATTAAAATAAACTCACTTCACAGAGAGAGCACATTGCACTTGCATGCCATAAGGCCTTGTAGCAAGAATCGTGCGGAATAGCAACATGTGGCAGACTGTCACAGCTTGCATCCGAACACGATGTTGCCTCGGCGTAAAAGAGCCTTAAGGTAAAACTATTTCATATTGAGTGTTTGTTTTTTTTTTCCGGTATACCTACAATAAAGAATCATCATCATCGGCCTACGCTTGTCCACTGCTGGACATAGGCCTCTCCTATTACACGCCAGTGAGCACGCTCCTCGGCTACTCTCATCCAGCTCTTGCCAGCCGCCCTGCGAAGATCATCGCTCCACCGAGTCTGAGGACGTCCGTCCGTTTACCGATCCGCGGTCTCCACTCAAGAACTCGTCACCCCATTATCAGTTCTTCAGGTGATATGGCCGGCCCACTGCCACTTCAGCATGCTAATTGAATAAAGAATATTCTTATCTCATTTCGTACCACCACCATCCTCTCAGCTTAGTCGGCTAATTACCTAGATCCTGTCAATATGAGCGGAGAAAATAAGGCTTCGGGTTTCTTCACGATGTATTTCCTTCATCATTAGAGAGTGGTGTTATTAAAAATTATCAAAAAAAAAGTAGAAATGCCAAGCTTTAGGTTGGTTGTAGATGATGTTTTTATACGTACCTAACTAGGTATATTTTTTGCATCTATAATAGACCAATTTACTTCTTGACGGCCATCAAGGCTTAGACGGCAATCAGGTTATTCCCTTATTGTTCAGACTCCCATGATAAATCTTGGTGCTATAGTGTCAGTTCCCACGCGATAGTGTTAATATGGCTCAGATTTAATAAACCTCGATAAGTACCTCGTTTTATGATGGTTGTTTTGAATTTACATATTTTAGATCTTTATACTTACTTACCTCATCATTACCTGGTATTGTTTGGAGTTTTTACGAGCACTTCCTACTTACACATCAATTAAACACTCTTCAAACAGATTTAACACTCGTTATTTGTGAAAATATTTTTTTATTCGTAGGGTATACCCACCTATCCCTTTATATACACAAAAACCAGTCAGTTACTGACGTAAACACATAATAGTGGCGAAAATAGAGGAGCTGTCCACCCTAGGATGTAAATTTACTGCTTTGTACTTACCTAGGTATATGTTGGAATTCAGTGTGACAGACCATGGCTTTGCAGGGCTCAGTCCACAATGGAAAATAACTCTGAAAGATACGCTAATGAATATACCTACGTGAGGAACTTTGTAACTTTCACAGAGCGTATGTAACAGTTTCACAGTGGTAGCAGGTAGGTACTTTCCTCTGCGATCGGGAAGTACATAGATACTATGAATAAAAAACCATAGAAGTATTTCTTCCTACAAAATTCACACTCAAAACTACCCCAGTTCTCTCAATTAGTGTTTACCAGTTAAATGAGCGCAAGATTTGCTGTAGAGTGAAGATTGGCTCATTCTGTGCGCCATGCGTGACGACGTGAATGGTGATTGGGCGATAGTAAGTGACAGTTTAACTGATGATTGGTTTTATACAAAAAAGTCAAACCATTGACTTCATTGATGTAGAACCCGTCGAAATATCTTGGTACCTCGCAAAATGGCGGCTTGACGGTGGCAAGTGCATAGATATTTTTCCGGGTAATACTGAAGTCGCTCCGATTGGTAACACAATTGACAAAGCCCCGCCCGCCTTATAATTGAACGTGTAGTCATTTTTTGCGCTAGCTACACATATACGTATATGTTTTTAACTATCACTGCATAGATGGATATTAGAGTATACTTCACTCCACAACCAGAAAAATAGAATTACAACTATGATTTGTTAAATTTAAGTAAGTACCTCAGTGAAAATATCATAGTACTTACTAAAAATACCATAATTTAAAAAAAAATATATCACCGTCCTAAATCTACCGCCTACGAAGCACAGAGTATAAAGTATAACTCAATGCTACGAAGTGGTCTATTGTGCCGACTCGAACCCAGGGCCTTGGACTTGGCTAGCTAAGGGCGACATTGCAGGAGCGACTGATCTTGATCTTGGATCAATCAGAAACAGGAAGACGCTGTTATGGCAGCGAAGTAAAAGGTCCCTGCTTACGACGTTACTGACATGATTGCGCTAAAATTACGGTACCGAGTTATAATGGGCATTGTCCTAAATATTGACAATAGATAGGTACAAACGAGAATAGTGAATATAATGTTACAATTGTCATGATTTTGCGAAATATATTTAACTTCATACGTAAGTAATAGTCTATTACCCTTCAAAGTAGGTACCATCATAATAACAGTCGCATCAGTCACCATTTTATTAAAGAGTCATGGATTGTGGGGTATGTGAACATTAAGTTGACAAGCATTAAATAGTAAAAATATTGAAGGGTAGTTGTAAAAGGAAACGGAAACCCAAGGGGGGTTTGAAAATGGTTTCACGTCGCACGCTAGCGACGAGAGGCCATTACGTCCGCGAATATGGTGCCTATCGGATCCCACGAACAAACATCATATTAATTCAGAAGTGTTAAAAGAAGAAGTCCTCGCCCACAAGGTGCTGCAAATTCCAGTAAGCACTTTAAATTATTCACTGTTTCAATAATTTACCGAAGTAGAATTTTTTTTACGATTCGTATCTGCTATTCCAAACTTTTTCTTTTTCCTCAATAAATGTAAAGTTCATTTAAAAGCTGATAATGATTTAAATTTAAACTTATAATCACGTAGCACAAAAAAAACCCGTTAAGTAAAACCGTTGGTTTTAAAATTTGAATTTAAACTTGTTTGGTAGATGCGTAGTTGTTTCTTTTTCCTGAGAATTTTATTCCATTTCGGCAATTGCTGCACTTGATTCCATTCTTTTAGTGTCCTGTTAATAATGAAATAATTAAAATAGTGAAATAATTTTGCTCGATCAAACGTGTGGTGGTTTGTTTTATTTTACGTGAGAGGGCCGTCTGATTCTTATTTTATTTGACGTGAGAGGGCATCCGTTTTTTTATGACGTGAGAGGGCGTCTGTTTTTGTTTTTTGGCGAGTGTCAAAATTTTGGTTAATATGACGTGAGAGTGCGTCTGTTTTTTTTATGACGTGAGAGAGCGTCTGTTTTATTTGACGTGAGCGTGCGTCTCGTTTTATTTTATTTGACGTGAGAGAGCGTCACAAAATACGACGTGAGAGAGCGTCTGTTTTATTTGACGTGAGCGTGCGTCTCGTTTTATTTTATTTGACGTGAGAGAGCGTCACAAAATACGACGTGAGAGGGCGTCTGTTTTTGTTTTTTGGCGAGTGTCAAAATTTTGGTTAATATGACGTGAGAGTGCGTCTGTTTTTTTATGACGTGAGAGAGCGTCTGTTTTTATTTGACGTGAGCGTGCGTCTCGTTTTATTTTATTTGACGTGAGAGAGCGTCACAAAAAAAGGCGTGAGAGGGCGTCTGTTTTTGTTTTTTGGCGAGTGTCAAAATTTTGGTTAATATGACGTGAGAGGGCGTCTGTTTTTTTTGTGACGTGAGAGAGCGTCTGTTTTATTTGACGTGAGCGGGCGTCTCGTTGTAATTTATTTGACGTGAGAGAGCGTCACAATACGACGTGTGAGAGCGTCTGTTATTTTGTCAGAACTCGGCTTATTGGAAAGTTCTAGGAAATTTGCATAATGAAGATAAGAGTACGGTCTGTGTACTTCAAAGAAAGTATTTACGTCCAATTAATTTTTACATTGAAGCAAAAATACCCCTAACATGCATGCTTGTAAATGCCAACGTGCTGTCGATTGTATGTAAAGTATTGTGGGAGCGATGGTAGCGGAGCGGTAGAACGCCGGCTTCTCATTCGGGAGGTCGGGGGTTCGAATCCTGCCATGTACCATGACTTTGTTAAAATTACGCACATTTGTGAATTGTAGTAGCAATACCACACGCTGACTGTGTGGGAGGATATCGTGAGGAAACCCTAGTGTCTGAGGTATTTACATACCTCCGTGTTCGCTGAGTACAATGGCCCAACTGTGAGGCTAAGTGCGGAAGTCTCAGGTCTATAATTATAACTATGTAACGTATTGTGAGAAATAAGCAATTTTGGTATGAGTACCAGATCTGTTATTCATTCGGTGTTATTATAGACTAGAATGTTCATCGAAATGTGTTTTTTTTGTTTGGTTTGGTACGAGAATTGTATGAATCAGGACAAATCCAGTCTCAGTAGAATCTAGTATTTCTTTTGGTGCTAGGTGTTAACAGAAGTTAGTAATGATGATTTGAGATTGAAGGTAAAAGTGAAAAAGAAATGTTACCCACTATGTTAAAACCTAGTACTTAATCATGAGTTTGAAATGCGGATATGTGCTTTATGTCGAGGTTGTTGTAGGTACATGAGATCTCTTAAAATATTTCAAATTCAAATTAGTTTCAAACAAGAACCCTGCTAGGGCGCTGCTAACTTAAAATAACTTATTATCGATTATTTATACATTATTTATACACAGGTGAGCATAAATATTATATATTTGGCAACATGCTTATTTATTATTAAACTACAAACTGTATATAAAACAAAGCAAGAACTTAAAATATTTTGTAAATCTAGTAACAACAAAAATGAACAGTAGATAAAAGAAAAGGAAAACGAAAGCGAAAGCTATTTAAATTTTTGCATGGTTTTCAAGAAACTATTGTACTGTATAGAAACTGTTCTTAATTAAATATTTGTTCAGGGTATTTTTAAAAACATTTGGTTTTTCTATTGTTTGGATTGACTCAGGAATGCAATTAAATATTTTGGCAGCCATAGATTGGGAACCGGAGTTGACTAGGTGTAGTTTCGCTGAGCAGGTTTTTAATCTGTCACGCCAAAATCTGTCAAAATGTCAAAATGGCCTTAAATTTTCGAGTCGCGAATGTTTAGGGAAGAGGTTCGAGTTATTTTTTTTACAAAAATGCAAGCTTCAGAGATATATACAGAGAGAGATATATATATAGTGAACTTCGTGTAGGAATATTTAATTTACTGAAGTATGTTCTACAGCTCGTCATTACGTCAATATTAGCGATTAGTCGGATACATTTCTTTTGTAAAATAAATAATTGCTTTACACCTGTGCTTTTACCCCAAAGAAGGACACCATATGTCAGCCACGACTGAGCATATTATGCAAAGTAGGCACACATGGCACTTTTAGTGTTTGTAGTTCTTGCTATTCAGACAAGGCATATACAAAACTAGAGAGTTTACTGACAATTTTCTTTACATGATGTTTCCAGTCTATTTCGATTTCCAGGATGCAGTAGGAATCAACTACTTCAATCGGCTGTTTGCAAAATTCGTAATTTACTTTAAGTGGACGTTTTTGATGCGGTCTGAATTGCGTGAATTTAGTTTTGCTGAAATTTA